>JAQHUG010000003.1:12648896-12732599 GCA_028555095.1 Dicrostonyx torquatus | reverse complement strand
AGGAGACAGAGGCTTGGTTTTTCACAATGTCCTTAGTCTGGTTCTCCTGCCTAACCTTATCTTACCCAGCTATTGGCCAGTCAGCTTCTTTATTAAACCAATGACAGTGGTTCACACAATGTAAAGGAATATTCTATATTTCCCCCTTTTCTAATATAAAAGGGAGATTTTAACTTTAACATAATAAAATTATATACAACAAAAAAGTTATTAAGTAAGAATTACAGTTACAATATCCAGTTCACTTGTATTTGGCAAATTTAAAGAAAATACTGTTTATCTTATCTTTGTAAGTCTAAAGTTTTATACCTATTTTTCCTTTTTATCATAATTAAGGAAAACTTTAAATCTAATTATTTAGTCTTTAACTTCATCAAAGACCCAAGAAAGGTAAAATGCTACCTAATGATAGAGACATTCCGCTGCCTGAATAGTCACCCGAAGTTCTTCTGTAACACTGGGCTTCCAACTTTTGCCTACAGGGCCTAGTATATCTGACAGACTTTTCTGAGAAGCAGAAAATTTTGAAGATCTCTCCTACCTTGTCTTGGCAAAACATGACAGTGACTTTTTTCATCCTGCTTGTCCAGATTAGACAATATACTTACAGCAATTGAGACTAGGACAGTTTCTTTACAAAAATGGCTAGCTTTTGCTATGAAGAAGACAAACTCTGCCAGGTAGTGGTGTACATGCCTTTAATCCCAGCACATGGGAGTCAGAGGTAAGCAGATCTCTATGAGTTCAAGGCCAGCCTAGTCTACAGATCAAGCTGCAGAATAACCAACGCTGTTACACAGGGAAACTGTGTCTCAGAAAACCAGGAGAAAGAAGAGGAGGAGGAGAAAAGAAGAAGATGAAGAAGAAGAAGAGGAAGAGGAGGAGAAAGAAGGAGAAGAGGAGAAGAGAAAGAAAAAAAGAAGAAACTCCATACAGGGTTTTTCAATGCCCATTATCCTCTTTTGGTGCTGTCAAGAACAGACTTGTTTCACCGTCCAGAAAAGTCTTATGTTATTAAAACATTTCAAATGCCATATTCTGTAGGTTTTTGAAATGTTTGAAGACGATTTATCTATCTAAAATTTTGTGTTTGACTTTGAAAACATACCTAACATAACAAGTTTATTATAGATGACTACTAGCCAGTATTTCTTAATTATACATTATGTTTTTAAATGAGCTGCATAAACACTATACCCCAAATAAGAAAAGAAAAACATATTCAGTATAACAAAATTAACTTTAAATTTGAATTGATAAACCAAAATCCATACCAATGCAAAATATGTTGAGATTAATGTTTTTTTGAATTAAAGTAGATTCAATAATAATGATTAGATGACCCTTTTATCTCATCACTTCTATACCATATCCCCCTTTTTTCCTTTGGAAAGAGATCTTTAAATTTATCTCCTTTGTCTAACTTTTTTCCTGACTATAACTGATAAAAAACTGTAACCAGCCCCCCTTAAATGATAATAAACATCCATAACACATCTTTTGAGAATGTAAGCATCATTTTCTAGATGACTTCCAGTTGTCTGGACCATTTGAATCTTTAGAGGACTCTTGAGAAAATCACTCTGTTAAGTCTTGGCTGGAGTATCCTGTGAGGTTGGACCATCTCAGCCATCAGCCTTGAAACGCTTTGGATACAGGATTCTGAGGAGACTGTAACACAGGTATTTTGAGATGCTGGATCACCTGGGTCATTTTTTTTTCATTGGTGTCTGCTCCTCTTGTTCTGAAAATACACAAACTTTTAAAGGTAACATATATGTCTGTGTTAATATAAGTATAGATTGTGCATTATACACAAGTCAACCAAAGACGAATTTTTGTTTTATGTTTGAGCAGGTAAAGTATACATCATGTGTCTTGTAGTTCTTTTAGGTTTATTTCTTTATGTCTGTAGTCAGGGGTCTTCCTCAATCAAACCTGGTCCATATCAAACTGGAATAGATCCACATTCTCTCATTTCCTGTGGAGATAAAAGCATAATCTCTCCCCCAAAATAACATATCTTCTGACTTCCATTTTGAAGTCAAGACATTTTTAAGATATATAGATTCATTAAATCCAGCAGTTTTTATTATCAAATACCTCTTAATAGCTATTATTCCTTTCTCAGCAGTCAAAAATTTCAAAGACAAAACAATAACATACAATATCCAGAATCTTTGTGTATTTTCCATCTTTACATGGCTTATTCTATTTTTATATATGACTTCATTTCCTTTTTAAAAACTTTATTGTTTCAAAACAATAATTTTTAATCTATGACTGTATATACTCTTCCTCCTCTCTCTCCCAAACCTATGTATATTTTTAAACCACTGTAACCCATTCAGAAGTTTCTTCTGTCTGGATCTAGTTTTATTGAGTATCGGCATTGTTCTTTGGATTGCATGAGATGAATCTTAAATTATTATGTCACTTGCCACCAATGTAGCTTAGCTTAGTATATGGTGGTAGTACATGGTTGTTGGCTCTCCCCACAGGCAGCTGCCAGGAGATGCCTATGTAAGAGATTGGGAAACCCACCATGTGACTTAGCTCATGGCATGCTGGCAGCTGCCAGGAGACATGTTTCTGTACAACAGCCATGAGAGACATGAGACTAGGAAGCAGCATTTGACTCCATTTTTGTGTGTTTAGAACCTTCTTAAAGCTTTCTCAGATCATATATGGGTGTAGATGCCATATTTTGGGCACCATTTGTAGGCAAAATTTCTGTCCCATAATCCATTCCCAAATAACCATAAAGAAGCATAATATCGATTATAAATGCTCAGCCAATAGCTCAGGCTTTTTAGTAGCTAACCCTTACATTTAAATTAATCCATATTTCTTATCTGTAACATATAACATAGGCATGCCCATGTTGCTTCTCTCTGCATCTGCTCATGACTCCTGACTCTGCCCTTCTTCTTCCCATTATTCTCTGTATGGCTTTTCCCCTAGCCTTATCCTGTCCACTATTGGCCAGTCAGCTTCTTTATTAAGCCAATTCAGACCGTGTAAAGGAATATTTCATAGTAGACAGTGAAAGACAGGCTACCATCTGCCTATCTTTTATTCCTTCTTGCAGCCATACTTTTTTAACTATACTTAACCCATCCCATTTTTCTATACTAGTGAGAAAGTAAATGAAGCTGAACCTGAGGCAAAAGAAAGTGCTACGCAAAATAAAGGCACAGCATACTCATAAGAGAGTGGTCTAAGCTACAAAAGTCCTAGAATCAAACACAGGGGAAAAGCTTCTTGAAACCAGAGTTGGCTGTAATTTCTTGGATCTGATGCTTAAAACAAGGCAACAGAAGGAAAATGGAAAACTGGGCTTCATTAACACAATACTTTTGTGCTTCAAATGATATACTATCAACAGATTAAAGGAAGCCCACAAAATGGGAGAAAATCATTATGTGATTACTGAATAACTTCCTGAATATATAAAATGTCTACAATGCAGCAAAAATATACAACCTGATTAAAAATGAGGAAAAGGCTTAAAGAGGCATCTTTTGAAAGATACACAAATAACCATTAAACTCATGAAAAGATGCGTGACATCGCTAGTCACTGGGGACATGTAGATCAAACCACAATGTGATGCCACTTCATGCCCACTAGGATGATTGATACTAAAAACAAAAGCAAACCAAACCACAGCAGGAAGCATGAGAAATTGGATATGTGACATTGCTGGAGGGAATGTAAAATGATCCAGCTACCGTTTATTACAGTACAGCAATTCCTCGGGAAATTAAATATGATCAGCAATTCCACCTGCAGATGAAGCTAAAGTAATTGAAAGCAGGAATCTGGGCATGTGTTCAACATTGGTCATAGCAGCATTGTTCACAATCACTAAATGTGAAAGCAACTCGGGTATCTATCACTTGTGTCGTTAAATGCAGTACATGCATTTGATTCTGCCTTAAGTGGAATGACACACTGAACCTTGAAACCACCATGCTTAAGTAAAATAGCCAGGCACAGAAAGACTAACATCATATGATTTCTCTAATCTGAGGAACCTAGAGAAGTCACCTCACAGAGACACGAAGTAGAATTCTCCCCCTTGGGCTGGGTAGGGGTAGAATGAGGTGTTAGCGTTTGATGGGTAGAGATGAAAATTTGGGAAGACAAATGATGGTAATCATTTTCCAGCAACATAAATGTAATTTATGCTGCAAAACTCCAGTCTTAAAAATGGTCTAAATGGACAATTTTATGCTATGCACATATGCCATATTAAAGGGTTGTCATCCAGCTTGACACAGTGCAAAATACCAGTTGTGATTTTTTTTATTAGTCTCTTGATCTAAATTAAAATGTGCAAAACCAAGTACTATGAATATAATAAAGGGAAGGCTCAGCTACTGTGTGAGATGAGGAAATTTAGAAAAGAAGCAGAAGTATTAGAAAGAGAAAAATAAAACATTATTTATACAAGGCATGATTATGAACATAGAAACCTCTAATGAAGCTAACAGAAAATAAGAACCAACACTAGAATTAATCAGTAAAATTGAAAGTGTTTGGACTGATAAAAGTCAAATTGTCATATCTCCTCCAGCAAGTGGTTAGAAGTTAAAACTTATTAAAAATATGTTTAAAAGTAGGAAAAATCAAATTGCTGGAGTCATACTTAATAAAAAGAAACACAAGATTCTAAATAAGTCAAAGGCTATGAAACGTTAAAAGAAATTAGCAGAAAATCAAGTAAATGGTTAAAACAAGTATTTGAAGACTAAATATTATGAAGATACCCATTATTTCAGATTGATTTGTGGATTCAATACAATCTATATTGAAAATCAGTCACATTTTGCTAGAAACTGACCAGATGACTCTAAAATGCCAGAGGACTAGAAACACTGAGACCTTCCTCCCTGCCCTAAAAGTTTATATAAAGCAACGTTAGCTGTGGCAGTTTGGTGTACACATGAGGACCAGCAAGTCGGTGGAGAAGAGAGAGGCTCAGAGATAGGCTTTGTACTCAGCTCATCTCTACTGAGGAACTAAGTCAGCTCAATGGGTCACAAGACTTTTCAATAAATGTCTCTGCAACAGTAGGATATATTTATGTGGGAAATTAAATTTTAACCTATTTGCTCTATATTCAGTTACTTTGAAGTAGACCATAAACCTAACCATAAAAGCCAGCACTGTAAATTTTCTAGATGAAAACTTAGGAAAATATGTTTGTGACTTGGGGACAAGCCAATGTTTCTTAGAAAGAATATGAAAGCATTAATAAAACACTAGCAAATTTGGATTTCATCAAAATTAAAAGTTTCTAAAATTCAAATGGCATTAATGTTACACTTCTACATAAAAAATCAGCAATTATAAAAGAGTTGATGGTGATGGAAGCTATGTAAGTGGTTCCTAGAAGCTGTCTAAAGCGGTATGATCTTGCTAGCAATCAGGAAAACGTATGACCATAATTTCCCATCAAGTAAGTAAAAACATATTTATAATATATAACAGCAGCAACAGCACACAAAAATGGGCACTGTGAGAGAATCAGTTGGAAAAATACTAGGGAAGGAAGTTTGCAATATTTAATAATGTTTTAGCTGTATGTGGCCCGGCTATTCTATTTCTGAGAAACTTTTACAGTTTTTTCTATGTGCACAAATATATCTGTATTGGGCTCTTTATTAGCTTTGACTAAAGCACTTAAAAACACATTTTGATATGAGGATTATAAATAAATGATTTCATGAGCCATGAAGCAATTATATGGAGCTATATAACTATTGCCAGAAATTAGACTAGACTTCTGATATACACACAAAATTTCTCACATACACACAATAGTTACAAAACAATGCACACAGAAGGACCCAACCTGTAAATCTTTAGTACATGCATATATATGTGTGTGTTTTGTTTAGTTAGATACCACTACATAAACACTTAAGAGAAGACTGGACTACAGTTCAAAAATTTAACAGTGGCTGCTTCCAGAAATGGTAAGGTACATAACTGAGTATAAACGTCAACTTAACATTTTGCTAGAAGCATTTTCTTTCATTTGAATCTATCACTGAGATGTGCCTCTTTCATCAATCCAGACTATGTGGCATGACGACTTATTCAACTATTTTGAGCCACAAATATGGCAATTTCATAAGGCTCATTTCAATAGGGTAAGATTTTTTTGGGTATGTACTGCTGTCATCATTTAAATAAATGAGCAAAAGGAAGGGATAACGCACATAGAATATGTGCACAGCTCTTAGCTAAATGAGGCTGAATGAGCAGCATCCGGCAGGACTTGAAGGATTTATGCCAGGCTGTGCAAGGAGAGGGCAACACGCCATCATTCCCACCTATAACTGTTGCATATCCATTAAGCTCTCCTCTTTGCCACTTGTCCATGAGTGTCACAATGTCCTCCTCAGCCCTGGGACCCTGCCTATTGAATGTGATGAGGTACTGGAACTCTGTGCTTCTTTGAATAGATCATGACATTTTTGCATGCTAGAAATAAAAGCTCCACAGTTTTCTAGAAGCACTGAGAAATGTAATGATACAATTCTGTGCTCCCATTAGTAATTTTCTATAATCCTGATTTCTGGCACACATTACCGTAAAAAATAATGACCCAGGCGTCCTTTTTTTTTTTTGCCATTACCGAAAACCCCATTAGCAGTTTTATTTCAATAGAGAGAGCTTTTGCCTGTAAGCATACAAACTGTTTGAAATCAATCTACTTTTTTCCATAATTGGATATACAGTTGTTAAAAGTTTCATTTAGCTTTCTTAAAGTGATGCTTTCAAATTGTCTTTGCATTGATTTACTAAGAATATAAAATCTTAGCAAAAAGTTTTAAAATTTTCTTTTAGCCTAAGACAGCATTTCACTTTTTAATCACCAAAGCAAAGCTAAACAAAGTCTGTAAGTTGGCTAAGTTGATATTACTTTCCTGATTTTAATATTTGTACTGTGGGCTTATAAGAGTGTGTTCTTGTTTATTAAGAAATAGACACTGAAACATTGCATATAGATGATCATTGTACTGTGACTTACTTTTAACCATATTTGAAAAAAGTTATATGCATATACATAGAAAGAGAAAAATATAAAATGGATCATAAAGCAAACATAGTGATCTGTCAGAATTTGGCAGGTGTGGAGAGAAGATAAACAGGAATCTTAGCATCAATTTTGCAAATTCTCAACCTCTCAATCCCTTCATTTTGTTCTTTCTTCTTTTGGGGAACCAAATCCAAGGCCTTGTGCATGCTGGGTGTCTTAGGGTTTCTACTGCTGTAAAGAGACACCATGACCACAACAACTCTCATAAGAGAAAGCATTTAACTGGGACTAGGTTACAGTTCAGAGGTTTAGTCCATTCTCATCATGGGGGGAAGAGGGGATATGGCAGTAGGCAGACAGAAATGGTGCTGAAGAAGTAGCTAAGAGTTCTACATCCTGATTCACAGGTAGCAGGCAGAAAGAGTGACATTGGGCCTGGCATGAACATTTGAAACCTCGAGGCCCACCCCCAGTGGCACACTTCCTCCAACAAGGCCACCCACACCTACTCCTACAAGGCCACACCTCCTAATAGTGTCTTTCCCTGTGAATCTTTGAAGGCCATTTTCATTCAAACCAACACACTGGGCTGGGCAAGTCCTCCATCACTGAGCTATACTTCCAAAACTTTTGCAGCTTTTTAAGGTCTCAAATTATTTTACAATAAAATATTTCCCCAAAAATTTGTTATCAGTTCATTGAGCAGTCCCAGTGTGCCTCCCTATGCCATACAGCACCTGGCCTTCTAAGGAATATTGCTACCTCTGGGTTCTGTGAAGTAATACTGTTACCCTGTGCTACTGAGCATGTGAGAGCCTCAGCCATGGGAGTGTCTGTGCCTGTGTCAGACCCTGGTATGATGGCTTTAGGGCACAGCCTAGGCTTTCTTCCATCTCTTCAAGCCCTCTTCTTCCATAATCCCTGGAATAGCCTGCCTTCCCTAAGCACGTTTCTTTCTTTCTTTAACCATTATGTAATCATTCCTTTTGTCTTCTAATTATTCCATAACTCTCCCTCTCAAACCAACTCTCCTCAGCCCACATATGTGGTAAACTTAGACGCATCCTCTTTCCAAAGCCCTCTCTCAGTTATTCATCATCTTGTGAACTTTACAATTTGTTTTCTAAGACAAACCTCTCTTGGCAACTTCCTTCCAACTCACCCCAATGAAGAAGAGTTGTACCTGCATCCAGCTATATGACTGATTTTTTAAAACTAATATTCTTGTTTTATGTAGGTTTCCAGTGAACAGAGGAAATATTGGAAGAAAATGAGAGGGATGATGGGAAGAAATAGACTTTCTTCTCCCTTGCCTGTAAAAATACACAGGGAACAAAAGATGTTGATAAATGTGTATAAAACTATGGGACAGTATTAGCTACTTAACAGCAGGGTCTTATTCGTGAGCTACTTCTTATTTAAAACATGTTGAAACTGCCAGCAACAAAAGAAATGCTGAAGATAAAGATAAGTAAGGTAATGGAACAATTCCCAAACAATCTGTCAGACTTTTAGGTCAGTGAGATATTAGCAACAAAGGATGAGGGGGTAAATGTCTTGCTGGTGATTTCAAGATCTAATTCACATATATATCATCAAGAGTTAATCATGTGCCCGCTCAGTTTCAGGACAACATAAAACACAAGATGATCTGGGTTCTACTGCTAACAATTGTGCTCAAATATTGTGTTGGATCAGATAAAATTCTCAGAAAGAAACCCAATGTCAAATTGAAGGAGCCCCTCTCAGTTGTTACCTCCCTCCAGGATGGAGTATCATTGGTTTCTCTCTTGAGGCCAAGTCTCAATTCCCTACATCTAGAGAGTTGGAATTAAACAAGGACATCGTATAAACACGTGAACAGAGGTGACATTCAGCACTGTTTGTGGAAGGATCTATGAATGAATTGTATCTTGAGAGTTCAGCACATTGATGAACATTTATGGATATTGCTTGAATACATAAGTAATTTGGTCACCAAGTAGGATCCAGGGGCTAAGTATTGACTTCTTCCCTGGACCCTATTGGGTTTTCAAATTACTCTTAAGCTGTATTCCTAAGCCTTTCCAACTCCATAACCAAACTTGCAGTTTCCTCTCTCCATCTGCTCAGTGATTCTGCTAAAGACATTTGAGCACTCAGCTGAGACTGAAGACCAGAAATTAATCTAGGATTAATTCAGAGTCAAATAAAAGCAAAAGTAAACTAACCTGGATAACCAATTCAAATGTGTTTGGGAGCCAAAGACCACCTCAATGCCATCGAATTGCATTGTAGAATTTTTGGTTTCTAACTTGGTTCATTTCTTCACTAAAATAATTATGAGCCAGACAGTGTCCTTGGCATTGGCCCTAGAGCAAGGGGCAAGCTATCCAGTGCTCTGTACTGATGTTCATTCATTCAAATAGTAGGTATTAGTTGAAGGACTATCATGTTATCAGGAATGTCTTTCGTATCTGTCTTAGTATTTCACTGAAGTAAGAAGCAATGTGATCAACTAGATTAAAGATGGATTGGGAAGTATTATGGGAAAATTTACCCTATCCACATGGGGATGCATCTTTAAATAATACCATGAAAAACTCCTGTAACTAGAGGTTTCTCTTCCACCCACCAGTTCCCAAATAATAATCACTCAGAGGCTTAATATTAATTATAAAAGTTTGACTGAAGGCTCAGGTTTATTACTAGTTAGCTCTTACTTTAAATTAACCCATTTCTATTTTTCTATATTTTACCACAAAACTTGTAGCTCGCTACCTCACATCTTGCCTCTCTGGCAGCTGCTGGCATCTTCCTGACTCCACCTTCTTTCTCCCTGTATGCAGTTTGGCTTTCCTGCCTGGCTATATTCTTCCCTGCCAGAGGTCAAAGCAGCTTTATCCATCAACCAATAAAAGCAACACTTTTTCGCAGCATACAGAATAACTCAAACTCCTAAACTAAAATCTTAGGAATAGACCCAATTTTAGATGAAAAAGACCAGAAAACATTTTTATACACATAGCACATGCAAAGCCATTTGAATACCACAGCATGTACAAACTAAATGACATGGTTTGGCAGGTGTCCATGACAAAAACTGCAAGTCGTTTCTCTAAGGGCTGTTGAGATCTGAATCAGGCAGATATCTCTTTGTTCCTGGAAGTCATTTAAATTTAGGTCACTGCGCTAGGAGTAAAATGCCATAGTATAGACCACGTCCAGGATGACGTGTCAGCCAGCTGACGCACTGGGGAAGGGAAGCAAGTGTGACTCTAGATCTGTCTCATGCTTCCTACGGAATTCCAATCACTTCCTTCCGTCTAACTGCTTACCATCCTGGGGCTTTGGAATTCTCAAGACTTCTCCAGCCTTCCCTCCTCTGGTAATAGCTCAACCTACAGTTTCCACAGCAGGAAAGTATGCTTAGGATGTCCTTGCTTTCCCAACAAGATTTCCTCATCACCTGGGCAAGAGAATGCCACAGTGCCACATATAAACTACCAAGGCAAACAGAAAAACCCAAACACACCATTGTGTTAAATATTTTTAAACTGAAATGGTTTCAAACGTTATCTGTGATCTTCTGGGAGACTTGTTTAACTCCCAGCTTTTGACAATATTGCCTGGCATTTTATAACTGTTCTTTGTTTGCCAGGCTGTGCAGAGAAAATGTCAGGAGTAGATAGGCGTGAGTGCCCCACCCATGGAGCCTACTTAACCAAACAAGGCACATAGGAAACCAGCCTGCCAGGTGCAGCAGAGAGGCCACGCTTGGCCTTTAGCTCTCTGGGAACTTACCTGTGGCCTCGCCTTGGAAGCCACTGAGATTGTTCCTTCCTAGAGAATTGAATGTGTGTGTGTGTGTGTGTGTGTGTGTTCTATTTTTAACTTCTTCTAACTTGATTATTTTTTAATTTACTAAGACAATAAATTATTTAATGGTATTATTTTGTCATATCTTATTAATACATGTATATCTTAAATAACTTCTTTATATATAGCTTATCTTAACAGAATTTAGCCTATTTTGTCCTTGCTTGTTAAATTTTACATTTTGATCATATTAAAAGGCCTATGGTTTATCTAAGCTTCTAGACTTGAGTATTTTACCACTTTCTGCAACATATATATTTATTTCTGTCTACTCTTTCCTTTAGCCAGCTGCTGTAAGATTCCGACTTTGCATCATCAGTTAACTACATTTAAAACTCACTCTATAGCCCAGGCTAGCCTCCAACTCATGTCAATCCCCTTACACAGGTTCCTGAGTTCTGGGGCCCCAGGTATGTACCACCATGATTAGCTTCCATGTGGTGTTAACAAATACTCTCCAGCCTTCTCTAGCTTCCATATCCTCAGTTCAAAACACTAACCCTGGGGCTAGAGAGATGACTCTGTGGTTTAAAGCACTGGCTGCCGATGCAGAGGGCTTGAGTTTGATCCCCAGCATCCCCATGATACCTCGCAATCATCATCTATAACCACAGTTCCAGGAGGATGATGTCTTCTAACCGTCTCAGGCACCAGACTCACATGTAATACACATGCATCTATCCAGGCAAAGCATTCATACACATTAAAGTAAATGAATTTTTTAAAGTTAATTAAAAACAACCCTTTATCCCAGAAAGTTCTGAAAGCCACCATTCCTTCCTTGAAGAATAGTTTCCTATGCTGCCACGGGTAGGTAAACACAATTGCCCCACTCCACAGAGCCTGCTTAATCAAGTAAACCAATATTTGGAACAGTAGCTACAATAGTGTTTGTTTCTTCTGCTGTGATCCATCATATTCTTCTGTTGACATTTCTGTGATCTGAAGTCCACAGTATAAAACCAATGTGTGGGTACCATGCCTGGGAGGATCTCTGAGGGAGGAGGGGGCTTCTTTCACACTGTTCCCAAGTTTATTTCAGCAAAGGAATTTTTCAAACATTGTAGTAACTCTCCTAAAAAGGAGCCACATTGAAGATGTACCACGAACCTCAACATGTAAACACTCCCCCACTCATTTGTAACTAATGTGATTAATCTATTCTCCATATTAGGCATACAAGTTCCACTCTTGAGTGGGTCTTCCACCTCCTTCACTTTGGATTAATGGCCAAAGAGAAGGGAGCTATGACAAGAACCATCTCTAATAAGGATGGAAGTAGATAGATAATAGGTAGAAGACAAATGAATACATATATAGGTGTGAGGTTAACAGATAGTATGTAGGTAGGTAGATATATGAGCAGATAGAAAGGTAAAAGGACAATGATAAACTTAGGATCATTTCATCAAGCAGGGATTCCCCCTAGGATGCTTGCAATCAGATAACATCTTGCAACCACATTATCTTTAGGTGTGCTTCAAGATATTTTACTTACAAATCCAATTATAATCATCACCAATCATTTAAGCCTATTAAATTTTCTTAAGGACAAAAATGACAGAGAGCAAGTTAGCTTATCTAGTCTGAAACCTGTTAAATGGACTGTCACTCAACTCCCAAGATCATAAAGTAACAACTTGCTTGTGTATGCCTGACTCTTCTCTTTAATGAGATGAACACGATATGCTCAGCATTTAGTTTCCTACCAGGATGCATGCTGACTGTTCAGGTGTCTTATCTCTAGTAACGGAGATCTTC
Source organism: Dicrostonyx torquatus (assembly GCA_028555095.1). NCBI lineage: Eukaryota > Metazoa > Chordata > Mammalia > Rodentia > Cricetidae > Dicrostonyx > Dicrostonyx torquatus. Next base: position 12,719,923 of record JAQHUG010000003.1, on the reverse strand, counting down.
ATCTGTGAAAATTACAGTCGACATGAGCAGCAGTCTTGCCAAAACGTTTCCTCCGACAGTTGGGCCAACAGGATCATTTCCTCTTGGCATGGCTGCTTCTTTACAGAAAGCTAATTTAACTAAATGGGGGAAAAAATCTCCTATCTAGTTAGTAAATTTCACAAGATACTGTTGAATAGAAGACTCTGAAATTAGTCTAATATAAATTTCCTTTCTTTCACAGATTTCTAGTAGTTACCTCTTCCTTTCTTATTACTATTCTTGGAATGCACATTTTAAATCACATTGAAAATGACCAGTTTTATTGTCTGTAGTATACAAAATCATTCTCAGATGAGTAAGGCTGTAGTATACAAAATCATTCTCAGATGAATAAGGCAAGGGAAAATATTAAATATTAAAAGGAAAGTATAAAGAACTAAAAACTAATGAACAAATAGCTCAAAAAAACAAGCATAAATGGTCAAAAACTGAGTAAAAATGTTTAAATTCACTCAGAGCTGGGTAAATTTACAGTAAGAACAATCTTAAGTTGTACTTTAAACCAGTCAACTGTATAGCCCTAGGTGATTAGAACACTTGCATTTGGTGAGAGATGTAAAGAAATTACCAAAATGTGTGGAAAGTGAAATCAAGCTATGGTACAGCCTTTCTGAACAGCAAACTCATGCATTCATCTCTTCAGTGCCTCATCTCAGTCCCAGGAGCCAGCCCTTGGAAACAAAGCACCAAGACTTCAGGACACATGTAAAATCCAAGTACTGAAAATGGAACAGAAGTCAGTCAATGGGAGAGATGGCTGAGTATACAGTGGTCCATTCACAGAGTTCCAGAAGAAACCTAGGAAAGAGTGATGGAAGGTGACCCACAGGAGCCCCGTGAGTTAGCTTCCTCGGAGGGCAGGGCAACTGCAGAGCAAAGGTATTTGAATCTATTTGTGCGAGAAAAGGCAGGCATGACTTGGGGGCCTGCCGATTGGCAGACTGCTTCTAAACAAGAAACGTGGCACACCATGCTCCTGAGTATTCCCAGAGTCAGGACCCTGGATTCTGAAGTAGCATGAGTAGCCAGGCTGTAGCTGACCTGAGGATGAGTCCATACTCTCCATGACTCCTTTAATGTGCCTCTTCCACATAGAGAATCTGGTGGTGTGAGCAGTCACTGTCCAGTCTGAGATAATGTGCTACTCAATCAGTCGATGGACTTCCACCAGATAAGTAGTTGCTCATATACTATAAAGCAGACACTGGTCTCTGAAACCATCTTCAAAGTGGTTCATCTATGCACCCTTTACCAACCAATGGGCATTGAAGTCTTATTGGAGGATGGCAGGTAACCAATGCATCTATTCCCATTTTTAAGGAATTATTTTCTCAATTTTGACATGATTAACAGGTATCTGATATTGATAGACAGTAAGATAGATAGATGACGGTTAGGTAGATAGATAGATAGATAGATAGATAGATAGATAGATAGATAGATAGATAGATGTCATTTAAATAGGCCTACAGACAGTCGTATAAATGTGAATTAAAACATGTAAAAGTACTCATTAGGTCTTAACATAGGCCACTTGGGATGGTGGCAGTTCATAAATGAGATACTGGAGTATTAATAGGGTAGGACTGAGATTACAGGAACCCATGATAAAAAGAAGATACATGATACCCTATTCGTATAAAATAGAAATATAAATGAATGCATAAATAAAGCTAATATATAATTTATTTTACTTATACTACTATAATATACTTGAAAAAATGGTCAGCAATTGTACTCATGTCTTTCCCAATGGAATTTTAGGCAAACTAGATATTCTCTTTTATTCTTTATGTTGGTTGAATTAGCTAAGATAATGCTATTTTACTAATAGTTTCTGTACCATTATTTATTGTCATCTATATGGATAAATACATTCATGTGTATTGGGAAATATATTCTATATGCTATAATTTATATTTTCTATAATTATAAGGCTATTTAGTAGTGAAAGGTATGAACAAAACACATTTTAAAAGCCAATGAATGACATAAATGGGAGAAAGTTCTCTGTCTTCATAATCTTTCCATTAGTGGTTCCCCAGCCTATGTTGACACAGAGTTACACTGTTAAAACCAGGTGATCAGGTACAGTGGGTAAAATACTTGCTGTGTGAGCATGAAAACACAGGTTCATTGGAATCCATGTAAAGCCAGGCACAGCTGCCTATGTCTGTCATCTAAGCACTCCTAAGAGTAATGTGGAAGCTGAGGCAGGAGAACTCCCAGAAGCTCACAGTGAAGAGAGTCTATCTCAAATAAGGCTAGGACCAACAAGATCTCCTGGTGTAGGACGGTCCTTATGTATTTCAGTTGCTTTCACTGGTTAAATAAAGAGACTGCCTTGGCCTTTTGATATAGCAGGATTTAGATAGGTGGGGAAAAGAGAACAGTATACTGGGAAGAAGACTAAGTCAGGGAGAGCCGCCATGAAGCCACCAGGGTCAAACATGCTGAATCTTTCCCAGTAAGCCACAACTCGTGGTGACACACAGATTATTAGAAATGGGCTGAATCAGGATGTAAAAGTTAGCCAATAAGAGGCTGGAGCTGATGGGCCAGGCAGTGTTTCAATGAATACAGTTTGTGTGTAATTATTTCAAATGTAAGCTAGCCCAGTGGCTGGGAGCCAGCCCCTTGCTCATTGCCACAATCTCCCATGCCACATAGACCCACCATGATGTTCTATGCAGCCACAGATTCAGAGCCATGGAACCAAGCAACTGCAAACTGAAGCTTCTGAAGCCATGTAACAAGGTAAATTTTCCCTCCTATGGTGATGATCTCAGGTATTTTGTCATGGCAACAGAAAGCTGACTAATACACAAGGGTAAAGAGGAAAGCACTGTAGTGTGCCAAGTTGATTTAAAGACACTGACCAGCCTCCCAGGCACTTAGCCCAAGTCTTCCCATGAGGAAAGTTAAAGTGAAAACCACTAAGAGATTGGAGAAAAGAAATTAGCAAACAACTGAGCAGAGTTTCTCTGGGTCCTTATTGCATGAAAATATTTAATCAGATTCAGACAACTATGTGACCACTGGGTGGGGAGCAGTTCTCGTACCTAGATTTAGGATGACTCAAGAAGCCAGCAGGGGGAGAACAGAATAGAAGCTTCCACTATGATCAGTTTTGTCTCTTAGTGCCCTGTCACTGTCCTTCCCTCTTGAGGCAGTTGCATGACTCAATATAGACTCTAGTTATTTATGTTCACACAAAGCCAGTGTAGGAGTCAGTGGTCTCCTGAGAAGTCAGATGCTCACCTCCATATGTTCTAGCCCCACTTCTTTTCAGCTCACGCATTCATAACTTAAAATTCCTTCAGGCAGTCTGGAGGATGTCCCTTAGCACAGACAGTAGGAGTAAGCATCCCCCCAAAGGATATTAATAGAGTTTTGTTATGAATCAAGGAAAGGAATACATAAAATTTATTCTCACGCCTACTGTCAGAAAGTCTCTGAATTAATATGCAAACGCTAAAAGCACTGTCTCTGACATTCCACTGAGTTAAACTGCAAAGTTTAGTGCAGAATAATCCCTTGTACATTAATTTGATTTGTTTCTGGTAGCATGTTGTTTTTTTTTTTTAATTTATCCTGAAGAAATAGCCCAGGAAGGCAACTGTAAGACCTAAGATCCGTCTCTTCTTCCATCAGTTCCGCCATTACCTTGATTGTACAGCGGTCCCTGTATGATAAGGAGTCTCATGTGTGCTCAATGTAACTACTTCCAGGAAACGCACTCTGCCCACCAAATCTTGGGAAGTCATACAAGTACACAACAGAAATATACAGGGGTCTGTTGTGAATGCCAGTTTCCTTTCCTGGAGCTGGCTCCAGCCATCTCTTGTCCCACACTTTCCCAGCTGTCACTCTCTTCCCATCACTTAGTCTTTTACTGTTCTTTTGAACAATCTATCTTGTCACCCCACACCTCTCCTGCACACAATCCTGGCTTTCCTCTTCTGTTATCATGAGAATAGTCTTGGGCAAGAGGTACTTTGAATATCTCCACTGGGCCCCTGGTACCTAATAACCTGCCTGGAGAAGTTAGAAAAGCTTCCAGCCACATCTATTTCTAATCTGGTCCCTAAGCTGAAGCTCAGGGACTCTTGCTATAATAAAATTCTGACACCAGCTCTTCCTTGTTTAAAGTTCTTCATGGTTCCTATGACCATCAACATGGCTATCAGTAAATGTGGCAGTCTCTCCTTGCATTCCAGACACCACTTCCTGCCTTCTCTCCAAAACCTCCATGTTCATCTCTTGTCTTATGCATTGTGGTATGCTTATATTTTCCTCCACATAACCAAAATTTCGTACCTGTGAGTACTCCCTCCATCATGTTGTAAGTGAATTCTAAGTCTTCAAAATTAATGTTTTGTTTGTTTGTTTGTTTGTTTCTTCCTAGAGGGTGTCCTCAATTTCCTTTCTAGAAAAGCCCCTGGCTTTTTCTGAGCATAGCTTGTCCATCTTATTTTCGATGGCTCCATGGGGCTTTCCATGAATCTTATTACAACTCACTATAATCAGTCTTCTTTAATGTCGATCTTCCTGGTAACCCACAAACTCTTGAGAGACAGGACTGTCTTGGTGTTTTTTAATCCCTAGTTCCCCATATCATATCTGATTAAGGATAGTTGTTTTATGAAGGAACTAATGAGTGGACAAATGAATGAATGTTAGAGTGTATCCAAAAGACATTCCTGGGGGATTTTTAGTAGTATCTAACTACTGGAGCCAAGTAACAACACTGGCTCACTTATGAGGAAAGGGGTGAAAGGGAGCATCTCTTCTGTAGTTTGGGGCTCAACCCTATTGGAAAAGTCACTGTTGCTATAACTTACTGTTTCTCCAGAAATTCTGAAATAGTGAACACGGGGATAGGAAAAGGGGGAAAGGAAGGTTGAAGATTTTGCCAGATTAAAATCTAAAAGGTTTGCTTTGAAATCACTTTCAAATGCAGTATATGAGCAACAAGGAAAGAAACTGTGCCCATCTGGAATACTCAAGTTAGAAAGGATAGGGAACTGGCATCTGAAAGTTGTGTTTTGAAAGAGAAAGAGCTCCATACACTCTGGTATTTACACTTGGTGCCCAGTTGGCGCTGTTTGGAGAGGTTATGAAATGTTTAGGACATGGAGGCTTGCTAGAGGAAGGTCACTGGAGATAGACTTTGAATGCTTTTAGCCCCATCCCACTTTCTGCTTGTTTTCTCTGCTTTCTGTACATGGCTGAGATGTGATCAAATTCATGCTCCAGCTTCAAGCTGCCCTGCCATCCCCCAACATTATGGGCTCTAACCCTAAGAACCTGAAGCCAGAACAAAGTATTTCTTAAGTTGGATTTGATTAATTGGTTAATAATCAAAGTTGGCAATTTGATCATTGGTTAATAAAGAAGCTGTTTCAGCCAATGGCTTAGCAGAGCAAAGTCAGGTGGGAAATCTGAACAGAGAGAGTAGGCAGAGTCAGAGAGATGCCATGTAGCTGCCCATGAAGTAAGAGGTAGCAAAACACAAGCCTTGTGGTAGAATATAGAATAATATAAATGGGTTAATTTAAGATGTGAGAGCTAGCTAGAAATATACCTGAGACATCGGCCAAATAGTATTTGTAATTAATATAGTTTCTGTGTGATTATTTATGTCTGGACAGCTGAGAACAAAAAGCAGTCTCCATTTACAAAACGACGCCCAATGTGGGTCCAACCCACATGACCAGTCACACACTTTGAGTCTGGGTGATTTGTATGCCCACTCAGGGGTTAGGAGGAAAGTAGCTAAGAGCATGCCTGCCACTGATCCACCACCCCACCCCTACTCCTGGACAAGCAACTGGATTGGGTCTGCTAGGCATGGTCCCGCTGCCATACATGGAGATATTTCCAGGCCTCACAGCATACTGCATGACATATTTAGCTTTTACTCAGGCATAAAGAGTTTATGTGCTGCACAGTGCTTCCCAGAGTTGAGGTGGTGAGCACCACTCCTACCCAGAAGTCCCAGAGCTGGCGGTAAACATACGTCTGCCATAGTAAAAGGTCAAGAGAGGTGGAGCCAACACCCAGGGCTGCCACAACCACACTGCTCGCCATTTTAAAATACTCCTTGTCAGAAAAGGATTTCAGATACACAATAGGACAAATTCAGACATAAAAACCCTCTAAACAAGACACAACGTGTTTAAAAATGTATGTAGGCTTGGGATAGAGAGGAAAAAGAGCATAGACAGTTATAAAAAAGGAATAAAGTTAAATAGACAGTAAAAGTAATATAAAGAAGTGCAGACAATCATAGACTAAAGGAGTAAAGAAATATATAAGCCAAGTAAAGATGAAAAATACACAGAGAGTCTTGATTATATATGTCATTGTGTTTTTCTTTAAAATTTTTGACTGCAGAGAGATATTTGATTCTGAGGGCTGCTAAACTAAACCAACATAAATGTATATTAGCTTCAAAATTTGGGTCTAAGGATATGTTGTTTTGGAAAAGAGATCCTGCTTTCATTTCCACAGAGGATGGGAACCTGTGGATTCCTTCCAGGCTAATGTGGTTTGATGAAACAAGACCCCCCTGAAAGGTCTACATGAACCCTAAAAATACTTCTCTCAACTTACAGCAGGAAGCAGTTTGGAGAAAACTACAGCCAAATTCCCAAAATAATTGTTTATAAATGTTTGCTTTCATTTAAAGGGAGTTGATTATAAGTGACTAATGGTCACAATCAATCTCTAAAAATAAAATAATAAGGGAGGTATGATATAAAAATAAATACTATACATTGGTATGGACTTTGGTCCATTGATACAAATTTAAGGTTAATTTTTGTTACACTGTATATATGTATTTCTACTCTTATTTAAGGTATTATGTTTGTACAGCTCATTTAAAATATAATATATAATTAAGAAATGCAGATTCATAGGTAGTCATATATAATAGTCAAACTATTATATATAAACATGTTAGTTAGGTTTTCTACATATACAGAGATATATTTTAGTTAGATATTCTTCAACACTTCAAAGACCTATGAAATATGGCATTTAAAATGTTTTAAGAACGTAGACTTTTATCAGTAATGAGACATGTCTGCTTCTGGTAGCACCAATTACTTCAGAGAGGTTAATGGGCACTAAAGAAACTTGTTAGGAATTTGCCTTCAATGTGACAAGGCTAAACTTTTTTTATTATTTTTTATTGTTAAAAGAAAAATTTACCTTTACTCCCCTTGTTCCCTGCCCTCCCGCTCCCCCACTACCCCACTGCCCTCCCCCTGCTTCCTTAAGATGGTGCAGGATACCCTGTCCTATGGTAAGCCCAAGGCCCTCCCCCCTCCATCTCAGTCAACTAGCTTAATTCTTATGCAATCAATAAATTGGCCAAGTCATGAGAAGAAAGTAACTAAGTACATTTATCTAATCTTCAACCCAATCGAAGATCTGAGAAGGGAAATAACATTACCTGAGTAATTAGGAAGTGCAATCAAACAACTTCCAAAATATGTAACAAGTCACAGAGACAGCTGGCTACCCAAAGTCACCCAAAGTCACATTTGCAGTGTTGAAGCAACCAACTTTGGCGAAGGCCTAGAATAACTGACAGATTATTTTTAAAGGCAAGAAAATTTTCAAAACCATCTTACCCTGTCTTGGCAGGATTTGACAGTTCTGCTTATCCATTTCCAGCTTTATGTATTTTGTCAGTAGTTGAGGTATGGGCAGTTCCTTGCCCAGAGGCCGGTTTTGCCAAGAAGAGGACAAGCTCCAATTGGAGTGTCTTTGGCGCTCAACAGTCTCTCGGGAATAGATCGGTGTAGCCAGGAGCGTTTGTGTCTCTTTACCACAGAATTCTAGGTTAGATTAAATGCCATTTTCTACAGCTCTTTGAAGAGGTTGAAGACTATTTATACAGAATATAATCTCTATGTATCTAAAGAACCTGATTAGTCTAGCTATAAATATGACAAACATAGATGACTATTGATCTACAATTCTTAATATCTATATGACTTAAAGACTAAGTGAATAAACAACTGTGTAATAAATGAGGACAATGACCCTCCAAATGTAAACAATTTACAAGTATACATTGCAATATGGTATCAATACATAAACAATATATAAGTATCTTAATCAGTGGTAGAAATGTACACTGTAAAATGGTAAATATATATCAATATATATAACAATACATCAAGAATGTTTTAAACAGAGGTAGAAGCATATGCATGCATAAATATTCGATAAAATTTAACTTTGTATCCATATACAAAAATCTATGCCAATATAATTATCTATAAAAAATAGCTCACAAATACCAATCTATTAATCCCATCAATTCCCCCCCCCTTTTTTTAAAGGGTCCTTGAGCTTATAAAATTCCTCCCCCAACCCTCAACTGAGGGTTGGGGAAGGCTAAACATTTGGGCAAAGAAACTGTTCTTGCTTTGAGTGTTTTATGGTATGCTGTATAAGCTGGACATGCAGCACCCACAAAAAAGTGATGGCTAAACTTTCCAAAAGACAGAATGGTCCTTCAGGGTTTCTGCTTCACAGAAGAAACTTCCAGATGTTCTATAGGACACCGAAGAAAGCAACTGATGAACTTTGCCATTACAAGGCAGAACAGATCTTCAAATTTTCTGCTTCTTTAAAAAGCCAGCTACTATGGGTCTGTAGGTTGAAGATGGATACTCCAATGATAAAGAACTTTGGGAGTTTCTCCAGGCAGCAAGATGTCTCTCTGTCATTCCTAGAGTTTTGGAAATTGCTTACAATGCACTTCCTGTTTACTTAGGTAATATTATATTCTTCTGGAGTCTTTGAAGAGTTGAAGATAGATAGCTATAGTTTTCCTTAATTATGATAAAAGATAAATTAGATATGAAACTGATAGGGAAGCTCTGTTAGCCAATCACACCCAGTTAAGGCGTTGCTACCTGGAACCGAGGAAGAAAAACTGAGAGGAACCAGGTGCGCGCTCTCTGCACGATTTCCACCGGACACAGAGGAAGTCAGACTCCCCATTCTTGTGGCATGAGTTTCCCATTATAACCACTAAAAATACATTTGTTATCCTTAAGCTTGCCTAGTTATTTCCCATATTGAGCCAATAAGAAGGCTGAGCTAGTAGCCTGAACAATGTTGTAATTAATATAGTTTCTGTGTGATTGTTCAGGTCTGAGCAGTTAGGAAATGAGCGAGCAACCTCCTGCTACAAAAAGTTCTGTAAGCAATCTGTGAGGGAATGTATTATTGGTCAGCAGACAGGATGTTAGCCATGAAGAGAGAGTTATGGCAAGGTATTCATAACTGGTGTTCTGTTTTCTACCACGATGAAGAGATAAGAGTTTTGTGGGTGACATTGGAGAATTAGAAAGCCCGTAAGTTGTTTTATAACTTAACAAATGCAGGAGAAGCGTTTTCATAGTTCCAGTGGATTTTTAAATTCTAATAAGTTAGAGACGAAAACAGGTTCATAGCACCATGCTTCAGATCCCTCAGATGCTATACTTTCAATAACCCAACGCATTTCCACGAACAGAAGGAAAGAGTCATCCAAGAGTGAACTGGAAGTTCTTTGTGTATTAGTAATACAATGACAGTCCAACCTCTGCTATTTTTATTTTCAAGGTATGCATCAATCAGCCAACCACAAAGACTACTGGCACATCAGCCTTCCTCAGCATTATTTGCCTCTTCCCAAGAGCCTTTTGCTGAGAGATGATTACTTAGACAGTATCTCGTGGCCTGTAAACACTCTGTTCCAGATAGTGTGTTAGAGCCTTGAGTCAAATCAAACTGTTCAGTGAGTGGTTTCTCAGTAAAACCTGAAAGGAATAGTCATAAATTTTGCTATTTGATTTCTTATGTTAAATACCATTGAAGTCATTAAAGACTGTTCCTTATGTAAAGTTTCATGTGTGGTATTTCTTTTTTATTAAAAAAAAAATGAAAACAAGCCTAGGGAAGTTTTGGCTACTCTAAAAAAAAAATGTGTGTGTGTGTTCTCTCCTTTCTAAGCAGGTCAAACAGAATTACATGCCAGAAGCTTGCTGACTTCTCTGCATTCAGTTATTCCTGCTCACAGTATAAGCTCTAGCTGGCCATCACCAGTTAAAAATCTTCATTCTAGACCTTGCTTGATTTTTCTGATTGTAGAAGTCAACTATCTTCAATCCTTCTTAGCATTACTTCTAATTTTATTACACCTGAGTCTTTTTGATAATAAATTCTCTTTTATTCATTTATGTAAAAAAAATTGTATTGAGATGTCCTGGGAGGCCACTGCATTCCAGGTTAAGAATCTGCATGAGTTACTATAATGTAATATCTGAGGCACACCAACTGTATGAAGAAAGGGGGCTTGCAATTCTGGAGATTCAAGGCAAGGCACCTCCATTCCTCAGCTCTGAAGAGGCCCTCACAGCAGATGGTGTCACAATAGTGGAAACATGTGGGGAGGGGGATAAGTTCTAGGAATTGGAAGGATCCCTGAGGAGATGATATATCTTAAAGGTTCCACCTCCAAATATCCCCTCGTATAAAAACAAGCTCACAATTCCTTGTGGGCCATGCAAACTGTAGCACATTCTAAACTAGAATCAAATCATGCCTGGCTAGCTCCTGAGCAAATGCAGAATTTCTATCTCAAAATTCTTGAGCTCTTCTCTGCCTGTCATTCCTAGAACTGATTCACCTGGGATATCCTGCAGGCATTACCAGACATACACCCAGTGGGTGCATAAATAGCAAGTCATGAAAATTCTCGTTTGCAACCCCTTGGAAAAGGACAAGTTCTTTCAGAAACTATAGAACTTTGGGGGCATTCTAATCCCCCATGATGTAATCTCTGTCTTTCCACCCCCACTGTTCCTTGGTTTCTTTCCTTAATTAATATCAAACTCCCCATTTGCCTGACCACATGACATTTCTGAATCCCTAATGACTTTAGCAATGCTGTTCTTTCCACTTCCTTTGCCAACTCCTCCATCTGACATTCTCCCACGTGTCATTAGAACCATGCTTGAAATCCTCTACCTCCATAATGCCTACTGTCATTGCCCCCAAACAAGCCCCCCTTCTGCGCTGAGTGTAGCGGTGCAATAGTCCCCAGCTTGACTTTTGAATGCAATCTAATCTGAGTTTATCACCTGACTATACCAACTTAGTCACTGTATGATAGTCAACAATCTGTTTAAACTTTCTGGGTCTCTGTTTCCCAATCTGAAAAGAGGGCAGCGATAATATCTATCTCATTATATTGTTGAATGAAATGACGTAAAGAATGCTCCACACTTAGAACACTTTCTAGCATGTGACTACTTTTATCACAGTGATCATATAGTTATTTATCCAGGTGCACTCTTTCCCACTAGATTGGCAACTTCTTAGGAATTGGAACCATAGCATAACACCCAGCAGCCAGTAAACACTCGATACGTGCATTTTAAGTTAAGCTCCATAATAAAACAAAGAACAAATGACTTAATTACTGTAATACAAGGAATTGTTGACTACAACTTGTAAGGACAACTGTGTGGAGTACAGTTGGAGGTCATCCTCTTCCAGTGCCTTCTTTACCATGTCCTCTCCCTCACTGCTTACCGTCAGTCACTGATCCTACAGGAATTCCTGACTATATGTCAAGCAATGTGCGATGGAGTAGAGATACCTACATGAACACTGAAAAGAGATAAGAAAACAGCTATCTGGACAAGTCCAGTTCAGTGATGTGAATGGGTCATCCTGGGACATTCCACAAAACACCATGAAGAAAAATTAGGAGAGACAAGTAACCTACATTTCGAGTAGAAGAATGAAATAAAAAAAATAATCGCCCTGAAACTAGAACCACGTGTTTTGGAGATGCACTCTACCCACTGGACTAATAACTGACTGGTCTGCTGTCCAGGCATCAGGACACTTTGGGGAACAGTGCTATGTGAGTCTCAGGCAACCCTAGGTTCCTTGCAGCATTACTTATTCCTGAAGAATAATCATTTCTTATAACTGACAAAGCTAAATATAAATGTGTTCAAGCCTGAAGCAATACAAACTAGCTCCTCCTTGACCCCTTAGTAGTCACTGCAATGACTCGCCACATAAGCACACTTCTGAACGCAGGTAGGTTGTCTCTAAGCACCTGTTAAATTGTGCACCCATAGGTGATAGTAGTGATGACCTGAAAAGCCCTGGTTCCAACTCTCGTGGTCTGTACTTGACACACACAGCATTCTCTTTGGTTTGTTTGGAGGCAGAGTTTTTGTGTAGTCTTGGCTGTCCTGGAACTCGTTCTGTAGACCAGGCTGGCCTCCAACTCCCAGAGAGTCACTAGCTTCTGCCTCCTAAATGGTGGAATTCAAGGTATGCTCCACCCCCACCTCCACCCGTTTTTAGCATTCTTAGTCAGCCTCTCTGTTCTTTCATTAGTAAAACACTTTTGGACATATAGTGAGGCAATTATTACTAGCAAATCTTGAATGTTTAAACCCTTTATCTCTTTTCTTCATTACTGCACGGGGGGAGGGCGGGATTTACCTATATAGTAAGGTGATATGGGGGCAGTGCTAATACACTGAAGTAGGCAGCAGCAGTCAGTAGACTCCCCCATCAGTTTTAAGCAGTCACTGCACACATTCCAAGGAGGACACCAGAGACTCTTTGTTTTATCTCAACTCTCAAGGAGTTCTCTTGAGTTCATACTTTTTCCTTCCTGTATGAAATGTAATGCTTTGTCCCTCCTGTCATCCATATTATGTGGTTCTCAATGTTAAGCTTGACTTTCCTGGTAAAAGTTTAAGGGCTTTGGATGCTGACAGAATTGGTGTTGGATTATGGCTGCACCACGAACCATGCTGTAAACACACCATGAGGTGTGTTACCATCAGCAAGCTCCTTGATAGCTCAGGAGCTAGTTCCCTGGTGGGAGTAGAATTGTTGTAAGATTGCATGTTGCAGCTGGAAATGCAGCCCAGGTGGTAGGGTGCTTGCATAGCATGCAGGGATTCCCAGGCTGCATTCCCGGCCTCACACAAACTGGGTCTGCCCACACACCTGTAATCTCAGCATCTGGAGGCAGAAGCAGGAGCATCATATATTAAAGACCATCTTTATATAATGAGTTCAAGGCCAGTCTCTATATAATGAGTTCAAAGCCAGTCTGGGCTCTACAAGATCCTGTCTCCTAAAACTATAAAGAAGACTGCATGGCATAACATTTATTTTTTTAAAAAGCTTTCATTACTATAATAACTAAACATTGTTCCAAGTGTTCCAGAAGGGACATGGGGATAAATATCCTAGCACTATTATTATCAGGAGTTCTAACCTATCCCATTTCTATCTCCCAGTCACAAAGATAAAGGCCTGTGTTCTTCCAAAGCCCAGCCATGAGACGTTATTAGCGCCAGGCCTTTAGCCTTCAAAGCCCTCTAAGGATACCATTAACAAGCCCCACGTGACTGTTCCCCTGAAGCAGACGGCTGGCCGTGCTGCACTCTGCAGTAGCTGTGAATGTACCTCTGCCTCTGAGTCCCGCAGAGCCGGTGGCTGACATGAAGGGCCTGGCTAAGATGAAGGACGTGGTGTGCTACGTACCTTTTAAGTTTCCAAATGAATGAACAGGGCACACCGAAAACCAGCCTTGCCGTGGCATCTGGCTGGAAAACAATAATGACTCACAGGAAAGACAGACTGAGTAAGCACCAACGGAAGGCCACCCATCTTTTCATTACCATCACTTGGGAAATATTGTCTCCAGATGGATGAGTAGAAAAACATGCATTAAAAAAGTACCCAGGCTGTTGAGGAAAGTCTAATTCCCATCAGATCCCCTAAGATAAATTAGCCACTCTAGGGGCTGGGAGAGAATGCAGAAAGACCACGGAGATATTAGAAATTGCTACGTGTGGCATACAGCTGCATTGCAGCCAGCCTTGCAGATAAATTGGAAGATGACTATTAGATTCATTAGATATGAGTTATTACAGTCTATATTCTGGTTTACAAAGATGCTTTATCTGTGGAAAAAACAAAATTGAAGCTTCTTCACTATATGAATATTTTGTCACAGATCTAGACAGAAGCTTCAAGAAAAAACTTAATGGTAGAGAAAATCTTTTATGCTCTGTTCCTTTTTGTTTATTATTATTATTATTATTATTATTATTATTATGCATTACTTAGGACTACCTAATCTTGGTGTGCCTTAAGTAAGAAGGAGTCCTGCTACCTTTACTTCAAATCTATTTCTCATTTCAGAGGGTACTTACTGAATGTATTTTATATGTTTGCTATATTAATGAATTTGCACAACAAAAAGACACCTTGATTTTTTGAAGGGTATATGTGTATCAATTTTGTGTATGTGTAGGTAGTGTGTGTATATGCACATAGAGGCCACAAGGGGGCATCAGATATCCTGCTCTACAGTTCTCTGCTTTACTCCCTTGAGACAGGGTATCTCAGTGAATCTGGAGCTAGGCTGGTGGCCAGTAAGTCCTAGTGATCCTCCTGTCCCTGTTCTCCACAGCACCCTGAGTATAAGCCAGTACATGGTCATACATGACTTTATATGTGGCTACTGGGATCTGAACTCTGATCCTTATATATGTATAGGAAGTGCTTTTACCCACTTAGCCATCTTTCCTTGATTTTTGATACTGTGTTCAAAGTTTTGAACTAAAACACTCTTTAGTTGATATTCCTCAGGAGAAAGTTGCAATCACCCATCCTTTAACACTGTGGACACACCCTGTGAATTACTTTGTTAAGTGACTTTGTTTTCTGTGCACTTCCTGCAATGGCTGCAAGGTAAGCGGGTGATCAAGTCTTCTAAGACTGAGACAGGAAAGACGGACTGGGAAAATTAAGAAGGAATGGGGAACAGAAAGAAACCACTCATTCTTGGAATTTGGTGTACATTACTCATTCGCTGAGAGTCAAGTCGATATTATTGACAGAAAGCAGAAAAAAAAACCACTCTGAGGGCTGCCTACAGAAAATACTCAAAGTGGTAAAACATCAAGTGACCTGATCTTGCTTAAGCCAAAGCATAGTGGACCTCTGAGTTTAATTTTATCAGCACTCCTTGCTGATCTTTACATCTGAATAACATACCTCATATGTTGTTCACAATTTCATTTGCAAAAGAAAATTCTTTGAGATAAAACCAACATGTAGACCAAATCATACGGTTATACTTAACCTTTAAACTTTCCTTTGTTTTTAAACTCTGTCTACTCTTTAAACTTGGTTGTAAATTACACCCTTCAGCCAAAGTAGCTTCCAACGTCACAGAAGTGCAGACAGAGCTGTGGTCAGGATGCTTAACATACATCTCTCTTGATGCCCACACTAGCGTGTATTATCTCTCTTCTCACTTCCTTAATAAATCCAACCTTGCTTCATGCTGTCACGGCCTGAAGTACTTTTCTGCTGTTAGCCAAGATCCCAGGGTACTTCAGTAGAGCTTGCAGTGACAGGGAGTTGATCAAGAGACAGCCAGCAGCATGGAACTGGAGCCCTGTCTACTGCTGGCAAAATCGCCGTTGTCTATGTGTGGTCTGTTGTTGACCAAAACACAATGAAATCAATATAGCCTTTACTTTCGTAGAGAGCTCCTCAGAACTGACCGGAAGAATCTGAGAGCTAAAAGGAAACTGCTTAGGAATTCTGAGCCAAAATATCTTGTAATTATTCACCAGACTCAAAGGATTCTTACAAATTGTGTGTATGTGTGCACATGCATATGTGTGTGCTTACAATTTTATTTCATGGTCTCTAACCCTGATTACTATATGTGGGAATCGTCCTGAGGCAGGTGCCTCCTGGTACTGTAGAATGATCATACTAGGTATTAATTACCCAGCTTCTCTTCCAACAAAGGCTTTAGAACGTGGCCTAGACTCCCTTGTCTGGAGGCTCTCACCATAGGTTTTAAGCAAGACTCTAATGACACACAAAGAAAGGTGATAAATCTCCTCCAGTCTGCCCTGGCAAGAGCAGAAGCTGTCTTTTCTTTCCAGAGGCAGTGAGCACAGGAGTCTGAGTAGCCACGGCAGCATCAAGTTGGAAATGAGACCGTATCTATGCATGTCGGCAGAGGATTGCATTTGCCTGGGATCTTCGTGCCTTTGGGACATGGTGGATAGCTCCATAGTCTTGAAGCCTGATCCTATAGCACTTCAAGTGATTATAAAAGATAACTAATACCTGTTAGTTAATTGTATGAGAGTAAAATCCTGACTCACTTAAAAATATCTTAAATGCATTATTGTATTCTAGCTGGAGAAAGAGGTGGTTTCCACTTAAGAGTGAAGAGAGGACGACAGCAACACAACAGGAGTTGCTGTTGCTTCGGCGTGGGCATTCTCACTTTGAACCTCACTGTGTAGTCACTGAGAGGCAGTGGCTCTGCTCTGATACACAACACACACCAGCGCGCAGCTGTTTCCTCTTACCCAGCCTCGTGTCTTCACACTGTCCCGTGGCTTCCAACCTGTCCTGTGGCTTCCAGCTTGCCCATTCTACATACTTACTGGTCAGTTCAGGGTGTTTGGCCTGCGGAGTAATCTCTCATCTATTGAAAATTTCTGGATTTCTAGGCTGACCTTCTCATTCTGTTGGACTTCCCTTTATTTTATTCATTTTCTTTTCTTTTCCTTGACCAAGATCCTTACCACAAATTTCTGCTTCTTTAAAAAGGAGTCTTAACAAATAGTGTGTGCTTGAGAATTGCAAAGAATAAAAGTTAAATGTTGTTACTATATCCAAGAGGGGTATATGAAGTGATGGATGGGTTCATAGCTCAAAGTAATGTTATATTGTATGCAATACACACATATGTATATACTTTTGCTAGTCATGTTTTTATGATGCTGAGGCTTAAAGCCAGGCCTGGGACATATGCTATGCCACTGAGTTCCTTCCCTATCCATTACTTTCTTTGCGATGGGGTCCTACCATGTAGGCCAGATTAGTCTAGAATTCACTTTCTAGCCCAAATTGTCTTTGAACTCATGGTTCCCCTGTCTTTGCTTTCATAATTAAATTTTTTTTAAAAAGAACAGTCTTAGGGAGCGGGAGGACCGGGAACAAGGGGAGTAAATGTAAATTTTTCTTTTAACAATAATAATAAAAATAAAAAAGAAACAAAAAAAAGAACAGTCTTAGTATAGTCCATCTCATCACAGCAATAAATTTTATCAGAACAGTGTGGACTCTACTTGCTGAAGCTGTTCCGCATTCTCCGTCACGGGCAGGAAGGAATTTTTCTTTCTTTCTGTACTTCTGAAAGAAGACAAGTCTTTGGTGAGAATTGTATCTGTGTCCTATTCCCAGAGAGTAGTGTCCATTTAAGCAGGATCTTTAAGCTTTAGGAATTCATTTGAATAACTCGATTAAAACTGTCTCAAGAAGCTTATTTATGACCCACATGGTTTGGTTAGTTAACCACAAATTCCAACTCCTGTGGAATTGTGAACATACCATTTTAGCAGAGAAAAGGCATGCATGAGTTGAGATTCACTAGCTTGCTCAAGCATGCTGCTTATCACAAGCGAAACTAGATTGCTCAGACTCAAAACCAGCCTCCTGACTTCTGTTTTTCCACAACTAACTGTATCTCACAACTGTAATGTTAACCATGGTGCTTGTCACCTACGGACCAGAGGGTTTGTTTGAAGGAGATGGGCAGAGAAGACATTGGGTACAGTTTCTGTACTGAAGGTCCCAGTTCTGCTGTGTTCTGCATTCAGGAAGGATTGGGCACACCTCTCTGGCTTCCAGTGGCTGAACGGGAGCAGAAAACTACAAGGAAGCCAGTCAGCAGCCTGGCACACATAGTTCTGACTCAACAGAGGAAACCTATGTAAACCAGATTCTAGCTAGTCTTGTTCTTTCTAACAGGAGCTTCCAATTGACTCAGCCTTTCTGCACATAACGGCTATACATGCTATTTTGATTACTGATTGGGTAGAATAACCTTGTTCAACTTTTTCTTTCACCATTTTGTGTAAACATGTTCTAACGTGAAAAGAAAATAACTCATTTGGTAGTTCCCCGCCTACTTTGATATCTGACTGCTACTTTTCTTCTAGTAACATTTGTTCCTTGGACTCCATGGCCCCAATGCATTCTTGCTTCTTTTTCTACTTTTTGTGTTTTCCTTGATCTGTGTGCTGAAGGGCCTTCTGAGCATTTTGCAACAATCACTTTAAGGCACACAGCAAACTTACAAGATAAACACTTCTGTGTAGCCATGTGACTGATGAAGAATGCCAGACACAGGGGAAAGGCAAATGTTTGTATCAAGGTGATGGCAGAGGAAAAGAGGTCACAAGTTGCGATTTGAAATGTCTCCCCCATGTTCATGCATTGAAGGCTTTGTCCCCAATGTAGCAATGTTCTTAGGTGGGATTTTTGTATATGATCAGTTTTTGGGTGTTCTGATTTTATCAGTGTAGGAATCCACTGGTGGGTTCTTAAAGTAGTGTGTTAATAGGAGCAGTGACTATTTTAGGAGCATTACTTTACAGAAGTTGATCATTTAGGGAGTATCCTTGAAAGGCACCTTGGAACGCCATCCTCTTTCTTCTCTCTGGCTTTCCTTTCTGGTTTTCATGAATTGAGCGGCTTGGCTCTGTCACATGCTCCCTCTATGATTTTCTGTTTTGTCGTAGGCCTAAAACACAATAGAACCAGCCAGCCATGGACTGAAAGTATGAAGCAAAGTAAATCCTTCCCGTGAGAGCCTTGGGTATTGTGTCACAGCAACAGAAAGCTGAATAACGCCATGGATCATGGAGATAATCTGAAGGCTGACACGGTAAAGAACCAAGCACGCTGCCTATGTAATGTGATGAACCGTTTAGTCTACTGCTCATTCTCCAGCCAGACATTCTAGATGCTTGCCAAGTTCAACCTCTAGAACGGAATTGATTATTTTTTTCAAACATGCCTGCTCTTCCTCTTTATATGTTTTCAAAGGATATTGTCATCACTGTTATTAAATGCCTGGTACTTTATTTACCAAAAGAGCCACAAATGGGAGAAACACAATAGCCAAGATCCTTCCAGGTACTCAAGTGGTTTTCTCTGACCTATTCATTACTAAACTTCTCATGTCCTTTTTTAAACATAAGCTACTTGGTGGACAAGGTTGTCTGTCATCAGGTCTAACATTTATTGAGTATTTTTCCAAAAGTCTAGGTCCGTCCTAAGAGCTGTCTGTGCGTCATCCTATGCTGTACTCCTAGCGGCACGCCTGTGAGCCACAGCGGTTCCAAACAGATTTAAATTCTTGCTTTGTTGTGTCACTTGGGTGAGCACATTCCTCTCTTCCGTGGGTTAATTATCACATGGGACTCTGAGAACTTAGAAGAGGGAATATAACACATATAGAAGAGCCTAACAAGAATAGACTAAAATGCTGTGATACATCTTGCCTCACAAAGCTGTTATAGAGATCAAGACATCAGCCTGTCTATATTAACGAGGGTCCAGAAACTGTCAGATGCCAGTACAGTTTTATCAAGAACATAAAAGGCATGCAAACTAAAAAGCCTGCAAGGGCCAGACAGGTCAGATAAAGAAGGCTGGGTCAAGATAAGACAAGAGAAAGAAAGGTAAATCCAAGGCAAACAGGAGAAAACATGACCCACTTAGAGCAGCCAGCCCATACTTGGACAGAGAAAGAGCCTTCCCTCCTGAACCATGCCCCTGACCATGTGTTTGATCTCTCTCTCTCTCTCCTTCTCTCTCTCTCTCTCCCCTCCCCCACCCAAGCTCCTCACTATAATATGCTGCTTCTTACAAAGGATCCTTAACAACTCTCTACTCTCTGGAGTCTCTTACACCTGCCCTTTGCTTCAGCTCGGTGTCACGCATGTGGCTAGATCTGTAAATCACTGTAGCTAAAGGAGGATTAGGAAGAGATGTTGTCTCACCACCAGCCACAAACCAGCCTCCAAACCTGGTAGTACTCTGCTTTGTTTCTTCAGAGTACTAGCTGTCTTATGGAATTCCTTTTGTTCATTTGCTCTCTGGTATATCCTGTCTGTTTTTTCAGAGGATGTGAACCTGAGTTTGACCCCCAGAACCCTTGTAAAAATGCTGGGAGTGGTGGTGAATGCTTGTAATTCCAGTGCTGGGGAGGTGGAGACAGGAGGACCCCTGGGGCTTGCCAGACAGCCAGTCTAGCTTCATTAGTGAGTTCTATATTATCCTCTGGCATGTATGTGGTAGAAGAATACACACGCATGTGCAAGCGGACGTGCACAACACACACAATAATGGTTACAAAATATTCTTTCGAGAAGTAGGCAGTAGAACAAAACAAAGAGACTCATCTGAAGAAGTAAGGAAGGGACTTAAAACACCGAAACCAAAGGATAGTCTGCCTTGCAAACTGAGACTTGATCAGAGAGCCTACTTCTTGCTCAGGGGGATGAGCAGCTGACACCTGGCTAACCCAAGGCTTATCACATTCCTTTGTCTCACTCCTGTCTCTTTGCTTTGTCTCATTCTTATGCCCATGGGAGACTTTGCTGAAGACAGTGCCTGTGGATCTACAGCTGTCTGGGTTTCCTATGATGTGTCCTAATTGTAATATCATGCCTGTTGTCTTTCTACCGTAGCCAGAGATAAGTGTTCCTTCATTTTTTTACCTATGGATGAACAAACTTCCATCCACATACAACTTTCCATTCATCTTTATCAATAAAGAATTACTATTTTTATATCCTGATCTACCTATTCCACAGCTCTCAAATCATGGTCATATGACCCTATAGTTTTCATATTATGCTAAGAGGACTGAAAGTGACCAGAAGGTACATAAAGAGAGGATATATATGATATTCTAAATAGGGTGCTGTATAGGATGGCTTCTTTAATCAGGTGATATCTGAACAAAAATGTAAAGAATATTAGGGAGAAAACCTTGTAGACACTTGAGAAGGGGTGTTCCAGAGAGAGAAATATCAGGATTGTGGAGGCCAGCATGACTGGCAGAGAAAGAGCAGAGAATGATGGGAGATGAGTTGTCAGAAGAGACGGTAGCCGCTTTCTTCCACTTAGAAACTCTCCGTGGGAGGTTGTGGTAGATGTAAAGTGCTTGGCACACAGTAGCAGCCCACAAATACTTATCGACTGAATGGATCCCGACTGTATACAGGTTATTTTAGAAACAGCCCTGAGGATCCCAGATCCAGCAACTTTGGCACTTGATCTTTATAATCAATGGTTCCTCTAGGTTTGTTGTGTCTTGTATTTTAAAACTGAAGTTTCGGATATGGACTTTTATACATTTGTGATTTTTGAACCCAGTGCTGGTGCGCAAGACTTGTTTCCTTGAGTTAAAGGTGGTAGTGAAAAACAGGCATAACATGTGAGGGTGAAAAAATAGTAAGGGGTGATTGGTTACCTATGTGATGGGATTTTTTTTGAAACAGCATGACTTTAAATTTTTCTACAAGGAACATGTATCCATTTAATTTAAAATAACATTAGAATGAATAATGTTCCCAGATTTTAAAGGAAGTAAGAGCCTCCCCTACCAACTCTTCCTCCAGTTCCACACGGCTAAGCTGTGGTGTACTCAGTTTCACTACAGAGGGTCTCAGATAACCCCAGCTCTTGCTTTTGAACACGAAGAACCAAGCACTCAGGAAACAGAAGTGATTGTAAAGACCTTCTCCAAATGTGCATGTGCCTTTGGAAGGGTGTTTTGGTGAATCACACCACTTCAGCAGCCCAAGGTTCTCTCAACATTTTTTGCCCAAGCTCAGTGTTTATTTGTAAATTGTAGCTATCCAAACTAGGAGCAAGCTCTTCAGCAGAAAGTAGGTATTGCCTAAAGCAAACAATGCTCACTTAAAAGCAAACAAAACAAATAAACAAAACCAGTAGATTTTGTAGGGATGGGAAGATGTCTCAGGCAAAATATTCACCCCCAAGCATAATGTACTGAGTCTGGATCCCCACAACCCCCACAAAAACTGGGCAAGGCAACACGTACATTTAATCCCAGCTCTGAGAAGGAAGACAGAAGGAAAACATAAGAGGATCCCTGAAAGAGAGGGGAAAATATCTAATCTTCTCAGCTCCACTTACAAGGGTGCATGGGTACATGGTGCATGGGTGCGTGGGTGCAGGCACATGAGTGCATGCATATGCATGTGTGCGCTCACACACACACGCACTATCACAGACACACACAGGAACAAATACACACTCCAACACAAAGATATTATGAGGATAATCCAGGAGACCTAGACTTTCTCAATAAACCTGTATATAAGAATCAAAAGCTAAAGGAAGATGCATTATGGCTGAAGGGTTGGAGAAGCAATTCAGGGAGCCACCAAAAGAATTCAGATAAAGAGACCAAAATGATGGACCAGACACAGAAGTCAGGGAGTGGCCCTATCGGTACCTTTAACTCTGAGTGCTGCGGAATAGAAAAGGCAGAATAAAAAGATGTTCCGGAGTCAACTGCAACCAATTCTTGACCTGTGGTTGACAAAGACCATTACATCCCCCAAGATGCCTCCAAAATTTTATCCCTTTATAAGGCTTTAGTCATTTCCAATTTAACACTGTGGCTCTTGCTTACTAAAGATAAACTTGGCATCTCCTGCCTGGAGCCCCCATTTCTGCTTTCTATATAGTTTTCCATATTGAGAAGGTGTCTCACTAAGTAGCCCATCTGGCCTTGACCTCCTCAATCCTGCCTTCTCAGTTTCCTGAAGGTTGGCCTTGCAGATGTAAATCACTGTACCTGGCTTCTAGACAGTCCTCTCCCAGGTAGCTCCTGGAATTTCAGTGTTCAGTCAGAAATAACTGACAGTATGAATTTTCCACTGACTTCTACTCAAAGTTAACCGTGGGTGCTTGGAGCTATGTAGATCAATTGCTTCCCCTCAACTATCTGACATTAGCCACTAAGCTTACTCATCTTCCCACTCTCCTAGACGCTGAAGCCAATCCAGACCCTCAGTCAGGGTGACTGGATCCACCCCCAATACTGAAGTGCGGTCCTGTGGTGACTCAGCAGCCAGTATGCCCTGCTGATAATCCTGCACTTCCTGTCATTGCAGCCCTTCTTACAAAGCTGACTTCTCCTTTCTTCTTGCAGGCTTTGTTGCTTGTTTAGAAGGCAGAGTTTCATTTCATTTATTTGCTGGCCATTTGGCAACTTTTTATTCTCTTTCTTTCCTGCTCCTCCTCCTCTTTTTCTTCTTCTCTCTTCCTCATGCCTGTACTACCCCAAGATCTTAGTCTTCAGTTCCTTCCCTTATTTCCCCATGCTTGAATATTTTTCTGATTTCCCATTCACTTTGGGATTTGAATTTTACCTTGGTCGCCCTTTCAAAGGCCTTGAGTCCTAGCTCCCATGGACATGCCTTCACTGCTTTCCAACAGATCAGATAGAAATAAATAGCCACAGATTGGAATGTTGGGGTGTTCCAATTATCTAGAGCCACCCAGAGTGCCACATCCTTGTCATGACAAAAGACTTGAAGATCTTTTGGGGAGCAAGACAGAGCCTCTGCCTTCATGGAACTTAATTCTGTGGTTCAGAAAGACAACAGAATAAGCAATTAGAATTCTGTGTGATGGGCATTATGAAAGACACATATGTTCAGTCTGCCTGTACCTATAATTGACCTACCATGAGACCTCCAGTTTATGTGTGAGCACTTCCTTGCAGTCTCTGGCTATGAGAACATCACCCAAATGTTTCTCTTAAAGTAGTTTCTTTCAAACACCCTCATGGACATTGAGGTTGGAGTTTTAACAACTAAATTGTAAGCACTGTGACTAATCCCATTAATTCTGTCTGGGAATCCTTAAGCAATCATGGGATCTCCCTTCCCACATGATCATAGACATCTTTCCCTTGATTGGGAAGCCCCAGACTCCACACGTGCAACTCACAGGACTTCCTTCACTTCCTCTTCCTCATCACTGGGAACAACTTTCTTCTTTCATTAGTGTATATGAATTGTACCAAATAAGGGGCTTCATTATGGCGTATTTATACAGGCCTATAATGTACATTGCTAATTCTCTCTCTTTCTTTCTCTCTCTCTTTCATTAATGCCTTGCCTATTCCCACGATTTCTCTTTTTCTTTCCAAATTGTTCCCCTTCTGCTTGAATCTCTTTAAAAAAAAAAAACAAAACTTGTTTCAGCCTAGAAGAGGAAAAAAGGCAGTATTTGTCTAAGTTTGGCTTGTTTTGCTTAACACAGGACCTCACATTCCACTCATTCTCTACAAACAGTGGGTTCTTCACTGTGGGTGAATAATACGCCTTTCTGCATTCACTGCCTTTTTTAAATCATTTTATCTATTGGTTGGCACCTCGGCTGATTCTATATCTAGGTGATTCTGGATAGTTCTGCAGGTACATCGGTATTTTTATAATGTGCTGATTTCATTTCTTTGGGTGGTGAAATAGCTTTGCCATCCAATAGTTCTATTTTTAGTGTTTTGAGGAACCTTCAAGCTGATTTCCACAGTGGTTACCCTAATTTGCATTCCCATCAACCCATGTGTAAAGTTGGAATTATTTGTTACTTTAAAAAAACACCTGACTAGTTATGAAATTCAACAGAAATGTATCAACAAAAAGACATATTATCAATTAAAAATGCCTTTTAAACAGTGTTTTTAAAAGCTGAATTGATACATACAATTTAAAATTCAAAAACTGTGAGTATATAGAACAACAACAAAATCCCGTTTACCCTTTTCTTCTGTTAATTCAGTCCTGCCCGTAGGCAACCAGTGCCCCTAGTTTGTTGTGTGTTCATCAGAGATATCGTGTGCTTAGATAATCACAGATTTGCCTTCACACAAAAGCTAAGCACTCTTTACCTTCCCTTCAGTAGACAATGTAGCTTGAAGTTTATTCCATAGACATAAAGCAACTCTAACCTTTAACAGCTGGATATAAAACCAATGGATGGGAAGAGTATGCTAATTTAAATAATCTTCCATTAGTGTGCATTTAAACTACTGTTCTTTTTAATCTTTGCAAATAATGCTAATTAATGGTCTTTTAAGGTGACCCTTAGACTCTAACTTGTTTTCAGCTTGCTCAATTTTGTATATTTATAATTCTAAGTATCAGTTTCCTTTTCAGACAGCAGATGACTGTCTAGGTAAGGAAGAGGTTTTAGTTCACTTGAAATCCCATCTCGAAAGAAAACCTCTAAAACTTCTGAGCTGTGTAAAAGGCCATGGCATTTGCAATTATAGTCCTCCTCGAGATAGCAAGAATATTTCTGTTGTTCTCAGGTCCCCTGTGTTTGCCAAACATGGTAAAAGCAATGTTGCAATTCCAGGCTCGGGGAAAAAAACCAGCATATGTTATGACATTGGCATACAGAAAACTGCTTCTGTGGTTCTCTGATGGCTTTCCCTGATGGCCTCCCTCAAATGCTGGAAGAAACAGTCACACCGCCGCTGTAGAATCTTGTGGTTACCCATCAGAAAAAAGAAGTCCTAGGATTGGTCAACAAGACGTATCCTCGTGTCTTCTAGTTTCCTTCTCTAAGAACGCAGTATTAATAAGCAACTGTAGCCGCCCCCGAGACTACCGGGCAAGAGTGTGCTGTGTCGCCCTGTGTGTCTTACACAGGGTGTGTGGTTAGTAGACAGTTTTTGTGAAGTCGTGCTGGTGCATGAAGCTAGGTTTCATCTGTAAGTTTTTGGAATTACAGAATATTCTGAAGGATACAGAAGCTGTGAGTGAAACCCTTCAACTAGAAGAAAGCACTGTTGGCTCAAGAGCTGAAGATGGAGGCACAGTGAAGGAACTGCTGACATCATTTCAGCCAAGGTAAGAATCT
Organism: Dicrostonyx torquatus; assembly: GCA_028555095.1. Classification (NCBI taxonomy): domain Eukaryota; kingdom Metazoa; phylum Chordata; class Mammalia; order Rodentia; family Cricetidae; genus Dicrostonyx; species Dicrostonyx torquatus. The sequence continues at coordinate 12,694,015 of JAQHUG010000003.1, read as the reverse complement.
TTGGCAGAAATGGGGGAGGCATGAGGCAGGAGACTCCAGAGTTCTGAGAAGTAACTCTTTCTCCATGTGTAGCTAAAGGTCCATAAATGACCCATAAGAAAAGCCCCAAGGATACCACCTGGAGACCTTTGAGGACAGCAGAAACATTGTCCAGGAATGTGTGGCAGTTTTGAACCTGAAAGCTAACTCTTAGAAGCCTCTGGAGATTTGGTAGGGGCAAAGAGAAATTCTTGATGAAGGCAAGCCATCATGGGATGGGACAGGCACCTAAACTTGTACCTTTATGATGACAGTCTGAGAATGTCTCTTAGGAGGAAGAAGTACTGCTCTCACAGCCACCACCCAAAGGCAGCGCTGTCAACCAGCAATACTGTTACAAGAGCTTGTTACTGGGCAGATGCGACCTCTTGAGTTTTGCAGTTATATTCAATTCCAAGTTGCAATTCAAGGTGCAGGCTTGGTTCTATGACTGCAGTACAGATTTGCTCCGAGAACTAACGCCTCGTGAAGGCTTACTATCAAGCACGTAGGATTTGATCCCTGATCTCACCAGAACGACAAGCGGGTTCAGATTAAATGATGTCTCCTTCCAACCTTCACACTGCCTGTGAAAACTGCTTTGTTTATTTCTCTCTCCTTACAAAGAAGAATAGCTCGGGGTAAAGAAGATGGTATAAGTGGAATTGCAGGAAGTCAATTTAACTCGGAGCCCTAGAAAGTTTATCTTCATTAGAAATTTTCTTTCGATGCTGTTTTATAAAAAATGAACCATCCCACCTGATTACTTTGTAGTGGAAACCATGTTAAATTTTTGTATTTTTTTCTCCTATTAGCAGATAAATGCCTCTCCTACACTCTCTATTTTTAGATAACACTATGACAGTCATGCATGCAAAACCTGGCATTATCTCCAATACACATGTAGAACTGAATGATTCTGAATTTTAGAAGCAGGACCTTCCACCCTACACTTTGCCTTTGCTTCAGGTTTCCCACTGCACTCAGTTGCCTGCTGGCTTCCCTTTCTCAACTCCGTCTCTCCATGGAGTGTGTACCCAGATACCCACGAGGCCTCTAGTTAAGTCACACAATAACATCTCTTTCCTTCCTTGCTCACCCTGCTGTTTGCATCATTAGTTCTGCTATATGAGCTTCAGATTTTGCTTCCCATTGCCTTCCAACCATCCCATCAATGCGACAGCCTTGTCTTCTGAAAATATGACATTTTCCAGATGATCTTAAATCTATCACAGATTCTCAACACGTTTGGAGGCTACCTGGAACCAAGTATCTGCCTGCATCTCTCTCCTATTCCCTCTCCTCCATCCCTCTTTTCTCCCTTTCTGTTCTCACAAATCTCTGTGATGCTGCCTTTCTGCCCCCTCTAGCCTTTCCTTTGAATCTCTGTTCCCCAGACGTCCCTGGCTCTTCATTAATTCTGTCCTTGAATATAATCATTATCTCCATAACCCATCAGAATGCTATCGACCCAACACAATCTGCTTCCGATTTCCTTTTTCAAAGCTCAGGGTTATCTTTGGGTGTTCTTATTCCCTCAGCTAAATAACAATGTGACTGAGGGCAGTTGCTGTATCTTATTCTTAGTTCTAGAGTCAAACTACCCAAACTGTAGTCCTTGCCCTCATGGTTATCGAGTGACTGTAATCCTGGGCTGGGTTTTCTCATCAGCAAAAAGGGAGATTATGGCAGGGAGCCCTTTCTGTGGAGTTTGTGGGCATTATACAAGAAAACTTATGCAAGCCGGGCGGTGGTGGCGCACACCTTTAATCCCAGCACTCGGGAGGTAGAGGCAGGTAGATCTCTGTGAGTTCAAGGCCAGCCTGGTCTACAAGAGCTAGTTCCAGAACAGGCACCAAAGCTACAGAGAAACCTTGTCTCAAAAAAAAGAAACAAAAAAAAAAACCCTCAAATAAAAAGAAAAGAAAGAAAACATATGCAAAGACTAGTATTTAGAATTTCATAATCATCCAATTAATACTAGTTTTAACAAATAATATTCACCTAATCTCAAAGTACTTAACAGAGTGCCCGATCTTGGAACTTGGTTGAGTCAATTGCAGGACACAGGGCAAGAGGCAGGGTGTGTGGGCAGGCCACTGTAGAATGAAGAAATTTCCTGGTGTCACTAAAGTCATCTCATAGTGGCTGGGATTTACTGTTTTCAGCCAGCCAAATTTCTTTCTAAGTCCCTGCCACCTCTTAGTCCCGTTCCAGACATTTCTGTGGGTTTGGCCCAGTGTATAGGGGCTGCCTTCCCAGAGTATTCTAACTCTCCTGCCAAAAATCTGACCTGCTGCAGAGAACAGATTTCTAGCCTTCCCAGGGTCTCCAATGTGATACTAAAACTGTGGACCACCAACGCCAACTTCCTGCCTGCTGTTTTATTGTTAGGCCCCAAGACTGGTTCACTGAAGGCAGAGAATGGGCTAAGTAAGACACCCTGCTCTCTTCTCTCTGGCTGAGAATGCCCATGGGAATCCTGGGAAGGATGCTTTCAGCTAGGATCTCAAAACTTAAAGATGCAGTGGGGATAGGTGTGCTGCACAAAGGAGCCACGAAGGCAGATTTCATTTATGCAAAAAGAAAAGAAACATTGAATTATGCAGTTGGAGCTTCGATAGACATCATGAATGGTAGAACATTGAGTAGACCGAAATCCAGGCTTAAATGATCTATGTCCTATTGAAAACAATTCAGAAAGGCAAGAAACCATTCTAATAAAAGCAAAACGTGTAACCAAAGGCGCCGTAGGCCAGTCCTGGGACAAACACGTGCTTTGTATGTAACACAAGGATCTTTCTTCTGTTCAAGTTGTATAAAATTTTAGAACTTGGACTGTCTGATGATAAACTGGATTATAATACCTAGCTCGTCTGGTTGTAGTAGCAATTTCATGATATAAGCAAACTACCTCTGGTGGCAATGGCCCATTAGCGTCTTTCTCTCCTGCTCCAGAATTAGATGTATCCAGCAGCTAGGGCGAGACTCCTGATAACATTTCCATAAGCAGATGAGTAAGATGGTGGGAGTATTTCCGAGAAGTTGACCTAGATTGTGTTAGGTGTTGTTCACTTCTCTGAAACAGGCATGCTCCGCGCTCAGAGCTATTCACACGTGTCCACCTCGGTGCACAGGGCTGCCTGCTCCCAGCCCAGAGATCTGAGCTTATCTTGGGTTTAACCTCAATTCCGAAGTGATTGCCATTTCCAGCAAAGCTAGTTCCCTAGCTGAAGGAAGTCCTTCCCAAAGGGTGAAATCCCTACAGCTTCATTTGTTTAAATTCCCTTACTAGTTTTATTACGCAGGGTGTGGTATTTTGTTTGTCGTCCAATCCGCTCCCCCTCCGCCACCATTTCTGGGTATTAATAATAAGTCAACAAACAGGGACATGCCCGGAGAAAGCAACACGATTTCCTTGACTGCCCAGGACATGATCTGAGCTGGTGCAGGCTGGAGATAAGGTGGCCACCAGTTCATGAGGCACCGTCGGGGGCAAAACTGGGGAGTGGAGAGGAGGGATCCGAGACCCCAGGGTTGGGCCCGGAGGGGAAAGAGCAGGAGGGGAGGAGGCTCGGGTAGAGCCCGACAGGTCCCTGCAGCTCCCCTCACCCCTCTCCACGCCTCCCGGGTTTCCCCCCTGGCTCCGGGTTTCCTGTTTCAGTTCTCGGCGTTCTCCAGCAGCAGGTGCTGGTTTGCCAAGCTCCGCTCCAGCGGCGGCGAAGGAAGGCGAGGGAGCGGAGGGGAGGAACGCGGCACGAGGCGGCTGCAGCGGCTCGGGGCGGGCGGGCGAGCAAGGAGCGCGGCGGCGGCGGGCGGCGGAGCCCCGGGGCGCCTGAGAGCCGCGGCCCTGGCGTGCAGTCCGCCCAGCGGGCTGGCGGGCCGGCGGCATGGGGGAGCGTCCCGCTCGGCCCGAGCCCTAGCGGCGGCCGCGGCGGCCCGGCGCTGAGGCGAGAGGTGGCCGCCTGGCGGAGGGGGAGACCCGGGGCCGGCCCGGCTTCCAGAGCATGTCGTGATGGCTGCGGAGAAGACACTGCAGGTGGGTGGCGCGGCGGCCCGCGGGCTGGGAGAAGGGCGGAGGTGGCCGCGGTCGCCTTCCTCGGCGTCCCCAGGGCTCCGTGTTCCCGAGCCAGCCGGCGCGGGGAGGCCCGCGGGGCGGGGAGGCCGCGCCCGAGCGCGGAGCTCGGGATCTGCCGGGGCCGGGGCAGCCGCGCTCAGGGAACTCCAGGCCCAGGCGGCTTCGACCCCCGAGGTCGAGTGGCCCCGGCGCCCGGCGCTCGGGAACGCCGAACGGGAAATCGGAGCGCATCCTGCCCGCGGGCGGCGCCGGCCCCGCGGGGAATTCGAGCGAGGTGAGGCCGGGCCCGGCGGCCTAGAACGCCGGTCCGGTGGCTCCTGCCCGCCCCCCTGAGGGCCACAGCCAGCGAAGATGGAGGCGGGCCCGGGTGCCGCCGAGGGAAACGGACCCACCGCTGTGATCCTGCCGCTCGGACCCTCGCGCGCCGGTGGGGTGAGGCATCACCCGGCACTCGGTCCAGCCCCCCGCCATTCGCTTTCATTAGCCATCCTGCCACCCGTCCTCTGGCGGGTCTAGGGAAACCCATCACCCTTCGTCCCCGTCCCGGTCCTCAGCCTCCCGCCCGAAGCCCGCGTCCATTTCTGCTAGGCTCATTTTTAACTCCCCGAGACAAGGTTCTCCTTAACTTGGAGAAATGAATCCCGCTTTTCGTCCCTTAAACTGTTTCATCCTTTATTGTCCCTTAAAGTCCTTACAAACAGCGGTTGCTTCCCAGTACTGATTAACTGGGTTTCCTGCTGCTTTGGGTATCCGTTAACACTCGGGGGTTTGTGTTCTCAGTTTTGTGATAAAGAGATGAAACCGTAATCCACATTTAGGGAAAGTTCTCCTATTGGTTGCAGGACTGTCTTGGAGTATCTCCAGCTCCATCAGGCGCTTATTGATTCAGATTTCTTTTTCTCATTTTTTTTAAGCCGCCTTAGAATAGATGAAGAGATAATTGGGCCTAAGCGTTGTATATTTAGAAATCTGAGAAAGTTGTACAGTTCTTCATTTTTTTTACTGAAATTTTCATTCTCTACTTCAGATATAAACACAAAACAGGGGACATGCCTTAAACACTTTTTTGTTTTTGACTTTCCAAGACCCATAGAAAAATTTAGACCACAGCTAGGAGCAATGGAACACATGCCTGTGATCCCAGCACTCATCTGATGAAACAGGATCCTAAGTTCGAGATTAGCCAGGGCTAGATAGGAGGATGTCTCAAACAAAATCAGGGGTACAAGGGCATGACTTAATTTGTCTCTTACATGTCTAATGAACTTGACTTACAGTTTCTTAATCTTGGTATTCTCTTACCTTTGAATAGACAGATTCACTAAAGATTTATAAAAAACCGGTCTTAACAACTTTGGTCCACGCCCGTGGACCGTGCATCCTTTCTGATCATGTCTGGTCTTACTAAATCTTGTCATTCTAAATCTGTCTACTTGAAGGTGCTGTAAAGAGACCAAAAGGGTCTTTTCTGTTCAATCTGAATCCATGATTTAAATGTTTGAATTTTAAATGTTTGAATGTCTTCCTTTAAAGAATCACTTTTACTTTCAAAATAAGTTGCAATTTTTCTAGTCTAACCATTAAGACGAGGACACATGCCTTTAATCTCAACACTTGGGAGGCAGAAACAGGCAGATCTCTTGAGTCCTAGCCCAGCCAGGGTTATAAAATATGCATCCTCATCTCCAAACAAGCAGCCAAACAAAACCAGAAAACATAAACAAAATAAGTGAGCATTTTCTTTTCTTTTTGATATTTGGGGTTGAACTCTAGACCTCCTGCATGCTGGGTTTTCTACCACTGATTTGTATCCGTAACCCAACTTGAATGAGAATCAAGAGATCAATATTTTTAACTTATATTTAATAATGACAGCCTAATGAACTATTCAGTATAATGGAAACTACTGAAGGATGGGAAATAGAAACTTGGAATGTTTATATGCTGAAGGGAGCTTTTATTAGTCACTTCCTTTTACCTTTTTTTTTCAGATGATCACAATAAAAATATCCTGTTTTATATTTTGGGCTGCTTTGGAGATGTTTTGGTGGGTTAGAACTGCCAAATTGGACCCCAAGAGGTTAATAGAAATGTTCCTCTAAAATTAGTCCACATTGAATTACCTTGCTGTCACCCTAGCAGAGTTCAGTGGTCCTTGCCTTGAACTACTGTGTATGTCTAAAAGTGTTGCTGTCAGTATCTGCTTGGTAACCTGTTTTTTTTTAATCTAAGTTTAGAAGAGTTCTTTCATTCTGACTTGAGATATTAAAGAACCACCAAGATGGTGAGGAAATTTTACCAGAAACTTTTAAATGTTAGACTGTAAAATAATAAGCTGATCTGCCAGTATTGCTCATTGTTAAATTCAGGTGTGGCATAAGGGCCCTGACCTCTAGAGGAGTGCCCACTAACAGAGCGTAATGCTCAGCGGAAGTGCCTAAGAACCGTGAGTGAAGAAGTGGAAAATGCAGATTCTGTGTAAGGCCTCAAAATTAGGTACACGTAACTAGTAGTGGGTGAGACTCATGTCCTAGAACTCTGGTGGGAAAGCAGAGTGGCTTGTCTTAGGATATGTGGTAGTCATGTGACTGTTTATATTAGGAAGGAAAATAATGAATGAGTGAAGAATGAACATTTATTGAAGGAGGATGCCGGGTTTAGCCTTCAACTAGTGAGAGCCTGGAGTTTGACCTGCAGTGTCCCAGTTACTCCAAAAACAAAAACAAAACAAAAAATACCACCTTACTGCCTTACTGTGTTTTAAGTACTAATAAGCCTCATAGACTTGCAACATCCAACTGTAGTTAACAATGATAGAGTGAGGGTTTCAAAGTTAGCCATGCAGCATCCTTGTTGTGGCAGTATTAAAGTCTCTGTAACATTCAAATCACTGTGAAGTGGAACCCTGCAATAGCTCTACTAACTTCGAATCCTTGGGATTTTTTTTTTAAGAAGGCAGAACACTTTGCTCTGTACTTGGAGTTATATTATTTAAAGAGTTGAGACCCCCTTCAATTTCCATATTATTGTCCATCAAGATTTACTTATTGTATTAACAGTGCTTCAAATCTTTTCCTTCTCACAATGTTATTTTATGCAATCATCCTCCTGCTCTCAGACATTTGTGTTTTCCTAATATTTCAGTACCATAATGCTTTTGAATAGTTCAGTAAAAGTGTGTTTTCAGTGTCTGTGGTTTGAGAATGTATTTCTAAATATAATGATCAAAAAGAATACATTTTGGCCACAAATTGTATTGATTTGTAAACCTACTATCAGAGTAAGAAGGTTTATTTCATCATGTTTTAATTAAAGAGTAACTTGAAAAATCTTTGACAGTTGGACTGGTGAGATGGCTCAGCTGGTAGTACTTGCTGCCAAACCTGATGACCTGAGTCCGATTCATGGGACTTACAAGGTGGAAGGAGAGAACCAGCTGCCACAGGTTGGCCTGTGACCTCCAATGAGCACTGTAGTGTGCACATACATGTAAATGGATAACTAGAGGTGCTAAGACATTTGGTCCCGGTGGCAGAAATTCAGTCTTTAAGTAGCTATGCAGATTGTGTTAGATGTGGGAACTGTGAGGAATTAATTATTTTGACTACATCAGTGATACCATCTTCTCTATTTGTTAGTAGCTGCTCCTTAGTGATAGTGTCACTCACTTTCTCTAATTTGCCGATATCATTTCTGCATTGTGAAACTAAATGATAGCAAGCTAACCTTATACCTAAAAAGTCAGAGTCAAAAGGCCTAGTGGGTGTGTCCAGCCTGCTACCCACATGAGACCCAGGATGGCTAAGAACGGAGCCCAATACAACATTGTAGACTTGCTTCACAGATTTGTTTGTTTTGCATTATTTTTGGTAACTTTATTGTGTAGTTCTCAAGCTCTGCAGATATGCTGTGTGTCAGAAGTTTGTCCACATCTGGTAGAGGATGCTTGGACAGTATAAGTTGAGGAATGAAGGATTGTATTGTATGGCACAGGCAGATGAGGTCTCCGACATCAGCTGACTCTAGCCCTGTCATTTTCTGACTCTCACCCTAAGTTAGAATCTTTATTTGTGTTCCTACCCATTAAGCATTGTCTACTTTGGAGCCTTGCTTTTACTGGTACATAATAGTAAATGAAGGCAGGTAGGTAGGATGGCTCAGTGTGCAAAGGCATTTGCTTCCTCCAAAACTGATGTCCTGAATCAAGAATCTACACAGTTGAGGGAGAGAATCAACTTTCACAGGTTGTCCTCCAGCCTCCACAAGCATTTCATGGCATGTGTGTAGTGTGTAGCAGTCTTTCTCTGCCCTGCCAGCTGGAGGTTTCAGTCCTGCCTAGTTCCCGCAGTCATTAAGTCCCAAAGAAATCACACAGAGGTCTAAATTAGTTATAAACTGATTGGCCGATTAGCTCAGGCTTCTTATTAACTCTTATAACTTATATTAGCCCATTATTCTTATCTGTGTTAGCCATGTGGCTTGGTACCTTTTTTGACAAGGCAGTCACATCTTGCTTCTTCTGTGGCTAGGACAGGACTGCAGAGGAATGGGGTTTCTTCTTCCCAGAATTCTCCTGTTCCCATTGACCTGCCTCTACTTCCTGTCTGATTGTCCCGCCTATACTTCCTGCCTGGCTACTGGCCAATCAGCATTTATTTAAAATATAATTGACAGAATACAGACCATTGTCACACAGCCAGCCATCTTCCAAATCACAACATAGATTATGAATTATGAAAACTTGGCCAATACCTTAGGCTTGTTTTCTAACTAGGTCTTATAACTTAAATTAACCTGTATCATTTAATCTTTATTCTTTTACGTGACTCAGTTACCTTGACTCTCCATTGCCTATGCTGCTTCCTTTGCATCTCCCTTCTTCTTCCCAGCATCTTCTCTGTCTGGAAATCCTGCTTAGCTATTGGTTGTTCAGCTTTGTAGTAAACCAATTAGAGTGACATATCTTCACAGTGTTCAAAAAGATTATTCCACAACATGTGCACTCTCTCTCCTTCTTCCCCTACCTCTGTTACACATACACACACACACACACACACACACATACATGCACATGCACACACACACATGCTCACACTGTCTAAATAAATGTAATAAAAATTTTAAATGAATGAAAAAGTGTTAGGTAAGGCAAGTGTTAGTAAAAAAAAATATTTAACAGTATCATTGGTTTGATTGGATAGGAGGTTTTTCTTTATAAATTTATTTTGCTTTTTACTTAATCCCTGGCTCTTAGTTGTATTGGGAGTAATTAAAGTTGCCAGATGTAAAACTTCTATAAAATTAAGCTTCTATTGTTATAAATAATATGTAAGCTTATACTTTTGGGTTTTCAAAGGCGCTTTAACTCTATTACCCTATAGACATAGGATGAAGCTAAAATTAGTTTTTGCTCTTAGTCATCTGTACTCATTTCCTATTCAAAATTATGTGGGCTTAATTTTATCCTATTCTGTAAGTTAGTCTGTTTCAAATCTGGGCTTTTACTTCATGATCTATTTTCATGTTTCATACACTTATGTTCATACATTGAATGGTTTGCTCAGATAACTGAAGTCATCTCATTGTAAGTTACCCCTTTTAAATATTTGTGTCATTTCCTTTGGCCTGAATTGATCTTAGAAATTACTTAATTTTAAGATGACCAGTACACTATAAGAAAAAAATAACTTAAGATGTACAATAAATGGTCTGTTTAGATTAAATATATTATTCCTGATTTTGCTAAGACAAAAGAAGCGCCTTGAGTAACACAAAAGCCATGAGTGTCAAGTCAGTTAAAGTCAACTATGCCGTCCATAGGGAGAACTGTCTCAGATAAAGAAGAGTGTTTTCTGAGCTCCATTTAAATTATTTTCATCTTACCACTTCAAACTATCTCTTAAGCTTAAGTTTTTTTCAGTTTAATATTTTGGCATATTTTATCATATTTATAAAACATAGAAAATGTGTAAAGTAATTATGGAAACCACCTATAATTCTCACCTAGAGATAATTAAAATGTTAGTGTCCTTATTTTCATTTTAAAATCCTTTTAATAAGCATGAGCACATCCTTTTAAAAATGTATAAACATTAAAGTTTTGTTTCTTGCTCTTCATAAGAATTTTCCCATGTCATTAAATATTCTTTTAAGACAGAGGTTCTCAACCTGTGGGGTCACGACCCATTTTTTTGGTAGAATGACCCTTTCATAGGAGTTATCTAAGTCCATCAGAAAATATAGATATTTACATTATTACTCATAACAGTAGCAAAATTACAATTATGAAGAAGCAAGGAAAGTAATTTTCTGGTTGGGAGTCACAAGATGAGGAATTGTATTAAAGGGTCGCAGTGTTAGGAAGGTTGAGAACCACTGGTGTAAGGGATTATTTTTACTGCCTGGATGACATTGAACATATTCAAATATTGAAGTTTTATTTTTAAAAAAGAATCAAATAAGATCAGAAATGAATAAAGAAACATTACAACTGATAACACAAACATAAAAAGAGATTACTGAAGCCTATTGTGAAAAACTGTATACTACCAACTAGGGAAAGCCTAAAAGAAATGGATACATTTTTGGACACAGAGATTTTGACCAGTTTTCCCCCCATAATACACAATTGTGTTACAAATGTCTGTGCCCAAAGTGTGTTACATATGACTTTCTTTTTTATTTTTGTTATTTTTGTGTATGTCTATGTGAATGTATGCACACAGGAGTACAGGTGTCTTCTGAGGCCAGAAGAGAATGTCACATGCCCTAGGGCTGGAGTTGGAGGCAGTTGTGAGTCACCTGATGAGTGCTGGAGACTGAATTCAAGTCTCTTAACTGCTGAACATCTCTCCAGCCTTTATGTTAAAGCCATTTTCTGATACGTGATCATGGCAGCTGACCTGTATAGTAGTTACACAAGTTAAGTACCCTGTTAAGGGTGATTGAATATCTGTTTCTACACACCCAACGTTGTTTACACACAGGGTCTTCACACAGCCTTGTGGATTTGCTAGACATGAGCAAACATGGTGCTGACAAGCTTATTTTACAGCCAGGAAGACGGAGTCTGAGCTCCCGTTGTGTCCTCATACGTGTTTAATATGGGAGAAGCTTCCTTTTCATTTCCCTAGATCAGTTTCCTGCCTGTCAAACGGTGACAGTAACAGTTCCTGTGATGTGACCATGTGCCATGGCTGTTGGGAAGGACTGATGGTGTGTACTGAAACACTGAAGCCTTAGCTGTCATCGTTTACTATGAACAGCTTCTCATTATGCATAATATGGTAATGTGGCCAGCCTATAGTTTGAAATCAGAAATGCTCCAAAATGTAAAACTTTTGAGTGTTAACATAATGCCCCAAGTAAAAAAATTACATGCTGTGAAAATGTATTCTATGAATAACATGATTAGGATGGTATGTGTATATGTTCGATATGAAAAGGCTCCTACTGACCTTTTTACCTTTGTCGTCTCTTTAAAAGATAATGTTAGAAGGCAAAGTGAAATGCTCAGCTACCTGCTTTACAAATACTGGTTCCTTACAGATGCACTCACTTACCAAATCATTGCTTCCCCTGAAGCCTTTAGGCATTGTTTACCAAACTCCAGTGGGTTAAAAACTTCAGAGTGAGAGTGCAGTTAGCAAACCCTAACCCTATATTCTTCAATGAATGCCCTTTAACTTTTTAGGTAATGGGTTCAAATTTCTTCCACAAGAGACTGAGATAAGCTGCTTCTACCCCCACACGCACACACACGCACACCCCACACCCCCACCCCCACACTAATGGAGAGAAAGGGGATCAGAGAACCAGGGAGGTTTAGAGACCAGGAGAAGACTAAGATGTGGTTTAAAAGCTGTCTCAAGAAGCCATCACACTTAAATGCCTAATTCTTTTAATCGTGCAAGTTTCCTAACACTCACTGATCTTTCTTTGGGAAATTTGATTTTTTTAGTACAAAAGATGGTGGCAGGGGTAAGGAAGATGGCTGTGGGCTGGGAGATAGCAACATTAAGCCCCATGTATCCAAAGTGCTGAAAGGTTAGAGAAGGGGTAGGAAGGGAGACAGAGCAAGCACCACTCAGCAGTTACCCACCTCTCCTGAAGACGGGCTCCCTGCCTCATTCTTCACTGGCAGCTGGTCCTGCCCACTGCATCTTGCAGAACTTTGAAAGTACTGCAGAGTTGATGGTGGAAGACTGGTGTTAGCAAAAAGTTACAGCGGAGCCATTGGTTTCCTGACACAGTCAAGTATTAGACCCCCTCTTCACTGCTATTCCTCTTTCCCAGTCCTTGTTCAGTTAGTCTCATGCGTACATGATCCATTCATACACAGGTGCATGCACTCACCTTTATTTCTGAGAGCTACCTCCTTCTTAACCTTTCCTACCATCCCCTCAAAAATAAATGTTTCTCTAGTTCAATTCTTTCCCACCAAACATGTCCTCTCTTCTTTTTATTTATTTATTTACTTTTTCCTATGCAAGGAATAGAATCTAGGGCTTTATGCATGCTAGGCCAGCACTCTACCATTGAACTGTATCCAAGAGTTCTTAGCATATGTTCCATTGATTCCCCAAAAGGTCACTGTGAGCACGTGTGTATACACACACACACACACACACACACACACACACACTCAGAGAGAGAGAGAGAGAGAGAGAGAGAGAAACCTTTAAAGAGTTGTAGCAGCTGTACTCATCTTTGTAAGCTGTCTGAATCACTTAGCACATCTCTTTCTTATGACAAACATGCAAATAAGTGAACTGATGAATTTATTGGATGCTGACTTAATCTCCCATTTGCTTTGAATTTCTAATTGTGGCCATGTTGTTTTCTCACTTTTCATCAAAGTATTTAAAACTATGTTACTTGAACAGACTTGCAATAAAACTTAGTCAACTAATTTATATGTGCTGAATTTCAGCTAAATGACTATTAATAAAATAAACTAGTCATGGTTGGATTTTTTGCAAATCAAATGATTCTTTAGGGATAGTTTTGAATATGTGATTTTATTCAGTAGTAGTATCTGAGGGAATTATTATGACTTTACTTTTCAGTAGTTAATTTGTAGGCCCATGAAGAAAGCTAACTGAAAAGTATGGCAAATAGCAATTTATTGCTTTAGGAACTTCTGTGGTTAGAAATGACAAGGTTACCAGGTGGTGGTGGTGCACACCTTTAATCCCAGCACTCAGGAGGCAGAGGCAGGCAGATCTCTGTGAGATTGAGGCCAGCCTGGTCTACAAGAACTAGTTCCAGGACAGCTAGGGCTATTACACAGAGAAACCCTGTCTCGAAAAAACAAACTAACAAAAAAAAAACCCAACAACAACAACAAGAAATGACAAGGTCAATGAGATGATATTGTGAATAGGTAGGAGGGTTGGCTGCTCTTAGTCTGTCTACAACCATGTACTTTAAAGAAAAATTTTATTATCTACCATCTGTATCATTAAACTGAAATGAATGGTGGTGTTTTATTTCCCTAGAAAAATACTAGTTTCCTTTTAGTCGCTTGTAACACATTGTCTTGTAGCTATAATTTCATTCCTTCTTTCCCTTTCACCTCTCAGACAGACAGGATCTCACTATGGGCTTTGGCTGGCCTGGAACTATGTAGATCAGGCTGGCTACCAATTCATAGCAATCCACCTGTGTCTGCCACCCTAGTGCTGGGATTAAAGGTTTGTGCCACCACACCCAGCCCATTTACTATCGTTTCCCGTATTCCTGCCCACCAGTAAATCAATATATTTTTTCTAAATTACTGGTTGCCAACAATTTTTATACTTTTTTTTCCACCAGGTATTAACATTTTCTAATTAACCTGACCAACCGAAGCCTTTTCTTGATATTTCTTACAAAACAACATACTGTATCTTTGGCTTTTCTGAACTAAATGTTCTATCTTTTTCCCTTGAACAACATCACTCTAGATTATTTTTGTTTGTAAGTTCATGTGGTATGATATCGTGAAAAGGGAATATAATCAGGCAATGAACTCTGAGGCATTTGATTTTGTGGCTCTGTAAACGTGGGAGAACAATGAGACTCAATAATGGACTTTTCCCGAATGATGTTCTTTCTTCCTAATTAATTAGTAAGGAGAGGACTTAAGAACTATTTCCATCTGAATTAAGTAAATCGTGTAAACTGTTTGATTTCTTGGCTCTTTAAACAAGTGGCGAGTGGGACCCAATGAGAACCTTGCTTGGATACTATTTTTTATTCTATAAAGAGAACCATTGCAATGATTTCACGAGAATATAAATACTATAAATCAAGCTTTCTACTTTTTGTACTATAGTTTCGCTTACAAACATTCTAAGTATATGCTTCTGTTTTTACTGTGTAGCGGACGCTGTTACAAGTTATTCTCTGTGTCAGTCCACTGGTCCTTGCAGCAACCCTTTTCTAGCAGTCATACTGAAGAGCTGAGAGGTGACGAGTAAGTTCCCTAGGTACTAGGTTAGTTCGAGACAGAACATTGGTGTGATATTGTTTCTTGCATCTGTAAATTGCAAACTTACAGTTTATTCTCACCTTGTTCATCCTCTTCTCATTAGAGTCCACTGCAGTTAACTGCATCCTAGAGTTTATAGGAAGCATTCAGAGACAAACTTCAGAATACCAGTGAATCATCTTTAGAAATAGAGGCATCTAAATGGGAACAAGTGGTTCCGCTCATTTTTATGGCATTGACCATTGGGAAATACTGTTGAGTGAAATAACTGTATCTCTTTTAAATCAGCAAACACTGGGGCCTATGTGTGGCAAATGAATAAGTTACAGAAAATGACAAGTCCTCTCCTTGTATTTATATTAGATAGCGTAGTAACATATTCATATTAATGAGTTAAATAAAAACATATACCATCATGTTTGGTGTTGAAACAGAAGCCACTGTGTAGTCTAGGATACTGGAACTCGTAACCCTCTTACCTTCGGCTCTAGTATGTGATCTGCTTAATAGATCATTTTAATGCAACCAGCTTCCCTCATATTCTCTTAAACCTTCGGTAAAGGAGGGAATGTATTTCTGTAACTGATTTTTGTAAGGCTATACATAGTATGGTGTGCATGTGATATGAAAATGTAACTAATACTGACTGGCTATTATAATCTAACACTATTATAAGGGTTTGATCATTAATTTTCAAAATAACCATATTATATGCCTTTATTTTCCACAACTGGGATATCTAGGCATGAAAAAATTAATTTGCCTATGACCTTAGGTAGATAAGTAGGTAGACAAACACATAGTTTTCTCTTAGTGAGTTATTAGTAAATATAATCTTCTGCCAAATGTGTGCATATATGTAATCGTATCTTTATATCATATGTAGCATTTAAAAAGCCCAGCCATTCCAACTATAGGTTATTGGGGCCAGCATGCACTTATGCATGTGCATGTATGCACACACATAGTTCTCTAATATTATAATACAGCTAGTCAAAAGTTATGGTGCAGGTAGGAAAGTTGGTTGGGAAGAGGCACTCTGATTGTATATGCCTGTAACACTCCATGGTCACAGGGAAACACTGAAGGACATGTTGAGTTATAGCTCACTGAAGTTTCATGTCTGCCAAGTATTTTCTAAGACACCAGCAACAGCTAGTCAGAAAATAGAAGAGAAAGAAAGTCTGTATTCACATTGGGAAAAACAAAACAACACAGTATTTTAAGCAAGTTTATTTTTTTATTTGTTTGGTTTGGTTTGGTTTTATGAGACAGAGTTTTTCTGTGTAATAGTCCTGGCTGTCCTGGAACTCACAGAGATCCACCTGCTTCTGCCTACTGAGTGCTGGGATTAAAAGCGTGTGCTACTACCGCCCAGCGGATTTGTTTTTGTTTTTGGTTAAGACTAAACTTCTTAAGAAATATATGACTCCATAAAGGACTCTGCTGAAAATTAAAGCAAAGTTCAGTGGGCTCAGTGGGCTTAGTCTGACTCCTTACAGAAATGCTACTGCAGCAGGGTCCCCAGCAAGTTCTCAACAGCTTTTGCTGAAAACTTTGTCAAAATAACTACCACAAATCTGAAAGCATGACCATACTATGTGGCCAGAGCTTGAAGTTGGAAACAAGAAAAGTAGATCACTGAAGGACTCGTATGGAGAGCGTACCCAGTCTGTCGTGACCAACAGGTTTTCATTTATGGTCTAGGTAAGAAATAGAAAAAGATCAGTGGAACATGGCATAAAGAAATAGGCCCAGGTTATATTACATGGAACTGGCCTAGCACCCCTCTATCAAAACCTTCTTGTAGTTTCCCTTCTCAGAATAAAGTACAAATTCTGTTTGTGACCTACAACCTCGGGGGACCCACGGCCTTTATGAGCATGTTAAAATGTGGACTGCCTAAATCAGAATCTTCAAGATTCTTATTTGATGCAAATGCAGTGTCAAGTTTTGAGAAACACTCTGGTTTCCTCGCCGTAGGTCCAGTTCCTTGTCACCTCCCTTGCCCCTCCATAGACACTGTACTATAAGAGAAGGGATGTGTGGTATCCTTTGTACAAGACACTGAGGACATCCTTGGTTTAGAGGAGAGCTTCTATAAAAAAAAATATAGAGCTAGAGCAATTTCTAAAAAGGAGAGAAATTATACTGGACTCTTGTGATTCATTGTAGCTCTGTCATATGAAGTTCCCACCAAAAATTACCTAGAGAATACCAAACCATTTCCTCCTGCAGGAAATACAGTCTCCCATTGTCTGTTAAAGATACTTCCTAAGACTCTGGTGGAAGCCTGACATTTCAGATAGTGCTGAGTGCTATAGACAGACATCAGTGGTGGACCCGTCTCTAATTTTTAGATAGTTATGATTACTCTTTGTAGCCTGCCTGTTCCACTAAGCAGCTTTAATTAGCCATATGGAGTTAATTAACACAAAAGAATAACAGACATTCTTGTAGCTTTTAAAAGACCTCCTGCTAGACTTTTGTAGCAGGTCAGTTGCACTCCAGGAAAAAGACAGAGGCTACAGTGTTACCCTTGTGGGGGCTGCTTACCCATGAATCCAGAGGAGTATGCAGTGGTGCTGTGAGTCTTGGGTTTCCTTGAGGGCTAGCAGCACCAGAAAACCTACTTTGACATGCTCACTCTGTCACAAAGAAAACCTTAACGGTAACATTTTTGTATTCGAGTTGGCAAGTATCTAGTTTTTATGATTGTGTTTTTACTGAAGGATCTTGTGCACACTGCTCAAGCTAAAACACTTATACACAGGAGTAACTGAAGAAAAAGATCACAGGAACTGGGGACCACTAAGCGTTAGTCTAAGGAGAGCTTATGGAAGAGTGAGCCTTGAATGACAGACGTGATCAGGATGAGTAAAGAGAACCCTCCAAGCAGATGTTTTAACATCTGTACCTTTGCTTTTGCTGTCTCTTTCCCTATACATTTCCCTATATGTTAATTGAGAAATAAGATTAAAGAGCCAGAGGAGGCCAAAATTGTAGAGTCTTGAAAACAAAAACAGTCAGCAGCTTGCAATTTGAAGCTGTTTATCTATTTAGCTTGAGAGTGATGCCATTGGGAATGACTTTGTCAGGAAGACACCTAGGGGTCATTCAGACATTAGAAGACACAAGTATTCTAAACCTGAGGGGAGAAATAGAGTATGCTTTGCCCACTTGGAGGTTATTCATGTCCATATGGAGGACAACGTTAAGAAGAGAAAAATAACCAGGAATACATTAGCTAGAACTTAAATGGCGGGAGCTGCTGAGAAATGGACAGAAGGGGAATAGTGTCTCGAATGCACTGTTGCAACTGTGGAGTTCTCTAGCCAGGTGAGAGCATGACACAGCTCATATGTGAAAGCAATCCAGTGCTGTGCTCCAAGGCTGTACATTTGTTACATGTCTGTTTTTATTTTGTAGACATAAAATTAGCCTGAAATGTAGGTTATTTTGATTTAATGTTATTACTGATCATTTTCTTTCCTCTTTTGTTAATATATCACCTTATCGGATGAACTTTCAGCCTGCTACATATAGTTCTGAGGGAATTGCCAATCAAAACCCGACACCTCTGGCCACACTACTAACTGGGTGAGAGGATGAGCTCTTGACCCAAATCTGTACTTTAAGACCGTCTCAGGCATTTGAATAGCCAGCTTAGAAGAAACCTAACAAATCAAACCCTGAGTTCTGTCTTCCTCTTTGGCCTTCCAAAAGGCTTACATGTTGAGTTCTTTCTTTGATCCTTGCCTTAGGGTTGCTATTGTGATGAAATACCATAACCAAAACAACTTGGGGAGGAAAGGGTTTATTTGGTTCCCATATCAGTGTTCATTATCAAAGGAAGTCAGGACAAGTGCTGTGCCAGCGCAGCTGGATACCAAAACTGACAGGGGGTGCTGGGATTGAGACACAGAGGCTTCTTTTCAGGTGGAAGATCAGCAACCTTTATTTTGCTCCGAGCTAAAGCCTTTTACACCTCTATTGCTTCTGTGGAAAACCACCGTTTTCTGCTGTTGGTCTAGGGGAGTGAGGCCAGCTAGATCACAACAACTCCCCCCATTTTATTTTATAATACCTTGATTGTCGTGGGGAATAGCCCTCTAATATTCCCTGTCTTAGGTGGCATCCTGCCTCCAATTATTTCCCATCCGTGGCTACCCAGACACATAGCCCTAAACCAAATATCCCGAGGACTGACAGTGCCAACAAGCCAGACCAGTGCTGCAACCATCTAGCATGCACTAACTGGGTGGTAAAATTAACAAAAGCAGTATTCCAAACCCCTCTCATATGACGGTTGAGTTCCATAACAGTAACAGAAGCATGCAATACAGTGTCAGGAGTAACGCACATAACATGATAAAAGCTAGAACATGTTAGCCGTTGAAAAGTCCAAAATAGTCCACTTGCTCCTGAACCAGAGCCACTTGTTGGTTCAAGGTCAATATGCCCAATTGAATATGTCCATTAAGATCATTTTGAATGTCCAAAGCATTGCTGACTCTTTCAGCCATCTGGTTGACAGTCTCAGCTGTCTGCACAGTCTGGGAGAGAGCAATTCCGGCAGCAGTATCTGCGGTGGCAGAGATAGCAATAATGACAATCACAGCTGTGGTGATTCCAAGGTCTCTCTTCTGCCGATCTTCTATGGTCTAGCACTTATTGCCATATTTGCTGATACTCCTGACACCGCCATGGTGTCCCCCAGGCTGGGCATCAACTGGGCCAGGGAAACATGCCTTTCACCGCAGTCATCTATCAAAGCTCTGCTCCAGCTGCCTTCTGGCCCCAGACGCACTCTCTCTGGGTCCAAACTGTTGCATGGAGCAGAGCAGAACTCAGGGAAGCAGGCTCACTGCTCCTGCTCCGGAACCATTGAAGGGGCCCCACTTTAACAATCTTTTAGGGAATTTGGGTGTCATCAACATGTCTGGCTACTTCCTGCTGAGCCGGGGTGCTGCATTCTTGGGGGTATTTTACATCAACATGTCAGGGGGTCTCAGTGAGTCAAACCACATAAATTTGCAATGAATCCACAGGTTCTCATCCTCTATGGAGACAAAAGCAGAACTTCTTTTCCAAAGCATCAAATCCTTAGGCCCATAGTTTAAAGTCAAAATACCTTTCTTAGCAGTTCCCAGAATCAAATGTATTTTTCCAGTCCAGAACACAAAAGACAACACAGTCAACATAATAACATACATCTGTCCATATTCTATCTTTCTGAGGCCCTCAATTCACCCTCCTGCCTCCTCTTTATTACTTACCTACTGGTCCGTCGTCTGGAGGGCATCCCTCAGAGCCTCTCTGGGGATGAAGAAACACATACTCCTTTTAATCTGACTTGGCTTTCCCAGTCTGGAACATTTAAACACCTTCCTGTAATAAACCAGGGGCTAACTTAAGCTACTGTTTGTACAAAATCTTCGGCTGTCTTTCTTGTTACTTCTGTGCCTTGTTGCTTTAAAAGTTTCAGTTACTTTTTGAGGCCTTCAATTCACCCTCCTGCCTCTTCTTTATACTTGCTAGTCTTTTGGAGGGTGTCCCTCAGAGTATCTCTAGGGATGAAAAAAAAAACGCATTACTTTCCCCAATATGCTCCTTAATTTAGCTGCCAGACAGAGTGATCCCGTTTACATATCCCCACTTTCCAGATCTTGGTGGGACCTCCACTCACCATGCCAGTGCAGCCTAGATACCAAAACTGGTGGGGGATGCTGGAATTGAGACATAGAGGCTTCTTTTTAGGTGGAAGAACAGCAATCTTTATTTTTCCCGAGCTAAAGCCTTTTATACCTCTACTGCTTCTGTGGAAAACCACTGGCCAAAAAGAACACAAACATCCTTGTTAATTACAGACCACAAGGAAGTTCCGCTGTCAATTGGGGGGGGGGTTGAGGGCAGCTAGATCACAACAGACAGGAACTCAAATAGGGCAGGAACCTGGAGGCCAGAGCTAATGCAGCAACCATGAAGGCACGGCTTACTGATTTGCTTTTGACTTGCTCATCCTGCTTTCTTATAGAACCCCGGGACCACCAGCTCAGGGATGACCCCGCTAACAGTGGGATGGGCCCTCCCACATCAACCACTAATTAAGAAACTGCTCTAAAAACTTGACTGAAGACTGGTTTTAAGGGAGACATTTTCGCAAGTGGGATTCCCTCTCTCAGATGACTAGCCTGTATTAAGTTGACATAGCACTAGTCAGCATAAGCCCGTAAGCTTTTTAAATTTATCTTTCTTTAAAAGTCTGTTTTTCCTATGGGTAAAGATTAAAATCATATACATTCATTATTTTATACTGTGCTGTTTGCTTGTTTGTTGGGACATCGGCATTTACCTTCCAAGTGCTAGGACTGAAGATATAAGCCGCCACAACTTGTTTCTTACTCTTTGTTTTTCCTTTTTATTCTTATTTACTGTTTGCATTGTGCAGTATTTTTAGGGGCAGGTAAATCTTATACTAAAGATTTTTGATATTTCATTCTTAGTATGAATTGGGAAACATGTTTTTGTTATTAATACAGCACTGGTTATTTTATGACAGTAGAGGAAGATGTATCAGTGATAATTTTAGCTTACTTCCCTATCCGCCAACAGTGTTTAACTTAGCAGTGAGAAATGCCAACTCTCACTGAGGAAAGTGGGAGCAGAGGAGACATTTGGAATTTGAAATCTGCACTGTGTGCCAGCAGGGCTGTTTCCATTGGGTTTTATTTCCATCTGCATTATAGTTATTAGTCTACTTGTAGTTGTTTTCTTACTTTGCTGCTGGAGATGAGGTGTTTGTAGGTCAAGTTGGCCTACAGTTTGGGATTCTCCCACCTCCACCTCCTGAGTGCTGAGATTATGGACAGGTGCCACTACATTTGACCTCTTAGTATATTGCTAGCTAGCCAAGATGAATAGTTTTCTCAGATTATGAGCTTTTTAAAATGCAAAGTCATTTATATTAGATGATTTACCTTAATGGGAGATATATTAATTACAATACTGTTTGGCCAATCACTTAGACTTAAGAGACTTTTTTTTTCAGAATGTCCTAGAATCAGCATATAAAAATGATATTTATCAGCTCTTAGAACAGTTGATCCTGTGACTTTAACTGATACCATGCAGATCTACAGTTATTTGTATTTAGTTCATATAATCAGTATTATCAGTGTTGTGGTTCAACATTTTAAATAACACTAAAAAAAAAGTTTACTGTATGGAAGATTGATTCCTTCCTAATAGAAAGACTCATCAGATATGGCTATGAGTTCAAGTTCATCCTTCTCCTTACACTGTGTATGTAAGTTATCTTTTATGTTTGTCTGATTTGTTCATTTTTTAAAACCTTAAGAAATAATAACAAATTTGGCAAAAATTTTATCTCGTAACTTCAGGGGCTCAATTGGGGAATTTTGATATACTAATCTTCCATGATACTGCTGTTGTGCTATTGTCCTTGTATTAAAGAGAATGGTAACATCCAAGAGAAAAGTAACAAAATCAATTTGAAGGCGGGGCAGTGATGGCACACACCTTCCATCCCAGCACTCAGGAGGCAGAGGCGGGAGAATCTCTGAGTTTGAGGCCAACCTGGTCTCCAGAGTGAGTTCCAGGACAGGCTCCAAAGCTGCACAGAACAGCTGTCTCAAAACAAATAAATAAAAATCAAAACAAAACAAAAAGAAAGTCAATTTGAGTCACCTCTGGCCATGAGATTTGCTTCCAGACACAGCCTCCAAGTGCATCTTTCATGCCTCAGAACAGGTACAAGGCTGAGTTTCAGATGTTAAAAAAAACGCTTCCTTTTTGTTGACAGGTTGTAGGGAACACCAAGGACTGTCGTAGTTCCTTTTTCTTTTGTTGTTTTGTTTTATTTCTGTCATATATGTGCAGTCGTGCTTTGCAGTGACCCAAACAGAGCTCATGAGGTACAGCTGTTTGTATTTGTCTGCTGTGGCAAGTAGAGTAGGCAGGCCTTGGTGACATGTTACTAACAATGCCAGACTGGGCTCTTTTCACCTACAGATGTTTTAATGTGCTTAACACTATCCAATACTAGCAAGGGAGAGGGTCTAAATATCACAGCGGGATCTGATTAGCTTTTTCAGATCACTGCCTTTATTTGCTGTTTGCAAAAGAGCTTAATCCAGTGCCACAGTTGAGGCTTCCTGCTGTGCCCAGGGGTAGTTTTTCTTCTTTGTGAAGCCTGCTCCTCCAGCATGAAGGCTATAGAGTAGTAACTGTGGTAGCACAGGATAAAGGAGAAAAGGAAGGGGAAAGAGACTCTGTCCATTCGTACTAGGTAGTTTCCTTTTACAACAGAAGAAGAGGGCCTTAATGTAAATACTTAAGTACTGTTCTCACTGTGTCCTCTAGTCAGTGCTTTGCAAATGAGGTATTTTTGGTTATAGCTGTAATTACTTTGCATGGCTTTATGCTGTGCTCATCATTTTTATCTGACTTAGGCTTTATTGCTTTCAGAGTTGATACCTTTTTGACCTTTTAAAAGAGCTCTGGAAATGGAGGGAGGCAGAAGTAAATTCTAATTCTCCTCATTTCTGCAATACTTATATGCTCACCCCAGGGTGAGGCTTTGCATTCTGTGTACTTGCATAGTAATTTACGATGAACTGTGATGATGGGTACTAGATCTGGATTTTCAGTGCGCTAATTAATTAGATCACAGGTTTAGCTGCTTCTGCTCTAGCACTACAGTGCTTGGCCGAAAAAGAGTAGTTCTCATTCCAGAAATCAATGCGACGTCAGAATCTAGCAGTTATGTTTACTTCAAAGTGCTGTCATGGGCTGACGAGATGGCCTAGTGGTGAAGGAGCTTGCCAAGCCTGACACCTGGAATCTGACACTGGGACCTGCATGGTTAAAGGAGAGAGCCCACTTGAGAAAGTTCTCTGATCTCCACACTCACACAGTGACAGACACACACACACACACACACACACACACACACACACACACACACACACCTTTTCTAACACTTGAAACAACAGACTTCAGTAAAATATTAAGTTCTAATGAGGGCAAACATCCACAGACACGATGCCTTACAATATCTTTGTGTTTTCTTTCTGGAAACAGATTTCAGGTTTTAGGGAGCAGGGGGAATGTTTTTAAGTGTATGAAATAGAACTTTCTCTCCTTTTGTAAATAGAGAAAAATCTAATTTCTGTTTGAATGAACTTGAAAAGGACAGGGACAGAAGTCCCAAGACAGAACTTTCTTTCCCTAGGTTTTTACAGATGGTCCCACTATGAACAATTGCTGTTCAAAACCACAGCTCTGTGGAAAGGGAAGTTGTACATTGAGTACTTCAGTGTTATGTCTTTTGAGTTCAAGATCATAGGGTTTGTTTGTTTGTTTGTTTTTAAGTCTGAGCTGTGCATAAGTCAGCAGTTCTTGGCCTATACTCAAATTTTATTTGCATTTCAGTGACAAGAGACTGTTTGTGTGTGACTGCATGGGCACGTCCTTGTAGTAGTCTACATTACAAGTAACTACAGTAGCTTAGGTTTTTCTCAGTAAGGAAACACCATAAAGCCTTATGGTGTTAACGTTTGGATTAAATGTTTTCATAATCTTAGCTCACTAAAGATTTAGCCTGTGCAGCACTCAGAAGCAAGTAGTTCATAGGATTATAAACACTGTCATGTGGAACGTAGAAGTCAATTAAGGGTACTTATTTAGTTACTTTAGATGTCCTTCAAAATTACCCCAGTATTTCATTTTAGTGCTGACATATTCTGAACTTAAATTTGAGTATTACAACTTTCAGATTTTATGAAACGCATTTTAGCAAGTATGTTATGGAAGGTCGTGCTTCTATTTAATTAGATGACTAACCAGTATCTATTATAGGAGGTCTTCCATTGTTATTTGATGTAGCTCATCTGGGCTGGTCTGATGACTTAAGTTAGTTGCTTTTGTTTAAATGTATGCTTTATAGGACCTGTTTTCACAAACTGAAACCAACTAGTATTTTCTTTTACTGCATTTAGAGAACTTACTTTTTAAAATTAATTCTATTTGTAAATGCATAAGCCTTCAATTTTGCAGTTTTCACCAGGTCTCTTTAAGTTTTATTATCTTGTAACACATTAACAAATATTTTGTTGTTGTTATTGTTTCACTTTTTCAAGACAGGTTTCTCTGTGTAGCTCTGGCTGTTCTGGAATTTACTCTGTAGACCAGGCTGGCCGCAAACTTAGAGATCCGCCTGCCTCTGCCTCCCGAGTGCTGGGGTTAAAGGCGTGCGCCACCACCTCCTTTCTAACAAATACTTTAAAGTAGTTTTTCCACTATTGCCAGAGAAATAGATTAACTAACCTTCTGGCTCATTTCACCAGTAACTTATTTATTAAAGGAGACTGCTACAATAGTTAATTACTACTTTGATACACCTCATTTTCTTCATCTTTCAGAGAAAAATGAAACACTAATAGACTAGCATATAGCCTCAACTTTTTGGAAACATGCAACTTTTACTGCGTTAAAATATAATTGGTTTCTTTGTCTTCGTGCATTAAAAACAAGGAGGAAAGGCTGGTCTGCCCAAGCCAGGTGTTTCTTGTTGGCAGCCTGCTCCCTAATGACTGCTCTCATAGAGCAGCTGCCTACTAGTCTGCTTTGTATGGCCTATTGTTGCTGCACACCCCTCGTTAATACACATGCTGCCCGGGGCGGGCCCAAGAATGACATCAACTTGCTTATCTTAGAAACCTACGAACCTGACGCAGGGTGCTGAGGTTGTCTTGCATCTGCCTGACTGACTAATTGTGAGCTCTCCGGCCTGTGATTGGCTGTAGTTCCACTCGGTAATAGGTTAAGCAAAGACATTGCCATTCCATCTGTTCAACCACTCATTGTTCTTCTTGCCTGCCTGGAAGTCTGCAGCTAAAATTGTGTTGTTACTGCTGAAGCTGCCACAGAAACCAATGTCTTTGTACTTTCCTGCTAACGTGAGTATCTGTGCTACTTACTGCTTTTTGGAAGTTAAACTTTGCTGTAAGGGCTATAATTTCATTTCTGTGAAGGATAGGGAACACCACAAAAGAAAACATGCAAATGTGTTAGTGTCAGTACACCAGAGAATCTGGTTCTTTCTGTAAAAATATATCTGTGAAGCTGAGTTTTATATATTTATGTTTGGAGATTTTACAAACAGTTACTTGTAGCTTCATGAATGCTTTCAAGCCATGGGTGTTATACACACTCATTTGGAACTTAAGACAAGTTATAAGGAAGTTCTAATTTCATGCTAAACAACAAATTTAGATTTTTATCTTGTCAAATGCTTATGTTTCTTAAGGCATCTCTGCCATGGCTAGTTTCTGTGAAATGCTGGTCAGATTCAGTAGATTTTCAATTGTGTTAAGAGTCTAGTTTGCAGAGATGGGTTGCTGCTGATAGATGTTTCCAATAGCTGGTTCTAAAGATGATGATTAAGCATTCAGTTGCCTTGTCAACGATTTCATTATTCATGTAGAATTTATTTTCTCGTGTGTTAATTTCAGATATTAGATTGAAGATGCCATTCTAGTTACTTTCAAGAGTTCTGTAATGGGGAAGTGAGGAGGAGACAAAGACTTTCTTCTGTCAGTTCGGGGGGTTAGGGGAGAGAAAGAACATAAAGGGTTAAAGAGAGGTTTTCGTTTCTACCACATGCCCTATTGTGTGAACATATGCATAAGTCTATTGAAAGTTTTCAGAAGATAGGCAGGCCACCAGTTGCTGGTCTCCTGCAGTTCCAGTAGACATCTGTTGCCCCAGAACATTAACCAATCTGTTCAAAGGGACATCCTTCCTTTGTTAGCTAGAGAGATGCAGACAACAGTGCTCGCTCAAATACAATGGTAATTAAATACGCAAAGACCACAGCAGTAGGTATTTATTACATATTCATTATTTTATTTTCATTGTTGTTATAGTATAGCCATTTGGATGACAACCAAACCTACTTTCATGGCATTGTAACTTTACAAATAAATAATTTGATGTAACAAGTTTATAGTCTAATATTCCTGATCACTATAATGCTCTTTAGAATGCTAAAAACTAGCTTTATCTGCTTCGAGATGAGTTGTTATCCATGTGATCTGGTTAGAATTTTCAGTCCTTTTTCACGAGAGGAATTCCAGTATATGCGGTGAATTTCAGGTCAGTACCCTTTATATCCTAAAGCCTGCTTTTAGTCCCTGCAGTTATTTTTTGACAAAAGAATGAGTTTTTTAGCAGCAGCATCTATGAAATTAACATAATTCATTCTTTTTCAACAAGTGCTATTATTTAATTTTAGTAGATAGTTTTTATCAAGAAAAAAAGCAAGTTTCTGATATAATATCTAGAGGTAATCTATGGATTTTTGAAACTGGGAAAGTCTTTTAGATTGTTGTATTTTGGCCCAGTCCTTTAAGAATGTGTTTTGTGTTTAAGAATGTAGTGTGTAAACACTGTGTGTTAGGCTCTGTGATGCAATTTACAGTTTCTTCCCAGAGTTTCCAGCAGCTCTGGAAGTGCAAACTGGTTGACCTTGTGTGTGGTGCTTTGGCTCTGCTTCTGCATGAACAGAGGGAAAGCTGTCCTTACTAGTGGATACTTATTTTAGGTTTATGAATACTTGCATAAGCTTGGGTTTGACTGAATAATGCAAAACTTAAAGTCTAAACCATTCACGGTTTAGAAATTAAAAAGATTATTCATTACATATGATAAGTAACACATTCTGTTAAGTCTTTTGAAAACTTAGTCATTGTTAAGAGGCTGCACAGAAGTAAATCCCATGGTGTTCTTTATTCTGTAAAATGTTTTATGTTCACTCTTTGTAAGCTGTACATCTTCTACTGCTATTTGTATCTCTTTTTACGTCTTTAGGCTAACGTTTAAGTTTTACTGAGTAATTTTAAGATAGTACCAACTTGTGGATTTTTACATGCCTTAAGTCATGCCAAGTTTTTACTAGAAACAACTTGATCGAAGTGTTCTACAGACCGAAGCTTTAAAATCCAGATCCTTGCCATTTTAGTCAATACAAATTAGGTTATATCAAATGTTAACTTAAAACCTAGACCATTTATTTTTAACATTAAGAAACATAGTATATTATTGAAAAATAATGTAAGATATTATTTAAATAGTATGTACAAATGTCATGAATTATCTCGAGTTGAAATTATTAGTGTTTGTTAACTATTTTACTATAAAGACTATTAAATGACTTAATATTATAAAAGCAACCAAACATCCACATCTCCCTGTCCTGTCACTATAGCCATGTGCTAAAGTGCATAGAAGAACAGATTCAGGAACTACTGCCAGACAAATACTACATAGATTTATTGAAATTGCAGTTTTAGAGTGATCTGACTTTCTGTTTCAAAACTTTACAGTAACTGGGTTTGTCACTTTAAAAAGTGAAATTAAGAAAATCCATATATCCTTCAATCATAAATTTTCATTCTAATGTTTTTCACTGTCTGTATTTTCTGTGTATTCATCATGTCCACTATAGGACCTCTAGCTCAAAAACACAACAAAACTGTTCAATATTAAAATAATATTCCCTAGTTCAATTCAGCAATTTGGTCAGCAAGTCATTATTTTGAATTATCTCACAACTGCACTTATGCAAAACCAAAACTTTTTAGGGGAGATCAAAAATATTTCCCATTAAATGCACTTCCTGCAGTCAGAACAGATTGTGGAGTTTACAGAACAATGATGTCGGAGCTTCCAGATTGGTTTGGCAGCTGCATTGTTCTCTGAGGGTAAACCAGACGCACTTAAGTCCCAGTCTTTTTTATAGGCTTTTGTTCATACCAAATTATTCTTTCACTGTGCTAGCATTCATGATGGCATGTTAAAGGAGTGCAGCTTAGCAACCATCTTCTGGTTGCCAGGCAGCCCAGCTTCCAATAGATTTTCCTTGTTTAAGATACTTTTGGTGGGAGCTCTACTATGGCCATGGTGTAGATTTTTCTTTTAACTTTATCCCATTATTGGGATGCTGTTGTGATTTGTTACTTGCATTATGGTGTTAGTACATTACTGTAGTTAATAAATCACAGGGCGTACAGATTTACTTTCAAAATCCCTTCCTTAATTCTAAGTAATTGGGCCATGCATATCCATATTAACAGAAAAAAGTTGAAATGGACACAGCTTCATAATGAAGCAGATGCTCTTTATCAGTGGGGCATCCAGGATCTAGGAAAGCTGGGTGTTTCTTTAGTGACTGTTGTGTTAGAACAGTGAGTAGTATTCAAGTTGCTAGCAAAGAACAAATCCGGGGGGAAAATCCTATAGAAAAGTGTAGGACTTCTACCCCAAGGAAATACAGAAATTTTGTATTTTTTAAGATTGCATGTTTTCTGGTATTTATCATACTTAGTAAAATTCATTACACTGTGTACAAATGTTTGATCCTGTAGTGGGTTTATTGGATAAATTTTAAAATTTCTCAGAAAATCAGCATTTTCTTTTAATGTTTATATAATAGCTTTCTTCTGATACATATTTTGTTGAATAGCTTCAGTTTAAATGTTTCTCCATTTTTCTTCATTAGATTATTCAAATAGGGTTTTTATGACAACCTTAGGCTTAGATACCCCTGACTTGTTAATTAGTTGTAGAACACCAGAGTTGTCTTAATCAATAAACTTCTGGTGTTGATGTAGTCCTCATAATGAAGTATAAAGAGAACATGACCTTACTTTTCTGACCTGTCCCTAAATAGAGAAATAAATTGTTTCCAATAGGTCTTAAAGAAAAGTAGTATGACAACAAAAACATTTTAAGCAGGGAAAATGGAAAAAAGGCAAGCTTTTAACAAAACACAGGTATGTTGTTATCTAATGCAATACAAAATATGTTGTACCATAAAAACCAAGACACTGACATGACGTACACTTGTTTGCCTCAGAGTTTCTGTACGATATTTGATTTCACTGCTCTCAATAAATGTATGTAGAAAACAGTTTTCTTAAATGAAATAGACTACAATGTCTCTGCCACTTAATAAAGGATTGTAATACTTAAAAGTATCTTCTGTTACAGTGCTCAGTATTCATGAAGTCATAATTATTAATGAAAAATTATATTCATCTCAAAATGGAAGGAAATCGGCCTTTTTTTCCCCTCCTTCTTGAGACAGGGTCTCTCTGTAACGCAGACTAGATTGAAACTCACTGTGTAGCCCGAGCTAATCCCAAACACACCATCTTCATGTCTCAGTGTCCCAATCACTGGATCATGCACACAGCAGCATGCTTGGCCAGAGGTGTAATTAGCTTTGTGATTATTTAGTTCCTTACTGACCATTTTAGAATATGTGCCCCATCATTTCAATATCTAAATTAATTTATTTTTAAGGCTTTCATATATGAGTACTAGATTTACATCATTCTCTCCCTCTCTTTCCTCCAGCTCCCTTAATGTACCCCCTCCTTTTCAAATTTATGATCTTTTATTCTTTAGTTGTTAAACACCTACACATCTGCACACATACATGAGAGAGAGAGAGAGAGAGAGAGAGAGAGAGAGAGAGAGAGAGAACAAACAACCTTTGTAAAAACCTCAGTTTACTTTGTTGCCTTGGAGGGATTCATGAAAAGGATTCTTGGCAAGTTTGCTGTGAGTGATGAGAGGCTTCAAACAAAATACAAAGTAGACATTCAAACAATAAATATGGTACATTAACTATATTACAATTTTCTCTAGGAATACGGGGTGCTGTGCATTCAAGAATACAGGAAAAGTAGCAAAGTGGAATCAAGTGTGCAGAACAGCTTCATGGGCCTGAAGGATCACCTGGGGCATGACCTTGGCCACCTTTATATGGAGAGTACTGACCCACAGATAAGTGCAGCTGTGCTTTGGCCTATGGTAGAGAAGCCAACAATGGATACAGTCAATTCAGGGAAGGAAGAAAAAGAGGTGTCTGAAGAAAATGTAAGCTCTGGTGACTCTGAAGAAAGCACAAATTCTGATCATGAGTCAGGACAACTGAGTAGCCTTGCAGTAGAGCCATGCTTATTAACCAAGGCTCACAGGCAGTTATGTCGGTCTCCCTGCTTAGAGCCCCACCTACTCAAACACAGTGACATTTTGCAAGACTTTAAACCAGATGGGTCCCAGACTCCATCCAAGGAAGTCAAGAAACCCCCTGATGTGGTTCGAGAATACCAAACAAAACTGGAGTTTGCACTGAAGTTAGGTTATTCTGAAGAGCAGGTCCAACTTGTGCTGAACAAACTTGGTACTGATGCTTTAATCAATGACATATTGGGAGAACTTGTCAAACTTGGAAATAAAAGTGAAGCGGATCAAACAGTTAGTACTATGAACAGTGTAATGAGGGAAGCATCATCTCTGGAATCTCAGAGGTCTGAGTCTCCAATGCAAGAGATTGTAACAGATGATGGCGAAAATCTGAGACCAGTGGTTATTGATGGCAGCAATGTGGCAATGAGGTAAGTTGTTTTTGTCTTTTAAAAAAGGATTATTTATTTACTAAATCTTTGAAAGTTATTTCCAATTCTTTGGCTGTTTTCCTATTTATAGTCATTAAAATCAATATTACTAAACATCTCTCAACATTAGCTTTTAGAAATACTCTTTTTTAGATATTTCTGTTTTTGTCTTTCTTCCTCTGGCTAAATTGCTGTGATTTAAAAAAATTAGTGTATGTTACTAGCTTAGTGTTGATCATGAGTTTCAAAAGAACTCAAGTATGATGCCATTCATCAGTTCTGAGAATCTTAGTCAGATAGCCTATTTTTATATGAAAGTAACTTAGGAAAACTCAGTTCTTCTAGAAGATAAAGGTCTGTTCTATTGGTTTGATAACAAAGCAAAGGTGCATTTTTCAGCTCTGTGCTCCATTCAAGAAATGTAATTCAAACATGATTCTTTAGGAACTGAGGAGAAAATGAGGGGAAAACATTTCATTCAAGTGAATTTGATGCCCTAAAGTTTAGAGTGAATCTAAATTCAGTCACTCTAGGTAAGTGCCCACAATATTCCCTGCATTTGAGGATGAGAAGGCACAAAAGACAGAAGATCCTCAGGACCTTAGGGCTTCTTTCTTTCTTTCTTTCTTTCTTTCTTTCTTTCTTTCTTTCTTTCTTTCTTTCTTTCTTTCTTTCTTGTTTTCTTTCTTGTTTTCTTTCCTTCTTTCTTTCTTTTTTTTTCCTTCTTTCTTCTTTTTGTTTTGATTTGTTTTTGGAGACAGAGCTTCTCTGTAGCTTTGTAACCTGTCCTGGAAATGGCTCTTGTAACCCAGGTTGGCTTTGAACTCACAGAGAGTCGCTTGCCTCTGCCTCCCCGAGTGCTGGGATCAAAGACGTGTGCCACCACCGCCAGCATATATAAATCATTTTTTAAAGTTACTAATAAGATCTTTAGCATTATTCTTGTGATAATGAGTTCTTAGAATGTGGTACAGTATATCTCATTCTGGAATTGCTATATTTTAGTGCTGAGTAGCACATGTGGCCATTGACTACCATAGTAGGTAGTGATTTTAGAATGTCACAGATCCATAACCACCTGAAATTCAAGGCATAGCTTAGACATTGATTCATAAGAACTGTTTATTTGACAATGATCTATATTGAAATCTTAAAGCAGCTGTTTCCTGTAGGTCACTTAAAGTATGAAAAGGACTTGTATGTACTGTTCATGCAGCTCTTGCAGATGGAAGCAGCAGGGTCTTTTATCAACTTACAGGGTCTAAATTACTTACCATGGCTTAACATTATTCAAAACCAAGTATGTCTGACTCCAAAGGGTACACCCTTTAGCATATAATGGAAGAGAAAATGTGACAAAGGTTCTAGCCAAATCTTACAAGGCTTTAGTGGGGCTGGGGATGTAGTTCAGTGGTAGTGAATTTACCTAGTACATAGAATTCTATGAGTTAATCCCTAACAGTGCAGTAAGACCTTAAATGCTTTGCAATTCAAAGATAATCAAAGGGTTTTAAATAGAAGAGTGCTTTACACCAACCTGTCAGTGATGTGTAGCAAGTAGGAGATAATTTTAATGAAACAGCACATTCTGTTGGATAAAGAAAAACTTGACAAGCCATAGAGGTATGAAGTGTGCACAGGACTTTAAGTAAGAACTCCTCTGCTGTTTGTTCTTTTCCAAATTTGGTGGCAAAATGATAGTTTTTCTTATAATAATCCAAAGTACCAAATGATTACCTTGATGATAATATATAGTTCCAAAAATCATGAAATTGCCTTGAAGAAAGTAGTAAGGACAGTTGTAGATCCTTGGGGGGTTGCCTGTTGTTGTGGATATATGTCAGAATTACAGAGCCACCTTAAATCCCAGCATTCAGGAGGCAGAGGCAGGTAGATCTCTGTGAGTCTGAGGCCAGCCCCTGAGTTCCAGGACATCCAGGGCTACACAGAGAAACCCTGTCTTGAAAAACTAGAAAAAAGAAAAAGAAAAAAAAAAAGAACATCTTCTAGTGTTCTAGACTTAAATACCTATCATTTTTGGCACTGTTATTTTGCTGTGTAGACATTATTGTGAACCAACAACATTAAAACTATTGATATCTAGAGATCAGCTCATAAAAGGAAGGGTGACCCAGGGTTGGTAATGTAAGGATACTGTTAGAAAAATTTGTAGTGCTGAAAAAAACTAAGAGCAAAAAAAAAAAAAAGTCATCAAACAAAAAGAAGAGGAAGGCTTTAAGAGAGAATATCCTGTGTTGTGCTTTAAAAAAAAATGTCACAGCACATCACAACCAGGAAACTGTCTTCAAGAATCTCATAGGGTATTGAAGATAGAAGCTTAACTGCTGAATGTTAGGAAGTTGATCTAAAAACAGTTACTCTATAACAGTGGTTCTCAACCTGTAGATCATGACCCCTTTGGGGGTCAAATGAGCGTTTCACAGGGGTTGTGTATCAGATATCCTACAGATCAGATATTTACATTAGGATTCATAACAGTAACAAAATTACAGTTACAAAGTAGCAACAAAAATAATTTTAGGTTAGGAGTCACCACAATCTGAGAAGCTGTATTAGGGGCGCAGCGTTAGGAGGGTTGAGGACTGGTGTTAAAAGCTGGCAGGGTTAGGAAGCTGGGGTCCACTGCGCTAAGATTAACACAGGAAGGGAAGGGCAAGGAGGAAAAGTTGGGGAAGGATTTTGAGTTTTAATCTGACATGTTGAACATTACCTACAGAAAAGCATTACTGCAAGACACATGGCATAGTTAAAACATTTCAAACAATCATTTTTATATAACTCTACAAACAAACATCTGCCCACACCTAATTCGGGCACCATTCTGTAACCCTTCCTATAAAAATGGGGCCAGGGGCTGGAGAGATGGCCCAGTGGTTAAGAGCATTACCTGCTCTTCCAAAGGTCCTGAGTTCAATTCCCAGCAACGACATGGTGGCTCACAACCATCTGTAATGGGGTCTGGTGCCTTCTTCTGGCCTGCAGGCATACACACAGACAGAATATTGTATACATAATAAATAAATATTTTATAAAAATAAAAATGGGGCCATACAGATCCATTTCTTTTCCTCATCACATATTTTAATATGACACTTAAGCTGAAGTGTTTCAGACATTTCAGGAGAGAACAAGTTGACAGGAAATTATTAGTATAGCAGTATTATTCTGTCAGTCACAATAAGACATTTCACCATGTCTATAACTTTGAAAGTACCAGAATTCGTGACAATTTATAGGGCACTTATACGTTCTGCCATTTACAAATTCTGCCTACAGTTCCAAAGTCACTAAATACATATTTACTTCAGGGCCAAAACCTTTCTGTAACAAAACTACAGAGAGATTGCCTCCATCTCAGGATGCATAAATATTGTATGCCTTAACTTTTAAGATTAATTTTCTATTCATGCCAAACTTAGCAAACCTGTTTTGTATATACTATATCTGTACATATAGTAGATTATATGTGATAAATAAATATGAAAGTAGCTTAGAATAAAATCTTATTTTGTTATTTTTCTTATTTCAGGACAGATTCCATAAGTAAGGAAACATATTTGTGGGGAGGGCCTTGGTCCTGCCTCAAAGCAATGTGCTAGATTTTGTTGACTCCCCATTGGAAGCCTTACCCTCTCTGAGGAATGAGGGGGTGGGATGGGAGGAAAGGTAGAGGGAACTGGAGGAAGGGAGGAAGTGGAAACTGGATTTGGCATGTAAAATGAGAAAAGATAGTTTTTTAAAAAAATAAAATTAAAAGAAAAAAAGAAAACGTATTTCATTCTCAGTTAAATGCTAACTACAGACTTGATATACACAGTCATATGCAAATTTAAAGTAGGAAAACAATACTATTTTTGTTCCCAAACACAAAATGGGGTGAAGATTGAACACAGGACCTAATTCATGCTAGGCAAACTGCTGCTAAAATTTTCTAGCTTCCTTGTGGGCTTTTACAGTGCTTAATTCTTTGGGGCTGGAGACATGACTCAGCAGTTAAGAGCACTGACTGCTGGTCCTGAGTTCAATTCCCAGCCTTCACATGGTGACTCACAACCATCTGTAATGGGATCTGATGACCTCTTCTGGCATGCAGGTGTCCATGAAGACAGAGCACTCAACATGTAAAAATTAAATAAATAAATTAAAAGAAAAGCTGAAAAAAAAATCAAAAGACCATACTTAGTTCTCTTAGTAATTCTCTTGGCTTTTCCTCCAGTTGGTTCAAGTCTCCAGCCTCTGTTTTCAGATTCTTAAAAGGGGAATTCTTATTTTGCAACATTGTTTATCAGGATGAGAGAGAGTTGTTACCAATGGCTAAGATGTAATAGCCAATAAATTACAAATACTCTTACCTTAAAGAACTAATCTCTCAATCAAGAATGAGAGTTTGGAATGGGGCTATAGCTCATTGGTAGAGAACTTGACTCCCATGAATGAGGCCTTAGGTTCAGTTTGAAATGAGAAAGAGAGAGAGAGAACAAAAACTTAAAATGTTATCCAGATTTTATTTTTATTCATGAATCATTTTTTGAGAACTTCACATAAGTATACTATAGTTACATAATTTTAACCCCCCTTCCATTTTTCCCAGCCACATTACCTTCTCAAATTATATTCTTTTCTTCTATAATTATTAGTTTTATATATACTTACATGTGTATACACACACCTATTAGGTAACCTATTAGGGAGCTTGTTCCTAAAGAAAGCTGTTTTCCCTCCCTGAGAAACCATTGACAACCCATAGCTCTTCTAGGGGTGTGGTCTCATGAAACTTTTCTCATCTATGTAGAAATGCCATCTGGTATTGTCTTGTACAGATCATAACCATGGTAACTTAACAATCCACTTTGTTCTTATGAACTATGAATGATATATTTTAATAATTACATTGATTTCAATTATCGAGGCCTCAGTGACAGTTTCTGCTGTCATTGTAAAGGAGTCTTCAGAACATATTTATCATAGATCTTTTCTGTTGCCCTAGGGAGCATGCTGCTTCTTTGAGCTTAGTTAATGTTTTTCCTTCTGGTGATAATGGTAATTGTTGTTAAGAACTGAATAAAGTCTGTTGAATACACAGTTTGACACAAACTGACAGATGAATAATCAACTTAGTTTACTGCAATTTGTGATAGCCACTTTACCACCAGCCACATATAGGGTCAGGGACCTATTATGCAAAACTAGAAAAAGGTGAAACTATTTTTAGAAACATTTCTAACCTTTCCTATAAAGTTATGGGAACCAAAGAAGTGCTTGCTTTCTGAGTGTGGAACAGAATAAAATTTGTATTTAATGGAGCTAGCTAGTCTGAGAAGCTCTGGCAAATGGCCGTAGCTAATATCAATTCTTTTTTAAAATGAGCTAAATTATTTCACATACTACACATTCAGCAAATAGGCCTCTTTCCTTAATATTAATGTTTCATAGCATGAAACTTATACTCCATTTACAGACATGGAAACAAAATACATAATTGTTGAAATTCTTCTTGTTATGATTAGTTTCTTCAAAAATCTATGACTCCATTAAATTTGGGATAGCTCAGCAGTGAGATATAAAACTGGTCTCTCTCCATATGTTCCCATTAGTTTAAATAAATGTATTTCTTTAAGTCCAGTTATTTTAATTTTTTCGAGTTTTGATGACTTATGTTGTTAAGAAAGTACAAACTCGTGTGCTGCCAAGGGTAAGATTAGCTGCTGTTAGGACCTTTGATTTCCAAAAAGTATTTTATTTCTTTAGTATGCTTCCAGGGCCTCATCATCTAAGATTCAAGTGAACTAAATCTCCACATTCTACTTAAGTCTCTTCCAGATTTTATGTAAAATTATAATGACAAATAAGAAAAAAAAATCAAGGGGACTGGAGGGATGGCTTAGCCATTAAAGGATAGGCTCACAACCAAAAATATAAGAAAAGACCAAGAGCCTGTCATTACTGCCACAAAACACTGTAGCACACATTATTGGAAAGGCAGCTGGGACCCATGTCCTCTTTTTGATATGATCTGACTATTGAACCCAGCGCCATCATTGCAGATCTTCTATCTTGGTCAGTGAACTTGGGTTTCTGGGTTGGGTTGAATCTCCTGACTGATAGGTAGACCAGAAATCCTTAGTACATGTTTGTAACAAGTATCAGGTCAATATTGTGTTGCCTAATATTCTCACATAAACTTCATTTGCCAGTAGGCTCTGTCTTGTATTACCTCTGTTAGTACTGACAAACCACTAGATGGACCTTATCCATGGAAGAGTGGTATAGTAGATTCGTCTTTAAGTTAGATTATTCTAGAGGGAAATTTGGAGAATATTTGAGAACTAAAACTGGAGATAAGAATATATATGGACTTAACTGCTGACAACTGGAGAGGAAAATGCACTGATAATATCAATACTTTTACATGCCAATGAAATGGCACAAAACAGGAAAATAATCCAACTATTTGCTGAACAGTTTACATTCTGCCTCCCACAGAAACTTCTGCTGGTATTGGTACAAAGCTGGATGTAGGACAGGGCCCCAAGGGAATCATCAAGGTCATTTTCTTAAAGCTCAAACAGAAACCAGAAGCAGATGTTAAATGTGAATACAGACAGTGGTATGCACAAATCGTGACGACTTCCCTTGATATGAAAACAGATCTAAGCCACTCCCTCAGAAGATGTGTGCAGAGTTCAGCAGTTTCCACACTCGGATTGAAGTTTCCGAGTCATTTTTTAAGATACAAAATTCCTTATGGATGTAATCTGCGCTATGAAATTACACAAACTTGAGGACTTTCAATTTCAGCAGTGAACACTGTCTTGCCCAAGCTAAAATTTACCTTCAGTGGTGTGTTAGTTTTTTCTTCTGTTGTCTGCTTACCATGTAAGTATACACCGACTTACAGTTGTTAAAATCATTATGCTTTGATTAGACTGCAGGAGAAACTACAACCAGCTAGAGCTCATTCAGATACCTTTTGCCGCCTTCAGTAAAACTGTATCAAAAACATGTATAATAGACTTCCTGATCTACTGTTGTAGCCGCTAGCAGCTTATGGCTATTATCTCAAAATATATCTAGTTGGAATTGGAAATTCAAAGAGTGAAACACATACAGATTTTCAAGCTCATTACAAATAATATATAAATTATTTCAATGACTTTTATATTAAGTATATGTTGATATAATTGTATGTTAACTGAAACATAATAAAATTGATTTCAAGTGATTTTACTTTTTTAAAATATAGTCTTCTAGGTCACTTAAAATCACATATATGATTCTCTTTTTCTGTTGGAAAGCCTCTCAGTAGAATGCTTGCAAGCGCAGCTTGCTAAGTGAGCTCAAGGGCAGCATGATTTCCCTCAGGTATATCACTGGTATTGCTTGCAGGTTAGCTGACAGTGCCCTATTTTCTCTGTTTTTATACGGTATGAAAAGAATCAGAAATTGGATGTGTTTTGTCGTACCAGTGTAGAGGCTGATTGAGACAAAGCCTAATTATACCCCATAGCACCCATCATTTTAAGTATATAATTCTAATTGTCATTGATACCATATTTTAAGAGAACAGTGGCAATAACCTCTCCTATTGCCTTCCTTGTGTTTATTCAAACCATAACCTAAAAAATTGCCAACTAGTAAAATTACTCACGGATCTTCACATAACTAGTATTACTGATGACAATAACGGTGAAAACCTGGCTAGGTTCCACATTTTTCTACTTTTACAGATTCACATGTTAATTTTTCCTTAGCAGATACCTTTTCTTTGTCATCTTTAGACACATGGCCCACTCAGATCTAGATTAACAAGATGTGCTTCCATGTTAATCCTCGTCAGGTGTGGACCTTGTAAGAGAAAGAGCATGGTTCTCCTCTTCCTCTACTTCCCAAGCCTCAGCACTACCTCTCTTGCTGTGTTCATCATCAATTTCGCTTGAAAATTTTCATTTTCCTAAATCAGTGATCTTTCAAACTTTTCTTTTCGCTGAAAGCAATATAATTTTGCAAATCTTGCTTGGAAGCAAAGTGGAATTCTGTTTGACTTGGAACATGTATGCGGGGCTTTATTGCCCACTGCAAAAATGTTCTTGCCCCTCTCCCCAAAAGAGCCACGGTGTCCTACTGTGGAGTTTCTGTCTGGAGCACAGTTCGTCAACTCTGATCTAAGCGACCTGTAACAGCAGGTTTACTGTCCTGGGGTGATGGCTAGGTAGCCGCCCAAGAACTAGGCTGAGATCCACAGTAATTTGCTGCTGTTGGGAAAGAGATCAGACAGAGGCAGTGCAGTGGAGTAGCTGTGAGAGTGACAGCAGGTGTGCCTAGATAAGAAAACACGGGCTTGTTAACCTAGGTCCTGCGGGGAAAAGGCTCCAGATGCTTTCAGGTCCACAGCATGAAATTAATTGTAGGTTCTCGAGTACAGTGTGATGTAACTGGACTAGAAAAATAAAAATAAAATGCTCTGCATTTCTGTGCTGAAGGTGTTAGTAATTTGCCTACCTAAGACACAGCATAAATGAAATACATTTTCTCCCAAAAATTATTAAACATTGAAAGATGCCTTAATGAAGGTTTTTAAGACATTTTTTAGGTTGCTTTAAAATTAAAATCTATTTTTATGTACCTAAGATGGTTCATGCATAAGGTCTAATATTTGAAGAAAAAATAAAATGGATTCAAATATTTGGAAAACTCCTAGTCTTTATCTAAGTAATTTAGTGTCCATCAAATATTTAATATTATATTACTATTATTCTGTGAACTCTTAATTTTCCTTAGTATGGATCTAAACATAAAGGACTTCAGTATTAGAAATAAAAAAATGGTTCATAAGCATTAAAAGATGGTTTTCATCTTTTCTGTCTTTCTAGAACCTTGGCTGACATCTCTGCTATGTAGTTGTCACTATGGGTGGTTTGGCATGAAGATCCATCAAGTCTTAGGCATTGTGGTCTATTCATACTTCATCTTCCCAGAGAGAGTATCATCTAAAAGCACATTTATAGAACATGTGTAGATCAAGTATTGTTGTTGTTGTTGTTTTAATAAAAGAAATAGAGGATGGCAGAAGAGCTGTTGTTTTGTTCCTGAGTCCTCTAATTCCCTTGCTTTTTTTTTTGGTTTCTTTTGAAAATTAGAACTACCTAGTGATGTCCTTAGCCCAAGATATGTAAGAATCATTATACTGTATGATGAGATTGAAGCATTACGGTCTTTTTTCCCCATTCTAAACCAAGTGTCTTTTTCTAAACATCGAAGACTCAGGCCTCATGAGAAATGAGGGAACTAATGTTTGTTGAAGCCTTCTATTTGCTGAACACTCAGGAAGGCTTTTTATATATATTCCTTTTTTTGATTCTCACAATCTTCTAAAGTTATAAATTGGGGAAATTAAGGCTCAGAATAAGAATTTGCCCAAGATCTCTAGAGATGTGGTTTAAAAACAGACGTGTCTAATTCCAGAGGTAACTGATATTTGCACCACATTAGCTCACTCTTGAAAATCCATCCCTAATTTAAGCATTAAAGCATGCCATTCTGAGTATGATTTTTATAATTAGATTGTAGATGTTATGCAATTTATTTTTAAAAATAGCTTTCCTTTGATTATATAGTTAATATATTTATGCAATAAATATAAATATATTGTACATAATTTTATGTAATGAAAAGTCACCTATAATTTCAAAAGTTCTTTACAAGCATTATAAAACAGACTGGTGAAATAAAATTTCAAGGAAACAAGAAGATAATTGGAAAGTAACACCTGTGTTCTTTCCTGCCCTTGACTGCCATATAAATCATTAAGAAGAACGTCTCCCTTAATAAATGACTGTTCTCCTATTTTAGATTCTCCATCATTTACTGCTTGTGTCTCCTATTGAACGATGACAGTTAGGATTCTAAAATAAGCTTTCTTTTCTTTGGGTTAGCCTAGTTAATCTTATAAATGAAGATAATATGATATTGGGAATTGCATTTACCGGATAAGGCAGACAATGGTTGGTTTATCATTTCTCTTGTCTGAATCACAAAAATTATAAGTAAGTGGTTCCCTGAATCTTTATATTAAAAAAAAACCTACTTTTATAGTCCATTAGCCCTCAGACATAGTTTAATGGCATTAATAAACAAGTATACTTTAATTCTCCAGTGGTGATTATGATATAAATTATTATAAATAAATTTTGACTTCTCATGAAATTGCCTCCAGGTTGAGTACAGAAAAATAAAAAAGGTATGTTTTCAGATATACAGCATGGCAAATGTGAACAAATTACAGATAATCCTTTTACATCTATGAGAAAACGTGAGCACACATAGTAATTAAAAAGTAGTAAGTCTCATAAAGAATACATTTATTAGCCAAGATAATTTGTATTCATCTCATCTCCTGCTGATTTCCAATTTACTAGGCATAGGGAGTTTGCATATGCCAGAAACTGTGATGGCCTTGTGGAAGTAGTAAGACTCAAATTAACCAACCCAACACTCAGTGGTCCCTGTCATAGCTTCATCTATAAATTAATTTCACCTTTCCTGCACAAGGTCTATAATATATTCTAGTATATTTGTTTAGGAAGTCTCATTGACCCTAAATGAGTGATTCCCTTCCCATGTGACACTGTTGCTACCATTAATGTAGGAAAGCCTGTGTTCTTCACAGTCTGTTCCATGGCATGGAAGACTATCAGTATTCACTATCATTGACATGGGCACATATTCAGCAGCTCAGGTGACTTGTCTCCCCAAAGCTTCAGAAAGTGGAAGCTCTTGCTCGATGAGGCAGGTGTGTTTCCTAGAGGGTAATGACCTTGAGACTCAAGAGAGGAACGTGAGACAGCCCCTGACAGGACTTAGTTACTCGGGGACCTCAGGAAAAAAAAAGCAGAAAGCTATCAAGAGAAGTTGACCAGTTATTCCTCTTATTGCAAAACTTTTAATTAATTAATTAAAATTAATTTAATTAATTTAATTAATATTCCACAAGAAAGACAGGGAAAGTTGAAGGCAAAAACCATACGCAGGCATGTGGTTTCCTTCCTAGCCGTGAGGTGCCACCATTATACCTCTTGTTGCTTTGCTCATTTGCCAGTTGCTTTCTGCTTGCTTCCTGAGGATATGAGTCACTGGAAGAAGGCATTAGAGCTGTAGAGTTGAGTCATAGTCTGTGTCCTCCTCAGTCTCCCCAGCATTCCTTTTCTCAGTGCCCTGGCTTCTTACAATCTTGGCCTATTGACTTTGTATTAAAAGTCTCCTCTTACTTGACAGTGGCCCTAGAAAAAGGTTTGTTCCCTGGTTGTGTTTTCTTTTGGGGGTGCTGAGGAGGATGAAACTAGGACTTTGTATACGCTAGGCAAGTATTCTACCAATAGAACTACATCTGTTTCCCAAGCATCCCCTGTGCAAACTTTTCGCTGACTAGGCAAGGTTGCCACTTAAGTCCCTGTACCTTCTTTCTCTCTCCATATGTTCCCTCTGCTATTACTTAGGTTTGCATTTCCAGTAACATGGTTGCCCCAAAGTAGAAAAGAGAGTCTGTTTGAATCCACTCCTAAGACCATCCTCATTTATTTAAAACAGTTTCCAGTAGCCCACTTGATAAAGCTCAATGATGGGCTGAGCAGCCCTACTGGAGCTTTTCCCAGATCACCTCCTACAAAAGGATGTCCTGGACTGCTGCCAGAACAGGGGCAGCCAGAGCTATTGGAGGAGGTAGTCAGCTCTAGTATGAGGAGCAGGCTGCATCCTGCCGCCCGGCTAGCTTAACCCCCGAAATAACCACACAGAAATTGTATTAATTAAATTATTGCTTGGGCTATAAACTCTAGCCTCTTATTGGCTAACTCTCACATCTTGATTCAACCCATTTCTAATAATCTGTATGTCACCACGAAGTTGTGGCTTACTGGGAAAGATTTAGCATGTCTGACTCTGGCGACTCCATGGCAGCTCTCTCTGCCTACCTTCTTTCTCCCAGCATTCAATTCTCTTTTCCCCGCCTATCTAAG
This sequence comes from Dicrostonyx torquatus, assembly GCA_028555095.1. Lineage (NCBI taxonomy): Eukaryota > Metazoa > Chordata > Mammalia > Rodentia > Cricetidae > Dicrostonyx > Dicrostonyx torquatus. The sequence goes on along the minus strand of JAQHUG010000003.1, from coordinate 12,650,923 downwards.
TTATGCTCTATCAAAAGGCCAAGGCAGTTTCTTTATTCAACCAATAAAAGCAACACAAATACAGAAGGACCTCCTAGCCGGGTGGTGGTGGCGCACGCCTTTAATCCCAGCACTCGGGAGGCAGAGGCAGGCGGATCTCTGTGAGTTCGAGACCAGCCTGGTCTACAAGAGCTAGTTCCGGCGCAGGCTCCAAAGCCACAGAGAAACCCTGTCTCGATAAAAAAAAAAAAAAAAAAAACCCAGAAGGACCTCCTACACCAGTCAGCTTCCTGCAACCATGGCACAGCTGTATGAAGAGGGTTGTCCTTTCTCTCTCCTGCCTGTTTCACTGCTCTGGCAAAATCACTGTGTATAACATCTTCACGCACAGGGCTGTTAGCGGAAAACATACCACAAAGCGCCCTGATTTGTTTTTATCGAACTCTGGAAACTAATACTTTTTTAAATAATTTATTTAACTTATTTCATATTCACCGGCGTGAAAGTGTCAGAGTCCTAGAACTGGAGTTATAGACAGTTGTGAGCTGCCATGTGGATGCGGGGAATTGAATCCAGGTTGTTTGGAAGAGCAGCCAGTGCTTTTAACTACTGAGCCATCTCTCCAGCCCTGGAAACTATTAAGATGAATCATGTCAACTGAGAAATGAGGCCTGTGAACTCTTAAAGTCCCTGATATTCCTGATAGACCTGGATCTTCATAAAAACGTTTGAGAGCTGGACGTGATGGCAGACTTCTAATCCCAGTACTCAGAAAGTAAAGGCAGCCTGGTCTATATAGTGAGTTCCAGGATAGCCAGACTACATAATACAGAGTCTCTGTCTAAAAAAAAAAAAAAAAAAAAGACATTTGAGTCACCAGAGCTCCAGGTAGGCCTAAGTTACCAGGAAAAGCACATGCCGACCTGCATCTTTAGTCCTAGAGCAGTCTCCTGTCCCCAGTGTCAAACTCCACATTCCTTCCTCTTCATTTCTTCTTTCTTAGCTGTGTTTTGAATGTTCATGTTAGGAGACTTTTAGAAAATGAATCTGTATTAGAATAATCCGATAAGGTGACAGTTCTCCCCTTTGAAGGGCTAGGTATCCACACACTCTATTACCAATGCAAACATCTGTCCATCTACCCCCACTGCTCTAGGGCTCATATGAGGCAAACAGAGGCATTAGGAAGTAGAGTCAAGAGAAGCAACGGTAGAGAAGGCCAAGACCCTGAATGTCCTCTCTCGGTTTCTTCACTCAGTCTCCGTGGCCATCTGGTTCATCCTTCTCATTCAATGATTTTCAAAGATTGAAATAATTCTTTTTTATTTTCAATGGAATTTATCTAAGAGTCTCTGTAAATACATTAATTTGTTTGCCTCAAATGAGCTCTACTCACTGCAAAGTAGAATTCTGTTGTAAAGAGGGGATAAGGTGCCGGTTGTGTTCCCAGCACCTGAGGGGAGCACGGGTCTTTTTGTTCCCAGCGCCTGGCTCCTGGCTATGGCCACTAGTTTATGCCCAAAATGATTACACACAGACTATATTCATTTAAACTCTGCCTGGCCCATTATCACTAGCCTTGGCTAGCCCTCACATCATAAACTAAACCATTCCTAATAATCTGTGTATCACCACAAGGTGGTGACTTACCAAAAAAGTCTAACCTGCATCCATCTCCAGCAGGAGCATCATGGCGTCTGGCACACTTCATTTCTTCCCGGATCTCTGTCTGTCTACTCCGCCCACCTAAGAGCTGTGTCCTCTCCTATAGGCCAGGCAGTCCTTTATTCAACCAATGAGAATAACCCAAATACAGAACCCTCCTACACCATTTCCCCTTTTTCTGTTTAAACAAAAAAGACAAGCTTTCATTTTAACATAGTAAAATTACATATAACAAAACAGTTATCAAGTAAGAATTACAGTTACAATATTTATATCTATTTTATCCTTTATCATAACTAAGGAAAACTATAACTATCCATTCTTCAGTTCCACCAAAGACTCCAGAAGGATATATTACCTAAGTAAACAAAAAATAAGCAACT
>JAQHUG010000003.1:12625794-12640384 GCA_028555095.1 Dicrostonyx torquatus | reverse complement strand
TGAGTGAAAGTTCTAAAAGTCTTGTTGAGAGTTATTGATTATGCTGTGCCCATCAGCTGTGAGTTGTAATCTCTACGTTCCTGTTCCTGTAAAAACTCTCACCAGGAAGCTGGAGTAAAGCTCAATGGTTAAGAGCACTTGTTCTTAAGAGAACTTGGGTTTGATTCCCAGCACCCAGATGGCATTCACAGCCATCTGTAAGAACAGTTCCATGGGATGTAATAACTCGTCTGACCTCTGTGAACACCAGACACACACGTGGTGCACCGACCTACATCAAGCAAAACACGCATCCACAAAATAAATACTTAGATTTTTTTTTTTTAAAAAAAGCCTCTGGTTATGCGAATGTCACCATGTGTTTAGTTATGTATTTACTCCTGAATTTCTACTCTGTGTTATTGCAGACCAGGAAATTCTGCGGAAACTAGAGAAGGAAAAAATCCTGGTATTTACACCTTCCCGGCGAGTCCAAGGCAGGCGAGTGGTATGCTATGATGACCGGTTCATCGTGAAGCTGGCCTTTGAGTCTGATGGTATAATTGTGTCCAATGATAACTACAGAGACTTGGCGAATGAGAAACCAGAATGGAAGAAATTCATAGATGAACGGTTATTAATGTATTCCTTTGTTAATGACAAGTAAGTAAGCCAACTGTCCATAGTTGCATTAATATCCTTCCCATTTTGCCACTGACCAGACCTGAGACTGGTTTCTTCTGACAGCCAGTTTTCTCTTCCTCCTGAGGGGAGCCAAGACGGAGCACTTGTGCTATAGGAGGGAAGTGTGAGCTTTGTGCCCTTCCCTGAGATGCTATCACAGTACCTGAGGCCACAGAAGCTTCTTAGAGTATCTGAGGGACCTGGCTGACAAAACATCTATATTCCCCCCAAAAGCCTGTCAAGTCAACTTAGCATATGGTAACTTGCGTTACCAAGGAAGACTGTGGTCGTGATCGCAGCCTTCAAGTTGAGAAAAGGATAAGTGACCTAAGCAAGCACAAGCTACAGCAGACATGTGGAAGAGGCTTACCTGTTGTCAGTGTAAACCCAAAAGGAGTTTATTTTCTCACCTGATTAATTCACAAAAACATGAACACTTACGCTATTAAACATGCATAAAGCCTGGGACCAGAGAGATGGCTCAACAGTTAAGAGCACTGGCTGCTTTTCTTGAAGACCTAAGTTTGATTCTCAGCCCATGTGGCAGTTCACAACCATCTGTAACTCTAGTACCCGGGGATTCAGCACCTTCTTCTGACCCGCCCTGAACACTGCATGTACATATGCATGCTGCACAGACATGCAGGCAAATCACCCATGCACAGAAAAAGAAAGATTACAAATTTTGAATTTGTGAAAACTTGTACAATTTAGCAAAAGTGAGCAAAAGCTTAAAAATATGTTTACACTCTCAGCCTTGCATTATTCCTTAGAATATATTAATGAGGAAAACAGAAAGATCAAATGAGCTGATTTCTGTATTCCAAGACAACTAGACTAAGCGCAGAGTAGAGAAATCAGTCAAGTTGCAGTGTGTATCTGCTGCAGTACTGCTCAGCTCTTCACTGTGACAACTGAGAAGTGTGGAAAGTGGGTACTTTGGCACACACCTGTGAGCTCATCACTATACAGGCTGACACAGAAGAATAACAAGTTCAGGCCACTTGGGCTGCAGAGTGAGACTGTCAAGAGAAAAGAGGAGGGAAGAAGCATGGAAAATATTTTTATTTAGCAATGCTGGGGATGGAACCTGTGATCTCAGGCTAGTCATGTGTTCTACCACTGAACTACACTCCTGCCTCCTAGTTTTTCACGGAATGTTGCCAGTTTGCTTTTGTAATACTAGCACTATTTACTAAGAGTTTTCTTTAGCCATTTTGATTGTTCCCCAATAAGTTTTTATATTGTGCATATTCTTATTTTGTAGGTAAACATTTGGACGTATTTCAAGTTAGAACAAGGATGTAACAAGTATTAGGATTTATTTCTATGCATGATATGAATTTTTTCCTCCCTCTGATAGTCAACCCAACAAGAAGCTTCTGTCCTTAGGTTCAGTTTCTTCCTTTAGTAGTAGAAACCAAAGCCAGGACCTCACATGTGCATGCTAGGCAAGCGTACTGCCACACTGGGTTACATCCTCCATGGTTTTTTCTTAGTCCTTTGAGACACAGTCTCTAACTTATTTAGGCTGGCCTGAAACTCATTCTGTAGCCTAGGAAACCTGGACTTGCAGTCCTCTTGCCTTAACCTCCTCCCCTCTGCCAAATAACTAGGATTTGAGATCTGACACTAGATCTGACCTTTGTGTGTGTGTTTTATTGTTGTTTGTTTGTTTGTTTGTTTTTTGAGATAGGGTTTCTCTGTGTAGCCTTGGCTGCCCTGGGATATGCTTTGTAGGTCAGGCTGGCCTCAATCTCACAAAGAACCACCTGCCTCTGCCTCCCAATTTCTGGGATTACAGGTGTGTGCCACCACCACCCTGCTCAAACCTGAACTTAAAAAAAAAACAAAACAAAACAATTTTCCTTCATGGGATCTTGTTCTGTTATCTAGGCCGGTTCACAGGTGTGCTCTGCCTCCTCACAGCTCATTTTTCCTATCTCAGCTGAGAAGCCATTGCTATAATGGGAAGAGAACAGACTTCAGAACCCCGTGTTACTGAATCTTGACTTTGTCATTGGATGTTAGATACTAGTGACTTAGTTCATCTGAACCTAAGTCAGAATTATTGATTCATCTGTCAAATGGAGCTTGAAGTTGGAAATGCAGTGGTGTGTTTGGCACATCTGGCACACAGTGGCATCAAGCGAGTCTCTGTCCTTTCTGCCACCCCTCCCTCTCCTTTCCCTTCTCAACTGCTCCACAGCCCCCACCTGCCCTGCATTCCCTTGCAAGACTGGTGTTGACAGAGCTCTCCTAAAATGCCTTGATAATTATTATTCAAATCCTCTCAAACATCCTAAGACTGGGGGGAAAAAAAGCATTGTTAGGACATGCTTCAAATCAAAAAGGGACATTATTTAAATCAAAACAGATACAGGTTCAGGAAAAAGCTGCACTTTATAGGAGAACTTGGTGTAAAGTTTGGGTATTTTTGATCTTATAAATATTAGTCAAGACATTTGGATAAAAATTTCAAAAGAAAATAGAATGAGTAGCTATATTTTTAGGATTAAATTAACCTTTTTGGGTGTCTTTTTTTTATTGTTGTCTCTCTGAAAGGTTCATGCCCCCTGATGACCCTCTTGGAAGACATGGCCCAAGTCTGGATAATTTTCTGAGGAAGAAGCCCATTGTTCCTGAGCACAAAAAGCAACCTTGTCCATATGGTAACTGTCCTTATGAATACTTTCCATGTACCCTTAGAGCGCAATATACTATTAAACTTGGACTAATGTCAATAAACACTGAAAAGTCTCAGATGGATAGTATGTGCTTCTTTTGATATATTAAATTGAAGGAAGTGTGTTAGCCTTAAAACTGTTCTTACCTATTTGGGTTCAATACACGAATTTCTCTGAGTGAAAATATGGTCTGAAAATAGCTGTAATTCTGCTTGAAGTTAGTTTTTATGGGAATGAATATGGGGAATTCTGTCTGGATATGAATCAGATAAGCAGAGCTCTATCACGTTGCAGGAGTCCCGTTCACTTCATAGCAGAATTTCCCACCCAGTCGTAAAGACCTGGAAGAGAAGAGGCAGATGTGATCTGAGACATCAACTGAGTTTCCTCCTTGCGTTCCATAGTAAGCAAGAGTACTGAAGAGAGTGAGGAACAGACTAAGACTTAGCCCATCTCCCACTTCTGCCTTTCTTTCTCAAGTTCAGATAGGCGTGCCTCGCTGACTGTGCAGGATCTCATGGCGTGCTCCTTAGCCTAACTGGTTTTATCTTCATAGGAAAGAAGTGCACCTACGGACACAAGTGCAAATACTACCACCCAGAAAGGGGCAGCCAGCCTCAGCGGTCAGTAGCTGATGAACTGCGTGCCATGTCTAGAAACACAGCAGCCAAAACTACAAACGAAGGAGGACTGGTAAAAAGCAACAGTGTTCCTTGTAGCACTAAGGTTGATAGCACTTCAGACGTTAAACGAGGTGCTCCAAAGAGGCAGTCAGACCCAAGCATAAGGACTCACGTCTACCAAGACATAGAGGAAAAGCTTCCCACCAAAAACAAATTGGAAACCAGGTCTGTACCTTCCTTAATTAGTATACCGGCCACTCCTACTGCAAAACCCCAAAGCACTACATCTTTAAGCAATGGCCTTCCATCTGGAGTTCATTTCCCACCTCAGGATCAAAGACCACAGGGACAGTACCCTCCAATGATGATGGCAACCAAAAATCATGGAACGCCAATGCCTTATGAACAGTATCCAAAATGTGACTCTCCGGTTGACATTGGATATTATTCCATGTTGAATGCATATTCAAATCTGAGTATCTCAGGCCCCCGAAGTCCTGAAAGGCGTTTCTCATTAGACACTGACTATCGAGTGAATTCTGTAGCTTCAGACTGCAGCAGTGAAGGGAGCATGAGCTGTGGGAGCAGTGACTCCTATGTGGGGTACAATGACCGGTCCTATGTCAGCTCTCCTGACCCACAACTAGAAGAAAATCTGAAGTGTCAACACATGCACCCTCACAGCCGCCTTAATTCCCAGCCCTTCCTGCAGAATTTCCATGACCCCTTAACTAGAGTGCAAAGTTACAGTCATGAAGAACCAAAGTTCCATCCCAAGCCTCCCCTTCCGCACTTGGCTATGCATCTGCAGCACCCTGCTGTGGGTGCCCGGTCCAGCTGTCCTGGTGATTACCCCTCTCCACCAAGCTCCACACACTCGAAGGCGCCACACCTCGGGAGGTCCCTAGTGGCCACGAGAATAGACAGCATTTCTGATTCTCGCCTCTATGATAGTTCTCCTTCAAGACAAAGAAAGCCTTACTCACGCCAGGAAGGCCTAGGAAGCTGGGATAGGCCAAGCTACGGCATGGATGCCTACGGCTATCGGCAGACTTACTCCTTACCCGATAACGCCACACCCCCGTGTTATGAGCCAATCACCTTCCAGAGCCTGCCTGAGCAGCCGGAGCCCACCTGGCGAATCCCATACTGTGGCATGCCACAAGATCCTCCGAGGTACCAGGACAACCGAGAGAAGATTTTTATCAATTTGTGCAACATCTTCCCCCCTGAACTTGTGAGGCTCGTCATGAAAAGGAATCCTCACGTGACGGATGCTCAGCAGCTTGCCGCAGCCATCCTCGTGGAGAAATCCCAGCTGGGGTATTGAAAAGATGATGCATCTTTGTGGTGTGGAGTAGTTTTTTTGTTCAGCTCAGATGCTGAGGGAGGTTTGCTACAATAGCACATGTGATCTCCTTCTCAGCAAGGAGGTTATATAGTATCCATTTATGTGAACTACTGTATCATGGAATCTCTATGGAACCCCACTTGGTGGACACATCACGGGATTGCTTTACATTCAGACTTTTTTAAAAACAAACAAACACATTTCCTTTTTAAAGCTATACACTTGGCTGGAAGTTTCTCCAGTTTGATTTAATAGGTGTATCTGTGATCTTTGATATTCCTCTTTGGTGCATCAGGGGTTTATATGCAGCACTTTTTAATCCTTGTTTCCTGTTTTATTAACTTGGTGTTTGTCTGTCAACTGCAAGCAATTGCAGTACCTTCAAAATGTGGAGGTACTGGACTAGATCTAGCCAACTATTTCCTCAAGCCAAGCTTAACTAGAATCCTTTACAGCTTTTTAAGTTATTTTTATTTGGGGAAAGTGGGATTTCTTTGTGCTATAATCATTATTTATAGAAACAAAGATATACTACAGCACTGACTTTATAATTTAAATGAAATGTAAGTTACCAATTATATTGAAGTGGGTAATAGTATATATTAGAATGATTTGCAGTATGGCACTTTTTATTATTTTATTTTTGTTTGGAGGTTTCCTGTTAAGAAAATTAGTTAATTTTAAGTGGTCAGTTTAAAAGAAAGCAGATGCAATCAATGGAAAAAATGTTTCCATTTTCTTTTTTATGAATAAGGCAAAAGCCGTAACTATTACAGGTTAAAGCTTTGTTTTCCATTTGAAATGTGCTTTTTGGTGGTAGAAATGAGACTGAAGTCCTAGCTTCCCATTCACGTATGTTCTTAATGTCTGTCTGTCTGTGGGAGGCACAGTACTGGATGAATAACCCTTTCACAGTACTTGCCTGTTTTTAATGAATCTAAGTATTCTCAATGCAACTTTTATATTTAATACACTCTAGCTTTCCTGCTCTTTATCAAGGCTGGCCTGAGGTGGTCTGATGTGTTGAGGATATGCAACATTTATTAATACTGCACTATAGAAATGGCAATGGAGGACTTGTAAATGGTAACTTTAAATTTTTGTAATATATTGTATATTTTCCATTTTCCTGAAGGTAGTTTTTTGGGGGCCTATTATATTATTGAGGCCAGACTCTTGCCACAAATAGTGTAGTTTTAGATACAGACTAAGGTCTGTTCTAGTATTAGTAAGGGATATTTCTGGTTGCAAAGTCACGGGGTTTGCTTGCTGTAGTGACATTTCTGAGGATTGGAAGATGGGTTCATAATCAGAGCAGACGGTGTTGCGCTGGACAGAATTTGACCCTGATTCACTTAGTGTAAAGGACAAGTCCAGCTCTGTTCCTGTCATCAGTCTGGGCGCTCTGGTCTGGTGGTCCTATAACCTAAGAGAAGCAAAACCCTGAAAACCAGAAAGTACCTTTTACTGTTGATACAAATTGTATCTTTTTAACAATAAGAACTATTTTGATTTGTAGATCTAGTTAAAAACACAAATGTGTAACTATAATTAGACTTTTGGGCAACATTTTATCCCTTATTTAAATACAAAATTTTAAAGTAAAATCGAAGTCTAGAATAGGATAGAAAATAAAAGTAACAATTAAGGTAAATAAAGGTGTCTGTCTTAGTTTTATATATTAAAATATATTAAATAAATTTATTGGCATTTTCTTTCTCCTAAAACTTAACTAGTGTGAACTTAACTTAAAATAAAGATAAAATGCTGCCTGAAAATAACGTCCAAGCATCTTCGACTAGGATAACATTTTCACTACTTGTGTGACACTGTGTGTTGCATGGAGTAGGATTTGGGTACACAGTAAATGCTTCTAAACGGCATTGTGCATATTAGCATATCCAATAATCTGAACCATGTTCAGCAAACTTAATTCAGGAAAGTGTTCTACAGTTACTGCTGTGTGTTTGAGTGAGTGCGGCGCACATCTTTCCCAAGAGTGATGCGGATGGCGCCACCCCAGCCATTCTGAGTGCCATCTGTCTGAGAATGGCGGCTGACTTGGGCGACTGTCCTTGATTCTGTCAGTCATTAGCTGAAGGACAGGTTGAATTGTGGAGGCTAAGAGTGCCAAAAACAGGGTTGCAAATGTGGGGTTCCTTTTACCCAGTCGTACTGTGAGCTAGAGTAGGAAGTCGCTTCAGATGAACCTGTCACTTCTGCTTCATTTTAGAACTGTGATTATTTGGAAATGGGCAAACTTGACTAAAATAATGTGATACTTTAGGTAAGAAAGATATAACTTTTAAAATTTGGCCTTGTAATGATTTTAGCTGACTAGTTGCCCTCTTTTTCATCATTAATATAACCCCTGCCAGTGTCTGTCATGGAGTGGGTAGCTCTAACCCACCCACACCTCCATTTCTCCGTACATTAGCAGTGTGCTAAGGAAAAGTCTCCTTAGGACAAAAGGACAGTCTTAAATGAAGCACCAACGTTGCTTGCAGAGTTGAACATATTTGGCAGACTTTAGCTACATCAAATTCTCAAGTATCTTAAGTAATAAGTAACAGGAGTCTGTTATCAAGTTCATAGCTGATCATAGACCTTAATTTTAGCAAAAATATTTCTTCTCAATTGCTAATTCCTCTTTACCAGACTTTCTAAAATAAATAAATAAACAACCTGGAAATGGTGTGTTAATAAGTAGTAAGAAAGTCAGAACTGGTCAGCTGATAAAAAGGACTCAGACTGGAATATTCTGCCCCTGAATAATAGACAGTGACTGTGCTTTATGCAGTGATTAGCAGTTCGTTTGTCCCTGTGTCTTAGTCCAGAGGGAATAGTACCTAACTGGCCAAAATGGCCTTAGAACTTCCTCTGTTCTTGCATGTAATACAGACGTTTTCAGTCTTGTTATCCTAATGGGAATTTGTCACTGACCTACACAGCGAAAGTCATGGTCACCAGTATAAAATATTTGACACTGGTGGAAACTTGAATTTTGTGTTTTTATGAAAATACATTTATGAGACTATGTAATATACCTAAAGAGGATGTTTTATATATACACATGTTTGTTATGAAGTATTAAAAATGGGGGGGTTGTTTAATGGATAGCATTTTCCTGATTGAACTGTTTCTTTGAGTTGTATGACCAAGTCTAGGGTCTATTTGAACATAAGATTCAGAACCACTTACATGGAAAGAAACACTTGGTTGGTTTTATTCTTGGTATTTTAAAGATTATTTTGATAATTTTAATAGAATGTGTAATTTTTAAATACACGAAAAGTAGTATTGATTATACAAATGATTATTTAACATGTCTTTTACGGATGTATCTATATGTATATAGACAGTAATATATTTATAAAATGAATATACTTTATGTTGTATTTTTCAGTTTATAATAGACATGAGGATGACTCCATGTGTGTGTGTATGTATGTGTGTGTACATGTACATGTATGTGTGTGTACATGTTTACACATATCAGTGTCTGGCTGACTACCTGCTGTCTACCTTTCTGTGTGAAAGCTGAGCTCCTTCCCCTGACTTGCTGAAGTATATTTGGTTTTCGTTCCTCCTCTCAGTAGCCTGTTTTCCTAGTCAAGAGAAAACAAGAGGGACAGTTTTTGTAGCTTCTCTGTTGCCGGGTGGCTCTTCCAGTTCATTCATCTCTAATTCTTAGAGAATACCTGACATCAAGCAAGATTATGGCTAGAGATAATGATTATGTTCCAAATATATTACAGTTGAAAACCCCAGCTGTGGTGTTAAAGTTTCAGGATACACACAAATGAACAAAAGAAAGCATAGAAGATTAGTCACAAACACGTCAGAATGCAAGGAAGCCAGGTACCTGTGTGTAGACACCTAGGAATTAAACCCTAGGTGATATGCCGGCAACTGTTTGTGTGTAGGATCTGGTCTAGGAGAACAAACAGTCTCTTAACACTACTCACCCCTGCCTTTACAATGTAAAAGCCACAGGCAACATACAGAGAAAAATGTGACTTTTTTAAATAAAAATTTATTTACAGAAACAAGCACCAGGCTAGGTCTTACCTGTGGGCCATTCCTCAGCCCTGACCTTGAGGGAGAAAGCCAGACATCCTATGCAGTAAGTTCTGGTGTATGTTAATATAATAAATACTAGCTATGTATCTCAGAGGTCGCCTAGTAGTCACTGTGCCCTTCAGAAGATGATATGTGATGGTCACTTAGCACACCCATCATTTTGGATGTTACTTGTCTAACCAACAAAATGTCTGCAGAGAGAGAAGAGTATGAAATTTTTCCTTGAGCTTTGAGTACTTAATTAAAAATAAGATTCCTTTATCTTTTGTTTGTTAATGGCCTCATGGACCAAAAACAGTCTGTTTTTACAAACCTAGCCTATAATTTAGCCACACATTTTTCAAAGATTGTATTTTTAGTTACATTTTTCTGTTGCTTTTGTCTTCTGATACTCAACAGACCTAGCCTCTTTTACAGGTGGTTTTAAAAATTGACATAGTGTAATTTCACAGTTTAGGAGTTTTCTGTAATATTTAAAGCAGAGTTCTCTAACAGCTATAATGAGTGTATATGTTACATTGTTACTCTTAATAAGAAACATGTATGTCTTCTTTCTCTGTCCAAATGCTCACCCTAGAGGTTTTAGATACTTTAGGGGCTGCCATGGGAGTGATGTTCCTAGGACCGCCTGTTGTGTGTCTGAATTGGCTGGAGGTGCACACTGTCGGGCTAGCTCATTCCCAGTGCTTCACTCATGGACACAGCAATAACACTCTCGTTGTAGGACTGTGAAGTAGCTATGGGAACCACCACCTACTTAAGTAGTCACACTTCCTTTTAAACTTGGAATGCAGCTCTGGCTTTAACAGTGTTACTGTTTCTTCTGTAATGCTCTCACCTCCTTGCCTGTTGCTCGTGTTATGACAACACTGTCATATTTAGACATGGCTTTTCCCCTGTGGTCCTCAATCCCTCAGATTTAATCACAATTTCAGGTTTTGACCATTTGGCAGTTGAGAATGTCTATGCATGTTTTCACTCTTTATAAACTTGTAAAGTTTCATAAACCATGTACTGACTTTCTATCCAGGTATTTCAGGTCAACAACAAGGTGTTTCCCAGCAAAGCTTTTACCACTTCTCTCTAAAGCAGCTGATGTCTCACAGGGAAAAGAAACCCAGTGGTTGTTTTGTAAGTATATACACACATATTTGTCTATGTGTGTGTAGATAGATAGATAGATAGATAGATAGATAGATGTAGATAGATAGATAGATAGATAGATGTAGATAGATAGATAGATATGTATTTAGATTTTCCCTAGGTTTCTTAAATTATTAATTTTCTACCTTCTGTTAAATACCCACGAATGATCAAATACTGCAGATATGGTATACCCTCTCTGTCAGCCCTCCTTCCCCTCCCAACTATAGTTGTATGCTGGTAAAGAATTTCCTTATTGATCCTTCAGGCTTTCCTTACAGGAAAAATAAGGTAAAGAACATCTTTAGAGCACCCATTTTATAAATGTATTCTGTTTATCACTGTCTGTCTTGTGTGTTTCTGTAATGGGTTTTTACAATCCCCAAAGCAGTGGAAACAACTATTCGATTCTGCTGTAGAGGGGGAAATACTAAATACTCATTTTTTCCTGTGATAGGTTGTTGTTTCGTGCAGAAACTGATCTCATATGACAGCATAGATGCTAAATAAACAAAGCATTTTCCTTCTCTGGCCCCCTGGCTTGCCTGAAATCTGTGGGTGACGACATTGGGTTTCTCTGTAGGCTGTGCACATGTTCAGCATCAATGTAAATGTTAGAGCCACAACTAATTCCTATTAAACTGAAATTAAATGTCAAAAACAATTAGTCATGACTCAAAACATGGTGAGAGTGTTTTCTTTCTGTTTGTCTCTAAAGTGTTTTGTTTCTGGTGATTCTGAAATGTTTGGTTGTCTAGCAAAACAGTGTGATTGCAGATAGGGACCTTGTCCACTGAGATTATAATAGAAAGACTGAATGGTATAGTGTCCTTGTTCTGCCAACAAGAAGGCGCCTCTTGGTGGGGTAGCATGGACTGGGATGGTACGCCATCCTGGGGCACTGACCCGTGTGAACTCTAAGCAGGCGCCACATGCATCCTTCAAGGTTCGTTCTTGTAGTTAAGCTGAAGTCTAAAAGCAACACAGTCAGCATGTGTAAGTATTAAAAAAGAAAAAACAAACATAATAGATAAGTTTTACTTGGTAGTTGAGGCACAAAACACTAGCTCGCTATAGATAAACGTTTCATTTCTTCCAGAGGTTAGGGGAGACAGCAGGCAAAGGCTAGCAAGTGATAGTTGTGCGCTTGAACCCATCTTGCACATGTTAGCACGGTAACAGAGACAGCACACACACAGTATGCAGGTCAGGCTATCCCCTGGCCCTTAAGGACTCAAGGAGGACTCTAGATACCAGGCTAGTCAGAGATGCTCATACCATGCTTTGGTTATGGCTTGTTTCTGGTGAAGGAACCTTAGTCCCCAACTTGGCAACATGAAGGTAATGGGACCTTTAAAAGGTGGGACTTCATGGAAAGTGATTAAGTCACAGGGTACCATCCTTGGAAGAACTGTCAGGGAACTTATGAAATGAGCCTACCCTCAGCCCTTTCTCACTCAGTCAAGTCCCTTTCTGTTTTCACTGGTGGTATGATGGACACCCCAGGCCTTGCCAGGACCACAGAACCAGGGTATTTGGGTGATCAGTCTCATAAGTCAAACTTCTGTCGAGTACCCATGACCTATATAGTCTAGAAGGAGAGATAGACTAGCATCCTCTGTCTTAGAGTTACTGTTGCTGCACTGAAACACTGTGAGCAAAAACAAGTTGGGGAGAAAGGGTTTGACTTCCACATCATAGTTCATCACTGAAGGAAGTCAGGACAGGAACTCAAACAGGGCAGGAACCTGGAGGCAGGAGCTGATGCAGAGGCCATGGAGGGTGCTGCTTACTGGCTTGCTTCCCCTGCCTTGCTCAGCCTACTTTCTTATAAAACCCAGGCCAGGGATGGCATCACCCATAATGAGCTGGGCCCTGCCCCATCAATCACTAATTAAGAAAATATCCTATAGACTTGTCTACAGCCTGATCTGAAGGAGGCGTTTTCTCAATTGGAGCTCCTCCCTCTTAGGTGACTGGCTTGTGTCAGGTTGACAAAAGTTGCCAGCACACCTTCACCAGACAGTCCCTGTGCTGTTACCCTGTGTGCCTAGAAGAGGCCCTGTGGTGCTTCTGAGTGCTGCACAAGGCAGAGAGGAAAGTGTCACTCCGATGGACACCAGTAGGAGAGAAAGCCTGGAAACGTGCCCAGGAAGAAGGGCATCTGAGGCTGTGGGTAGAGGGCTGCAGGCAACTTGTGGAGCCTTGCAGTCACACAACTGGGGTGGGTGGCAAGGAAGACACATCCCCCGGAGTAGACCAGATTGCAGGAGGACTGAGACTCGGGGAGTCTGGGTGTGTGGATACCTGCAGGGGCTTGATGAAGAAGCCATGCTGGGCTGTAACTTCAGAATTCCTCACTGACTTGGAATCTAACAGCCTTGATGGCAAAGGCTGAAGAAACATTTGGTATGGGCGTCACTAAAGCCAAACAGGTCAAGGGGCATTCAAATGAATTACTGAGTGTGTTGTTGAATAAACTCAGACACTGAAGAGTGCATGCAGATTAGCCCTAGTTACGTTATTATAAATCTGTTGGCACTGATACCCATTTCAGGGATGTGCACCTGTCAGGGGTCCCCTTTTCCGCCGCTTCCTCAGATGCCTCGCCACTGTGAGGACTTCTCAGGCTGTCTCCTGGTCTGAGTGGTTGACCCAGTGAAAAGCTCCTACAACCCACTTCTCCCATCCCTGCTTAAAGGCCTGGCTATGTGTTTGCTTATAGACACAGGACTATGTCTACTGTTTTATTGAGGGAAAAATGGGATTCTGTCCTTAAATCGCCATTTTAGGATCAATGTCCAACTGACATTCATTTATCTGATGTTCTACCCAGTCTACTGAGTGTGATCCATAACTGTTTGTCCCCGAGGCCATGGCTAGAAGAGGATATTGATTTGTGCGTTACTGACTCATGCTGACCAAGGAATGTTCACCAGCCCCTGTTTAGCAAATGCCACCCAGATGACTCAGCCTTGAGAACATTTGGTTCTTGTGGTGTCTGAGGAGAACAATAAATACAACTTCTCTCAGACAAGTGCTTCTGGGTCTGAAGTGTGGTCCCTACTGAAGAAGCCTTGGTCTCCCCGAGGAATGTGCTAAACTGAAGATGCCTGAGCCAGGCCTGTGGCCTGCCCTATTAGAAAGTCTGAGAAAGTGACCCAGCACGTTTATTAACCTCCCTTCCAGTGAGTCTGATGTTCATTAAATGAGAAACACAGGGCTGAGCGACAAAGCGAAAGATCAAGTAGGTGGCGGCTGGAGGATCACCGTGAGCCTGACCGAAGCTCCTTGCTGGAGTGTGCAGACCTAGTCGAGGGCAACCAGACTTCCTGCCTACCACTGAATCCCAAGCAGCAGGCCCACCTCCCTGTGATCACCTCTGTAAGGCCAAGAGATGGGGGAAACTGTGGACTTTCTGCAGACAGACAGCACAACCCCCTGTCCCCCCAAAATTTGAGAAACAGGATCCTCCACAAACTCCAAAGCCTCCATCTTCCTGGAAAGTAATGCAGAATGCATTCTAGGCCAGGGGCTGAGTGCTCATCCTACGTGGGTTCTCCCGGGAGAAGGGAAGCCTCCCTTCCCATGAGCTCCTTCGGGTGCATGTGGGTTTGGTGTGATTCAAATTTATCATCTTCTCCCCCTCTGCGGGTTACACTATAGGCTTTGGGGTTCTGAGCCATCAACTTCCAGCCCATTTGTCCACCAATGTGCAGAAAAGTCAGAAAAATAGTCACTAGACCATGGGCAGTGAGCGCCTGATGTGTCCTGTCTCCTCACAGGGGGCTGGATGGACAGTGAGCGCCTGATGTTTCCTATCTCCTCACAGGGGGCTGGATGGACAGTGAGCCTGATGTGTCCTGTCTCCACACAGGGGAATGGATGGACAGTGAACACCTAACGTGTCCTGTCTCCGCACAGGGGGCTGGATGGACAGTGAACACCTAATGTTTCCTGTCTCCGCACAGGGGGCTGGATCGACAGTGCGCGCCTGATGCGTCCTGTCTCCGCACAGGGGGCTGGATGGACAGTGAACA
>JAQHUG010000003.1:12595168-12616688 GCA_028555095.1 Dicrostonyx torquatus | reverse complement strand
CTCAGGCTCGCTCCTTTACACACCACCCACGCTGGAGCTCAGGCTCGCCCCTTTACACACCACCCACACTAGCTAGAGAGTCACACGGGTGACTAATTGGTTCATGAAAGCAAAATCCTGATCTTTATAAATAATTTGCCAACCCAGATACAGTGGCTCACCCCTGTAATCCCAGGACTCAGGAAAGCAAGGAAAACACCATGAGTTCAAGGCCAACCACCCTAGCTATACAGTGAGCTCTTGTCTCAAACAAAAGACCATTTGCCAATCCTTGTTCTGATTTGATGACTAATATCTACAAATCTAAACACATCTCCAGCGATTTTCTCTTAATAATGTAATTGTTTCCATTTCAATTCCACAAGTAAAAATGTATTAATAGAAACATAAGATAAATTAGATCTGTGTTTATCTGCAGACATGGCACACCTGTAAAAAACTGTGCTACTTTTTCTTTTCAAATATCCAAATAAGGTCCAAACCACTGACTTACTGAAATAATCACACTGAGTCTGAATTCTGAGAGCAAATTCCTTGTTTTCCCCTTCCCCACTGACCTTC
The DNA here is from genome assembly GCA_028555095.1 of Dicrostonyx torquatus. Classification (NCBI taxonomy): domain Eukaryota; kingdom Metazoa; phylum Chordata; class Mammalia; order Rodentia; family Cricetidae; genus Dicrostonyx; species Dicrostonyx torquatus. Next base: position 12,616,127 of record JAQHUG010000003.1, on the reverse strand, counting down.
CCTCCATAGCCACAGGGAACTACAGTCCTGCTCCAGTCATCCTTGACCTCACTTCTCCCCGCCCATTGGGCTGCCTTCCTCCCTGGAGCTCTTCCCTCTGGCCCCAACCTCTTGATTTCCTCCAGCCTGCGTTCAGTGGCCCCAGTTCCTGATGAGTCCTGGAACACGTTATTCAACGCCTTTGAGTAACATTGACTCAGCACACGCTTGCCGCTCTTCACGTCTCCAATTTTTTCTATAGTTTCTTTTTAACTTTATCGATATAGAATTTCATACAAAAGTGCTGTATCTGTCATTTCTACCCCCCCCAGCTTCTCCTGGATCCTGTTCACTTCCTCTCACATTCATGACCTCTTCTGTAATTACTGCATATGTGCATATATGTGAACACACATGATCAGCTGAGTACAGGCAGTGTCACTTCCGTGCATGTGTGTTTAGGCCTGATCATTTGTGGCGATAACCAACCTATTGTAGGCTCATCCTGGGAGCAGACTGACTCTCCCTCTCAACAGTCACTAATCGCCTACAGCTCTTCACCTAGATTAAAGGCACCTCTTGGGGGCATGTGTTTCCTCTGATTTGGGGAGTTTTAACAGACAATAAAACGATGGATTCTCTTCCCCTCAAGGGCCAAGTACCTATCTCTTTTTGCATTGAAGCCAAGTTCATCTCATCTTGAAGATGAAGCAGCTGAATGGAAACTCAGTCTCCACTGATGGGCTTACTTTCCAATTCCCGCCACCCTGAGAATGTAATGAGTTCAGCTTGGTTTCTCTATTAATGGGCATACTCACTCGGGGTATGCAGACAAGAAAGGCCTACAATAGCATTCAAGCATATCTTGTCACTTTAGGACACAATGGTCGTGACAGGTCTATAGAAGATGTGCATATAGATAGTCCCCACTTCAATGCAAACCTAAGTCCAAATACAGACTACCATGATAGTCTTTAGATAAACTACTGCACTACTAAGTAGGACAGTTTAGCACTGTAGCCTTCCTGACGTAATGCTATGGATTAGGGAGAGGTGTCCCTTCCTCCAGGCAGGTGTATCCCTGTGCACGGCCCAGTGCATCTTCACCTTCTGGCCCTCAAACTCCGACTGAAACAATTCGGGCCTACCTACCTCTGGAAATAATATGGTCTCACATGCGGCCTAAACCCCATGAACTAGGGAAGATGTGGTCTGGCCCCTTTCCAACTTCAGGTAGCACTGGCCTCTGACTTTGTTCACGATCAGTCATAACCCTTCCCTTCTTTTCCTGAAGCCAGTCCAGCCCTTCCTGCCCTAAAGGTCTTCCGTGTGCTGTTCTCTCTTCCTGGAACACTTTCAACAAACACTGTAGACTGTGGTCCACTGGGCTCCTTCAGTCAGGCAGGTCTATCTTGTTAGGCTTGATAAGCTTTTTCAAAAACTTGTGAAATAAGGGGCAGATTTCAACAAAATCATGTTTTACCTTCTACCTACTAATTATTTTGTTGAAATAATCACACCCAGTTCTGCGAATTTAGAATTCTTCTCCAGGCATAGTTAGATTACCTGAAATGATTAGCCTACTTTGAGTTATGTGTGACCTCACTTCTCAAGGGCCTCCCTCCCTCTTGATCCTAGCCTCTCAAATGCTGTGTCTAGAAGCCTTTCTGACGTATCTTGGGAGATCAAAAGGTACAGCCATGCTGGGGCTCCTGTGTCTGAGGAACCATGTGTGCCTTAGAGACAGCACGAGAGCCCTGGACAGACAAGAGTCTGGCTACGTCCAGTGCACCCACCCTCCTGATCCAAGTGAAGGCAAGGGAGCAGGGTTTCTCTTCCTTAAAGTTGCAATTTACACACCACCTCTTCATGGGGATGCTCATGACCTCTGAACCCTGATAGTCACCCCAAAGTTTTTTCTGACTCAGCCCTGTGCTTTCATAGGTCAAGGACGGCTGAACAGCGGCTAGTTCACAAACCTGACCTCGCACTGAGATGTGCAGTGTTTCAGCGCTGCTTACTCACGCCGAAATTTTCCTACAGAAGTCAGCTCAGGGCAAGGGCATATGTCACTGTGATGTCCTAGGACAGTGTCTGGGAGGTTCTCAAAGACCCTTAGGAATTCCACAATAGACCCATCTGGAGGCCTTCCGCACACAGGCCACAGCTGATTTTACTAGCCATGACCCCAGACAGCCCTTCGACTACTCAGCGCTGCCCTTTACCCAGTTCCTGTCCCCAAACTCAATCCCTGCTGACACAGTGGATGCCTTGGTTCCAGCAATGGAGAGTGTCATACTGAGGAGTGTCACAGTCTGAGGCCTCTGTGCAAACCGCCAAGGAGACCAGCTCTCCACATTCACCAAAGTGTCGCTCAGCCTCGGCACAGGGGGAGCATTCGTAGTCTAGCTGGCAGCAGCAAGAGACTGTCTCTATCCGCTTGATGCTCATCTTGACTCTCCCGCTTCCTCCTCTGACTACGCTGTTTTAACTCAGTGAATCGCCAGGGTCTTGTTATTAGTGCTACCACATCAGATGGTGTGAAGCAACTCAATTAAGTGCCGCATGGAACATATTTGCCCCAGAGGGTAATTATTTGCCGCTTTACTAGAGGGAAGCCTGTGGACTTGGGCAAGAGTGCCAGGTGGAGTTCATGCTGGAGTGTCAGCTTTAGGCCCTTGGGGATGGTAGGACTCTTCTAGAAAGAGCACTTCTGTTCTTTGAGGCTTCAGGATCACAAGAAGCAATGGTTCCCAGCCTTCCCACTACCGCAAGCCTTTAATACAGTTCCTCATGTTGTGCTGACCCCAACTATATATTTTGCTGCTACTACATAATTTAATTTTACTACTGTTATGAATCATAATGTAAATATCTGATACACAGAATGTCTGATACGCGACCCCTGTGAAAAGCTCATTCAACTCCCAAAGGGTCACAACCCACAGGTTGAGAAATGCTTTCTTCAGTGACTGTATCCCAAGCCAGTGTGATCACAAGTGTCATGACAGCACCCCCTTTCTTATGGCTCTGGATTTTCAGGGGAGTCAGCCCACTGTGCAAGGTCTGTGCTCTTCCCTCCCCAATTGTCCCCAGCTTGGAGGCGCTGTTGGCGCTCTCCAAGGTTCTGGCCTATGCCCACTTTCTCTTCTTACATTTCCCCAGCCCGGATTCTAGCAGGGCCCAAACTGTACATCCCCCCTACTTCCCCTCATGACTTTCCCGTGTCATGGGCTGCCTTCTGAATCTCAGCCTTACATTCTTCCTTATGATTGGGCAGTTGCAGCACTCCAAGTCTTTCTGTGCCTTGACATAGTTGCATGTAAGTTGTAACTTTTATCTCTTGTGCTTATAGAAATTTCCAGAATGGACTGCCCAAAGATGCTGCATACAGTAAATAACTATAGCTGTGTGCTCTGAGATAAGCACCATTGGGTCACATCTTGATGATTATGACGCTTCGCAATGACCTAAGAAGCTGGCTTCCTAGTCCCTAGAAACCTGTTTGATCGACATCTTCCAGTCATGACATCATTAGGGTTATCTGAGAACACAGAATTACTGTTGTATGCATCATACTTAGGTAAGAGCTTTACAAGTTTTGAAAAGTACATGGCTATTAGGCAATATTAGACAGTAGTTTTTAAAAATACATCTGAAGTCCAAATTATTCATATCTGATTCTAGAAAAATGCTCTGACACAGGTAACCTGATTCAAGCCTATGAACTCAGAAATCAGAGCTGCAATACATCACAAGTGTTAGACTTGGAATTAGAACCCAGGATCTTCAATTCTAGTTCACCAGAAACCTTCCCACAAAAGGTTACCAACAGGGGTCCTGAAAGTCCCCAAACAGGCCATTTAGAAAACAAGCAAAAGAAAGAGTATTGCTACACTCAGCAAAGCTGAGAACAGACTACATCTCCTCCATAGGGCCACAGCTGTCCTGCAGGCTAGCTACAGAATGCAACACTAGGCTTTTTAGTTACGTGTTACATTGCAGCATGAATTATCAAGTTGTCCTTGAATCAAATCAGTGCACCCTGGCACACTGTCTCCCAGCTTGCACATCCTCCTGGCAGCATCCTTAAACTCTGCCTCCTATAGTTAGTGCACAGTGACTCACACTTTCCATGTACTTTTTCTTGTCTGCAGACTAATCACTGAAAATGGCATTCTTCCACCCTGCCTTTCTTTTTAGCAATGTGTTCAGCAAAGCCTACTTTCCCTAAGTTGGGCATAGTGGCCTGTAACCCCAGCAATTGGAATTACAGCACTGAAGCAGGAGGACTAATACAAGTTCAAGGGAGTGAGAGCTGTTTTAAAGAAAAATTCTAAAACTTTGTTCCAAAAAACCCCAAACCAACCAAACAAAAACCCAACCATCTTGTGAGGCAGTGGTGGTGCACGCCTTTAATCCCAGCACTCAGGAGGCAGAGGCAGGCGGATCTCTGTGAGTTCAAGGCCAGCCTGGTCTACAAGAGCTAGTTCCAGGACAGGTTCCAAAGCTAGAGAAACCCTGTCTTGAAAAACCAAACAAAACCCAGTCACCTGATATAGTGACAGCACACATGTATAGTACAAACCACCTAAGACTATGATTAAGGAGGCTAGTTAATGCACAGGGGTTACAATCCAGACTGGGTAACACATCAAGATCTTAAAATTAACAAAAGCATGGGTTATTGTGGGCTTTTTTAAAAAAGGAAAAACTAAAAGCCCTAGGTTAATGGCACCAACAGATATACCAAAGTTCACCAAAATCTTGTATGCAGCAAAGGACACCAACAAAAGTGAGAGAGAAATTCACAGGATGGCAAAAAAATATTTGCTGCTCATATGTGCTACGAATAAAAATCCTAACTCTTACCGAATGTGGTGGTGCACACCGTTAATCCTAGCACTTGAGAGAAGCAGACAGACCTTTGGGAGTTCAAGGGCAGCCTGGTCTGCACAGTGAGTTCCAGGACAGCCAGGGCTATGTAGAGACCCTGTCTCAGAAAAACCAAACTAAAATCCTGAGATAAAGGATAGCTTGAATTCTGAATATAAAGATCTCTTTTAAAAACTTAATTCAACCAAAAATAAATTTAAAATGGACAAACTCAAGTGAATAGTTCTCAAGGAAGATACACAAGTATCATAAGCACAGAAAGAGGTAAGTGCGCAATATTCTCATTTAAAACTCAAATGTAAACCAGAAGCATAGGGAGCGACTACTCCACTGTGAGGACAAATAAAAGGAGCTCTCCAGAAAATATCAATTGTCAGCAAGGGTGCAGAAACCTGGGAGCCATGTGCATTTCGGTGGGAACACAATGGTACAGCTGTCATAGATAATATGACAGCTTTTCAAAATATTAACCACAGGATTAGCATGGGATCCAGTGAATCAATTTAGGGAGTCTGACATGTATTCATACCAATGTTCACAGCACCATTAGTAAATGTGGAAATGGTAGAACAGTACAATGGTAAAAAAATGTGGAAACAACCCTAATGCCAACTGATCGATAAATGCATAAAATGTGATATAAACAATGGAGCACTTATTCAACCTCAACAAGAAATAAAACTTGTTGCTAAAATGTGATGACATTATGTGAAATGTATTAAGTATGCCAGACAGAAAAGGATGGATACTGTATGCCTAGAAACCCCACAGTTCAGAGACAGAAAGTACCAGCAGTAGCCACCATGGACCAGGAAGAGAGCTGTCCTTCAATGGGAACACCTTTAGTGTAGATGAATATGCTCTGGAGATGGATGCTAGTGATGGGTGCACAGCAATGACAATGTGGCGCTACCATGTTGTACCCTTGAAATGATTAACAAGCTCATCTTACAAGTTTGTCACAAAACCAACCCATAAATATTCAGCCAAAAATGCTATCAAACTCCCACTTAACATACTGCTGATTATACTATTTGACTAAATATAAGAGTCAATCTTCTTAGAGTTACAGACTTTTATTAGGAGCTTCCTCTCTTTGGGTATCTTTATTAATCAACATTAAAAGCTTGACCCATGAAATGGATACTATGTACCAGAGAACCAGCTTCCCTGGGAACCACATCCAACACCCATTTTCTTGGCTGTCAGTTTCCTGCTACTGCCCTTCCTTATATCTTGTTCTCATCCTACAACTGTCATCTTTTAGCCAATGTATTTAAAACTTAAAAACTATAAATAGAGTGATAGTATAAAAGACTCAAATACTACACTTGAGTTTCCTAGGTTTTTAGTATAATTAAGAAAAATCGGAGGAGGGATCCTAATAAACGCAAGTCTGTAGGTCTAATATGCAAACTGAGAAAATGAAAAGGTTATACACATTGTGAGTGTGAGAAGAATGTTCACAATCCCAATCTCATCAGAAAAGCTCCCAAGTCGCCTGAATGTCCCCAGATTCTAAAAGCTTGCTTGCCATGCTTGATACTATGCATAAGACAGAAAGCTAAAGTCAGTACCACTAGCTTTTGGGAACAAATAACATGACAAATGTAAAACCCCACATTTTAAAGTGATGAAATAAAAATGAACAATCAGGACAAGGAAATAAACTTCAAAGATGGGAGTAACTAGTTATCTAAGCACGGAGGAATCTAAGTATTCAAAATAGCATAAAGCAACAACATGGCACTGACATTTTCAAAGTAAACATACTGTAACTGAGAAATGCAAATTGATAAAATAACCAGGATAAATTAGTATTTGAAGTCTCATATTTGAAGGGCCATGGTTATTCTTATCTTGCTTCAAGTCCTCAAATATAGCAGGCAATTTATAACAAACATTTTTGATTAAATGAAGGTTACTAAATAAGAATTTGGAATCAGAGTGTACAGGAGCTCCACGGAGAGACACAAAGGTGACCTAGAAGGGGCTTTTTTAGTCATGGACTTTCAAGTTCTAGATGAGATAAAGTTAACACTTTCAATGCTTAAGGCAGTGGGTATATAAGCATGAAGGAAACACATCAACCCTTGGGTAAGTGCATAAGGAAAATGTCATGTTTAAGGCAGTGTGGACAAGTTTAAGTCAAAACATTTGATTCGTAGAGCCAAAGGGGTCAAAGAGGAGACAGGACAGGAGTCACACAGCCTTTTCCATCAGGAAATGGCAGCTCTTAAATTCCTAAAAGATGGGCTCATTACTAAGAGTTAAGTCTAAGGAAAAACAGGAGTTATAAAAGTATGGAACTGGAAAGCCAAGGTTGAGAAAAAAAGCATACCCACGTTTGACTTATCTATGGTGTAGAGGCAGGAGTGCAACTAATGGTCTGTTTATTTATTTAGCATGGGGAGTAGACAGGGTGACATTTAGCTTAGGCTGACTTTGAACTCACTGTGTACCCAAGGATGACAATGAACTCTTGATTCTCTTGCCTCAACCTTCTGAATTCTGAGATCACAGGTGTAGGCCAGCACACCTGGCTTTTGGACATTTTTATGATGTAATCAAAACACACACAGAATCCACTCAACTTTCAAAATGTTTAAGGAGAACATTAGTCTACATGACAGGCCACATCTGCCTCACCGGTCAGTTAGTAAATTAATGCAAATTTAATAATCACTTATATTTTAGTTCAAGTTTTAACTTTTAAGATAAGCTGAGTTTTCATTGGTCACATATACTTGTGAATTTAATGTTTATCCTTCTGTTTCTTAAAACATCCCAAATCTATAAGGTGAGGAAAATTTTTTTAAAAAAAAAGGGGGGGGATTATTCCAGCCAACAGTAATGTCAAGCCAGTTTTCAATGCATAATAAAGAAAAATTCCAATAATTTGTTAAGTTTAAAAGTAGTAATTCTAGTTCAAAAAATAAAGCCTCTCTAGATAAAAAGTAAAACATTCTATAAAAAAAAAAGTCTTTGCTTTTCAAGATCAGAGAAATGGCTGCCTGATCTTACAGACAGGAAAAGTAACAACTCTTGGCTTTTAGAGTGTTCTGTCACTCTTCTATTTAAGAATATTTGCTAAGTATTAGTGAGAGACTGAAGGCAATTCTACACTCACAGTTGACTGCTATGACAGCTTTGGTAAGACTAAAGGTACTTAGCATAGAATATAAAGAACACCAGAATTGTAATAGTGAGAAGAATCGTCAAGAGGAAGCCCTGTCTTCCTTGGGGAAAAAGAAAAAGCAATATCTGGAGCTCCCAAATCACCTTCAGATGTCAAGAATCTAAGAGTCACTGTGACCTCTACAGGATAAAAGGGTGATAAAAAGGAAGTCTACATGAGGATTCAAACTTTTCTCCTACATATAGTTCATGGCTCAAAGTATAACTTCAAGAAATATATGAGAAAACCATGTTAAATAACAACAGTGGACCTCAAAGGCATGAGCTTTTGTCTCTTTATTGTTAACCAATGAATATTATCCAAAATTAGAGATGTATATGTAATTTACTTGTACAACATGAAATTATGCTAATGGGAAATTACCAAATACTCATTAGTGTGTTTTTACATTGCTATATGAACATGTGCTCTCAACTGCTAATGATAAACGTTATCATTGGTTTAATCTCTATGAAAACCCATATTGCAAATGGCTGTTCCTGTTTAGAAAAATCCATACAACTTTAAAAATGGATTAAACCCATTTTAATCCTAATCTACAAATAGACTATTAACAGCAAATATAGCTGGTAACCTCTCAACACTGTAACAACTGGTGTAGCAATGAGAACGTACACAATGCAAATAGGGAAAAATCAGTGAAAATCCACGGGAAGTCAATTCTTCTAGCAGTAAGGACCATCGCTCTAGAGCTTTGGGAAAGAGAATGCTTATGTTTCCAAGTAGGCCAGTAAGTCCTACCATCTCTCCCTCTCATGTATGGAAAGCAGAAACATTCCCTCACAAATGATTTTTGAAGCATGTGCACAACCACTGTACAACCGTCACTTCAAGGTTAACCAGAAGTCCTTTGTCCTACAGAATCCAAAAAATATATTAAGCAAGGCCTTTCCTTTTCATAATGTCTGCCCAAATTACTCCTTTTAAAGTCAGCAAAACCAAAAAAAAAAAAAGCACGAGATATTTTCAGACATAAGTGGAATCTACTGTGCATGAAAACTGCTTAATAAAATGGCAACTGTAATAGATAAAAGTAAGTTTGAGTGCATAATACCAAATGGAACGTAGCTGAACCACACAGAGAAAACAAGACTTTCTGTATCTTCAAACTTAGGTGCTTCATGGTCAAAGAATATAAGAGCATCTTTCTAGCCAGAAAGACTTCTTCAATAAGACATAATTGAAATAAGATTTGGTTTTAGAGACTGCAAATAAAATAAGCAGTGATTTAGAAACCAAATATGCTAAAATGATGTACTTTTCCCACCATGAATAAAGGACGAGAATCCTTCACTGCAAAGGCAGTGTCTTACTTCCTCAGACACAGACCACCCCTCAGGAAACAGCACATCAGCGAGAACAAACAATATCTGAACACACAGCAGAGCCCCACAGTTCAACAAAAAGGCAGGTAAAGCATTAGCACTGGAATCTCAAAAGTATATTCAATGAAGGGCATGATTGAGACTGTCTATGGACAGCAGACATGCAGTGTGCACACACACTGTGTGGGGACAGTCGCCACAGGTGTACAGTGAGGTAGTATTACTTCCTTGGGACTGATGATTTTATCTGCTGCCCTTGCAGGAAGGTCCAGGTTTGTTCTTTTGACAATTAAAATCAGTTATCATCAACTGTTGTATCTTCTACTAAACATCTGTTTCTACAGCAACCTAAGAACAAACCTTCAATTTTTTTCAGAGACCACTTATTCGCAGGCAGTGCTTCATCAATAAATTCTCATAGGACTGATGCCTGCTGGCTCCATCTCTGAAGTGGCAGGCAAGAAAAGCCACCAAAGGATTATCGGACATGTTACACCAATCACTTGAGCTGGCAATGATGACTGTGCTTAAGGAAATGAAAAGTAACCACCCAATAGTGTAATTAAGGGATTTCTGTAATAATTAACCACCTCTGCACGCTGTCCTGTTCAATGTTCTAATCACCTCGTGATGCAGTCTCCTCCACAATGGCTGTTGTCTCATCTACCCTTTGTCTGTTTACCCCGACACCTCATTTTCAACACCTCCATGACACCAACATTATGGCTCTGCCATGACAGGGCATAAGAAGGCCACACTGAAAACACATGAGTGAACATGGAAATGTATGGAGGTCAAACACGGAAAGGGCAAAGAAGTTGAGTTCATTAACTAAGCATGCACTGAAATGTCCACCGTCATCCTACGATGTACACCGTGCTCAAAACCACAGACACATTTATCAGACATGGTCATTAGTGTTAATATTCAACTGAAAAAAAAACAAAAAATGAAAAATGTACAAAGAGATGACAGGATAGCATTATCAATTCCCTGGCCAAAAGAAAAATGACCAAACATGACATCACACTGCCTTAATGCTGAAGAGCGCCCTTCAGACTTCTGCTAGTGAGCACAGTCAACTGCTGTGAGTGCTTTGGCAAGGTGGGATGCATTCCATCCATCTGCAAGGCCTGCTTTTCTCTGGTAGTGGTTCAGCTTAGGAAGGACATGTATCACAAGAACAGCTCTCACATTGCTTCAAACTCATCAATACGCTGCTTGGTATTGCCTTGTCGAATCTGTCGCAGAGTCTTGTACTTATCGCGGCCTGCTTTGACATTCTCGGCATGAAGAACATCATTCTGTGTCTTCTTGGTTTCATCTCTGGCTTGGGCTAATTCTGAACTTAATGCCTGCATTTAAAAGAAGCATTACTATTACATAGAGTTTAACAAATTATGAAAAAAAGTTTAAAGATGTAAAAATACATGCACACCAAATCTGACTCTGACTCGTTAATATATTATTAATCTTTCCACTGTGGAGTGGGTTTTTTTTTTTTGGTGTTTTGCCTGCATGTCTGTCTGTGGGAACTTACAATTATGAATTATCATAAGGGTGCTGGGAATTAAACCTGGGTCCTCTGAAGGCGCAGCCAGACTATTCTCTTAACTGCGGAGTCACATCCAGTCCCACAAGTTTCTTTTGTTAGTAACTGTGATGGAGAGGAATGCCCACGGCCTTTCTTTTTTTTTAGTCATCAGCCATAATATTTTATATATTCTGAACTGCTTTAACTTTCTTAATCCAACACATGAAATAACTGATCAAGTTCAAGGTAGTCATTTTAAAGAAAAGTTAGTGTAAGATAAAAAATGGGCATTTTCTCTAGAAATCTTAATAGTTATTATAATTATCACTTTTTTATTAAGATTTCACCAACAAAAAAATTAAATTACTTTTTAAACTGTTGAATTACGCCAAAATTTCCTATTCTGACCTAATAATGTACATTTAATAAACTGATCTTTTACAGTTTTGAAATATAATTCTGACGATAAAATATTTTAGATGAAGGATGAAGTATCAAGTGTTTGTTTTAAAGACTAATTTTACATAGTACTAGATACTTTCTCCCTTTGAAAATGAACCCATCTATAACTGAAAACTCATAGTTAGCAAAGCCCTTGCTAATGGCTGTGTAATGGAAGCAATGAGAGACTTGTCACTTCAGGACAAATAAGAAGAGAAGATCACAAGGCTGGCCCGGACTGCTAGGGTTCTGAGTGCACGCACAGTTGCATCAGTACCTGGAGCTGCTTCTTCACACGTTCATTCTTCTGTGTTTCCGTCACCCGCTCCTCCTCGCTCCTGTGGTTCACCACCCCCTCGCTGGACAACTCGGCACTGGCCTCGGCACTGTTCTCATCCTGCTCGTCATGCTCATTTTCCGTGGGAGGAACAACTGGCGGAGGGGGAGGGGGAGGGGGCGCAGACATCACGGTTTTTAACTCTTCTTTGGTCTTTTCTAAGTCTTCTTGAGCCGCAAAAGCCTGAACATTGAAAATAAGGTAGTTAAACTGGGAATAGAAATAATTTATTCTGTCTTTGTAACAAAAAATGTATTTCAAGGTAATGATGATAAATCCTTTTAATAAAAGCTCCATTTTATAGGATTCTAGCAGATAGGAGGCATAAACATTTTAAAAATTTCCTGATTAAAAATATTAATACAGGTTTATTCTTTGTTGCTGTAACTGTTTTGCAAATGCTTGGTGGGAAAAAACTTAAAATCTGTACAATGCTGAGAAATGTCTCATTTAATAATTATATATGAGGCACAAGCAGAAAAATAAGTCAATGGAAGAACCAGACTGTCATTATTCTAATACAGTGGTCAATTAAAATCACTCACCTAACAACGGGTTAACCAGATAAGTCATCTCATATGATACAACATAAAATATCCAAATTACTGATGATTTGGGGACAGTACTTCCTGAGCTGCTTAGAAAAGTCTCACTTTCCAGTCTCTTCCTATGTCCTATTAGGAGTACTCTATTTTACTTTCAACGGGCTCCTACACTATGGTGGTCTCCCATAACAATTCCTTAAGCTTGAAGAGCTTAATGGTTAAATTGTAGAATCTAAATATAATCTAACATTAAATAAAATGAAAATTCAGTAAAATGGAATTACATAAACAAAGATTTCATTTCAAACATATACAACTGTATACAAAAATATAGAAAATAAGAGAATATACACTGTTCTAAAATAGTGTCCTAGCTTATAGGACTGTAATTTTATTTTTAATTAATTTTTGTTGATTTTTATGCATTTTTGAATTGCTGAAAGACTTGTAGCTTAATATATTTTAAAAGTATGTATGTTCTAAAGTTCATAAATCCATCTCTAAATAGGGTGTATAAAATTCTCATTGACAAAAGCAGTATAATAGGGAGACTAACAATTTTACCCCCTTTCTACATGTATTTTATATTTTTGCATATATACACACATATAATATGTCAAAAATGTTCCAATTAAAAATTGAACTGCCTCAAAAAAATTTAAGAACAGAAAAAAAAGTCATACAGTAAGTATTCTACTGTAGAAAAGCTATTGCGTATTTCATGTACCTTCCTTGGATATAAACATTATGAGTGTGCTACAAGTTGATGTTATTGAATACTCATTGTATTCTCTGTGCCATTCTTCCAATTCCAAGTTTGACTTCTGCACTTGGGAATTCTCATTAGAAACCTTAGCAGCATCCACTGCACCTTAAGATTTACAAGCAGTTAAAAAGGCTGCTGGGGAAGGAGCTTAAGGAGACTACCTCTCCCTAAGGAGCAGGGGGTTAATGGTTGCTGAGAGATACATTTTCCTCAGTGGCGAGCTCATCATGTTTCTGTAAATAAGATTTTACCCAAGCTCTGTAACCCTAACAGATTCACTGGTCCATTAAAAAGAAAGCAACCCAAGAAAGAAGGAGATGCTGCATGGGAAGGAAAAGAACTCAGTGGGAGCAGCAGCGGAACTAGAGAGAATAATTGGGTGAATATGGCAGACTATAGTATATGCACGCACAGGAAAGTCATACTGCCCATGTATAATTAAAGCATGCTTAAAAAAAAAAAACCAAAAAGCAAGCAAAAAATCTTAACTAGTAAACTACATCCCTAACTCACGCTCACCTCCTGTGACTGGCTGCTATGCTTCAGTCTACCGCAGAGTGTCTAACTCTTCAACCCTTTTCATCTCACTATGGCATCCTTCGGGCACTTATGAGCATCCAATATCCCAATCCATACTTCACATTGATGAGGTCTGGGGTTCTTTTGATTCTGTGTTTGTCTTTATAAAATCTTACTCACTGTGTTAACTGTGCTCTGAAATCTTCAGAGCCTGGTATCGCACATCCCACCAATGTGCATCAGTAAACATTTGCTTGATGCCCTATAACTCAATTTTCTATTATCCAACTGTCACCTAAATCTAACTTTGTTGAAGTCACACCTGATTGTTGGCTAGTCCTACTTCCTCCACTAACTCAATTCTTCTCTATATGGAAGAGTCAACAACGTGATACATCCCTTAATTATTTCCAATCTTAAACTAATTTATTTCTTAAGACCAACTTAAATGCTTTTGACTTTCCCATATATCTGTCTGGTTCCCCTAGGTGATCACCTCTTATGCATCCCCCAGGGACTGAGCATGTACCAACCTCACATCACCTGTAAAGAGCAAGCAAGCACACTGCTGGCTTATTAATAGAGCAGCTATTCAGTAGACGCTAGCACACAACAAAACAGTGATTACTTTGTGTTGCCACTCAGTAGCTTCCTCTTCCTTTTTCTTCTTAGCTTCCTCTAAAAGTGCAATCTTGGCAGTGAATTCGGCAAGTTCTGCTGCCTAAAATTAAAATATTTATATTATAAATACTGGAGACAATAATATTTTTTAATATTCTGTTATAGTTCAGTCAAAAAATTTTCAGGTACATGCTTAGGCTGTTTTAAGTTTCTTGGTCTTCCTTTTTTTTTTTTTTTTTTTTCCGAGACAGGGTTTCTCTGTAGCTTTGGAGCCTGTCCTGGAACTAACTCTTGTAGACCAGGCTGGTCTCAAACTCACAAAGATTTGCCTGACTCTGCCTCCCGAGTGCTGGGATTAAAGGCGTGCACCACCACCGCCCAGTGGTTTTCCATTTTTTTTTTAAGAAGGCAGATTTCCTGAAGATTTTAATTAATTAACTTCTTTGAATAGGGGCTTGATATAATGAGATAGATAATACAAGGCAAAGTTAAAATACTTTTTTTCTACAGATGAGCAGTTATTTACATTTTCATTAGTAAGAGCTTAAAATGTAAGAGCTTGTTTTAAAAGTTTATCATTAAACAAATAAAAATTATATAATGTTCTGTTATTGCAAAGGTACTCTGTCAACAGTCTCATCTGATTCCTCACCAGTCCTATTTTCAAAAAGAGAAAATGAGAAGCTCAAAAAGCAAAGGACAAGTGTGACATCAAACACCTGGAATCCATGTTCTCTTGGTACTTAGGAAGTGGGAACAAAACCCGCCTGGGTTAGTAGCAAGACTCTGTCTATAAACAAGATTCAAAGACATTCAGTAAATAAACACCTGAATTAAGATTTGGAATCTTCTGTGTCATGCATATTCTCATTATTTGGAAGTACATTAAATAAACAAAACTCCAACCAGTCATGGTTTATAGATGCCATCCAGAAACCAAACATGCTATCTCGATTTATCAAAGTGCAAGACGCTACATGTCTTACTGCAGAGCCAGTTCAAAGTCAAAGTCAGTGGTTGTCAACCTGTGAGTTACAACCCATTTTGGGAAAGTCAAACGATCCTTTCACCAGGGTCACCTAAGACCATCAGAAAACAGTATTTACATTATGATTCCTAACATTAGCATAATTACACTTACAGAAACAAAAATAATTTTATGGTTGTAGGTCACCACAACATGAGGAACTGTATTATAGGTCACAGCATTAAAAACGTTGAGAACCAGTAGCCTAAGTGAATGAAAATCCTTTTGTTGGCCACTAGCTCCACTTAAAAAAGGAAATTGTAAACAGAATATATTTTATGAAAGAAAATGTATTTTCAATCTTAAAAAAGGAAACATATGACTCAAAACACATGGACCCCTTCATGCTGTTTGGGTTCCGGTTAGGTTTTTTAATTTTTTCAGGCAGAAAAAAACGTTCAGTTTCTGTCCCTTCGGCATGCTTTCTAGAAAGTGTCGTGTACTTGGGTTTGCCATCACACCATATATTTGGTGAAGTTTACCTTTTTCTAAGAACAAACAGGGCCTTACCAGCTGCTCTTGGTTCTTCATCTGGTCAGCAGCTTGCTTGGCTATGGCAGATTTGGCCTCCTCTGCAGCCCGGCGCTCCCTGTCTAGCCGCTCTGCCTCTTCTTTTGCTCTTTGGCGTTCCTGCTCCAGTTCCAGAGCTTTCCGAGTCTGTTCTTCTAGTTCTGTCAAAGGTTTCACCCAGCCCACAGACATGGGTTAATTTCAATCATCCTCACTACAGCAAGATGCCAAAAACCTGTAGTTTCTAAAGACCAGTATGTGTCTAAATACACAAACACTTCAAATTTAACCTTGTAAAGGGTAATAATTTTACAAATATGTAATTCAAAACTGCAAAGACATTCAAAGTCCCTTACAGTTCAAGTTGTGTAAAAGCACATACTTAATTTTTAAAAAAAAATCTCTAATTTTAAGTTTTGATCTGGGGAACTAGAAAAGCTGAGGCCTGGGTAGAATAACTCAGTAGAAGAGTGTCTGCTCAGATGTACAAGGCCCACGGTGCAATTCCCAGTACTATCCAAAAGGAAAGACTGAGTTTTGTTTTTTTATCTCAGTAGGCACCATATTTACAAAGCTATAAATTAATGTATTTAAGACCTATGGGGTTAGGGCTCAGTGGTACAAGTCTTGTCTAGCATACAAGATGCCCTAGGCGCAAACATCTTATAGGTGATTCTTCATATCCTTAAACCATATACTTCAAAATTGGTAGTTTTGTAGTATGCTATATTTTTATGTCTATCATAGTTAAAAAAAATTATAACAAAATTCTTAGATGTTTGGATTACAAACTAAATTTTTACATAAGTAGAAAATAACAAATAGAAAATGTATTCTCTATCAGTTTTCTGTAGTATCAATTAAAAAAACAAAATAGGTACATTCAATAGCTTTTTAATAAAATTTTTAAAGAACTTTTTTAAAAATTATACAAAAATCTATCTTTTAAAATGTTAAAATGAACATTATTCTAATCCCACCTACAAAGAAGTCTTTGGGTAGTCATATGATCTTAAGTAGAAGTGCTCAGCTTTCACCAGTGCACTGAAACAAGAGTTAACAAACAATGGCCCACGGACCAAACCCAATGTTATTTTACTAACATTTGTTGAATCATCACCCACACCCTCACTCAGAATATACATATGACTGCTTTCACACAGACAGCCAAAGTAATTGAGACTGTATAAATGCCTAAAATATTTGCTGAATTACCATATGTGAGTCAAATCTGGTGAAGGATTTGATAAGAATGATGAAGAATACAAATTGTCCCACTAGCTGAAACATAAAAAAATCTAGAACTTTCCATCTTGGAGTGTGCATGGATGATTTAAAATAACAACTCTTTCAAGGCAAAGGTTGAAAAACCACAAAGTCAAACTGCTTATGTCCCTACTCATGTCCGAGTGGAGTGCTCAGTCATAATGTTTAATATGGAGACAACAGGCAAAGTTAATGTAAATTCAAACCAATAAAATTCCAAGAAGCTTCTTTCGCACTCATATTTGAGCCCCAGCATTACACGATTTTGCAAGTCAAATTATTTCTCACCCCAAGAACCAAGTTTAGAAGCTACTACTAACATTGTAGTAACAACAACAAATAACAAAAAAATCCCTAAATTCTTTAAGAGATAATACAACCCAAAACTTAAGTTTCTTCTTTCTCTTTTCTAAGATAATGGTTTATCAATTACACTACTGATAATCTTAGAAGAAAAAAAAATAAGTGACAGTTCAATAATCACAGTTTTTAGAAATCACAGAACACTGGGATTGTGCATTACTGGCTAAAAAAAAAATAGTATATCTAAGCAATGACAGAATTATTATATGTCATTGCAAAAAAGTGAAAATATCATAACATAACAAAAAAAAAAGGATACAGTAATTGAAAACAATAAGACATAAACTTCCCCCCCCAGATACAGTGGTGTGCAGCTACAGTTGCAGGAATTTTGGGAGGCTGAGGCAGAATGATCAGTTTACTCTAGGAGTTAGTTCAATGTCAGCCTGGTGAATAAACAAGATCTCCTCTTAAAATACTGCAGGATATAGGTCATACATGCCTTTTGTGTGACAAATGAAAACACATTTTCACATGTGCTGTGTATTTACTCTGTAAACAAAAAGGTATCTGGTTTCCCAGAAGTGGACAACAGCAAAGCCAGACAGTAGCCCGGGACTAGCACTCTACAGGGCCAGAAAGACCAAGATAAAGGAGTAGAGCTTGAGATCGAAAAAGTACTAGGAGGAAAAGTGCCTGAAAAGGGGCAAACAAGGAGAAAAGTCTCTTCAAATATGCATGCTATTTTCCTTTAATATATTTGCCAATTCCTCAAATATACACATAAATGAGACACTAGAAAACACACAGGAAGCATGTAGGAGACTACAGAAGCAGGGAGAGAAATCACACTCTTGTCAAATGACAGCATTTGAAGCTAACACAGACAAGCCTACCATCTCTTTGGGAGAAAATATTTGCAAATCATGTATTTGATAAAGATCTGTATCCCAGACATGTAAGAACCCTCAGAACAAAAAGAAATACATTTCCCCCCAAAATAAAGAAATGCCACATAAAAAGATGCTCAGCTTCATTGGGCACTGAGGTATCTAAGTCAAAATCCTAACAGTACTAAAAATCATTTAGGAAGATGATAACCCAAAAGACAAGCATTAACATATTCTGGAGAGGATGCAAAGAAATCACACATGGCTATAGGAACATAAAGCCATTTTCAAACCAATTAGGCAGTTCCTCAAAAGCTGTAAGTCAAGATAGGCAGCAATACAAAAACATACAAACATAAAAATATTAAAATAAATCTGTACATGTACATTCATAAGTTATATACAACACAGTGAAATAGTAGAAACAATGCAAGTGCCCAAGAACTCATGAATAAAAAATAAAATATAAAATATCATTCAGCAATTTAAGAAAAATGAAATGCTACTATATGTTTCAATACAGATGTACTTTGAAAATAGCAGGCTAAGTAAGAAAACGGTTATGTGCACAGAAAACGTAAATATGTAGATGAGGTGAATGAGTTAATAGTTGCCCATGCTGGGGGCGGTTCCTGGAAGAAATTAGTTGACTGCTTAATGGGTATGGTATTTCTTCTTAGAGATGACAGATTTTCAAAATTGATTGAGGTAATAGCTGTATACCACTCTGAACATATTAAACATCATTAAACTGTGTAGTTTAAATGGGTAATTTTATGGCATATTAATTGTACCACAACAAAGCTATCAGGGTAAAATAGATAAGACTAAATCTAAGATCTCAAGAATCAATGACAAAATTTACATAGGGAATGACAAATGATTAGGAAGTAACAAAAGCATGCTATAATGTTCATTGTCTTATTCTTATAGCTTGCCAGAACAAGAGTGCACAGTTCAGATCAACTGAGGAATATGCCTCCCTGTAACAAGTGACTGAGGTTACTCCTAACAGGTGTATGCAGACCTTCACTAAGATAGTGGTTAAGTTTTCAGAAAATAAAACTAAGAACAATCTCAGAAATCCTAAGAAAATGAAGATGTTAAAATGACTCACTCATGGTCATATTTTAACTTGATGACAACATTAAAGCTCTGCTCCTTTATGAGCGGCACTAATACTCATCACACCATCATGCTGACGGCCCTTCCACAGCACTTCCAACTACATAGAGTAATTTTCTTTAGGTTATTGCTCCATTTTTCATCAATAAAGTGTATATTGCATCAAAGCAGAGACCGCATCTATCCAGTTTCATGCCCCCAGTGCTTATTAAGTGCCCAGAATTAATAAAATCACTGGCCACAACTCCTTTCTACATCTTGTCTTATGAAAGTCAAACTCACTTTGATTATTTAGAACAGCAAATAAATGGCAGGTCTGGTGACATTATCTTTTAGGTATCCCCAATATATCTTCAAAATGTTCTAGGACAACTGCTCTACTGTTTTGTTCTATTTAATGAGTTATTTGGAATTATAGCATAAATAAAAATTAAAACAAAATGATAATGAAACATAGTAATTAATCTAAGCATCATGACATATGGTCATTTACAGACTTAAATTGAGAATTCAGCACAAATTACAAGACAATCATGTAGGTTTTAGGATCGCCTGGGAAAGCTTTATTTAAAAAACAACAAATACAGTGGATGTCCTCTGTCTTAAGATGACTGATTTGCAACTGTCTTGACAAAGGTGCTCTATATTCTTTATGGTCTATCTCCCTTATACTCTTCAGTGCTTCTTTGAGTAGTTTTGTAAATCATTAATACTTTTATTATACATCCTAAATGAATGAGATTAAAAGATTTAGTAGTTATTCTCTCAAAGAGTTATATAAATTTAAAAATGCTATGAATCATTATTCCTTTACTATTAAATTTTCACTCTTTTGTATAATCACCCCTTCGGTATAATCCAGGAGGCCATGAGTGTGGTACTAAGAAAACTGACAGCCTCACACATGTAATCAAGTATCCCACCAATGTGCCCTATACTCCTTAATCCAAGTTTCTTTCCAGTATTCGTGAAAGGTTCAACTTATACTAGTCACGTGGTTCTTAGCACACATACCATGTCACTCTATCAACATTTTATACTTATATTTCTTTCATCTGCACAGTTTTACTGCCATGTAGGTTGCATGTCTGTGCTCCTAGAAGATAAAAATGTACCTAAAGCAGAATGCACAGCATCAAATTTGGAATTCAAGAATCACATTCCGGCTCCACTTTGTAGTCTATAAACAGATGCTTTACAACCTTAAATTAATTAAGTAAATTAATTCTAGGTATGAGAGGTGAGGTTTAACTATAAATTAGAATAAAACTCATTTTAAAATCTGTGTTTGTTTAGTTTGTGATAATGGCTACACATGAAGGCCAGAAATCAACCATAAGCTAGATGTTCCTCTCTTTATGAGACACAGTCTCTCAGGACCTGAGTATCACTGATTTGATAAGGCTGCCTAGCCAGTCAATCCCAGGCATCTGCTTATCTCAGCTTCCTCAATGCTGGATTACAAGCTGGTGCCAGCATGCCCAGCCTTTTATATTAGTTCGGGGATCAAACCCAGATCCTCATCTTGCATAGCTAGTGTTTCACCAAATGAGCCGTATCTCCAGCTCAAAGCACACATCTGGTAGGATGGCAAGTGCCAGTTGTCCTAGGATTTGTGAGGAGGGAGCTAGAAGGATCAAAGAGACCAGCCTGCATTAGAAATGTGAGTAAAAGCC
>JAQHUG010000003.1:12568974-12592023 GCA_028555095.1 Dicrostonyx torquatus | reverse complement strand
CAATAAATATCAATAAAGAAAAAAAACCCTAAAACAAACAATATACACTTAACTTCTGGTACTAGCATTTATGTCTGAATATAAGATGACAAGTTACCACCTCTCACAATCCCATTAGGATGGCAGAAGATATTTAATGCAGGTAAAAGGGGAAACAAGGCCATGAAGATTTAGCTGTGTCTATCAGTCCTGATAAAATCACTGGGGGGGAAGGAGTTGGGGAAATAATATAGTCAAAACCTGTCATTAGACAGCTAGCAAGAGCCTACTTGAACAAACTCCATGTTGGTGACCAAAACCAAAGGATGAAGACATTAAACTGTGTTACTTCATATGTTTAATATTCAAATCACTACCTTCAATCATAGTATTTTTTTCACTGAAGTGACTCCTCTGACATTTCCTTAATATTCACAAAACAGTACCGACTGCCACCTAGTGTCAATTCTGGAACTTAGATACATCACTCAGACACATCACAAACTATTCTACCAAAGTAGTTTTTCTTACTACAAAGGCCTGAATTTGAAAATTCCTGCAGATCTTGGGCATCAGTTCCCAAGAAAGACAGTGTGGAACCCTGAAGGTAAATGCCCCAAGGTAGCACGAGTTCCTGGTGGTGACTTTCTGATACACCAACACTGACACAGCAGGTTGAAGGGTCACAGCCTCCTGCTGATTAATGAACTTCACCCCATTTAAGACTCAAAGACCTGGGGCTAGAGAGTTGGCCTTGTGGTTAAGCGCACTTGTTTTCGCAGAGGACTCAAGTTCAATTCCCAGCATCCACAGGGTAGGCCACAACCATCTCTAACTCCTATTCCAGGGCACATGACACCCTCTTATGACCTCTGCAGTCACAAGCCACATATGTGGTGTGCACATACAGACAGACAAAATAGTCAATACATATAAATAAAATCAAATCCTAGAAGTTATTTTTAAAGAACAAGGGAAAAATATATAAACAAATAAGCACATAAATAAATGAATAAAGTGAGGGCTGCTCCACTCTGGTTCTAAGTTCTCTATGATGTACTTCCTTAACAGAACAAAGAGCCAACACTTATCTGCCCTTGGTCTCTGCAGCATTTGCCTCCTCATTTCAATTTATAAAGTATATACAGGAAGAGACTTCAGAAATTGGGAATTTCAACATCTCTAGAAAACCTAGATGAAGAGACTTATGGGCAAGTGGGCATATCCCAGGCTTTTTGGACAAAAGAAGGGCCTAAGACGTGCCTTAACTTGAAAATGTCAGGGTTTGTGGATCAGACTGCTGTCCCCTCAGGGCGTTCATAGACGCACAAGTACCAGTTTTCAAATGACTACTTTTCTACAGCATGCTGTCTCAACCTAGGGTGTTTGTTAGGCTACTCCATCGCTCGCAGCCTCTGTACAGTCATGTACAGGACGACCACACGTCCTTCTCCTGCCAGGCCACAAGATCCTTAATTCTTGAGGACTAGTACAAAACAAGTCTCAAGACTGCAGGCTATAACCTATCTAAATGCTCAAAACTTTTTGGGTTGCACTCTGGCACCAATGTCCCTTCTAGGAAAGGGTATTGGCTTCATTTAGCTTTTCCCTATCGGTGTCTCACTTGCTCTTCTACAGGGATGGAGGTAAAGAAGATAGGTACACAGAAAAAGAAAGACTGAAAGGAATATGGCTATAAGCAAACTGGAAACAAACACTATTTTACTGCTGAAAAGTGGAATGCGTCTGTGAAAACCCTCTGCAGCTCATGCTGCAGCACTGCTGAGATACACGGCTCACATCTCCACAGGCCACACCCAACCACACCGCACCCAGCTCTGCACATCACACCCGACACCTGGGGTTGCTAGGTCTTTCTTATCTCCCACATGAAACTGGGAGATATTCTTTGCTCAAAAGGATTAACCTGGTCCACTTACTGGTTGCTCCCTAGGCAAACCCTGCATATTCTTATCTCTGCACATTTGCTTATGCTAGCTTCCTCTTCTGAGTATGTCTCCTACACCCTAACCAAATCAATCACATTTCCCCCAGGAAGCTTCTTGGGATTACTCACATTTCATATGTATGTATTTTCATTTAGAGTTTGGGTTTCTTTGAGGGTTTTTTTTTTGGGGGGGGTTGATTTTTTTTTCTTTTTGGTTTTTCAGACAGGGTTTCTCTGTAGCTTTGAAGCCTATCCTGGAACTAGCTCATGTAGACCAGGCTGGCCTCGAACTCAGAAAGATCCACCTGTCTCTGCCTCACGAGTGCTGGGATTAAAGGCTTATGCCACGACTACCCAGCAAGAGTCTGGGTTTTTAAATACTCATTTTGACCTAGTTCTATTTTGAGGACATAAATATACTAAACTATAAAGTCTCTATACTGGCATATAAAATTAAATTATTTTAGAAATACCTTTCAGGCCCATCACCTAAACTGTACACAAGGTCTGCCATTAAGTACACCAATAAAACTGAGCAGCCTGTAACTTTTAGATAGCCTGTAACAACAAGCAATTAAAAATGAACAGGTACTCCAAAGCTATACAGCGAAACCCTGTCTTGAAAAAACAAAAAATAGGGCTGGACAGATGGCTCAGTGGTTAAGAGCATTGCCTGCTCTTCCAAAAGTCCTTAGTTCAATTCCCGGCAACCACATGGTGGCTCACAACCATCCGTAATGAGGTCTTGTGCCCTCTTCTGGCCTATAGACATACACACAGACAGAACATTGTATATATAATAAATAAATATTAAAAAAAAGAAAACAAAATTGACAGGTACACATACATACCTTTCCAACTGCTTCTGATGCTTTTCCTCCCGAGCCTGAGCCTTCATCTGTTGTACTTCAATAGTGTCAGGCTTTCTCCTTCGCATGTACAGTTCATGGTTTCCCATACATAAGGCCAAAATCCGCTTATTGATTCTCAGACGAGGAGCATAGAAAACAAAATCCTTGCATAGAAAATATTCTTAGTTTTAAAATCTTTTTGAATGATAGTGTCTTTCACAACTACTCAATTTCAACAAGAGTAGAAATATGGTGTCACTGCACATAAACACAAGTCTAGGAACTCTGAAATTCCATACACCTCCATCCCTCCATCCCTCACATCTTTTAACTCCGAAGAAACTACGAGCAGTTATCCTTACACTCCAGAGAAGGCCGAGTTTTGGCATTATTGTCAAAACTGGTCTTCCTCCATGGCTGTGTTTTAGCCTAAAAAAGTTCTTCAGATATTTATCTTTTAGATAACAAAGAGAATACTAAAGTATATGTGACACTAATTATTAAGAATCCATTTCAATAAAAGTCTCAAATATTAAAAACAAAGTGCAGAATAAAAGAATACAGAATTAATTTTCAAAGGCTTATCTCTATTATATTCTTGAAAGCAATAAATGAGGTTTAAACTATTTTTTAGGAGTGATTATTAATACCCTTCTAATATCATTACCAATTACGTCATTAAAATCACAGTTAAAATTCTTATAGTTTATTAAGAAAAATGGAAACTTTCTTTTTGGTTTTTTGAGACAAAGTTTCTCTGTGTAGCCCCGTCTGTCCTGGAACTAGCTCTGTAGACCAGGCCGCCCTCAAACTCTGTAGACCACGCTGGTTTCAAACTGACGGAGATCGGCCTTCCTCTGCTTACTGAGTGCTGGGATTAAAGGTGTGCGCCACCACAGCCCAGCCATAAATTTTGTATTTTTAATAGCATTTCATCACTGGGTAAAATTTATCTATGGAAAGAATACCCTCAGCAATAATGCAGGGTGATCAATGTCCTTCTCTCAGTTACTTCACAGAAAGTAGCAGAATGTTAATGAAGAATACTTACAGGTGCCTTTTTGTCAATTGGCTTTATAACAAATTTTTTGTCATTAAATGAAATATTTCGGATTTCACTCCAGGGAAAACCAATTTTAGGTGTTAACCTTAAAAAAAAAGAATATTGCTTTAAATTTAAGTCAGGAAACTTAACAATGGAAAAACAGCCCTCTGGGACAGGTTAAGTGAATGACCAGTCTTAAGAGCTTCTGATGCTCAGAACATATAATCTTCCTCACACTACACAGCTGATGCTAACTTTGAAAGAAAAATTTAATTAACTCACATAAAATAACAACCATTCAAGCTTTCATACATGTGTCATTTTCTCAAAATTACCCAGAAAAATCCAGTAAGCAAGAATACTGGACTGAGCCTCTTCAGGCTTGAATTGCTTCTACTTAGCTTTTATTATGCCGATTCTTAAGCTACAAATATCAGCTTAGTAGGGAAAGTAATTAAAAATTCTCATGTGGAATACAGACATAAAGTACTGAGTATTCAAGATTTCCTTTATAATTTTAATGTTTGGATACATGACTATATAAAAGTACTGAATTTCAGGAAAGCTTGAAGACTTTACAATATGTGAACAAAAATATTTGTAAAAACAAGGAAAAACACTCCCATTTTCTTTCTATTTCTTCCCCTGTCCCCCACCTCTGCCTGTTGTTTTTGTCATTATATAGAGCCAGCAGGTCCAGGATGTACATTCCTCCAGCCTCAGCACCCAAGTACTAGAATTTCAGGATGTGAGCCACTATGCCTACCAATGTCACCCCATTCTGCCACCCTATCTATAACCATACTGGGAATCAGACTGGAATCATTTTTGTTCTTATGACAACAAAAGTAACCGACACAGACACAGGTCATTTTAGTCAGGTTCCTGGTAAGAGAACAAGATTTTCTACTGTTTATGCTACTTTTAAAGTCTAATAAGCACTAATCATAGCTACTTATTTAGATAAACACTCATAATCAATATGCATGTTATTCTGCTCACTAACGTCCAATAAGATAAATCAGCATGACCTACTTTCATAGGAGGCTGTAAAATCATGCCTGAGGTGGGAAGAATTACTAACACAGACTTATTCTTTAAAAAAAAAAAAGTTATCATTAGTTATGTATGTACCTGTGCACATGACTACAGATACTCCTCAGAAACCAAATGAATCCATTCTCCCTAGACCTGGAGTTAAAGTTGTGAGCTTTGAGATACGGGTATTAGGAATCAAGCTCACGTCCTCTTTAAGAGTGGCATATGCTCTCAATTGCTGAGTCATCTTTCCAGTCCTTAGGTTTTATACTTGAGAAAGGATTGAGAGTGATATATTCAAACTGTATTACATATTTATCCATTTATAGTATATTTATTTAGTATTAATATACATTAATTATATATTTATATATAAATACTATAAGGTCATGAGGTATCATATATAATATAAACTGTGTATATATGAAAAATTAATTTGACCAAATTCAAAATAATATACTAGTCACTATGAATAACTATAGGGATAATACATTAAATTGATATTTAAAAGTATGCAAAACAATTCCTACAAGAAAATGATTAAACAGATCAATCAATTTATTTACTCTTGACTTATGTATGTTATCTTATTTCAAGCTACTAGTCAACTACAGCAACATTTAGAGACTCTTAACTTACTGAGGCAATAGATTGTACTTGTTACTACATTTGACTCAAGAGACAAAAGCAGCACATTTAAATACAGGCGACCCCTCTAATTTAATAAACTGACTCAGAAGTAAACTCAGAAACTACAAGGTACTAGGAAGTAGAGAGATGATACCTAAAACTCAGTGTGGAATTAGCTAACGCTTACTGTCAGGAAAGAAAGCAATAAGGACAATCAAGACAGGTTTTCCCAGCAGAGATGTTTGAAAGCCACTGGATCACAGAACAACCAGCTCACTAGACACCCATTTAACTTACTTGTCATCATGCTCATAAATATTCAGACCCAAAGCATCAACACCCAGCCACAACTCAGTGCCCTTCTTATTCTTGATTTCAAAGTAGTTGACACCATACATCTCTAGATCTTGCGCAATCTTCAAGTATTCCATCATCGAATCTTCCCTATTAAAATACAGCTGAATTTAATATACTGAAGGAGACACACTGAAACACCAAACTAAAACTAATGGAGCTAATATTCAGTGCTTTATATTTATTTATATACACCAAAAGATGGGAAGCATAACCTGGGGTAGAGGTGGCAGGTGGTGTGTGTGTGTGTGTGTGTGTGTGTGTGTGTGTGTGTGTGTGTGTGTGTGTGTTAGATGTTACTAGGGAAGCTAAAACAGTTTTAGATAGCTTAAATTACTTTTAAATAATTCATGCTTTAAAGTGGGTATTATATAGTTTACAAGAGCCCAAATGTTTCCAAAGAATCATACTTTGGACTCAAATAACAGCTATCTCCTTATTAACAGAAAACTAAGGAATAGACAGGAAAATAGAATTCTTGAGTCCCGATTATCCCTTTATTCTCCCTATTTACTACTTTTGGAACTAAATTTAACATTTTTCATTTTATGTAGACAATACTTTTTCATTTAGAGAGAAGAGAGACAGACAGACAGATAGGGAAAGGAAGAAACCCTCAGAAGATGCTTCTTTCCCACTATGTGGGTTCTAGGGATTCAACTCAGGTCATCAGGTGTGGCAGCGCCTTTAGTCATCTCGCCAGACCAAGAAGATTTTGAATGAGATGAAAATGCTTTAACTTGGAAAGAAATATATAGAAAACCATTACCCAGATACCTTAGCATTCCTCTGTGTTCTTCATGCCAGTTTTGTATTCTCTCCTCCCACTGTTCTTTTGTCAGTTTGTGTTGTTCCAAAACACTAAAAAGGAAAACAAATAATAATGTAGTTATGACTTCGTGATTCAAAAATCAAGGTCTTCTCAACATCTATAGTCCTTTCGTAACTACACTGTGATGACACCTGTCACACAAGCCAATGCACATGTTAAAACTGCAGAGAACTAAACAATTGAGGATATAAACATGGAACAAACAAAGAGATGGACTGCATCAGAGTCAGCATCCTGGCTCAATACTGGAGCCACAGAAGATGTTATTAGGGAAAGCTAAAACAGTTTCAGATAGCTTAAATTACTTTAAATAAGCAATGCTTTAGAATGGGTATTATATAGTTTACAACAACTCAAATGTTAAACGAATCATATCCTGGACTGCAAAAAAAAAATGACTACCTCATCAATAACAGAAAATTAAGGACAGACAATAAAATAGAATTCTTGTGTCCTGATTATCCCTTAATTCTCCATATCTACTATTTTTGTGACTAAATTTAGCACTGTCATTTTATGTAGATAATGCCTTTTTATTAAAAGAGAAAGAAAACATACATTAAGCTGAGCATGGTGGTGAACACTTACAATCCCAGTACTTAAGAAACTGAGGCAGGCCAATTCTGAGTTTGAAATCAATGTGGGCTACACAATGTGCTCAAGACCATTTGTACTCCACACTAAACCTTATGCCAGCACAAGAAAGAAGGCATACTTCACATCACATGACCATGCCATCCACTTCTCGAGTAACCTTTGTGTTTCATCTGTAGTCTGTCAATGTTTTTACCCAACTGAAAACCAAAAGTATTCATATTTTCTACTCTTAATGCCAAAGCAGCAAAAAAAATATATATTTATAATATACTAGAAACACCATAGATTCTGACTAGAATTCTCTTTAGACCATAGAATAATTAACCACTTTTGTTTATGATGGATCCAAATCGAAGGTAGTATAACAAGCAGTAGTATAATGAGAAAACACCAGATTAGATTCGGTTCCCAACCGTCATTCTGCAATGTTGCTTTGAGTGTTAGTTACAAAGGTGGGACACTGCACACCAAACCTAAACTTCATTCTGTGGAAGAAACGGCTCTTGCCACTTACTATTCTTACAGTCTTTATTATGCATCTACCTATGTGTGTTTCAATGTAGAAACAAAAGTAATTCATATCCTGACATCAAGACCGAATAGTAACCTCCTTTAGATGCACAACCTACAGAAGAATAGTAGACAGTAGAACAGATATATAAATCTGTGACTAAGTCAAGATCTTTAAAACCAATAGTCTACGATCTTCTGGCAACTTAAAAGTCTTTTTAAGAAGCTGAGCGGTGGTGGCGCACTCCTTTAATCCCAGAACTAGGGAGGCAGAGGCTTATCTTTTTAAGAAATTTTGCAAATGCTTCTGGAAAGTAACTTTAGAAAAAATTTTTTTTTTAAAGACATGGTTTACTTACCGCTGTGGTAGGAGTCTGTCATTAGCCAGGTATCCTGGTTTGTGAATCTCTTTATTATAATCTCCATACTTGGCTTGGACAGCATACGAAGCCAAAAGAACTGCAGTTTCTGGTGGGCAATATATCTCATCATTTAAGATGGCTTCTTTAACTTGCAAGAAGAAAAGTCTCTGTGTTATTTCTTGAATCAATTCCTCAGAAACATCTTCAGGAAAGAATTTAGCTCTAAACTTGAACTGTAAAGGATTTTCTTTTTTAACATCTTGCTGTGTCACCTAGAATAGTAATTTCAAGTATAATCAACAAAACTTTTAAGTCACTGTAAATGAATATGCTTACATCAAATCCTTTTTTGAAGAAGTAGATAGTAATGTTATATGTGTTTGTAAACAAACACATGTGCTAAAAATAAAAAGACTTTTGTGTGAGGTCCTGAGGCTGCCAACATCTCTGGAAGCCCAGTCAACAATCAGAACGAAAACTTCTTTGTGTGCCGGACCTTATCCTGAAGATATTTATAGCCACGTGTTTGATTTTAACGCATATTAACACCCATCTCAAGATTCTATTTCTCACAAGCTCAGTTCTCAGAGTATGTTTAGTAATATTGATGGTGCTTCAACGAATTAAAAGGCATGAGTAATAATCTAAGAGACAACTGCAAAAGGAGCCTGGACTTAGTGAGACCCTGCTAATGCCTTTTCAGCACAGATTAATAAACGCATCAAATTAATCAGTATACACACCTTACCTTTTTATTCAGTTTAAGCCATGTAGAATATCCTTTGCTGTCTACATACTGCAGCCCAAAAAACCAGACCTCACGTAAACCAACTGTTTTTACAACCTGTAAAACAGATAAATTCATTTCAACATTCACACTGTGATCAGATGACCCTCAACACTACAGATCACAAGGACAAAACTATGTAAGTAGAAGTGCTACAGAAGAGGGCTTTACTTTAACACACTCTTTACTTTCTGACGTTCAAAGAACATTTCTGAAAACATCAATTCAAGTTCTTTATTCTCAATCCTGTTATGTCACTTCTATCTTCATCCTTGACTAAGTGTTTTCTATCTTCACATCCCTAGCTCACATCACAGCCTCAATAACCAAAAGAACAGTCTGAAGGAGAGAAACACAGAAGTGGTAAGCCTATATTCCTATTTGATTCCCTCCAAGTGTCCCATCAGTACCTAGGGAAAAGGCCTTCACTCTGGTGACAGAGTCTGGTGTCTTCAATATTCTACCTTCACTGAAACAATTCTTGAACCATTCTACATCATTGTTCATGCTTTCCCTTCTGCCTAGAATACTACTGCATCTTTATTATCCACTGAATATTCTTTAAGTCCCAGATCAACTAACATTCTTTCTGTGAATAAATCTCTTCCATCACAGAAATGAAATTAATCACCTGTTCCCTAATCAACTGGGGTACAGTGTGTCTTCTTATGTGTCTTAACACTTTTTGTCTTAGTGTGATATCATTATTTTATTCATCTTGAAATTTATGTCTTCTGATAGAATGACTAGTGTGAAGTTCCCAGGAAAAAGCCACACTATACTGAATACTGCACAAGACTAAGCATGGAAATTCTACAAGACTAGCAGAGAGTTGAAATGTTACAGGTTATCTTTAGTCTTTGTGACTATCATTCATTGTGTACTTTATTTGACTTAACATCCTTTCAACTATCTAATTTAAAAAGAAAAACAAACAAACAAAACACCTTTAGACTCCAGTGGCAGATCACCAATCTACTAACCCTAAGCTAAGAATGTCATCACATAACATCTGAAACATACAGCAGCATTCCCCATCTGTCTGCTGTCCCCCACTAGTGTGGTGAATGCCCTATGCCTCTTCCTGGTTCCGTGACTATAACAGTCCACGGAACCACTTACACAGTGGGGTCCAGTCACTGCAACCTGTGTACGTGTTTCTAAAGGGCTCAAAATAAACTTACACTCTTTTGAGGTGAGAGCTGTGCTGCATATGAACACTGATCTGTGATAAGCATTCTAAGGAATAAAGTGGCAGAACTAGAATGCACACCAGGATATGTTACAGCATTCTTTTATAAAAAAAAAAAAAGCCACTTGTATTTAAAATAAAATGAAGAGAGTTAGGAGGTGACATGAGATTTAAAACCCTTATAAAAGAATTAATTTTATTTAAGTGGTAAGCACTTTTTGCTAATTTAAACTATTTTTTGATTTATTAACTTCATTTTACATGTGGGTGTTTTGCCTGTATGTGTCTTTACAACACAAGTGTGCTGATGCCACAGAGGTGAGAAGAAACCCTTCAATCCCCCAGAACTGGAATACAGATTGGTTGTAACAACCATGTGGGTACTGGGAGTCAAACTTGGGTCCTCTGTTAGAGCAACAAGCTCTCTTAACCACTCTTCTTAAGCCATCTCTCCAGTTTGGCTAATTTTTTAAAGGAGACTTGTTTTCAAGACAGCAAACCAAACTCTAGCTTATTTTCCCTTAAAAATTTTAACCTAAATGATACAAATAAAAAAATGAGAAAAAAATCACTAAGAAATTTTTAAAAAGCAGAAACTTCTGGGGGTAGGGTGGGTGAAATACAAAATACAAAGACTCATACTAATAATGCAAAAACAAACCAGTACCAAACAACGAAAAATGCTAACTGAACTCTGACAGAGAGAAGGTGATGGTAACACTGTCCATAGAGTCTATGAGACAAACTTTGCCTGTGCCTAAAGAGATTATCCACAAACCAGAGACATGAACTCAACAACAACAAAAAGATCTGAAACCAGGCATTCATCACTCACTGCTCCCGAACTGTGGGTGCGATGTGACCTGCTGCCTCCAGTTCCAGCTGCCTTGCTTTCCTCGCTGGGATTGACTGGATCTAAAAACTGAGCAACACTAAGCCTTCCTTCCTTCCTTACAAGCTGCATTTGTAAAGTTATTTTCTCACAGCAACAAGACAAGTAACTGACTCAAAGTACAGAAAACAGTCAATGCTGACTTAACAGAAAGGGCATGAAGTACCACTCAGAAGGTTGTACAGAGGACACAGGTAGGTAGTTGTCACAACAAACACAATCATCCAGAGAGCTCAGCTGGGAAATTCTAAAATAGGCCCAAGCTCCCCAGTGGCTCCTCTATCGAGGCATGCTATCAGAAAGGTCTCATCTTCCCTTGCAAGTAAAAACTGACAGACGCATAACTGCAGTACAAGTTCATTCACATATATGCTAGTAAACTAAAGAGCATTCATCTGTAAAGACTTTGGAAGAAGAAAAACAAAAACACAAATGTTTCACTTTTTCTTGTACCCTAAGAAATCTTCTTGCATACTCATTAAGTACATGAATTCTATTCTTTGGTCCAACATGGAGAAGCTGGGAGAAACGGTTATTCAACAAAGAGTCAAACAAAAGGACTGCTATGCCTGACATAGCAGTTGGCCTCAATCTAACATTACAATAAAAAGTAAGATACCACCACCTTTCAAGGACCAACCACAGGGCAAAGACTGTAGGGAAGGAAAGTGACAAGGAAAATAGTAATGACATACTTTTGAACTGTGGGGATACATGTTAATATCAGCTAAGACCCTAACCCATCCACACACTGTAGACACTGGAAAACCATAAAAGGATTATGCAGGTACTATCTACTTCAGTGTAAAGACTCAATGTTCTACAAATGTGACAATTCTGAACTGCCTATAATGGGATTTATTTTAAGAATCTTATTTATATCAGCAAATTCTGGTTTTAAAAAAGTGAGGCTCTGTCACATGCATACATATGAAGTTATGAGAGGGCCATATCTGCTCCTAGTGAGTCTCTCTGCTACATGCACACATATGAAGTTATGAGGGGGCCATTATCTGCTCCTAGCCTTACCTGAACCTTTCCACTGGCCATCCTAGATATTCACTACAGTCAAGGTATTGCTTTCAGTTTGTGGTATTCGGGCTCAAGAAAGTTAACAGAACAGTAACTTAAGGATTGCTGAAAGAACAGCAGGTAGCAATTTCAATAACCTAGACCAACATTCAGAACGTGAATGCAAAGGTGCAATCACCAACACCCATGATCCGAGTCATCTGTGAAATCTTATAAAGAGAAGTAGAAGGTGATTATCAAAGCCGGGGAGAGCTGGGGGCAACAATGTCTCACTATAGGTGTACATTGCATAAAGTTTAAATTATGTGAATGGTATCTATCTATTCATTTATCATGCCTTCATGGTAAAACCTTCTCTCGAGCCCAAATATAACATGCGTGTTGACAACAAAGAACAATGCTCAGGCACTAGTTCTCTCCTTCCACTATGTGAGTTATGGGGGTTCAACTCAGGCTATTGTGCTTGGCAGCAGATACCTTAGCCTGCTGAGCATCTTGCCGGTCCCTTTCATGCTTTTGTTTTCAAAAATACACTAAAGACTTATCCCATGACAGTAGAAATGAAAATACATAAATATCCCTACATTTATTCAAACAACCTGAATATATATGGTTAAAACGTCCAAGCACTACATTGTTGAATTATCAAGAAAGATACAGGACTGTGATGGGTAGAACCAGGACTGCTGTGGCTTGCTGACCCACTAGCCTGAGTCCGGATTCAGTGACAGATGTTGTCTCAATAAAATAATGCAGAGGAATAATAATTTGATCTTACCTGGCCTCAGCATATACACACCACCAAGGGCATACAAACATATATAAACCACACACAGACAAGCACACAGAATTGTATGCTTTGTGGGATTAAATGATACCTGGTCAAAAAGCTGTTTGCCAGTTGTATTGGGCTGAATAGCAAATTCTAGCTCAGCATCCATTGTAGTTACTCGTACATTGATCTGTAATAAAACCAAAAAAAGATAGTGATTAGGAAAGAGATTATATTCACAATGTAGTTAGTATGAGAAAATTCTTTGAGTTATAGTATTTGTGTGGCTGGGGAATCAAATCCAAGGCTTTATGCATGCTATGAAAATCTCTACCACTAAGCAACATCCCTAGCCCTTGGTTTTTTGAGATAAGTCTTGCTATAGAACTCAAACTTGGCCTACTTGCAGTGTTCAAGCCTGCCCCATAAGCCTCCTCATTGATGGGATTATAGGCATTTATGTGTATGATTAAAAAAACGTGGGGTAGGAGGTACTGAAAAATGAAGCCCTCATGCATGACAGGCAAGGGCTCCACAACTGATCTACACCCCATCCTTAACATTTTACTAAAAGTGACACAGCTTGATTCTTACTACAGGAAAACTTAAAAACAGAAAGAAAGAAACGCTTACAAATACCTCATTCAAAGTAACTATTAGAGAGTTACCAAGATGACCCTGCTGCCAGGGTTGATGACTCGATTGATCCCTGGAACCCTCAGCACAAAGAGAACCAAGGACACATAGGTACTAAGCAGCAGAGCAGGTATTTAAACTGAATGCAATTCTCGTTTCTTTTAATGTCATCCACTATCCCATATTTCTTCATTTTAAAGTGTATGTATGAAAATACCATAAAACCTGTTACTTTGCCTAACACATGGTAAGATGAACAACCTGCTCTGAGAGTCCAGTGAAGACAGCGATCGTGAAGAAAATAAATGACAACAAATGGGGAAAGAAGTATCTCTTTCACTGCTGGTGAGGCCACAGTGGAAACCAGTATGGACATTCCTCAAAAAACCAAAAATAGAATGTATGGTCCAGCTCTACCACTCTAGGGCCGACACGACTAAGATTCCAAACTGACACATCACAGAGACACTTGCACATCCATGTCAGTTGCTATACAGTAGGCAGGAAATGGAATCCGTTTAGGTATCTTTTAACAAACAAATGGACATTCTCCAAAAATGTGGTATCTATACGCAATGGCATTTTGTGCATTCGTAAAGAAAAATGAAATCAAGACATCTATAGGAAAACGAATAACAGGAATTCATCATTACATTGAGCATTCAGCCTCAGAAATACACTAAAAGGAAAACAAATAGTTAATGACTTCATGATTCAAAAATCAAGGTCTTCTCAACATCTATAGTCCTTTCGTAACTACACTGTGATGACACCTGTCACACAAGCCAATGCACATGTTAAAACTGCAGAGAACAATTGAGGATATAAACATGGAACAGACAAAGAGATGGACTGCATCAGAGTCAGCATCCTGGCTCAATACTGGAGCCACAGAAGATGTTATTAGGGAAAGCTAAAACAGTTTCAGATAGCTTAAATTACTTTAAATAAGCAATGCTTTAGAATGGGTATTATATAGTTTACAACAACTCCAATGTTAAACGAATCATATCCTGGACTGCAAAAAAAATGACTACCTCATCAATAACAGAAAATTAAGGACAGACAGTAAAATAGAATTCTTGTGTCCTGATTATCCCTTAATTCTCCATATCTACTATTTTTGTGCAAAATGCCCTCCATATCTACTGTTTGTACAAAATGCAAAACCTAGATTTTAGGGGAGGGGAACAGGAAAAGAGGGAAGGGAGGCAAGGGGGATATGTGTGTGTGTGTGTGTGTGTGTGTGTGTGTGTGTGTGTGTGTGTGTTGAGCAAGAGAGATCAAACTAGAAAGCAGATGAGAGAAAAAAAAGAGAGCTTAGGTGGGGGTATGATGGGGAATACATGTCCTAAGGAAGAAGAGGGGAACTGACTGGGTGAGAGACAGGGAGAGGGCAGACGGGAAGGAAAATCAAATACAACACAAATAATAAAGGTGTAATGAAAAGACCATAATGTCAACAATCTAGCATGAAACAGGGTAAGGCTCATGAGCCTCTATCCCTAACTCATGAGCTACTGACAATCAATGGCTTCTATAAAAAGGGCCTATTTTCTTTACAAGTGTGCCCTTTGGTAGGCTGGCTATGATACAATGGTAGCCTGGTACAAACTGGACTTAGTGGATTACTAAAACAACTAAAAACAAGAGGGCAGGAAATAAGAAGGCAGGGTGATTCTGGAAAGAATTAGAGAGTTGAAGTAGGGTGTGTGAATATGATCAAAATACACTGTATGAAAGCATCAAAGTGTATTTACAACAGAAAGATGCACACTGTGTTTCTGTGTGTTGGTGTATACACTGTACGGTGCAGGTGACAACAGAGTCCAGAAGAGAGGGTCAGATCCCCTGAAGCTGGAGTTTGAGGAGACTGTAAGCTGTCCAGCATGGATGCTGTGAACTACACTCAGGTGCTCTGCAAGAGCAGTATGCATTCTTAACTACTGAGCCATCTGTCTAGCCCCAAGATATTTAATGTGCTGACAACACACAGAACTAATCTTCAACTAATACATAAAATTGAATTATAATTTTATTGTAATTTAAAAGGTCATCTAAAAAGAGGTCTTTTCAGTCTACATAATAAAATAAATATAAACATAACAAAATAAACATAAATAAACAAAACATAACCTAAGTCATCCCCCACTACCTAAGAAACAAAATACTAATAAATTTCCCCCTCAGTTTACATTTTAATATAAAAGCTGCTTTAAAAATAAGCACAAAGCTGGGCGGTGGTGGCGCACGCCTTTAATCCCAGCACTCTGGAGGCAGAGGCAGGCGGGTCTTTGTGAGTTCGAGGCCAGCCTGGTGTACAAAAGCTAGTTCCAGGAAAGGCTCCAAAGCCACAGAGAAACCCTGTCTCGAAAAACCAAAAAAAAAAAAATTAAAAAACTAAAAAATAAAATAAAAATAAGCACAAATAATTTTCAAAATATAAATTCAAAATTTCTTTAAAAATCACTAAAACTCCCTCCCAATATAGTCATATAAGTTGTGTTTTCATTTCCACACCTCCACCCTAATATAAGTTAATTTGTATCAGGGCTGATCCCTTACATTGATAAGTAACAGATTAGTGCCATTGATAACAGATTAACATCAATTATAAGACAGCTGCCCTTTTTAAAGTAGTAATAAAGGTTTCCCATTCCTAATAAAATTAGACTTCAGAGTTACAGATGTTCCTTTCTTGTTTTTAATAGTTTGAAAAGAAATAATTTCAATCCAGCTATGTTTTCCATGTTTCTTTTTAATTTCTTTAGCAATCTTTACCCACCCTACCCTAGAAGAATGCTGGGATTCAAATGATTCGAACTGAATTAAATCTACTGATAAATTCAGAGGACAGTGACATCTTAAGAATGGTTTATAATTATGTCTCCATACATTGTGTATTTCTCCATAGTTAGCTCTTATTACTCTAAGTTTTCAGTGCTACCTCTATATTTATCCCTAAGTATTTTGTTTCTGATGCTATTAACATTCATTTAAAACTCTGATCCCAATCTACGAAATTTTTCATGCTTTAAGCCTGTAACTTTATGTATAATAATATCACTTAGTTTCATTAATAGTAGTGGTTAACTGCTTTGGGTTTATGAGGACTGGCTGAATAAATATCCTGTCACAAATAGAAATTTTTGCTCTGGGGTGGGGAGATTGTTCATCACTTGCTGTGCAGGAAGGAAGATCTGAGCTTAAATCCCCAGACACCATGTACAGAAAACTGAGTATGGCTATGCCTACACTTGCAACCCCAGAGCTATGGGGGAGATATCCTCTTTAAGATCTCAGGGACCTGCTGGCCACCAGTTAGGTCCAGCTTCAGTGAAAGACTGAAGCTGGCCACCAGTTAGGTCCAGCTTCAGTGAAAGACTGAGCAGGACATAAATGGTCTCCTCTGGCCTCTGAAGATGTGTGTGCATGCACACACGGTATTGCTTCTTTCTGACATGTACACCTTATTCTTAACCTTCTTTTGTACCAAAGTCACTCCACGGTGATATTCATGACAGAAAATTCTAATAACCAACAATTTTCTTTAAAATATAATTGGCCAGTAATGGTGCCACATGCCTACATTTTGATGTTTAATTTGTTTTCTTTTAATTATGTATATGTGTATACATGGATTTATGCACATGAATGCTGCTTGGTTCCTATACAAGCCAGAGATATCAAATCCTCTTGCAACCATAAAGGAGATTATGAGCCCCCTGACATAGGTGTTGTAATAAAACACTGATCCTCTGTAATAACAAAATGTTCTCTTAACCACTCTGAGCCACCTCTCCACCTGACCTGTATTATCTAAAACCCAAGACTCAGGACCCTGAAGGAGGAGGATTATGAACTCAAGGCTACCTAGAGTTATACACAGACACACTCATAGCTAAAAGTAACACTGAAGAAAATACTGTTTTATTTCCCTAAAAGAAGTGGATCTTAGTCAAGAAACTTTCAATAGAAAGAAACTGATCTATGTATAAAAACCTAGGCTGTCGTCCAAGTTCTAATTAGGAGAAAGGTAAAAAGAATGGCTCCTTCACACTGCCACTATTTTCTGACAATGGGCTACATTTATTGAGCACTAAATGCATGCTAGATTCTTCTTATAATCATTGTCTCCTTCCTTGAACAAGTGAAATTATAGCCCGATTTTATAAAAAGGAAATCAAGAGCAAAATGGATTAAACAAGTCATACATATTAACTATGAAAGCAAGGCTAGAACTTGAAAGCTTGGTCCCAAATTTCATTAATGTTAACCTTAATAGTACTGTCTATCACCCATGATTATTTTCACAACCCACAGAATGCTAAGCATTATCAAGAGAAAATAAACTTACTGGTTTCGGCATTTTCCTTCTCTTGTTTGTTACCTTCTTTAGGAACTCTTCAGTTCTATAAACTATTATCGCCTGTTAAAGAAAAAAAGCAAGCACACTTTATGATCTTCCACACTAGGTTTCAGTAGACTTTAAATCCGGTTAGTTCTTACGCTCACATTCAGCATCTTCAGCATTTCACATTCCCTAAAAAGACTGATATATGGTACTGAAAACAGCGCATGTCTCAAATAGCATAGCATAAAGTATGTTATCTATTAAAACAGCAAGAAAACGTGATTTTTGAGGACCCAAAGACTGACTCTCTCATACAATTTCATCCACAAACCCAGCCTTGTGTGGAAAGAAACAGTAAAAATAAAGATAGGCAGACTCAAGTGCTAAGGAAGACAAGAATATTTTCCATCTTTTTTCTGTATTGTCAGATATAAAAAATGCTGATCAAAATTGTCTTCCTTAAAAATTAGTTTTCTTTTGAAATTCTAAAACCTGAGGAAAGTACACAATAGCTTATTCACCTAAGGTGTGGAAGGCAGCCACAGTTCTGCAAAGCAACGCCCATGCCAGTCCCCAGCTAGCCAGTGGCCTCCTAAGCAAATGCTGATGTGTAATATCTCTAAGGCAACACATCTTAGTACGAAAGGGCCATCACAGGGCAAACATTCTTACTAAGAAACATCAACATCTAAGAGTTTGCCGTTCTGAGAAATCTGTCATTATCAGCTCTCTAGGAAAAGAGATTCTAGCTCCAAGTCTTCCTCTGACTAATGCTGTATCAGAGACATTGCAGATAAACTTATGTAGAGCCTACCACCGCCAAGATATATATATGTACGCACAGCTGAATTAACACATTCAAATAAGGTCATTTCCCTGAATTTTATTCAGTCACATGCCAATAAATGTCTATATACAGAAACTTCCTTTAGAGCTTTGTGGGTTGTGCTTGGTTGTTTTAAAATATGAGTCACTGGGCAATGACATTCAGGAGGAAACATAAAACACCCATTCCTCAACTTCTTGTACCCTACTCCCTATCCCCCCACACACAAGCACGCATACACATTCATAGTCTGCACCAAAATTTCTCCAACACTTCCATCCTTACTTCCCCTGGTTCAGATACTATAAACAGGCCTTGATTCTAACAGCTTCCATCCGTGGTGGTGTGCACCTGTTACCCAGCACTGGAATCCCAAGCAGGGCAGCGTTCTGGGCCAAAGTGGAATACATAGTAAGTTTGAGGTCAGTCTGGGTTATATTATGCACAAAAATAAAAAATAAGTTTCAAAACTGGCTTGCTTTTACTGCTCAGAATCCTATAATCTCCACTTTCACAATCAACAGCCATAGGGTTCTCAACTATAAAATGGCCCCTACACCAGGGCCAAATTTGATTACCATCAAGCTTGGGCCAATTACGTATTTCTAGAAACATAGTCATTGTGCTTGCTCATGATTATTTTTGTTAGATGTAAAATTATGACTCTCTTTAAATTCTTAAATACTATGAGGTTTTGCCTATCCTCCCTCCCCCGGATTAATCCTGGCAGAAGTTCACTTAGGTTACTGAACTTAAAAGAAAAATCACTTCTCAGTTTTATTGTTCATCTTTCACTTTTGTTAATTTCTATTAGTTCCCAATGTTTTCTTGCACTTTCTCTTACTCTGGA
Source organism: Dicrostonyx torquatus (assembly GCA_028555095.1). Lineage (NCBI taxonomy): Eukaryota > Metazoa > Chordata > Mammalia > Rodentia > Cricetidae > Dicrostonyx > Dicrostonyx torquatus. The sequence continues at coordinate 12,572,536 of JAQHUG010000003.1, read as the reverse complement.
CCATTTTGTGCCTCTAGAACACAAAGTAACTTCCAGACTTTATTCTCCACTAATTCGAGCTTTAAGGTCATAAACTAAATACATCCAAGTTTAGGAGTAATTCTAACGTAATTTCACTAACAGACCAGTGTGGACATGAAATTTTCCTTTATCACTTGGATATTAAACTTCATCTATAACATTTAGAGGCATTCATAAATGTTTAGCATGATCTATAAAATACAGATTCAGAAAGTTCGCTTCTTTCACAGTTCACAGAACAATTCACTGCTCTTACAGGTATGCAAGAATGTCTATCAAAACTTTTCTTTGGATCAAAATAGTTTTTAGGATTATAGTAATACCACTTTTTCATGTGTATTGTGATGTACATGCATGAGTATATATGTTCACACGTATGTGAGTACCTATAGTGGCCAGTGGCTGACGTCAGGTGCCTTCCTTGGGTGCTCTTTATTTTACATACTGAAGCAGAGTCTCTCACTTGGACTCAGAACTCACCCATTCAGCTAGTATAGTTGGCACAGCTTATCCTGAGGTCCCAGTTCCCATGCTGTGGGATTACAGGTGAATCAACACACCTGCCCAGTTTCCATGCATCTAGGGAGTAAAATTCTGGTCCTCACATTTGTGCAGCAAGTAACTTTACCCACAACCACACCTCAGTTCAGCATTAGCAATGTAAAGAAAAATAACTGTTCTATCACTCAAATTTTGCTCCCAAGCCACAGCTATGCATCAGGATACACACACCCCATTTGTACTACAGTAATAAATCTACATTGCAATTACTGGAGGTTTTAAATTTTAAGGTTATTTGGGTTCTTTTAATTAAATCTGCTCTAGATTTTTTTTCTTGGTTTTTGAAGACAGAGTTTCTCTTTGTAGTGCTTACTGTCCTGTAACTCCCGTTGTAGACCAGGCGGGCCTTGAACTCAAGAGATCCACCTGCCTCTGCCTTCCAAATGCTGGGATTATAAAGACATGCACCACCACGCCCAACTTTTCTGCTCTGGGTTTCTTACCTATTTCTTATAGTTAAGTCACTTACAGAGAAACCCTCTGAGCATTCTAAACACATCTGAATTAAAGGAGTTTCAAGTCAAATACAACTTTCACATTGCATCTCGCAATGGAAGGTCCAAGGACACAATGTTTCTTTCCCCTTTTCTGAGGATTATCCTGAGAGGGGGGAAAAACATTTCTCATACACTTGAAGCTTTACCATCTTTATAGGCTGTAAGGTCATAGGAATTTTCATTTGCTGTGGGTGGTTTTGGTTTTTAGATTTTTCAGACATGTTCTAACTCTTTATCCACAATGGCCTGGAACTTACTATACTGCCCAGGCTGTTCTCAAAATTCTCAATCACCCTCCTGCCCCCAACATGCCTGGATGGCTTTGATTTTTCTATGTACTTCTCTCATTCATTATTAAGGTTTGAACGTTCAGTTTCAAACCATGATTTCTAATCACTATTTTAAAATGATTTTTGTTATTTTCCATTTTTTATTTTCAAATGCAAGAGTTTTCGGTCAATAGGCAAAATGCTAATTTTATGTTGTTTCTGTATTTGTTTCAATATTTAAACCCTTTAAGGCAGTGACTTGTTCCAGATAAACAAAAATACTATATGGTATACGTTGGGTAATATGTTAGATCAAGCTAAGCCAAGATTTTAATTTTTAAATCTCTCATTAATTTTAGTCTACTTGACCAATCATTAAGCTTTCCCAACTGACTTCTAATAAAATGTCAATTTTTTTACTTTCAAGAATTTTTAGGTTGGTATCAGATAAGCAGTTCTGGAACCGTTAAACTTTTCAGAGAAGGCGTCTCTCCCCATATAGTAACATACAGAGTCATGTGTGGACTGTACCTGCTCAGCATTTGGAATTTACTACTCCTTAATTCTGGGATTTGTTAGCTGTCACTCTAACTCATTCCTTTGTATTGATCTGACTGTCCTTTCTACTGTACCAACTCTTACTTCTCTTCAGTGTCAGATTCCCTGCCACTGCTCTGGTAAACTTCCTCGTTCTAAAGATTCAGCCTTCCTTGGATTCTAGGAATCTATTAGTCACTACCTCTTCTTTCATCCACATTTCACCAAGTAGTTCTTTTGGGACACTCAAATTTTCCGAACTAATCTTTGACTACATTTTCAAATTTCCCATCCCTTTAACTGAGTGCTATTCCTCTAGCCAGCGTGTCTTTACAGTTAGATATCTTTATGTGTGTGTATTCTGAGGCAAGGTCTCACATACATAGTAAGTAGCTCTGGCTGGCCTAGGACTCAAACTTTAGGCAGTCCTCCCATCTCAGCCTCCAGAGTGCTAAAATTATAGGTGTGAGCCAACAGGCCCAGCTTCTCCAGTTTTGTTTTTGTTTTTAAGATTATTTATGTCAAGGCTGGAGAGATGACTCAAAGGTTAAGAGCACTAGCTGTTCTTCCAGAGGTCCGGAGTTTGATTCCCAGCAATCACATGGTGGATCACAACCATCTATAATGAGATCTGGTGCTCTCTGCTGGCATGAAGGCATACCTATAGGCAGAACACTGTATATATTAAAAAACAAACAAACAAACATTTATCTTATGTGTATGTTGTGTTTGTGTGGATATATGCCTCATAAGTGCAGATGCCCAGAAAGACCAGAAGAGGACATCAGAGCCATGGCACTGGAGTTATGGGCAGCTGTTAGCTACCTGATGTGTGTTCTGGGAACCAAACTCCAGTCCTCTGAGAGCAAGAAATGCTCTTAACCACTAATCTCTCCAGCCCTACTCTTAGTTATTTTTAATCTATTTTTACCTGCCCATGGCTTAAAATTTCAATGTTTATCTTTATTTCTAGAAATAAAATGCTGTGGGACAATGGTTTGTAGCTTGGCAATTGTATTTTAATAAAACGCTGATTGGCCAGTATCCAGGCAGGAAGTATAGGCAGGACGTCTGGGAAGAAAGCTCATTTCTGCAGTTGTTACCCAGCCACAGAAGAAGCAAGATGTGACTGTGTCGCCGAAAAAGGTACCGAGCTATGTGGCTAACTCAGACAGGAATATATATTTTATAAGAATTAGCTAACAAGAAGCCTGAGCTAATGGGCCAATCAGTTTATAACTAATATAGACCTCTGTGTGATTTCTTTGGGACTTAACGACTGCATGAACCAGGCAGGACAAGGACTGGGTGGGACAGAAACTTCAGACAATAAATAACTTTAAGGATTTTTTTAATTTTATGTGTTTGCGGGTGCTTGCTAGGTGAAAAGAGGGTGTCAAATGTTCCAGAGCAAGAGTTAGAGGTGGCCATAGTGGTCCAATATGAGTGCTAGGAACTAAGCTTGGGTCCTTTGGAAGAGAAGAAAATGCTCTTAACCACTATGCCATCCATTACATCCCTGGAAAGCCTTTTTTGACTGAAAAATAGCTTCCAACACTTTTATGGTATAACTTAAAATTTTTTATTCTTGTATTTATAGCTCTTTAAAATTTTATTTTCAGTTCATAGAGGCTTGTGTTTCACAGTTATTTTAGAGAGCTTGCATCCCTAATGAAT
>JAQHUG010000003.1:12528188-12567936 GCA_028555095.1 Dicrostonyx torquatus | reverse complement strand
TAAGCAAAAAATCTTAATCATCCAACAGATTCTACAAACTTAAGTTATAGCACTCACATTTCAGAAAAGATATTTCTTAAACATAGGACCAGCTAGGCAGGTAACAGAAAGTTAAATAATTTGGCCAAGTTTTCAATTAGACTTATTTCAGGTTATATTCCGCCAAAAATGTTTCAAGTAAAATAATCTGCATAAAGTTTAGCCTTAGTAAGAGAGCTCTGAGGCGGGCAATGGTGGCACACGCCTTTAATCCCAGCACTCGGGAGGCAGAGGCAGGTGGATCTCCATTGAGTTTGAAGCAGCCTGGTCTACAGAGCTAGTTCCAGGACAGACTCCAAAACCTACAAAGAAACCCTGTCTCGAAAAACAAAAATAAATAAATAAAATTAAAAAGAGAGAGAGAGCTCCGTGGGAACCAAAGGATATTGCCTAGGTCAACACACAAAAACTAGGGTCTTACAAAGTCGGTCCACATGGTACTAATCATGAAGTGAAGGGCCTAACAAAGCTTTCACAAATATGGAGACACTTAACTCCTAAGTGTAAAAAATGTGTACTTTCAGAGTAATCACTCCACCTTAAAAATTGTTAGCCGAAACTTGATTTCATTTTACTTGTCTTGATGAAAGTGAAAGATAAAAAATCAGTACCTATACAATGGCCCAAGTATGAAGAATCTAACAGCAGCACTGTTTATAAATGTGTATGCCTTAGAAGTTTGTTACATGAACCACAGAGCATCTAAGACTCCAATGAAGCACATATAACTAACCAAACCAGGGAAAATATTCAAAGACCACTAAAGAACAACAAGGCAGATTATAAAACCGTGCACAAATCATTACATTTCTTTAAATTATAAGTGAGCAAAAAAAAAGAGGTCAAAATGGTTATTCTCCAAAATATGAAAGCCTCTACAAATCAGGATGAATCTGTAAGCTTCTAAAATAAAAATACAGATTTTATTTTCAAAAGGACAGGTTAAAAAAAAAAACAAATAATTCAGTTTTGGAGAAACAAGTTCACAAACATTATGATTAAAAAAAAGAATGCACTTTAAATCCCTAAATAGGTAGAAGTAAAAAAAAAAAATCAAACTTCATAAGAAAATATGTAATGGCTATAATAAAGTTGCTGGGCAAAATACATTCTAGTAATAAAGAAAGCGAAAAACTTCACAAACTAAAGCCACAAAGCAAACTAACTCTCAGATACTACTCTGTGCTCATTACACAGTAGCCAGCTAAGACTTCTACATGTCAATGCTGAGGAACCTAAGTGGTAAGAAGCAGACAAGTATCATAGCAGCATCATAAACTGGCTCTGTATTTCTAGAAATTGTGATGTCAACATATATATGTATACATATATATAAGCTGCACAACTTTCTAGAAAGAGAAATTCTGCTTCTAGAATAAAGCTGAAAGCAATAACTATAAAAGAACTCTTTTCTAAGGTATTCTCCACCACGTTCTTTACTACAGTCAATGACTAAAATCACAAGATATGTGAAACTATGTGACAGCAATGATGGACACACTCCAAGGTGTTGTTGTAGGAAGTCTGTTTCTATACAAACTGAGTCAACGTTTAGCAAAGGTTAAGCAGAGATAGAACATGCTAACCGAACACTCATTACAACTATGCAAAAACACAAATCTGCTACAAAATCTATTCCATCATTTAGTATTAATGGAGGTTTACTTTTAAGTTTCTAATTTTAAAAATTAGATGCAAAACTTTCAAAAGCATATTTCTATTTCTATATCAGTTTATTGCCTTACACAATGTGGTAGGTATAGGAGTTCTATCTAAAAATTTCTAGGACGAACCTTTGTATAAATGGAATAAATCGAAGTTTCGGTCCATTTAATGATCAATTAACAGTGTTCATATCAAGATGCTATTATGAATGGTGCCTATCTGTTCCTTTTTTGGGGTCTTATTTTAAATAAAACTAGGATCTCACTAATAGCAACAGAAAATAAAAGATCACATGAAAAGCCAAGTAACATACACATGTATCTGAGATTCCATTTCTAACTTGAAGCCAACTTTGTTTTCAGCACCTTTTCTTCCCTAAATATCTATGCAGCTGCCAAACTTTGTATACCAAACACTGGTGAATTTCCCCTCTTCCCTCGTGTTAAAACAATGACTCTTCTCTCCTTTCTTGATTTTTTTAAAAATTTCACTTGTAGGTTTATTAATGTAACTATTTTTCCCCAATCCAGTTTCTCCCACTTCTGTTACTTAAAGAGGCCTATGTCTTTCCTCCATCAACATCCTCAGACAAACACAACGGGAGCAACTCTCCAGTCAGCAGTTTGTCTTCAGTCTTGAGATGCTGGCAGCAGCTTCTCCACCTCCAGCAAATTACCGCAAAAGCAAACACACTGCTACACAAAAAAGACAAAGCATTCATCTACAGCGTCCTCTGTCTTTCAACTCTAAGGCCAACCCTCTTCACACAATAGAGGCTGTCCTGCCTGTGCCACAGTGGGTCACTGCTGCAGCAGCCGCACAACAGACCAACAAACAGGTTGGGTGCTGCAACAGGTGTTGCCAACTGTAGTCTAATAGTGGTTTACACTGAAGCTTCAATAATTAACATCAAATTAATTGTACTTCGCAAGTTATTCTTTTCCCAAGGCTAATTACAATTGTTTTCAGTCTTTTGGGATTCAAACTATGGGGAAGCACAAGTTGTCTCTGCATAAAATTAAAAAAAAAAAACAAACTCTTGTCCAATTTACTAAGAAACAAGAAGCAATATTACAAAGACAAATTTAAAATGCATTAATAAGGTAATTGGCAGGCAAATAAACACTGTTATGGCACTGCCAAAAAACAACTCAATCCCTTTTTTCCTGTTTGAGACACACTATCCTCTGAACCACATCCCAGAGGTGTATAAACTAATAAATGCATAAAACACAGAAAATTGTAAGAAACCTACCATTCTTGAATGTAATTATCAAAATTTAAAATATACAAATCTATGTCGAAGTAACATATGTGCTTCTCTTCTAGCCCTTTAACAGTAGTGCTGGACTGAATTGCCAGAGTTCTAAGTAGACACCATCATAAAGACTATACTGTGAAAACCTGAACTTATATAAAGACCCCTGATAAGTCTTCTGGAAGTAAGTTTCTTTGATACTGCCACATTCATAACAGAATATGTGAATAAAGATATAACTTTATCCTTTCAAGTTCACATATCCTTTTAAGGTTTAAAACAGTAAAAATAGCAAGAAGTATTTATTATAAATTAGCTAAGTTTAATGGTATAATGATTTCCCTTTTTTCCCCCACGTGGTTCCCAAGTGAAGAACAGAAGACTGCCTTAGCATCTGCAGAAGGCCCACTTTAAAGACACTCACAGACATGGTCTAATCCTCATAAAGCTTACCTTTTCCTTCCCCTCCATACTTGAGTATCCCAACCTGTATATCTCCAAAAGAAAGGAAGACCCAGGTAAGCAAGTAACTTGCCCAAAGTCATGGAGGTCACATGGAGGTGAGGTCGGAGCCCTTCTAACCCAGGTTCTGGGCACTGACTGACCAACTCTGTTTTTCTCACACAGTTCTAGGCAAGTCAGTCCCAGTCACTGAATGGGCCATGGGTCTTTTAAGAAGAGGCTGACAAAGCTTTCTCCTCTACCATTATCAAGTTGAAAATCAACCTCTGAGTATATCAAAACTGAAAAGTAGCCAGAAAGATCACCTCAGCAGCTGAATTTCCTACACAAGTGATAGGAAATTCTAAATCTTGACACTTGCTCATATAGATGTAGTCTATGTTTTAAAAGATGTTTTCAAGAAAATATTCATGAGTTTTGAGAAAATTCAAATTTCTAAACCTTAAATGTAAAAACTACAAAAATAATGCTTTACCTTGAATTTCAATTCTGACCTAAAAATTTTGGAAATGCTTTGCATTGTTCCCAGGTGTGCAGAAAGGTAAATGATGCATTATCATCTGTAAACATGCGCTGGAATAAAATGTAAGACAGCTATCTTTAGCCCAACTGCTTCATTTACATTTAAGAAAATTTTTAAACCATATAATAAACATTTAGAAATGCTCAGAGGAAATCAGGTTCATGTAAGTCATGGCAAAGAACCAAAGACTCAGGCTGAACTGAGAAATTCTCAAAACGATGTCTACATTGTATTTTGCAACATCAGACATTAAACAGCAGTAGCTGGTTTTTTAAAACTTAACGCAATGTCTTAAGTATCTTTAAAATAAGATACCGCATGTGGCCAATAACAACACCTGGCAGGTCTCTCTATTACCATAAAAACCATTCAGCTTTGACTGTCCTGCTCCTCCTCTCCCTTTAGAGAAGTTAGGATGACGCCAGTCTCAAATTGGTCCTCAGATGTTTACTGCTTTGGATGAGCTGGGCTTACACATAATACTCACTTTAGCTGTTGGCTATTGTCAAGGAAAACATTTTCTTCTCATTTTAATGTTATAAAATGGCCAAACTAGTAAGAAACAGTAAAAGCTAAACACAAACATAAGTGGCGTATTTAATAATGATGGTAATTATCATGCTGTGTGTTCTCAGGTGTAAGTAGTAAACTTCTCAGTACATACACTTCTACTGAAAACCAAACTAAGTTTGTATAGCTTCTCTAAGTCTAGAACCTTAAAAAAAAAAAAATTTAAGTATCAGAGTCCTCATGACAACTAACAAAGTTTAATCCATCCCCATACAATGAGTCCAACTTCTGACACCTCAACTTGGCGTTGTCATACGTGTTGGGATGCACATAGCTATCCTCGGAGGCAAATTAGTCCACAGAACACAGGTACAACACACTTGGAAAGACTATTCAATTAACTATGGCTAAGATGCTGTATGTCCTCATTGTCTCTTTTAATGACGAGAGATTCTTTTTAAAGACAAATACATCTACTATGGATGTTTTATTTTACTACACAAATGACAGGGAAGATTTGAAATTTCTCAAAAAGAGAAAGCAGGAGCTATTCAGAATTGCTATCTGAAGATTCTTAGAACTTTACACACTATTAATTCCAGCTGACATCCACCACCATCCCACTTACACATTTTCAAGACATTCATATGGCACATGTGGTGTTGTCAATTCCTCAGGATCCTGTCCATCATCCAGGCCTAACTAGGAACAAGTATTTACCATATTGTAACAATTGCCTGGATGTATGACTGACATCTTAAAACAAAGTTCAGCAAACTCTTTCTGTAAAGGGTCAGGTAAATAAACATGTTAGGATTCATAAGCCATACAGTCTATGTTGCAATTGTTCTTTGTAATTAAGTAAAAGAACTACAGTGTGTTCAAATAAAACCTTACTTGCAGCCGGGCGTTGGTGGTGCACACCTTTAATCCCAGCACTCGGGAGGCAGAGGCAGGTGGATCTTTGTGAGTTCGAGGCCAAGCCTGGTCTACACAGCTAGTTCCAGGACAGGCTCCAAAGCCACAGAGAAACCCTGTCTCGAAAAACCAAAAAAAAAAACAAAAAAACCTTACTTGCGAAGACTATCAGAAGGCTGGATTTAGTTGTGTGTAATAATTCAATAAAGCACTTTAACAGCCACCAATGGTTTTTGTTTTGTAATTTCAGTTTTGAGAAGAAATACATTAAATTGCATATTCATATTAAATTAAGTATATTAATGTATGACAGGACACTTTGGATCTGTTTTCATTTGGGTACAAGAAAGAATTCAATACATTTGGTATATGACTAAGAAAATAATGGGAACAGAATTAAAGCAATTTGATTACAGTGCAAATGTTGGGAGATAAGGAACATGCCCCAATCCTGGCCAAGGAGCAGAAGACAGCTTGGGAGAACCTTCTGTAAAAGAACCCTCCCTTATTCCCTTGGATACTTTGTATCTAGACAAGGTACTCAACTCATCCCTGCAGCTAACCAAAATAAAAACCAATCTTAGTCTAAACCAGGGTATTAAATCATAGAACTTAGCCTAAGCTAAGTAATTTTCTATTACTCACCGTGCATCTTAAATGTAAAGGCTCAAAACTTTACAATTTCACTTGCAGCAAGTCTTAATTTCAACTTTTTACAAATTAAAGGAAGCATTTAAGGTCCTGAAAGCCATTAAGAATTAACTGAAGTTTAAAAATACTCTGTATGTCAGTTACTGATAGTGAGGCAACTTTATAAATTTTACTTTCTTAGACAAATAATGTAGTACTCCTTTCTTTGATACTGTATCTAAAAACATGCCCAAGCCCCACCCAGTCAACAGGGATTGAATCCTATTAGGTATGCTACCAGTAAACTATATCTGCAGTCCTTTTATTCTTTTTTATTTTGAGATGTGGGGGAAGTCTCACTAAGTTTTCCAGGATGGCCTTGAACTTGAAATCCCCTGCCTCATCCCAGGGCACTTAGGATCAGAAAACTGCAGCATGAGGCCCAGTTTAAAACATTCTTTCAATATATTAGAGCTTTTTGCTCTTGTTTTTCTTTTAAGCTAGAGGTGAGCAAATTCTCTCTGCAAAAAAGGCAAACAGTAACTACTTTAGGTTTTGTTAGCCATATGGTTTGATATCATGGCTTAAAAGTAGCCATAGCCAATATGTAAGCAATTGGCATGGACAAGTTCCAATAAAATTTTATTTACAAAAACATGAGCAGGTTGGATTTGGCCTATAGATTTTAACTGGTGAACTAATACACAAAAATTACTAACCAATCTTTCCAAGTAAATTAACTTTACTACTTTATTATTTCCAACATATATCAATCATAAAGAAATGTAATAAACATTTTTGATTATCACATCACTAGATGTATAAAGTTTAGTGACCTTGTTTATATACATGAAACATATTACATGTAATTTAGAATTATCACAGCATGGTGGCATATACCTTTAATCTCAACATTCTGGAGGCAGAGGCAGGTATCTGTGAGTTCCAGGCCAGCCTGGTCTACATAGGAAGTTCCAGGACAGCCAGGGCTAGAGAGACCCTGTCCCAAAACAAACAAAACAAAAACCAAAAATTCTAGTTATTGGAGCAGGGGAGAAGGCTTAGAGGTTGAGAGCACTGGCTGCTCTTCCAGAGGACCAGGGTTTGATTCCCAGTGTCCACATGACAGCTCATGGCTGTCTGTAGCTCTAGTTCCAGGGTATCTGGTACCCTCATGTGGACATGCACATAAAAATCATTTTAAAAATTCTAGTTATTTTCAATTGATGAATTTGCGAGGTCTGCTATACATAACTGTTATTCGGTGTTAAGTTCTATATAACCCCCACCTTTTCTGAGAAGCTGGTACTAGAGCCCACTATTAAAGATGGAGAAGGAATTAATCACGTAGACAACTCTTTCTCTCTAAACAATTTCCAGGTAAAGACACCTATTATATAGATACATTGCTATTCCAAATCATACACCTGTTTCAAAAGACAATATTTTGTGCATATGTGTGTGGTGTCTGTATATGTACATGTTTTTATGTGTGTATCAACTTTTATTATGAATTTATGCTATACTTAAAAAAAAAAGGAAAACCTTACCTCTAATCATTAACCAAGAAAATGACACAAACACTTCTGAGAATAAGGATAGCAAATCCCACTAATTTCAAATTTTGAAAATACAATTACTTGATGTCTAATATAAGTAATAAACACCGTGTCAAGTTTTGTTATAGCACCTTACTCTAACAAACTTGAGACCCCACAGATCAGGAGCAAGGCGTGTTCATCCTTGCAGAAAAGGGTAACCACTTTCTATACACAAGGCAATTATCTACGAAAAATAGGGCCGAGGATAGGATTGCCAGGTTCTGGGGGCGAAAAGACAAGTTTTTTACTCTGTGGCTTAATGTCTTTCTGGGTGTTAAAACTTTAGCTGGGAGGTGGTGGCGCACGCCTTTAATCCCAGCACTCGGGAGGCAGAGGCAGGCGGATCTCTGTGAGTTCGAGACCAGCCTGGTCTACAAGAGCTAGTTCCAGGACAGGCTCCAAACCACAGAGAAACCCCGTCTCAAAAAACCAAAAAATAAATAAATAAATAATAAAGTGGCCTCAGTGGGGACCCAGGGCCTTGCATATGCAGCTATATAAACAGGCTGTTCAGAAGAATGTCAATCCATGTCATCAAGAAGTCAGATGACTACAGCCCCTGCTCCCAGCCTGAGGCCACCCAAGAAAATCCTGAACCAGAACTGCCCAGCTGTCCTACTCCCGAATTCCTGTGAGGTCTTCAGTGTTTCTTTTAAGTCTTTGTTTGGGGTATTTTATTTTTTATGGTAGCAATAGATAACCAACACATTTACCTACAGGGAATTCTCACGCATGTTAGGCCACTCCTTAGTTTTGAAAAATGACTGAATTATATAAAGTACTCCAGAAGCAGATGAGACTTCAATGAAAAATCATCCTTGTCTTGCAGAAAAGGAAACTAAGACAGCTGGAGGGGACTTACTCAAGTCTACCCTTCCTCTCTAACTCAGGCCATAAGATTTGTCCTCTACACCCCCTCTGCTCCTGGACACCTCACAACCCGTTCCTCAGTCCTGGTGGTTTGACTTCTTGTCTCTGTCTTTCTGTCTACGTAACCCCATCCGGACCTTTTCTGACTCCATTAATCACGTCCTGTTTTTACATATCCACTTGTGTCCCCTTCAGTTCTCATTACTGCACCCACAGTTAAACACATTTATAATGATCTCACATCACTGCTCCCTCCAGACCCATTTGTAGACATTCTTTGATTTGTGTTTGCTCTCCTAGCTCAAGTCACCCTGCCTTCTATAATTATTAGATTACATGTGCTTCCACTGCTAGACTGCCAGGATCTTCCACCTCTCTCCGCCCCATTCACCTTACTGAATTTGTCCTCCAGATATGAATCGTAACTCAAGCTACGTGCCCTTGTATGCACCCCATGCACCTTTCCTTTATAATACTAAACACCAGCTGCACTGTTCATTTCTAGATGGTAAAAAGCTAACTGGCTACTAGACTGTGAGTGTGTAAGTTCAGTGACACACAGTAAAGGCTACTGCAACTCGTAGTGTGTGTTCATTTGGGTTGAAAACATGTGGCTTAGGCCAGACTGCTGACTAGCAAGGGTTCTGTTTGTTTTTGCTGTGCTAGTCTTTAAGAGCCGCGATGTAAAGACCAAAACCTTGGCTCTTAGACCTGCATTTTAAATCCACAGCTACCATACAAAAATCCTACCTGATGCTGTTTATTTTGTCTTACATGGCCCTCATTTTATTCATACAGAAAGCTGATTTCTTGTTTGAATAGATACAAGCCTCTTTTTTCTTCTTTTCTAAGAATGATATCCAGGTATGATGGCTTGAATAATGACTCCCAGAAGCTCATATGTTTGAATTTCTAGTCATCAGGGAGTGACACTATTTGAGAAGGATTAGGAGGTGTGGCCTTGTTCAGGGATGTGTGTCAGTAGGGTAGAAAGCCCATGCCAGGCTTGCCACTGTCCCCCAGCCTGCAGATCAGGATGTAACTCTCAACTTTGCTAGTGCCTACCTACATGCTGCCATGCTACCCACCATGATGACCATGGGCTAAACCTCTGAAACTGTAAACCAGCCCCCAATTAAACACTTTTGTAGAAGTGACTTGGTCATAATGTCTCTCCATAGCAGCAGAACGACAATGGACACTCGGTAAACAGTCTAGAGCTGAACATACCCGCTCCATTATCAAAGATATCTGTTCTACCACCTTCACACCCTCCACAGGTGCCTTCTATCTCAAGGCCAAAGATAACTGCTCTAGCTCCTGCCATTCTTAAAGCCAGAAAATGAGAGAGANAAAAAAAAACTTTACCAAAGAATGGATTACCTTTATAGTTTTTGTACATTGTTTTTAGATATACATCCAATATAAATAGCAAAAAGCACACAGAAACTGAATGAATGGGTCAGATGGGATAGCTGTAACCCACTAGGGAGGGAGTAGCTCTGAGTTCAGACTGCATACCTCTATCTCCAGCGCCATGAGCTACTGAAGTCAGGGCTTTCCCGGAACACCCTCTAGTGACACCTATGGTCAAGAAACTTAAAATAGCCTTGTAGAGAGCAACTTAATTCACCTTCATATTCAGGATGTCAACAGAGTAAATTAGTGCCCACCAGTTCTTTATCTGCAGGGGACCCAAGTCATCCAAGAGGGACTTCCTTACTTACCAGACTGCAGCAGTAAGAGGCACAAGGCATGCAAGAAAGATTTTCATCTCCCAGACTGCACCAATAACAGGAAACTGTTACCTATGCCCTACAGGTATGTTCCATCAGCACTGCTCAGGCTTCACCACCACAATGGGACAGTATTTCAAGGCTTTGTTTGGTCTTTGGGGGAAAAATTAAAGTACTGCCACCCCATTTTGAAATGGGTCGAGTTAAAATGCATTAAATTTAAAATGAATGAAAACCCAGGACTCTCATCACTCAGCATTTCAGAATCTACCACATCAGATTGCACATAACCTTTACACTAAAAGATTGAGAAATGAAAATTAAGAAAATCTGTAAAACTTCCAACTACTAGCCAGAGATTAAAAACTGGCTAATAATCCAATTCTGCTCTTAGGAATGGTGAAAAGCAATAAACAAAAACCAGCTCTCGCTCCTGTCTCCCACCCCCGCCACTCCTGAGAGGGAGAGCCAGGCCTGTGGTCTCCAACCTCTCACAGAAGAGCGGCCGTCATTCCCGCCTGAGCGACCAGTGTCCACAAAATGAAGATTCAATCTCTTGTTCCCGCAGTAAATCTATTCTATTCTACAAACATCTCTGAGCTCCTTCTACATTCTCTCTTGCGTGAAGCTACAGGAAGCAACAAAACAGTATGTATGACCCGCAGAGGCAAGGGCTTACCATTGCTCAAGTGTCACAAGCAAACTCCTCATGTAAACAAAGCTAAAGACTCCTAGTGACTATTCGTCCCAAAGATTAACCGCTTATTAAATTCCAAAATACAGTTTCCAAAAGGACTTTAAAAAGTCAGTGTAATTCTTTTCACAGCACACTGACAGCTTGAAACGTCATCTGCACTTTGTCATATTTGAAGAAATTATTATTATTCTGAAAGATAAACTGCACAGCGGTGCAAGCACAGAAAATCTAAAGAATAAAAGAAAAATGCAAACATAATCCTAAACATTAGCCTCTCTTTCCAGATCTAGCGGTGCTGTGGCGCGCGGACTAAGCCATTATTTATGCAGCAAAATGAACAGAGTAATTGTTCATTCTGTGCTCCGTCATGGTCCTGTAAGTATTCTACGAAAAGAAAAAAGACAAAAAGATGCTCAGTCAACAAAGAACTGCAGTGTCCAAGTAGTCTTTCATCACATAAGCCCTTATTATCGTGGGCTTTTACATTTACATCATGCAAATCTTGGTGCCTCCACACAGCCGACGAGGCATGGCACTCGCACCTCTTCTACAAAATCTCAACTGTATTTTAATACATTTTTTATGAAGTTGACCTCTTGAACTACATTCCCAACGAATAACCACTCTTTTAGGGTGAGGGGAGAAAAAAACCCCCGAAATCCTGGCAACGCTTAAGGAAACATCTGTGTAGGAACAGCCGTGCTATTTTAACTGAAATAATGCACTGCACCCTTTCAAACTTAGCTCGGAGACGGAGTTTGGGAGCACGAAAAGGTAGGGATGCGCACTTTCCTGATGGGGTCTTCTGACACAGCACAGGGCGACTCCGAGACCTGGGCCAGGTCGAGGGGCCGGGAGGGCGGCGGCAGCAGCAGGTAAGGGCGGCCGGGAGTCGGGCCTGGCCTCCCTCGCGGGCTCGCGCGGCGGGAGCGGCCGGGGCCCCAAGCCCGGCAACGCGACAGCCCTCCCGCTGCTAAGGCGTCCACACGCTCTCTAGTAATCCAACACCCCGACTTTCAGACAGGAGGCCGGGGGAGAACTTCCAACCGCGCCCTCCCTCCCCGGGGGGCGAGCGAGCAATCCCGACCTGGGCTCGCCACGGCCCTCGGGGGCGCGCCGGGCCGAGCCTGGGGCCCAGTCTCACGGCGGCGGGAACCCGCACCGCCCGACGCCTGGGGCGGCCAGGCCGACGGCGGACGGAGCGGAGCGGCAGGAGACGCCGAGGAAGCGACCCGGCTCAGCCGTTAACGACCGTGGCGCCTCTCGGGCGGTCAGGCGCGAGCGAGCCCGTCTCGGAGACGCGCCAGGCCCGGGCCGCGGCGCCACACAGCCCGGCAACTTCTGGCCGCCACCTCAGCGCCTCGGCGGGGAGAGCGGGCAACCGGGCCGGGGGCAGGGAGCGTGCCGAGCAGGGCTTACCCCGAAAATGAGTGGCTCCTTCCCTGCCTGCCGCCGACTGGCTGAGGCGCGGCTCGGCGGGGGCGTCGCGGCTGGCAGCGAGCGAACGGAGAGGCGGCGGTGCGAACCGTGAGCCGCCTGAGAGGAGACGCGCCGCCGCCACCGCAGACAGCTCGGCAATATGGCCGCCCGGCGCCTCCTCGGGGGGGAAGGCGGGGCCGCCCCGCGCCCCCTCCTCCCGCGGCCCGCCAGTGGCGGGCGAGGCCGGGGCCCGAGCGCCAACGTCGCCGCCGCAGCGACTGCGTGTCTCCCGGCCCTCCCGGGGGGTGCTCGGCGCCACGGGCCGGCCGAGACGAACGGGCCTCAGCCGGGGGTACGCGGTGCGGGGCCTTGGCGAAGGCTTCCCGAGGGACGAGGACGCCGCGGGCCGGCGGGAGCCCGAGTCCGAAGCCCGCAGTGAAGGAAGCTGAGCCGCCCGCCCGCCCGCCGCCTGCCCCCGCCTCGCCGGTGGAAACTTGAAACTCCCGCTGGTGCCAGGGAACTCACGGAGGGCGTTTCCAGCGCCCCCGAGATGGAGCTGTTCCCAGGAGGAGGGGGGACCCGAGGAGCCGCTCCGGGGCGTAGTTGGGTGCTCAGCATCAAGATCCCAGGCTAGGAGGGGGATCTAGGCCCAACAGTTGCAACAAAAGAACGTTAATTTTGTGCAGATATTAACCAAATAGAAAAGCTGGGCGCTTTCAATTTTGCCGTGTTTTAAGTTCTCTCAAAAGCCAGTGGGCATGACCCTATAATGTGATCGGGTCTTTTTGTTGTTTTTAGCGGGGATACTCCTTGGCAGATAGGAGGAGGTTAAGGAAAGGTTGGAAGTGGGGCCCAAAGAACAGCCAAACCCAAATTATGCTAGACTTGGAGAAAGTTGCCCCTCTGACCATAGTCTCATTGTAGTCCCCTCGCTAGACTAGAGAGAACGGCTGGCTGCTTCCAGTGGGGTTCTCTCCGTGCTGCTAGCCCTGGGTGTTTTTTGCTGGGATTTAGAGTAACACTTGGTGCGACTGAACAAAGGACACAAACTTTACCAGTCTGCCGCATTCCATTTAAGATGCTTTACTTAATGTAACTTTCGTAGACGAACTTTCAAAGCCAAATATATATATATATATAGATATAGATAGATAGATAGATATAAAATAAAACTCTAGTTTACTTAACTTTTATAGAACAAATAATTCATCTTACCGTAGGCTTTTGCTGAGAAAGTAGCTTTTCCAGGAACCCAGCACACACTTTCACCAAGCTTCCTCTTCAGTGAGTTAGCATCGTAGCCCTTAGAGAACTCACTAAACAATTAAAAAGCCTCCCGAGATTTCAGGTTAATCTCAGAAGTCTTTAGATTGCAAATTCCCAAGGATGGGAAGCAGGTGCGCGCTTTGTAACCAAACAGGTTCCTGAGGTTCTTGGAGACCACCGGAGGAATACTTGCTGACCCTCTCTCCACAGTGCGACAAAGGAACAGTAAAAATGGTATGCAAATCCCTACGTAGTGCACAAATCAAACTAAAGTCTCTGTGGTATACTTTGCCGCTGAAAGTGGAGCGTTCGGCCTTGGTCACGTGTTCAGAACAGTGTGAAGCGCTTTCACGTGACCGCCTTGTCTAATGATTACAACAACCTGGGCTCAGGGTGAAAGCTCTTATTGACTTTAAAATAAGCTAAGAGGTATTTGTCAATGCAGCCTTCCTGGGAAATGGCAGAGCCAAGACTTAACCCCACACGCAATGCATGTTTGACTCAAGAGCCTTGGTCTTATCCTATGCTCTGCAGTAACAAATCCATGCCCATGCCGTTGTAGCATTTCAGTTGGTTCTCATAGCAGTAAACATTTAAGTAAAAGATTGTATTGTAGCTGGTAAGATAAAAAGGGTACTCTCAAACGTGAGTGGGGATGTAAACTGAAACAAATTCCAGCAAACAATTTGGTGTGGTGATTCAGTTCAATCTTTAAGAGGGTTCATAACCCTTAGAACATATAATCCCACATTTGGGGTTCTTTCTGAAGGAAGTAATCTGAAATAGAGCAAAAACTCCATCAAATACTATCACATAGTAAACAGAAACATGCCATTTTAGTTTGTTCTTCATATCAAATATTAGCACTTTTAAATGAAATATTGACTATTCAATCTAGATATCGCAAACGTCGGTTTCGTTGTTGACATGTATATTCACCTGGTGCTGAGAACGCACCCAGGCCTTTGCTGTGCCTGCTGAGCAGGTGCTCTCCCATGCAAGTTCAGCAGCGGCAGGGAAAGAGCCGCACAGACGTCCTAAAACACCCCTGTTGTTCTGGAAAGATACTTGGTGTTGGTCAATAGTCATCAAGATATATTTTTAAATAGCAAATAAGATATTTTAAAATTATGGTTAGAAAAGTGACTAACACCTTTAATCCCAGCACACAGTAGGTAGAAGCAGGCAGATCTCTGTGAGTTATATAGTGATACCTTGTCTCTAAAAAAAAAAAAATTACCAAAAATTACCAAAATCTCTACACTACACACTTATTGGAGACTTCACCACAGTGTGTTGGCTTATTCTAATTTTCTAATTTTTGGAATTCCACTGCTAGTTGTAAAAGCGTTGATCTCACTAGCACACATAAAAGTACTTCCTAAAATGAAGAAAATTAATTTTTTTTACAAAAATAATTTATAGATAATTTTTTTGGGGTTTTGTTATTGTTGTTGTTGGGTTTTTTTTGTTTTTTTTTTTTAAAAAGCTAGGTTACAGGCCCGTTGCTAGTTTATAAGGCTGGCCTTCTGTTTAGGTAAAGAAGAAAGCAAACAGTGCTGTGTGTTATGACGGTAATAAAGATACACACACAGTGGCCAGGGAGGCAGAAGAGAGCAAGTAAGTCTACCCAGAGAAGAGAACACTGCAGCAGCAGGAGCTGAGAGGAAAGTGGTGTGGAGAAGTTTCCTCAGAGAAGCCAGGAGAGATAGCAGCTCTGGGTGCTGAGTATCACTGTGTAGTTGAAACCCAGGGGGCTCAGAAGGGTAAGTTGGGCAGTGAAGAGTTTTTCCCTGCTTAAAACTTAGGCATTGAAGAAAGGAGTGCCAGGTAGGATGACCAACCAAAATCTGATTGGATTTAAGGCCTACACCGTGAGATGGAACCCATCCCCAACTCTGCTTGGGTGGCTAAGAACCAGACATCAAAATGCTAGGGACATAGGGGAAAAAAACAATACTACTGTTCTGCTAAGGGAACAAAGCAATAAGATGACTCCTAATACTTCATGCTGCACTCATAGACCAGTGACTTGCTCAGCCGTCAGCAGAGAGGGTTCCTCCTCCTGTAGATGGGTACAAATACAGAGACCCACACAGCAAGACGATGTGCGGACAGTCAGAGACCTGTCCTAAATGGGATGTCTCCATCAAATCCCTTCCCTGAGGGCTCAGAGAACCCTATGGAAGAGAAGATTGTAAGAGCCAGAGGACATGGAGGACACCAAGGAAATAAGACCTTCTAGACATAGCAGGATGGATACACAGAGACTGTGGCAGTATGCCCAGGACCAGGACAGGTATGCACCAGATAGGGTCCAGCACTGAGAGAAGACATAGTCACAAACCCCCATCCTTAACCCAGAAGCTGTCTTCAACTGATAACCACCCACAAATGAAAAATTAGTTCTCTCCAACAGATCTCACGGAGAACGCAAAGCACTCCTAAGGGCAGGCCCCATGCCTAGCAGTAGATTGCCAACACAAACAAGGTCAGTGGCATCTTGGAGGTTCTTTGTCTCATGCTTTTTTGTTGTTGTTGTTTAACCTTACAGATCCCCTTTGTATATAGCTTTCAGTTTTGTATTTTTATGGGATTCCTGTGTATAAGAGTGCATGTGTGTGTGTGTGTGTTTCTGTGACTATATGTGTTTCTTGTAGTTTTTTCCAGGGCTCTTTTCTTTTCACTTTGTCCTATTCCAGTTTGTTTTGTTTTAATGTTATTCTTTTTTTTTTTTTACAATTTTTTAAAAATATTTATTTATTATGTATACGATATTCTGTCTGTGTGTATATCTGCAGGCCAGAAGAGGGCACCATACCTCATTACAGATGGTTGTGAGCCCCCATGTGGTTGCCGGGAATTGAACTCAGGACCTTTGGAAGAGCAGGCAATGCTCTTAACCACTGAGCCATCTCTCCAGCCCTTAATATTATTCTTTAGATGCCTGTCTGTTCTTTAATAAGACACAGGAAAGGTGTGAATTTGTATGGGAGGGTGCTGTGGGAACTCCTTCAGCCAACAGCCTTTAAGATACTAGCCCACTTTGGGCGTGGTCTCATGTACTATAAATGCCAACAGGAAGGGCTTTAGAGAGGTTCTCAGAGAAGTTATGGTGAAAACAGTAATCAGAATATATTGTATAAAAAACTATTTTCAATAAAATTAAAATAGCAGGGGAAAGAGGAATAATACGATTTAGTTTATATTTTAGTAAGACACCTGACAACAATGTGGATTGCATAGTTCTGTTACAGTGGGCAATGAATTTACAAGGAACACCTTAGATAATTTGGCTACAAAGCCCCCCATGGGAGGGCAGGATGGGCTAAGCTTGGGAGGTGGTGGGGATGCAGAAAGGGGTCAGGATTTGTTAAGAGAGTTGGGGACAGACTGAAGAGAAGGACGAGATGCAGTAGTGCTTTCAGGATTTCTTCTGTGTTTCCAGAGGGCAAACAGGAACATAGAGAAATACTTTTGCCACTCCTTAGGGAGGGGGCCCATACTGGCTGGTCTTCGTCAGCTTGACACAGACTAGGAAGAGAGACCCTCAACTGAGAAAATAGCTCTGTCATTTTGGCCCGTAGACACGTTTTTGGGACGTTTTCTTGACTAATGACTGGCTGATGTGGAAGGCCCATCCCACTCTATGTGGTGCCACCCTGGTCCTTGGTAGAATCGAATAGGACCCATATGGCATTGTTCTTTATTTCTATCATAATCTAAAGGAAAACACTCCTAGGATCCAGGGCCCTTGATGTCTTGTCATCAGTTCAGAAAAATGTCTTTGAATTCCTCGCAACTGGGACCCACTAAAATGTTGTTTTACTTAATATCCATTGTCATCTTGTTGTAGTAAACACATAGGACATTAGTGAGGTATGCCTCTGAGTATATTGCGAGGGCCTTTCCAGAAAGGCTTTACCAAGAGGAGAAGATCTTCCCTGAATGTGGGTGACAATATCCCATGTGCTAAAATCCTGAACTGGATGAAGAGAGAGGGAGATGGCTGGGCAGTGGTGGTGCACACTTTTAATCCTAGCACTGGGAGGCAGAGGTAGGAAGATCTCTGTTAGCTGGAGGTCAGTCTGGTCTACAGAATGAGCTCCAGGACTGTCAGGGCTACACAGAGAAACCCTGTCTCAAAAAAAAAAAAAAACTTGGTAGATAGATATATAGATAGATAGATCTGTTATGAAACCCTTATGATCCCTATGACAAGGTCATACATAACCCACAGATTGAGAACCACTGAACTACCCAGATGTGAGGGTGTGGTCTCGTGCTCTTGTCATTGTGCCTTCCCTGTCATAACAGACTACATCTTCACATTATGAGCCAGAATATACCCTTCTTCCCTCCCTAGTGGCTTCTTGCAGGTTGAGAACAATGATACAGGCGGGTGGTACTCAACTTTGATTCCAGATGGCAACAAGACAGGTAAAGCTGTCTACATTGTAACTCTGAAAAGGATCCTAGCAAAGCTTTTGTTTCCACCAAAAGCCTGCTGGAGTCAGTGTCATGCCCTATAGAAATCCTTGATGGGCTAAAGTTTGCCTCTGATACTCCTATTGGTCACTATCCAACAGAAACTCACTAACCAGATGTAGGAAGTTGATGGTGACTGACCCCAGCCTCTCCCAGCACCGTATCAACCTGCCTACCATTGCTCTGTGTGGCACAGACTCCCTCCTGTGCTGTATGGCCATCATCGTCACTCTGTGCAGTACAAGGGAGCTCACTCTGTAGGTAGGATGTGGCTGCCCCGGCTTTTGAAGTTCTACGCACGTGCAGCACCATCTCCAAGATCGTGTATAGTCTCGCCTGATCTCTCCTTCTATGGAAAAGAACATCAGGAACTTCAGCAAGGATGGACTGTGTACTGACTCCTGACTTGCTGGTGCCTAGCTGTGCTGACTAGTCTATAGACACACATGATTTCTGTGCCCACCAGAAGATCCCCACCCACTGAAAACTGGATCTCTGAAGAACGGCCTACAGCCCCCACTGCTGAAGTCACTGGATGGTAGGACCCAGCACCGAGAAGGCTCATGTTGCTAACACTTAAGTGGAAAGAAGGGTGTCAGGAAATAAACAGTTCCTGATAGGTAAGCACTGGGCAATCAAAACAATCAGGAAGGTTGGGAATATGCTGGGTTTTAATATCTACGGAGAATCTAGGAATAAATGTATATTCAATAACTGGACATAGATGAGCTATACGAAACTGTGACAAATGAGAATAAAGTGGTGGGACAGCCAGGCATGACATCACAGACCTGTAATCTCAGCACTCAAGAAGCACCAGGAGTTCAAGGCCAGCTGGAACTACATGAGAGTCTATTTTAAAAGACTAAATAACAATGAAAAACACAAAATAAATGCACATAGATACACTAAAGAAGGTCTTTACTCCACTTATTGGGAAATACAGTTTTATCCGACCCAAGAATTTTAACAAAAATATTAGATAGCTAATAGGAGCATTTTTATATGGAAAAACTTTAAAATGGTTTTTCATTGAAAATTATCCACTATTTTTTAAAAACTGTAACAGAGCAGCAATAGTGCTAGTTTTAAAGTCTGCGAATAGAACACAGCTAAGAGAATCTGCGTTGTGAACAACAGCTCTCACTACTCACATTATCGAGCTTGTTTAAGCACACATACTCAATGTATTCACCATAATAGCCCTCAGTAAACTCAAAGAAAACTATCTTATCGCTGATGCTGTGTGCTGAGTAAGCCACACAAAGTTAATTGCTGATATGAGCTATAAAATTTCAGTACAGTCAATAGAAGTACGAGGGTTAATGTGCCTAAGGAAGAGTCAGGAAACCAGAGGTCTATTCCTACCTTCATTTTCTCCCTATCTTAGGATCAAATTACTTAAGTACATAATTCATGTGTTCACAGATATGAGCATATTAGATCAACAAAGACAAGGTAAAAGTTATGACTTAATCATCTCCATGTATATAGTAAAGGCAATTTAGTTTGTGATAAATGGCAATAAAATTTCAGAAGTAAGTAATAAATGGAGTGGAAAGAGTCTAAAGAAGAGAACGTACAAGCCTGGCTTTATTCCCAGTTCCTACCAACAAGTTACAAAGTGCCCTTGACAGAGTGTACGGACAGTTCTGTAACCTACTGGGAATGTTAGAGAAAGAAAGCACTAGGCCTTTCCCACATGTTGTTTAAAAACATTGCAGAATTGTCAGGACTGAAAAAGGTGTCCAAGAGCACTGAGTCTCGTCTCCAGGAGAATTGGCCAATGGTCATCTCAGCAGCTGTGAGACCTGAGTGTTGCTGGACCTCCAACTGAGTGAGACCTCTGAGTGAGACTGTGTGTGCCCTTGTGTGCGCTTAGATTTCCTGTTCACTAGGTGAGACAGCTGGACTAGAATAGCAGCAAGCTTTCTTCGGGTTTTAGAATTCTCCAGCACTCACTCAGACCCATATAAAATGGTTGATTTTAATGTAAACAGTGTCATTTACAGAATGCATTACATACTTTTCTAAAATATGTAAACGTGTGTACGTACAGAGCCACCCTCCATAAAAATCTTGTAATTGGGGGCTGGAGAGATGGCTCAGTGGTTAAGAGCATTGCCTGCTCTTCCGAAGGTCCTGAGTTCAATTCCCGGCAACCACATGGTGGCTCACAACCATCTGTAATGAGGTCTGGTGCCCTCTTCTGACCTGCAGACATACACACATATACAGAATATTGTATACATAATAAATAAATAAATATTCTAAAAAAAAATCTTGTAATTGGAGACCGAAGTAGTGACTGGTTTGTAACTCAATCAGCTTTGTGCATTATTACACTTTCCTTCCCTTATGGGAGGAGGGACAAGAATGAAAGATTTAAGTGATGAAATAATCCCCCTGGTTGTTAGCGCAGAATATTCTCAACAGCTACCATTTTGGTTTCCTTTCATTTGTTTGAGTCTATACAACAGCAAGCGTGCTCAGCACTTTATGAAGTGCCAAGTACAGAAGATCAGAGCTTTAATGTGTTTTAAAATATGGGGTGGAGAGAAGGAAGGTTCAGTGTAGGAGCACATGCTCTCTCCAGAGGACCTGAGTTTGGTGTCCAGCACCCATGCTAGATATCTAACCACCTACTACTCCAGCTCCAGGGATCCAACACTGTCTGCTGACCTCTGCATTAGGAGACATGTGCATATACTCACATGGACACATACGGACATAAAATCTATCCACATATTATTGGATGCTTTTAACTTTAGCGGATGGAGCCTCTCCCCAAGTGGGCTGTATTTGGTGACTTATGGTGACAAATGGACTGAGAAGGAATCGACAGTGTGTGCCATGATCTGACAGAGCTCTGTGAACTCATTCATGTGGTAAAACGTGACTGCCAACATAACAGTATTCAGAAATGGAGCTTTAAGCTGGCTGGTGGTGGCACAAGCCTTGAATTCCAGCACTTGGAAGGCAGAGGCAGGCAGATCTCTGTGAGCTCAAGGTCAGCTTGGTCTGCAGGGGTAGTTCCGGGACAACCAGGGTTACACAGAGAAACCCTTTCTCAAAAAAACAAAACAAGGCAAAAACTAAAAATAAATGGAGATTTAAGAAATGACTGGCCATAGTGAGCTGCTTTCTTGAACTGAATTACTATCCTTAGAAGAGAGCTTCTGCTGTGTTTGTCCTTTTTGCCCCTTCTGCCCTTCTGCCATGTGACGGCACTCAGTTACAGGGCACCATCTTTGAAGCAGAGAGAGCCAGTTCTTCCTATATACCAAATCTGCTGTCGCCCTGATGTAGGAGTCCGTCCCCAGCCTCCAAAACGGTGAGGCATACATTAGTTATAAATTACCTACTAATTTTAGTTAGCTTTCTGTCGGTGTGACGAAGTGCCTGAGGCAGTTAACTCACACAGAGAGGCTTTCTATTGGTGCACAGCTTTTGAGGCTCCAGTAAAAATAAAGTGGCCTGCTGGGCGGTGGTGGAGCACGCCTTTAATCCCAGCACTCGGGAGGCAGAGGCAGGCGGATCTCTGTGAGTTCGAGACCAGCCTGGTCTACAAGAGCTAGTTCCAGGACAGGCTCCAAACCACAGAGAAACCCCGTCTCAAAAAACCAAAAAATAAATAAATAAATAATAAAGTGGCCTCAGTGGGGACCCAGGGCCTTGCATATGCAGCTATATAAACAGGCTGTTCAGAAGAATGTCAATCCATGTCATCAAGAAGTCAGATGACTACAGCCCCTGCTCCCAGCCTGAGGCCACCCAAGAAAATCCTGAACCAGAACTGCCCAGCTGTCCTACTCCCGAATTCCTGTGAGGTCTTCAGTGTTTCTTTTAAGTCTTTGTTTGGGGTATTTTATTTTTTATGGTAGCAATAGATAACCAACACATTTACCTACAGGGAATTCTCACGCATGTTAGGCCACTCCTTAGTTTTGAAAAATGACTGAATTATATAAAGTACTCCAGAAGCAGATGAGACTTCAATGAAAAATCATCCTTGTCTTGCAGAAAAGGAAACTAAGACAGCTGGAGGGGACTTACTCAAGTCTACCCTTCCTCTCTAACTCAGGCCATAAGATTTGTCCTCTACACCCCCTCTGCTCCTGGACACCTCACAACCCGTTCCTCAGTCCTGGTGGTTTGACTTCTTGTCTCTGTCTTTCTGTCTACGTAACCCCATCCGGACCTTTTCTGACTCCATTAATCACGTCCTGTTTTTACATATCCACTTGTGTCCCCTTCAGTTCTCATTACTGCACCCACAGTTAAACACATTTATAATGATCTCACATCACTGCTCCCTCCAGACCCATTTGTAGACATTCTTTGATTTGTGTTTGCTCTCCTAGCTCAAGTCACCCTGCCTTCTATAATTATTAGATTACATGTGCTTCCACTGCTAGACTGCCAGGATCTTCCACCTCTCTCCGCCCCATTCACCTTACTGAATTTGTCCTCCAGATATGAATCGTAACTCAAGCTACGTGCCCTTGTATGCACCCCATGCACCTTTCCTTTATAATACTAAACACCAGCTGCACTGTTCATTTCTAGATGGTAAAAAGCTAACTGGCTACTAGACTGTGAGTGTGTAAGTTCAGTGACACACAGTAAAGGCTACTGCAACTCGTAGTGTGTGTTCATTTGGGTTGAAAACATGTGGCTTAGGCCAGACTGCTGACTAGCAAGGGTTCTGTTTGTTTTTGCTGTGCTAGTCTTTAAGAGCCGCGATGTAAAGACCAAAACCTTGGCTCTTAGACCTGCATTTTAAATCCACAGCTACCATACAAAAATCCTACCTGATGCTGTTTATTTTGTCTTACATGGCCCTCATTTTATTCATACAGAAAGCTGATTTCTTGTTTGAATAGATACAAGCCTCTTTTTTCTTCTTTTCTAAGAATGATATCCAGGTATGATGGCTTGAATAATGACTCCCAGAAGCTCATATGTTTGAATTTCTAGTCATCAGGGAGTGACACTATTTGAGAAGGATTAGGAGGTGTGGCCTTGTTCAGGGATGTGTGTCAGTAGGGTAGAAAGCCCATGCCAGGCTTGCCACTGTCCCCCAGCCTGCAGATCAGGATGTAACTCTCAACTTTGCTAGTGCCTACCTACATGCTGCCATGCTACCCACCATGATGACCATGGGCTAAACCTCTGAAACTGTAAACCAGCCCCCAATTAAACACTTTTGTAGAAGTGACTTGGTCATAATGTCTCTCCATAGCAGCAGAACGACAATGGACACTCGGTAAACAGTCTAGAGCTGAACATACCCGCTCCATTATCAAAGATATCTGTTCTACCACCTTCACACCCTCCACAGGTGCCTTCTATCTCAAGGCCAAAGATAACTGCTCTAGCTCCTGCCATTCTTAAAGCCAGAAAATGAGAGAGAGAGACAGACAGACAGACAAACAGGCAGACAGACAGAGACTGAAACTCATTCTTTTCAGGATATTTCCTAGATTATTTCTATCTACTATGTGTATATGTATCCATATATCATATTATTGTAAATATATTCTTTATTGGTTTTAACTTTATAATGTAAATATATTATGTATTTGTTTTAACTTAGTTCTAGGACCAAATATAACTGCAAATGAGATTAGTATTGTATAGATTTTTCTTCTTGTTTGATTGCTTGTAGGATTTTTGTTATCATTTGATTGATTGATTGATTGATTGATTGTTTTGTTGTTGTTGCTGTTTTAGGTAGGGACTTCATCACTGGCCTAGGCTGGCCTCAAACTTTCACTCTTTTTGCTCCAATCTGAATTCCTTGGATTATAGACCTGTGTTACCTTGTCTTATCTGAGAATGTCAGAGTCTTCACTCTGGATGGTCATGTGCTTAGCTATTTGTTGTGTATGGGGGCAGGGGATTTGCATGTGCATGTGGAGGCCAGAGAAAAATCTTAGGTATCATTCTTCAGAAGCCATCTACTTTAAAACAAAACAAAACAAAACAACAACAACAACAGGATCTCTCACTGTCCTGAAACTCACCAGTTAGACTAGCTAGGCTGGCTAGGCTACAAGTTCCAGAGATCCCCCTGTCTTCACCTCCCAAGCCCTGGAATTACAAGCATGCACCACCACCCCAGGCTCTTCACATGGGATCTAGGAGTAGAACTCAGATACTCATGCGCTGTACCAACTGAGACATCCTCCCAGCTGAAAAAGGCCATCTTTTATAGATGGTAAAGAAATAGCTATGAAAAATATATTAACCTGCAGACTCTGAAGTTTGCATACTGGTATTTATTTAGCAGGAAGTTAAAAGCCAGGGAAACAGGAATGAGTGAGGTAGGGGGTATTGAAACAGGGAAGGAAAGAGCCAATGCTCAATTCTTTACTGAACTGGCTACCGTTTGAGCCAAGCACAACTGGCAGCTTGACTTTAAAGGCCAGTTCTCAGTACTGTGAATAGTCATATCTTAGAAGAGTTTGTCCACATGAAGAACACAGAGAAAGTCTACTGCTTCTCCCATCCACTATCGGTTAAAGGTTACCCTACCAGCTGTTCAGTCCTTGACATTCCAGCTGGGCAGACATGGGCAATGAAAACCTCCCATGGCGTCTCTGCAGGATCCACAGGGCAGCCCCAGAGAAGGAGTCAGTGAGTGTGTGGCATGCATCTCCATGAAGTCTAAATGCTGACAGAACTGGTTCACTGCAGGGGCAGCAGTGGAGGACAAGACAATTGCCTGAAGCCCTGAACTAGATGAGGCTAGAAGACACAAAGTGGCACCTCAGAGGCCCTGGCAACAGGGGATATCCTTTCATTTCTACCACACCACTCCAAATCCAGGTTTATCTCACTGACAAAGTCAGTGTGTAAGACCCTGCATCCTCTGCCCTGCCCAACACCTAAGCTATGTGCACAATTAACTAATTAGTAGCAAGAACCACAGTAGAACTTCGCACCCACCTGCTCTGAGGAAGTTATCATAATTAGAGTGTGAAAAGCCCCTCAAACACTCATGGATTTCCGGTTGACTGGGACTTGGCGGTAAGATGATGGACTTTGGGGAAAGCAATTGAATCCTGAGGGTTCTAATTCATGGATTTGTCTATTGGTGGGGTTATACAGTGGCATTGTTTGGAGGTTAAAGGTAGGTGGTAGGGCCTAGTTGGAGAAAGGTCACTGAAGGAGTGCCCCACAGAGAAGATCTATCTTGTTGTTAATACTGTCTTCTTCCTCTTGGCTTCCTGGTCACCATGAGACAAACAGCCTTCTCTTCTTCTCACTCTGTCACCAGGATGTTCTGCCTTTCCTAAGGCCCAAAGTAATGGAGCCAGCTGCTGATGGGCTGAAACCTCTGAAGCCATGAACCAAAACAAGTCTTGTCTCCTTTTCATTCATTCTCTTAGGTGTTTGTGGGGAAAGGAGGAGGCCCTGAGTGAGTCTGTGCTGTTGATGTGGGCACATCCTTGTCAAGGACCCCATAGCCTCGTGCTGCTGACATGGGCATGGGCACAGCCATGTCAAGAACCCCATTTTGTGCTGTTGACATGGTCACGGCCATGCCAAGGATTTCATAGCCTCAGGCTCAGGAAAAATGGCAAAGCCTTTCTCTCTGGTCTATGTGTGTGGGTAGTGTGTGCAGAAAATGTCCATCATAGATTCCCCCCAGCCAGCTATTTACTTTCTGAAGACTGCTGTCCTTCAGAGACTGCTAACCCTGTCCCCTTTATCCAGCTGTATACCATAAACTCTGCCCCCTGTTTGTCTGAAAGTAATAAGCCTGTCTCGTTGTTCAGATGTATGCAGTAGCCTCTGCTCTGTTCAACTCTATATAATAAACACTCTGAGCCTCATAGGTGCTGAGATTTCTCCATCAGAGAGCGTAGACCACATGATCCTAGCCTGTCCATGAGTTTGTGTGTTTGTCTTTCCTTCATTCCTGTGCCACCCTGTTATCTGAGATTTCTGTCCTGCCCAATCCCACAGTCATTCAGTCCCAAAGAAATACACAGAGGTCTACATTAATTATAAGCTTGTTGGCCTATTAGCTCAGGCTTCTTAGTAACTCTTACATCTTAAAGTAACCAGCTACAATTCTTGTCTGTGTTAGCCATGTGGCTTGGTACCTTTTATCAGCGAGGCATTCTCATCTTGCTTCCTCTGTGTCTGGATGATGACTGCAGACTTAGCCTTTCCTCTTCCCAGAATTCTCCTATTCTGGTCGTCCTGCCTCTACTTCCAGCTTGGTGACCCCACCTATACTTCCTGCCTGGCTACTGGCCAATCAGCATTTTATTAAAGCAATACAACTGATAAATCTTTACAGGGTAAAAAATAAAAAATCATTGTCCCACAGCACCACCCCAGTCATCTCCATTCCTGGTGCTGAATACAAGACCAGGAGGTATTTGTCACAGAAATATTGAATCTAATATATGTATCACCTGACTCATAAGTTTCATTTAATCTTCATGATAAACCCCATTGGGAAATACTATTCTGTTCCTCTTCCTTCCTCCCTCTTTTTCTTTCTTTCATTTCTTCATTTTTCTATTTGTTAGGAAACAAATAGAGATACTACCATGGCTGGTAATCCAGAAGACCAGGATCTAAAGTCAGGCAAATACCTATTTTAGAGCTTGCATGGTTGCTGAGATGAGGATTAATAATGAAAAAGCTGCAAAATCTGTCTGTGAGGATATGAAGATACTTGGGGGGAAGGAAATTTTCTTAAAGAGCACATCAGGATCTGATGGATATTTTCTGCAGAGTGTGCCATGCCATCTGTTCCCGTCTACAAATTAGCAATGCCTTCGGCAGAACCAGTCTCTCTTAATGAACTCCTTAAGACATCTTTTGTTTCTAAGCTTTTCCTCCTAAAGGGTTCACATCTCACCCTGCTTTTCTTCTCGTGCTACCCTTGGCTGGCTCCACCCATGCACACATTTGGGAATAACAATGTCATTATTTTCTCCTTCCTTCCCTTGTTCCTATGACAGAAAATGACCCTAGCTAGGTATTGCTAGGGAATTTCAGAGATTACAAAACAGAAAAGTTATGGAGGACTTAAATAACAGACATTTCAAATGTATAAGTAGCTGAAAGGCTCGGGCGACTACTCATGCATTCTCATTTTCTTGGAATGGTAACTAGATCAGTCTTGTTGAGATTTCCATTTTTCTCTGGGCCCATCGTTTTGGTAAAAATGAGATGTGGGCAATCTAGTTCATTGATCTCATAGTTTCTCTCTGACTGGAGCCTCTGGTGTTTGCTTCATCTGGGAAGAAAGGTACCATTCTTCTATCCTACCACTGTCTGAAATGAGCGGAAGCACAAAGGAGAGGGAATAGAGTAACCGGCTCACAAGTGGTTTGTTTAAATTTCAGAGGGAACCTAGATTGCTCATCTTCACATTCGTTTCTTCATGTAGAAGAACCCCATCCAAAGCTATTCTGAGAGTAGGCTCTAAAGTCAAGGGCTTCCTCCCTTGCTGGAGTTCTTTTATTCTCTACCTTTTTGTTTTCATTCTAAGATAATCATTCATTCATGCATGCATACATACATCAAACTAAATAAACACAGCACCAAACACCATCAAAGCTATTAGAGCGAAGTAAAATGCTTGCACTTTTCCTTCAATACCACTGTCGTTTCAATGTGTTTTTTAACCTACTGCAATATCCAATGTGTTGTACAACATTTTGTTCTAAATCACAACTGAGATCATTCCTCCCTGAGCAATTCCTGTTGACCTCATCCATTATATATTTACTTACTCTTTGGCCTCCAGCACTGTGACTTTTATCTGCTTCTTCTCTGTTTTCTTTCTGAATGCCCTACTGAAATCTGGTCTCACACTGTGCTTACAGACCTTGACCCTCCCTGAATTGTTCTGAGAGCCCAAGGCCCTCCAGCCTCTCAGACTCCCTGAGACTGAATCATTCTTTGGGGTTAGACCAATGGGGACACATCAATCATTTGACATGAGGTCAGAATTGTCAAATAAAACCAAGAGGACTGAGAATTCTTTACATGCAGGAAGATATATGTGACCTGTGTCTCAGTTTTGTTCCTGATAGGACACAATTTAAAACAAGAAAATCTAGATGGAAGACAAAGTGACTCTTCACAGTTTTAACCATTCCTAGCACATGAGGTCATCCTTGACAATTGTAGCTGAGAAAATGATCACTTCTTATAAGACAACAGTTTCTAGTAAGGCCCGAAAATAAAACGTTAAGCTAAAAAGGAAAAAAAAAATGCACTGATCATTCCACAAGCTGTCCTAATTTTTGTTTTGTTTTTACAAAAAGTTTACTTGTGTAACAACATCAGCGAGCATTTATGGTAGAAAATCTATATATACCAAAAGAAAAAGATGTGATTAACATGCTTGCAAGAATAACAAAGAAATGACATGCAGTTTAATGCAATGTTAATGAATGTGGCACTACATGTCAAGGTGATGCCCTGGGGGCTGGAGAGATAGCTCAATAGTTCAGAGCATTTGCTCTTGCAGAGGACTCGAGCTCAGTTTCCAGTACCCATGTTGGGACGCTCACAATCCTCTGCAACTTCCAGGAATCTGACTTCCTCTTCTGGTCTAAGTGGGTACCAGGCACATGAACGAGGGTATATGTGTAAGAGCAGGCAAGCACTCATAAACATACATACACAAACACAAAACACTCATAGAATAAAAACAAATCTTTTTTTAAAAATGATGCATGGGTTATTTTTCTTTAAAACTACCTCATACCTTTTAAATAAAGCATATCAAAATAATAATCCCTTTGAAAGAGTTCCCTTGTTATATTGAACAGAGCAGAAAATGGTGTACTCGGGAGGCAGAGGCAGGCGGATCTCTGTGAGTTAGAGACCAGCCTGGTCTACAAGAGCTAGTTCCAGCGCAGGCTCCAAAGCCACAGAGAAACCCTGCCTCGAAAAACCAAAAAAAAAAAAAAAAAAAAGGTGTTAAAATTTCAAAGCTCTTCAGCAGGGTAGTAGTGGTGCACACTTTTAATTCCAGTACTTAGGAAGCTGAGGCAGGAGGATTTCAAGTTCCAGATTAGCCTGGGCTACATAACCACACCTTATGTTTAAGGCTCCAATACTTAAATAGTTTGGAGAATAAAATGAGATACTCTCATATACTAAGATATTTTTTAAAAAAACCAATTTGATACTATGCATCGGAAATCCTAAATATATTCATAGTCTCTGATCATGTACCTATTTCTAACAATACCAAAAAATAAGGACACAGTTTGACATATACACTAAAATATTCTACACTAATATAACGGTTCATTGACTCCCCAGAACAGCTTGGATATCCTCAACTCAGAAGTTCTTCATAAAGGCAGATAGAAAGCCCAGTGAGTAAAAGCGCTTGCCTCCAAGACTGCCTGAGTTCAATCCCCAGAGCGCATCTGGTGGAGAGCGAGAGAACAGTTTCTAAAACTTGGCCTCTGATCTCCCCATGCAGCATGGCAAACATGCTTTCACATGTATGAATACACACGAATGAGTAAATGTAATAAAAATTTCAAACTTGTAACAAGTGTTACGTGAATTAGAATATACAGTGTCCAGTTGTACCCTGGTTTCTGTGCTTTCCACAGCCGTAGATTCAATCAAGTATGGAAAATATCTGAGGGAAAAATCTGCATCTATACTGACCATGTACAGTGTAACATACAGTGTAACAACTGATTGCATAGCATTAGGCACTCTAAATAATGTAGAGATGATTTAAAGTACTCAGGATTATGTATGTAGATGATATGCAAATGTTATTACCTCGTCCCATGGAAGGCACTTGAGCATCAGCAGATTGGAGTATTATAGGACATGTTCCAAAACTGGCCCAGTCTTCTGTGCATATGAGAGGTAACTGACAGCATAGTACATACATAATAAACAATATGACTCCCCATATATTTTTATTATTATTATATTATATTTTAAAGACTAATTTCGTATCAAGCATTCATTTTATAATCTTGAATCACAATATAAAATAATATTGCAGTATAATCCAATTTTACAAAATTCTTATGTTTTACATATAAAGGTCTGAGAACAAAAATAGAAACTCATACTTTGGAGTGATATAAAACACAATATAGTTCGAGGCCAGCCTGGTCTACAAGAGCTAGTTCCAGGACAGGCTCCAAAGCTACAGGGAAACCCTGTTTCGGAAAAAAAAAAAAAAAAAAAAAACACCCCACAATAGAACATTTTTTCTCTTCACATTTTCTAAAATAACTTTTAATATGAAATGTTATTAAATCACATTAGATGCTTTAAACATTATTTCAACTTAAGCATTTTATTTTTGAGATGTTTGCCCAAGTAAGTACAAACAGTAATTGTTAACAGTTCATACTTCATGATCACAGGGGTTGTCTTTCTTTGCTGAATTAAGCTATCCTTTCTCTGTCATTGTATCATCAGATATATTTTGTGTGTAAAATCTGATGAATTCTGACATATAACACTTATGAAAATATCACCACAATACACATAAGTAATACATCCACTAGCTAAAAAAGATTTTTGTGCCCTTTATAATATGTTGTCTTTCCTTCTTTGCACCCCAGATTCAGGCACAACTGACCTGGTATTGTTGGGGGTTTTGAAGGCTTCCACTGTGGTCCAGGCGGATCTAGAACTCTAGGATCAAGTGATTCTCCTGCCTCCATTTCCCAAGTGCTGGAGCCACAAGTGCAGGTCAGCATGCTTGGCTCTAGTCTTTGCTTTATTTGTGATGTAGTATAGTGTGTGTGTGTGTGTGTGTGTGTGTGTGTGTGTGTGTGTGTGTGGTGTAGGCGTGCAGGGGTGGGTGGAGGGGTTGGGGAGTATGAGTGTAGGGGTGTGTGTGTGGTGTGACTCACATGCTTGAGCCTCTAGGGCCTGGGCCCAGGACCATTCATTCACATACCAGGCATGTACACAGCCACTGAGCTATGACCTGATCTCTTTTCTTTTCTTTACTTTTCTTTTCTTTTCTCAGATAGGTCTGGCTGTATAGTATTCTATATGACTTTAAATCCCCCCCACACCCACACCATTTGTTGAAAGACATTTCTTTCTCCCAGTGAGTTGCTTCGTTCCTTTGTGGAAAGTTACTCGGATCCATTTCTTGTTTTAGTCTTTGATTCCATTGATCTGAACGTGCATTTTATACCTCTTCCACACAGCTTTAATATTCTAGATTTGGAATTAATTTTAAAACCAAGTAATTATGCCTATTAGCTCTGTTCTCTATTATCCAAAGGTTTTGACTATTCCAGACACATTGCATTTTCATATGAGTCTTAGAACATGCTTATTACCATAGGGGTGCAGGGGGAAGACCTGTAAGGTCTTGATTAGGGTTTAATTAAGCAAGTATGTTAATTATCAATATTTTAAACTATTAGCAAACTGCTTATCTCCATTAATTCAAGTAATTTTTAAAATTTTTCAATCATATTTTATAGTTTTAAGCATGCAAAATATAACATATTTGGACAAATTTATCTCAAAGTATTTTATCCCTTAAATTAAAACATAAATAAAAATTAAAATTTATTTATTTCATTTTATTCATGTGCATTGGTGGTTTTGCCTTCATTGGTCTGTTTGAGAGTGTTGGATCCCCTAGAACTGGAGTTACAGACAGTTGTGAGCTGCCATGTGGGTGCTGGAAATTGAACCCAGGTCCTGTGGAAGAGCAGCCAGTACTCTTAATCGCTGAGCCATCTCTCCAGCCACTAAATTTTTATTTTATTTTGAGACAGGGTCTCTCTCTGTGTAGATAAGGCTAGCCTGGAGCTCACAGGGGTTAAAGGCATGCACCACTGTGCCTGGCAGTAATTTTCATTTATTTTAAACTGTTATTAAAAAACATTTTTAATAAAAGAACATCATCTCCAAAATTAACCAGACTCAACAGCTATACAATTTAATAACTTCTGCAGTTAGAATAGACATGGGGGTGGATGGAGAGATGGCTCAGCAGTTAAGAGCACTGTCTGCTCTTCCAGAAGTCCTGAGTTCAATAGTCAGCAGCCACATGATAGCTCACAACCATCTATAATGGGATCTGATTCCCTTCTCTGGCATGTAGGCATACATACAGACAGAGCACTCTCTCTCTCTCTTTCTAAACATAAATAAACTGGCATTGGTTGTGCACGCCTTTAATTCCAACTCTTGGGATACAGAGGCAGGCGAATCTCTCTGAGGCTGGCCTCGAACTACAGAACAAATTCTAGGATAGCCTCCAAAGGTACACAGAGAAACCCTATCTCGAAAAACCAAAACCAAACAGACAGAAATAAATAAAAAGTTTAAAAAAAGAATAGACATTCAGAACAGAAGCTGTGGAGCTTCAAGCAATATCGTTATTTTATTTTAATATATTCAATAACAAATGGACCTTAAATGATTTGAATTTAACATTCAACAGTTTATATCCAGATGTAAGGTATTCTGACACGTTGGGCAGTTAAAATTGGAAATGTGTAGCGTGGTAACACATACATGTAATGCCAACACTACAGAGACTGAGGTAATAGGATCTTGAATTCAAGGACACCTTAAGCTACATAGTAAGACCCTATCTTTAAAAAAAGCAAGTGCTAGTCAGTATACTAATAAATTCAGACGCTCGATCACAAAGACATGAGTGGAACCCAAAGCTATATGTTGTAGGCGTGTTTAGGGAGCAGTGATTGTTGGCTCTGATAATAAATTTGAATACTCGATTACAAAGATGTAAGTGGAACTCTGAGCTGTATGTTGTAGGCATGTTTAGGGAGCAGAGATTGTTGGCTCTGATCCTTTTTTCCCCTTACAGAAATGGAGACCAGGCTGCTGCAAGAGCCATGTGGTTCCTGCATTATATAATAGTGCTCCAGCCTTTGTGGAGAATAACAAAGTCAAGGGAGAGCCACTGAAAATATTCTCCAAATCAAAGGCCCATACAACAGACCCATTGTGTTTTTTTAACATAGGTACATAACATACCATTTATTGAAAATATACAAAGATATTATCAAAACTTTTAGACAGATTTCAGGAAATCCTCCTGGTTTAAAAAGAAAAAAAGAGCCACACCTAATTTACTATTATTTGGAAAAACCCTTTGGTTTGTGTGATAAAAACAAAAATAGGCTGATTATACATCTGGCGAAGTGCCAAGACATTCTGTGAACACTAAGATAATGGACCGTCATTGTACTGTTTGTTATCTTACCAATTCCTGTCAGACTAGTCCTCAGCAGTCATGTGGGCTGCTGCCATTTATCAAAAGTCTGCTGCTTAAAAATTTCCTTCTACTTGTCTAAAGCCAGAGCTTATTTGTTTGTTAAATACACAGTTGGTGAAAGCTCCAAGATTCCCGGTAAACTTCCACTATTAGTAAATCAAGGAAAAATATGAAAGCATCTGCCTTAAGAAAATGAGACAGCGGTTGCTCTGGCCTTTCTCTGATGCTGTAGCCATTTCATTTTCTTTTTATGGTTTTCCGAGACAGGGTTTCTCTGTAGCTTTGGAGTCTGTCCAGGAACTCACTCTGTAGACCAGGCTGGCCTCGAACTCACAGAGATCCATCTGCCTCTGCCTCTCGAGTGCTCACATTAAGGACGTGCACCAACACTCCCTGGCGATGTAGCCATTTTCTAAGCCTTTGATTAGCACTGTTTTTAGATGCTACTGAAATAAGAATTCACTATTTCCTGTGCTAAGGATCTTCAGCAGAAATAGTTACATAGCACTGCAAAATTATATAACCTTAAAACAAAAAATTAATGATCCGATTTTAAGAATTCAGCCTCCTAGAATTCCTATGTTAGTTTCATCCTTAGAGATGAAGAGTTCATGGAGTCCTTTGGACTGTTCACTACATAATTTCAGAACTGGAATGCAAGAAAATTCTTGTTGCAGAAATTTGTTTCTTCCATTTTAGTAATAAAATCTTTTGTAAACTTGGGAATATCTTATCAACAAAGCTTTAAACCTGTTGAGCACATTTTTTACAAACCTCCAAATATGAGTTCATGAGCCAGGTGTGGTAGCCACGTCTTTAGTCCCAGCACTCTGGTAGAGGTAGAGGGATCTTTATGAGTTCAAGGTCAGCCTGGTCTACAAAGAGAGTTCCTGAGCAGCCAGGGCTACACAGAGAAAAACAAAAAACAAATATGGGTTCATGAAGTAAAAAAGACACCTATCAAGACATTGTCTTGTAGCAATTCGAGAGTTTGTTTTCTTTTTGCATGGGTGTGTTATAGAAGAGGCTCAAAAGGGCATAAAGGCAGAAAGTGGTACTCAGTTCCAAAATCCATAGGATTGTGAAATAGCTCCTGAGACACAGACACACTGGGTAAATGCCACACTGGATTTGCAGAGATTCTGTAGAAGAGACTAAGAAAAGACATTGTTGACACCTTAAAGAATAAAGTGAACTTAAAAAACATTAGGAATGGATTTTTCAAAAATCTCTGGGATTCTGGGAAATTTCAGACTATGGGAGTAGCTGTGTCTTGTATGGATTCACAGGCATTTCATGGCATAGAGACATGGTGAAGTCCAAGGAAGCCCTGGTAGCAGTAGCTTGTCCTAGCTCTCATGTATTAGGAATTCATAGGTAACTCAGCCTACGAGTGCTGCTTCTCAGCTCTGGCTGTGTGGACAACAGCAGGCTCCCTGGAAAGGATAGAGAACAAAGATTAGAGAAGGAACTGGGGACGCAAAAGCTCAGAGAGTTGGTTTTCAAGGTCATTTTAATCGTCTGACCATCGTGATAGTTGGTTTTGAGTGTAATACTGTCTTTGCTTGGTCCCTGCTGGCTTGTCCCCTAGTGGTCCTGTGCTCCTTTGAAAGCAGTGGTAACTACTTATTTCGGGGCCAGTTCTAAGATAAGATGGCAGGATTTCCTGTGAGACAGGACAAATGCTTTTCTGTAGGATAATAAACATTCCACAATCCCACGGAGGCAATCCTTTATTTGTTCCCCCTGCTCTGACAATGGGAAGGCACAGAGCCTCTGTCACCTTTGGCCCAAGGCCACTGTGCAAGCAGGACTTCAAGGAAAAGCATAAAGATAAGGCCCAAGTCCCTAGGAAGGAAGATGTTAGCAGGGCCTGCTGTTCAGAGCCCCGCCTCGGCCTGCCAGCTTTGCTCTTGGCCTCAGATCCTCTGGCTCCTCCCCACCTTATCTGCCTCTGGAGAATTTCCATTATTTATCCAGATTTAGGTGTGCAAAATCGGCTTCCTCCTGGTTCAGATGGGACTTGGAATTAAAAAAGAAAATGGGAGGAAAAGAAAGCAAATGAGAGTGAATACAAATGGATAAATTTTCAAATCCCAGATTTTTAAAATTTCTAATCTCCCCAGTGTCTATCTATCTTCAGCCTGGTTGGATTGGCACAGCTTGAGGGTGGCCAGCTCCAGTTCTTTATCTTGGCCTCCACACTGCCTGGGCCGACGAGGTGGAGGCTAGACTCAGAGCCTCGGATTCCTGGCACCATGTTCCTGGGGAACGAATCATCTCTGGTGGAATCTCGGGAAGAATATTTGGTTACGTTCTAGAGTTTGCTCTGTCTCTTCTCTGGAATTAGCCCTCCAGTTGCTAGTCCCTGCTCGGCTCAACCGGCTTCCCTTCCCACGGACCCCCGGTTCTTTTGGCTCAAGCTTATTCCATCTTTGGAACAAGACATTCCTATTCAGAGCTGGCACTCTAGAGGGTCTATAGCTCTGCTTCCTGGAAAGAGGGAGGGCTTTGGGGGCCTGGGGAGATGACTCGAGTGGTAAATTTCTCTCAATGTAAGCATGGTTACCCAAGTTTGATACCCCAGAACCCATGTGGATTTTGTTGTTGTTGTTTTGTAAATAGCAGGAATGAGGATGTACACTTGTAATCCCATAGGGAAGTGGAAATAACGGATTCCAAGAATCACCAGTCAGTCAACCTATGTAGTTGGCCAGCTAAAGACAGTGAGAAACCTATCTAAAAGACAACAAAAAACTAAGGGAGACAGCACCCAAAGAATGACACCCAAGGTTAACCTCCAGCTTCCACATGTACACACATGGATACATGTATTGTACACACACACATACACACACACACTCGTACACATGTATACACACATGCACACTGTATGTATAGTTTTACTTGGATTCATTTGCTTCCTGGCTTTATGGGATGAGTGTCTGGAGTAGGTTATTAGAGCTGAGTTTGCCATTTACTCTTGGACTGCGTCTGGGCTTGTCTCTGGGAACTTGGGATGCAATTAGCACCCAGAGCCTTGTCTCCCTTGAATGATGAGCATCAGACAGCTCCTCTTTTTTTTTATCTAAAAGCGTACATCGTGCATTGGGCAGTCTGCTTTCTTATTTCAGGGTGAGTACCAAACAAGGACAATGTCCCAGTTCGGTTACCACATCTACCATGCATACCAGGTTCTCTGAGAAACTCTTCACTCAGGTTCCCACCCCATTGCTGAGAGTGGGCTGACTAGGTGGGACCGTTTTAGTAGGCAGTTTAGAAACAAAAATTAAGCAACCATGTTACTGTTCTTACTATAGTCCCTAGTGTTCCCACTCTAGGAAACTATTCCTTTACTTGGTAGTAACAAGCCCAAAGCCATTGACATCTTAAGAAAAGACTCTCCCAGAGCTACATCTGCAGTAGGAAACCCTTCTGCAAAGATTTAAATTCTGGAACAAAGAAACCTGAGACTCTGGTTACAATTGTTACTAAGTAACTAGAGGCTGGAAGGGAGATCAAACACCTGGAAAATGCAGGGACTGCCTCTGTGCCGTGGTAATGGTCCAGCACATGTGACGATCATGGGACAGGTCATTGTGAGCCCTCACCTCATTATTACTATTCTGCGGATCTTTTCCATAAAGACATTTTAACAAGTAATGGATGCTGTATGGTGTTGGTAATAGAATGGTAACTGGAATTCAGAGATTAAAGCAACTCTGATGCTCACTGCAGGGATAGTTACATAAAGCCAGTAAACAAGATGGACAAACTGTGACAGTAGGAGGTGTTGCAAAAAGACTGTCTGCTGAGCCAGACAGCTACTATCTTCATGAGTTCAGCTGTGTCTGCTTGCAAAAGCTCATCACAGCTGTGCTTGTTGACTGTTAGCAGTCCCTCACAGAAGGGGCGAGGAAGGGAAGGTCTCGGGACCCTCACTTGATTGTCCAACCACTCCTCCCTGCCAGCTATATAAAATTCATCCCTAATTGCATGTGGCCTCAGGATCTAGGAGGAGCTACTGTATACAGACTGAGGAAGACTAGGGAAAGAGGGCTCCTTCTTCACCGCAGTGACAATCACATCGTCCATGCTGGGTACAGACCCAGGATGGCTGCTTCAGAGTCAGTCACCCAGAACTCCTTCCTTTGATCCCCCTCCAGTGTTCCCTAAGTGACCCTAATACGTTCATTGGTTCCCCAGGTTAAACTTCGGTGAAATCAAACTTTGCTTTAGCATTTGGACCTTAGAAGAAAGCAGATAGAGTTTTTTGGGTTTTTTTTTGGTTTTTTTGAGACAGGGTTTCTCTGTGGCTTTGGAGCCTGCGCTGGAACTAGCTCTTGTAGACCAGGCTGGTCTCGAACTCACAGAGATCCACCTGCCTCTGCCTCCCTAGTGCTGGAATTAAAGGCGTGCGCCACCACCGCCCAGCTCAGATAGAGTTTTTATACTGAACTTAGTTGATTGTGTTTTCTGTGTCTATCTCTGAAAGTACTTGTACAATTTTAGACCTTTGTCTATAAATATGAAATATCACTTCATTAAATTTTTAATGTTAAAGCTATTTTACATTTCTGGAATAAACCTGATTGAAATGTATTTTCTATGTGTTTCTGGATTCTGTTTGCTACTGTTGCATTAAGTTTTTTATGTTGATAAGTTCGTAAGGAATTTTGGTCTGTTGTTTTTCTTGTGAGAAAGATTTTGTATGAAGAGAACACTGATAAATCAATACTATTCATAAAACTGTTGGAACAAGTATTCTCTCTTCTATGAAGATTTCTATAGTATTATTTTAATTAAAATATTTGATAGAACTCACTATTGTATCCCACTGGATCTGAGATTTTCTTTTGAAATGGCCTTTAATTAAAAATTCCATGTGTCTGTATGTACTTCAGGCACAGAGTCCAGAGGCCTCTGATTTAAAGTCTCCTTCCAGGGACTAGCTTTTATGGTACAAGAATGCACTGTGCAAGCTTCCAAAGGAGGGAAGCAACCAACAGTCCTACCCATCTATGATGTCTATGCATCAACAACAATCAATCAACACAGCACCTAATCCTAAGCATGCAGTAGTGGCATGCATTATTTGGTAGTAACCAACGGCTCTAATTGCACATAAGACCTGCTTCACAGGAGGGAAATCATGCCTGGTACTGGAAACCTAGCCAACCTCCCAGGGCTAGTGAAGCCATGAATCTTGGAGGAGAACCTACAGCCATCATGTCATTAAACAAGTATAACCCCTAACTACACTCTAAATATTTGCCCTTCTACCCACAGAAAAATATAATCCTCACCCCTCACCAAGGAAGTCTCGCTTTGCAATAAATAAAGACTATTGTAGGAAACCACAACCAATGCAGAGTGTGGAACCCAGTTCCAAGGGATACATTTGCAATGCAACTTCTGCACCTA
Source organism: Dicrostonyx torquatus (assembly GCA_028555095.1). Taxonomy (NCBI): domain Eukaryota; kingdom Metazoa; phylum Chordata; class Mammalia; order Rodentia; family Cricetidae; genus Dicrostonyx; species Dicrostonyx torquatus. The sequence continues at coordinate 12,529,180 of JAQHUG010000003.1, read as the reverse complement.
AAGTTCAGAGATCATTGCAGAAAAGGGGCAAGAGAGGCCGGGCGGTAGTGGCACACACCTTTAATCTTAGCACTTAGGAGGCAGAGGCAGGCGGATCTCTGTGAGTTCAAGACCAGCCTGCTATATAGTTAGTTCCAGGACTGATTCCAAAGCTACAGAGAAACCCTGTCTCAAAAAAAAAAAAAAATAACCAAAAAAAAAAAAAGAAAGAAAGAAAGAAAAGGGGCAAGAGATTATGAGCATCATATCTCCGAGTAATGTTAAAAGCTACACCTATAAAGTCTGATCAGTATGATTGCCTAAACGTGAGCTGAATAAGGACAATAAGAACAATAAGAACAGGCATGCCAAAGTTGGGGAGTGAAGGTCTAAAGGCCTCAAATCCTACACAGAGGACTACAGGCCACTAAAGAATGCTGAGAGCAGGAGAAACGGTTTCCCCAAAGAATAGCAAAACAATTGGTTACCTAATACTAAATAGTTGGCTCTGAATCCATCCATACAGGTAACATTATACAGACCACACAGGATGTATTTATGCATTTAGGAATATATGTGTATATTTATATGCCTAACAGTGAAAACGGAGGCCATGAAGTTGAAAGAGCAAAGTGGAGTTATGAAGTGGACTTAGAGATAGGAAAGGGAAGGAGGAAATGATATAATTTCAAAAAGTAGAAGAAATCGTTTAAAAAATTTCATGTGTCCACCGAGGGAAATCATTCTGTTTAGATGTGCAGGCACTGGTAGGTCCCCCATGCCCCAGGGGATGACTTCACTAATTAGACTCTCTGGGTTCTGGCCTTTAAAAAAAATGACTTTTTGTTTTGTGTTATTTATTTATTTATTTTGAGAAAGAGTTTCTCTGTGTAGTTCTGGCTGTGCTGGAATGCATTATGTAGACCAGGGTGGCCTCGAACTCAGAGATTCACCTGCTTCAGCCATAGAGCTGAGATTAAAGGAATACATCACCACTGCCCAGAAAAAAAAAA
>JAQHUG010000003.1:12514287-12526599 GCA_028555095.1 Dicrostonyx torquatus | reverse complement strand
TACTGAGTAAACCAGAGCACTCTAGTCCCGTACTGAGTAAACCAGAGCACTCTAGTCCCCATACTGAGTAAGCCAGTAAACCAAGTATGGTGTGCATGCCTATAATTTAGGAGCTGGCAGCAGCAGAATCAGAAATCCCAAGTTATCTTGGGCAATACAGAGAGTTTGAGGCTAACCTGGCTTGCATGAGATCCTGCCTCTAAAAACTTGCATTGTCAGTAGTTGACTACCGTTTATTAGCCATTTTTTACCTCTTAACCATTTTTTTCTCTTAAGTCTCCCCAGTGATTCCAGCTTTCTAAGTGGACCCTGACAACTATGGTATTGGTATATGAAACTGTCCCGAGAGAGGGGCCCTCAGAGACAAGTTCGATGATTGAGTGAAGCGCTGAGCTTCTCGTCAGAAGAAGTTAGATACTAATGAGCTTTGCATGCAGCGTTACTATTTTTAACCTGTGCTTAGTTGCAATTAGATACCAACTAAGTGTTGTGGAGTCTGTCCAGCCGGTCCATGTGAGCATGACAGACTTCCCAGCAAGCTGGAGCCCTTATGGGAAGGAACAGCAGGCTGGGCTGCCAGCCCTTCCAGCTAAAGAGCATGGCCTTAGTAACATAGCTTCTGGGGTGCTCTTGAAACACTCTCATTCTTTAAAGTTGTTTGTATTACAGAAAGGCAAGGCTGGGTTAAAAAGAGAATGAGAATATGCTCTCTCCAAGAACTTACTTTAAGTGGAGAGCCATTAGCAGGTTTAAAAAGTGAAGTCTGCTCTGCTTGCCTGTTTACTAGCATAGACGAAGAGTTAAGGCCTCACTGTTTCCCTTCTCCATGTGCGGTGAAGTCAATAGAAAATAAAGGCCTTGTCCTTGTGTATATATTTACCAGAGGTCCACTTGGTCCTTCTGTTTCGCCACGATGACATTTCTGAAATTGCTTCTCAAAATAAAATTGCTACTCTGGGTACAAAAAACAGAGGTTGTTGACAATGGCCTTCTCCTCTGAGCGTTTCTATAGTTGTAGTATTTGATGGCAGAGGAAACAACCACCTTGGGCTCCTACCACTCAAGATCCAACTATTTACAGATACTAATAGGTTCCCGTCCTTCGCAGAGTTCGGTCGTTCAACTTTAATTCTCTTCTTGGTCCTAATTTAAAATAAGGAGCCTCAACGTTTTGCTTATGGTATTGTGACTTACTTCTTTGAAGGGAGCCACGACACTGATAAGGAAGTGACTGGACATGAAGTAGACCTTCATTCACCTGCAAACGACAGGAAACCCACGATTGGTTTTCCTTACTCAGAAGTCCACGTAGATGTGCAGCTTGGTTTCACAGTTGATGATGTCAGAGTTCCCGTGCCTGTGCTTCTGATCTTTCTCCCATGGTATGAAATAGCATTGCAAATCAGCCATCTATTCCATGTTTGAACGGGGAGGAAGGAGATAAAGGGGAAGAGGCAACAGCAGCCTTCTCTGTTTTCATTTTTCAGGAACAGAGGAGCTTTTGCATACCTTTTCTCCCTTGACCCAGGGCCTCGACTGTGTCTCCTGGGCCAGAGCTGGGCCCTAAGGCAATCCTAGAGGACTTTGGGAGGCTGAATAATGGGAGGCATAAGTGACTGTAGGGCTTGGAGATGATTTTCTTTTGAGTGACTGTTCCATTATCTTCCCTAAGCCGTCTTTCTTCCCTGATGAGTAGAAAACAAAGAAGAGCTAATTCCTCAGACACAGTACCCCACACTTGTGTCACAGCAACTTGTTATGTACGTACAGTACCATAGGTAAGCACCATAGGACTCTCATAGGTTCCAGAAAAGAAAGAGAGGGACCTGCTGTGAGTGAGAAGCAGGGGAAATGGAGGCAGAGGTCCATCAGTACCGTTGGGAACAAGATGGGGAGGAGTCACTGAGATGTGGGCACATTGACGAGAACACAAATCAACAATGGGCTGAAGGCCTGAGGTCTACAAATCTCAACACACAGAAATAAGGGGTATATTTAAAGGCCTGGGTGGTAGTCAGGGCCACCACCTTTCTGGGAATAGCCAAAAACATCCTCTACAGGCATCTACAGGAACTAGGAGGACCAGCTCAGACTCTCACTGCTTTCTTTCAGCTCTTTTGGTCTTAATATGTGCCTCAGCTGGAGCAGGAAAACTTATGTCACACAGTTAATTAAATATATCAGTAATACTACCCTTGGTATATAATAACTTCTTTAATTGTGAAGAAAGACATACTTTACATAAATAGAGCTGAGAATAAAGCAGAAGTCAGGACAAAGTGGGATGAAAAAGGGGAAAAATATGAGCAATAGTTCATGTATAAAAATGTCACAATGGAACCCATTATTTTGTATGCTAACTAGAACATTATTTCAAAAATTAAAGAAGTGGCTAGGGAATTGGCTCAGGGGTTAAAGTGCTTGCCTGAGGTCAGTGACTCCCCAAATTCCTAGTACTAGGGAGATGAAAACAGGGTCCCTGAACAAGCTGGATAACTAGACTAGTCAAGTCAGTGAGTTCTGGGCTCAAGTGGGAGACTGCACCTCAGTGTATAAAGCATGGAAAGATACCCAGCATTCACTTCTGGCCACCACATACACAGCACACACATAAGTGAACACGCACATACACATGCACACCACACACACCACAAAATAAATAAAAGTAAAGGGAAAATACAGAAACCCCCAAAAGAAAGAAATTCCCCACTAAATCTTATGTTCCATTCTGTACACCTCAATTATTTTCATGCCATTAAATTAGATTCCTTTTTGTAAACATAGGCCTGAATCATTATGGTTGTATCTGCATGCATCTGTAGATGTATACACACACACACACACACACACACACACACACTTTCCTTCTCCTTCTTTCTTAAGGGAGTTATGATCAGAATTAGAGATGGGGAGAATTTCAGGTTAAGGAGGTAAGTAGAACGCATAGTCACTCTGCTATACAGACAGTTCATTCTCATTCATGTTCCCTCCCACTGCCTCCCTGTCCCAACTCCTCCCCTCCCGCCTCTCTTTCCTCCCATCTCAGGTCCTGGAAGCAAGATCATAAGCTAGGTATCAATTACACATCCAGCTGGGTTGTCACAGGACTTCTCTGTTTCGTTGCTTTTTAAATTAAGACAGAGCCAATACTCCTTCCTTTCATGTCTCTTGTCCAACTCCTAAACAGGTCTGTTACACAGATAATCAGATATTGCTGGTCACATTTCTCTGGGAAAGAGCAACACCAAACCATGCTTGATTTCCTTCTCAATAGGGCTTTTCGACCGCTTGCCGTGGGTCAGGTCACGAGGAGCAATGCTGTCCAGACAGTGTTACAGAGCCCCAGCCTTGACCACTGTGTAGTTGCTCTTTAAACCCATGAACATTTACTGAGGGATATTGGCTTCCATCACTACTATAATGAGACCAATTTAACAGATGATGCCATATTTTAATTTCCCCTTTCTTACCACACTCACGTAGCCTAGATTTAAGAAGTATCTACTTTGTAATGGCACTCGTTAGTTTAGGTCTTACAGGGGGTGAGGAGAGAGGCAGTAAGAAAAAATAAAACCAGGAAGGAAGGAGGTAGAGAGGAATGCCGCTTTGGAGTTGTCTCTAATAGCTGTTTTTGTACAGACTCACGTAAGAACTGAGGAGAGTCACAGGGATATCTGGGTGAACCGTGATCTGGGTACAGGGATACAGATACCAGAGTGAGGATACATTAAGAAAATTCAAATAATGGGTAGCAGAAAAGATAACCAAGAAGCAGGCAGGGACTGTAAATATGAATCTAGGAACCATAAGCAGAAAACTCTGGGCAGGCTTCTGTATGAAGGAAGTCACTGGAAAGGTGCACAAGGAAGTGACAGCTTAGAGGGCTCTGTCCGCTCTAGAGAGAAAAGAGCAAGGGCTGGAGGCAGAGGGGTCAGCAGAGAATGTGCCGGGAAGATTTACAAAGAATGAAGATTCAGGACACACTTTGAGGCGTATTAAGTTTAGGTGTCCATTATCTATCCTAGAGGAGGTACTGAGGGACACAATACAGAAGCTGAAAATAGAAACCTAGGAATCCTAAGCATTTTAAATACAGAACTGGAAGTCAAGTGAAGAAGTGTTTGGAAGTGTAGGGTGCAGTTAACTAGCCAATGTTTGGAGAAACCTCATACAGTTAACTGAAAATGGACATTGGGCTCAGTCGTATGAAGCTCAGTGGGACCTTGGCAAGAATGGATTCAGTACAGTGCTGAGCTCCAGCTCCTCCTATATGCGAGGACCTGTTGCAGCCATCTCTTTAGCTATGCTATAAATCTATGAAAGAAAGATGGAGTCATTTTTAGTCACCTTGTTCTCTCAGTATGCAGCACATAGTAAGTGAGTTTTCAAACATGTATTTGTAGGCTACTGCAGTCTATTTAGATTGCTGATGTGACGGGTTTCCCCTGAGGTTGGAGAGTGCTGGGGACCTAGTGGTGATTTTCAAGGCAGTAAGAAAGGTGTCTGTAAATTCATCAAAGGCCACTATTTTGTTTTTTGAGGCAGGCTCTCTATTGAATCCTCACTGTCTCGGAACTCACCAGGCAGACCAGGCTAGGCTCCAACTCACAGAGATCCTCCTGCCTCTGCTTCCCAAGTGCCGGGATTGAAGGCATGCACCACCACATCGGGCCCTCATTCTCATAAATACTGAATACTGCCCTGGAAGTTCAGTGCTAACTGTAGCACGTGCTTGCAGGCCGGGCTGTGAGGTGAACAGGACAGGGAGTGCCCCGTGAGCTGCCATCTAGAAGCTTGCATGTTCCACCTAAAGAGTGTGAACTTTGAGAGCAATCGTAAAGGGAAAATAGAATGAATATCCCTGTATGTCCTGTGTGTATTGTCTTGTTTATATTTTGAGATAGTCTTTCTATGTAGCCCGTAATGGCCTAGAATTGGCAATCCTCCCGCTTCTGCTTCCTGAATATCAGGATCCCAGGCATAACCTACCATGCCTGACCATATGGGTTCTGCCCTGACAGGAAAATGAAACACTTTAGTGTTTAGAAAAAATGGACTTGTACCTTTGAGGACATTTCCTGTGTTCACTCACTCAGTTAGGCAATGGTATCGATTTTAGGAAAGGGAAGGTCTATAATTATCTATTTATTTATATTCACTAAGGCGTTCCTTTGCCTAATCTTGTAGAATCAAATTAAACACTGTTAAAATGTAGCCTTTCCCACTCCTGCTCCTACTCCTGCCTCAGATCTCAAAGGTCCATTTGGTAAATTGCTGCTTTAGTATATCAGATAGTTCCTGCTACCCCAGAAACTTTCATGTAACTTCCCAGTGATACGTACATTGCTTTGACTATGTGTATTAAAAATCTGGCACAATCAGCAACTAGGTGGAACACAGCACTGAATGCGCACAGCCCTGTACCCGGTGAAATCAGAATGACCTTCAGATAGCCAGCCAGGTGCAAGGAGGACACTGAAATAGATTTCAGAGGAAATAGTGGGAGTCTGAAATAGTGGCTTGCCCTGTAGCTGTTTGAGGTTGACTCAAACTCTCATTTCCAAAGGACCTGAGCCTTTGGTGACCATGCCGTGTTAAATAGACTCATGATGACAATGGTGACTAAACACTGGACTCCTGGTATAGGGTTGGGGGAGGCGCCTCTGAGAAAGAAAGAAAACTGAGAAATTTCCAGAGTTTTGTATTTTCACTATATGCCTGCTCACTAAGCAAATGGTCATCCTAGGGGACACAGGGGTTTGATCTCTAAGTAACTAAAATTTGCAACAAAAACGGAAACCTGAAACACAGTTGAAAAACCAAGTTCCCCCAAGCCGTAATTATCACTGGAGCTGCAGGTTCTGAACAATGCGACAGATTCCTGCTCTGTGCTCAGGGACCTTCCTCTGCCCTTTGGTCAGGAAAGGGAGAGTCACATGGACCAGGGCCAGAGGTAAAAAAGGACAAATTGGTTGTTATTCTGATCATTTTGGACTCACGGGCCTGGAGGCTGATTTCACCTTTCAGCTCCCCAAAAACTACTGTGGCTGAAAAGTAGCACTATTGTGTATGTTCTAGACCGCAGGGTTGGCTCTGGCTCCCTCAGAGCCTTGTGGACAGAAGTTTCATGTTTTAAAGTAGTCTCAGAGACAACCTTGAGGCCAGATAGCACCTGGCAGCAGGTGAGCATGCATGAAGGTGTAGGAAGAAGGGCTCAGGTGAAAGCGGCTGGAGGTGGAAACACCTGAAGGATCGAAGGATCATGGATCAGAGAGGAGGAAAAAAACCAGGAGTGTGGCTCTCTCAGCACCAGGAGGCAATGACTGGGGGAGCTACAACAAGACTGCTCGCTGCTTCAGTCTGGAACTCAAAAGCCAGAACACTTAGAAGCAGGCTCAGCAATAACAAAATGAGGCCTTGCTCTCAGTCTGCTTTTATTGGTCAGTGTTCTTGTTGTAGTGACCTAAGCTTTTGTCCCTAAGGGGTCTGAGTCCCACCCTTGCCTATCTTCTGTCGCTAGGGCGGGTTACCACTCACCCCAGTGTGAAGTAGGAAGTTATATGCATACCTGGGATTACTGCCTCCCCTGTCCACTGTCTTGCTTGTAGCTCTCTCCCTCTTTCTGGTCCACGTTCATCATCTACCCCACGCATGAACTTGACTTCTGTTTGCCTAGAAATGGCAGAGTCTAAGTGACATTTTGCCACCCAGTGGCTGTACCGTGTCTCCGCTTTCCATTGGATCCTAAGTCTTAAGGTGATTTTTCCTCCCAGGAAGGGAATGGGGATCTGACAGAGGTCTGTCTGCTTACAGGAGACTGCTTGTTCTCACTCCTCCTCCAAGGCCTCCTTTAGGGAGCAGATCCTGCAACAGCAGGGCTAGTGATGGCAGCTTGGTAACCGATGAAGACTCTCCTGAAACCAACTGTAGCATTTTCTTCTTCTTTTCCCTCCTCTTCCTTTTGTTATTATTGTGGTTGTTTTCTCCATTTTCTAGATTGGGGCTCACCCCCTCATTTACTATGTAATCCAACTAGCCTTGAACTCACTGCTAACCTCCTGCCTCAGCCTCTGGGTATCTCAGCATCAAGGGTACATATTTGTACGTTTCCTTCTTGAATGTGAAAATCACATGGCGAATTTCCCATAAGGCCATGAGTGTATGCTGAGAGATGAGCTCCTGCAGCTCCCATCTAGAAGCCACTGGCTCACACTAGGGCCCCCACAGTGGGAATCCATCCCATGGGGATGGTGAGGCCAAGAGCCAGGCCACATGTCCTTCTTCACAGGGGAATACTCAGCTACAAGGTTGTACTCCTTTTTGACACTTGTCATCTGGAAGCTCATGGTGGGTGCCCAGCCTTATTCTTTTTCCAGTGACTAGCCAGCTGTCTGAATGGCACATTTATTTCCATCACCTTGTTACATAGTCCAGTCATAGTCTAATTCAGATTCACTTCTGTTCCTGCAACAGACCACGAGCAGTTAACACTGGAGCCTCACTGGCGGCAGTCTTCCCTAATGCTCCTTTCCTAACTAGACCCTTCCCGGTTGTTTTGCAGGTTGTTGTATTCACCCAAATTGTTGTGGTTGTTTTGTCAAGTTCCAAAAGAATTCTGCTCATGCTGTTGTTGTTGTTGGACTGTGATAAACATTTCTGGTTTGTTTCAGGGAAAATGGACTTATTAATAACGGGTACCTCCTAGGTCAAGAATACAACATGCTTCTCTTCATTTGTTTTTAATCTTTAACTTTTTATTCTTATTTTATGTGCATTGTAATTATTGGCCATGGCAACTTGGTAAGAATGTCATTTTTTAGGATTTCCCTCATTTTAAACAACACTGAGAAATGTATATCCCAGAATCACACAGCAACTTGGGTATTTAGGACTTTAAAGCTCCAGGTGCATCAGAGACACCCAGAGAAACAGCTCAGACAGGATTGTATTCACCCCTCTGTACCCATCGGCTCAACTGCATATGGAAAATATTTGAAAAAGAATCATAAATATATATACATAAACATATTCAGTTTTCTTTTGTTATTATATCAACAGTAATACGACCATTTGTATCCTATTAGAGTGTAAGTGTCCATAGATGATTTAAAGTATACAAGAAGATGTAAATAAAAGGCTGGAGAGATGACTCAGTGAGTAAGGACATCTGCCACCAAACCTGATGACCTGAGCTCAGTCCCTAGGACCTAAAGAGAGGTATAAAGGTATAAAGAGAGCCAACTATCTCCAAGTTCTCCTGTGACTTCTACATTTGTGTTATCACACACAACACATACAAATAAATATGTCATTTTATATAAGGGACTTTGAATTCAAGAAGGGTCCTGTAGCTAATCCTTCACCAAAGGATGACTGTACACATAAATGTGAAATTTATCCTGGGGATTTGTTTTTGTGGTTTTCAGAGGCTGAGAAGCCTCATGATATACTGCCTGCTTAGTTGGAGAAACCAGAGAGCCAGCCATGTAATTTCCGTCTGAGTCTGAAGGCGTAGAACTGTCCTGGGGTAACAGAAGATGAATGTCTCAGCTCAAGCCCAGCGAGCAAATTTAAGCTCTTTCTCTCTTTGTATTCTATCCTGGCCCTCGGGGGATGAGATGGTACCTGCCCACACTGCTGAACATAACCTTCCCTACTCAGTTCTGTTTCAGAACCTGATCTCATCCAGAAAGACCCTGAAAGACGCCCTCAGAAGCAAGTGTTTCATCAGCAGTCAGGCACTCCTTGACTCAGCCAAGTTGATATGTGAAGTTAGCTATCACATTTATCTATCCCCGTATTGAAGCCAGGTTTTCAATTCTACTTTTATAGCTTAAGTACCCCTTCCCATTCACACATATACAGCCATCCCAAAATGTAAGTATTTGTGATACTAAAACAAAAGATTTTTCAATTGTAAATCCTTTCAGATTCGGGCAGGTAGAAAATAGATAAGCAACTGTATGAATTTTGTTCAAAAGCTTAGTGAACTGACTTCCTTACATCCTAGTACACGGAATGACAACACCACCAATCGGTTTCTCATTTTTTTTCCTCTCCTCTTTTTTTTCCCTTTCCTTTCTTGTCTCTGCCGTTCTTTGGTAGCTTGAATGAGAAGTGTTCCCACTAGGTTCATGTGTTTGAACACTTGGGTCCTTTGCTGGCAGTTCTGCTTGGGTTACGGAACCTTAGGAGGTGGAGAGTTACAGGAGGAAGCAGTCACTGGGGTGGGCTCGGGACATTTAGTCTTACACAGTCTCCTGCTCTCTCTCTCTCTCTCTCTCTCTCTCTCTCTCTCTCTCTCTCTCTCTCTCTCTCTCTCTCTCTCTCTCTCTGTGTGTGTGTGTGTGTGTCCATTAGTCTTACATAGTCTCCTGCTCCTGCTCACTCCCTTTCCTTGTCTGTCTGTCTGTCTGCCTGCTTCCTTCTATTGCCATGTTTTCTGGTGCCTTTCCCATCCCTATAGATTCCTTGCCTCTGGAATAGTAAGCTAAAAGGAACCGTTTCTTTCTTTCTTTCTTTCTTTCTTTCTTTCTTTCTTCCTTCCTTCCTTCCTTTTTTTTTTTTTTGAGAGGGTCTCACTAGTCTTTCTACGTAGCTCTGGCTGTGGTGTTTATCACAGCCACAGAAAAGTAACTAGTACACCTTTTATTCCCTTCCTCCCCCTCCCTCCCTCCTTTCCATCTTTCTTTTCGGTCCCCAACCCCACCCCACCCCACCTCCACCAAACAAACATTTATGGGGAGCTAATGATATATCCACTCACTTTTGCATCACAGAGCTTAGAAAAGCCCAAGGTTCCCCAGCAGTGAGAAAGGGGCAATCTAATCTGGTTGGAGCTCTTTAGAGAAAAGCTAGTGTTGAAAGGTGTCTGAGTCCTGAAGGGCCAGGACTGAGACATCAGGATGAAAAGGATGAAGACCTTCCCAATCCATGCAGAAGTGTGCTGGGGCGGGGTGGGGGTTGGGGGAGTAAGGGCATGTGCCTCCTCATGAGATGAGGTCAGGGCAGCTAGGAGGATAATGGCACAAAAGAAGGTTGTGTGACCAAGATAGGCCACCGCCCCTCCACATGGCTCTAGCACATGGGGGCTGTGAACCTGAGAGTCATGTGACAACCTTTGGCAGGCTGAAAAAGACATTGCTTTCAGAGGTCATATTATCTGGAATTGGCTGAAAAAGCTGTCCTAGTTAGAAAGGAGGGGATCTTCTCTTTGATGATGGACAGATATGGAGCCTTGGATAAAGCTGTGCAGAGGGAGGAAGACATGTGTACCTCCCTAGTATTTTAACTGCTTCTATAGTCTCCTCCACTCAAATTATAGACTTTTAAAATTCCATTCAATTCCATTCATTTTCCTAGAAACTTCATAATTTTATTTTTATTTATTATTGAATAAAATTCCATTGTACATATGTGCCACATTGTCTCCATTCACTCATCTGTTGACGGACCTCTAGTCTGGCTGTTGTGATTAGAACAGTAATAAACAGGAATGTTGACTTAGAGGTATTTGGTATAGGCCCAAAAATTGTATAACTTGGTTATATAGCAGTTCTTCTTACTTTTATTTTATGTGTATTTTATATTTACGTTTGTCTCCATGTATGTCTATGCACCACTTGCATGCCTGCTGTCAGGTGAGGCCAGAAGAGGGCACCGAATCCCCGGAAAAGGGAGTTCCAGGTGGTTATGAGCTGCCATGTGGGTGCTGAGAATCAAACCGGGATCCCCTGCAAGAGCAGCAGGTACTCCTAACCACTGAGTCATCTTTCCAGCCCCTCACATGACAATTCTATTTTAGCTTTTTTGTAAGACCTCCACATGGGTTTTCTAATGGCTGTGCCAGCATTCACTCCCACCAGCAGTGCATAAGGATTCCCCTTCCCCCACATCTTTGCTGGTGTTTTTTGGTTCTTCATTTTGTTTTGTTTTTTTTTTTGTTTTTGGTAACAGGCATTTTGCCTGGGATGAGAGACTCTCGAACAGTTTTTATGTAGAGTTCCCTGATGGCTAAGGATATCGAACCCTTTAAAAATATTTTTGGACATTCGTATTCCTTCTTTTGACAACTATTCAGTTCAATAATGTATTCTTTAATTGAATCGTTCTTTGCACGTTCTGTTAATCCTCTGTCAGACGTACAGCTGGGAAGACTTCCTCCTGCCCTGTCGATTGTCATTCACTTGACTGCCTTTTCCTTTGCTGTAGAGAAGCTTTTTAATTTCACAAGCTCCTATTTGATGATTTTTTAACCTCATTCCATGAGCTGCTGGAGTCCTGCTCAGAAAGCCCTCCCTGGTGGTGTAGCTTGAAGCTCCCTCTACTCTTTCCTTTAGCAGTTTCAGAGGTTTGAGTCCTGTGTTAAGATCTTTGATGTATTTGAAGTTGATTTGTGTGCAGGGTGAGAGGCAAGGATCTAGTTCCATTCGTTTACATGGAGACATTCATAATTTGTTAAAGAAGCTGTCTTTCTTTTCTCCAATGTCGATTTTTAGTATCTTTGTAAAACATCTAGTGGCTATAGAGCTGTGCATTTACATACAGATCTGTTCGGTTCCATTGATTTGGAGGTCTCTTTTTGTGCCAATGCCATACTAGTCTTGATGTTTTGGCTCTGTAACATAACTGGAAATTGCACGTGATGACACCTCCAGTGTTATTCTTTATGTTTAGAATTGCTTATTAGCTGATGTCTTTTGTAGTTCCAAATGAATTTTAAGATTTGTTCTTATTTCTTTGAAGACAGCATAAAAATTTTTAAGGGAATTTCTTTGGATCTATAGATGGCTTGTGGTAAAAAAAATGTTTATAATATTGATTCTTCATATTCACAGTTATGTAAAACTCAATATTCTTTCTTTTTATTTCATTTAATTGCATTTAGCTATTTATTTTTGTGACAGGATCTCACTATGTAGCCCTGTCGGTCTGTTTTTCTGCCTAAGTGCTGAGATGAGAAGTGTGCCCCACCACACTAGGCTAAACCAGATATCTGAACCACTTAGACTCCCCAACCTCTCTTCAGAGGGTCCTGTTAAGGACTCAACAATACCAAGTTTTACTAAAATGTTGGCTTGTTACTTTGACAAAGTGCCCACTTATGACACAATATGATCTACAAAAGAGATTTGAGTGTTTCTTACTTTAATTTTTTTCTGATATTTTCACATTTTTACTGTTTGTTTTATCTTTTGTAATTGCTTGTGAGTAAAGGAACAAACCTTTGAATTGCAGAAACGTTTGGAGTAATTCGTTGTTGTAAATGGGGGAGAGGTGTGGGTTGTGTTCCCAGCTGCTGGCCCGCTCAGC
>JAQHUG010000003.1:12492246-12504516 GCA_028555095.1 Dicrostonyx torquatus | reverse complement strand
AAAAAAATTCCTTTAAAATTTCTGTATTAATAAGCAGCTAGTATACTCACTAACATAAACTTTTAAGTGACAAGCTAGCCTGTGGTGTAATACAGATGCCATGTCTTTCCTGCCTTCCCTCGGCAGCTTGCTTCTCAGGGCCATTTCCCGTGAGAGTTCCCTGGATGTCTTTCCAGAAGCAGTCAATACAGATGCGAAACTCAGTGTGCCTGTAAGTATCCTCTCTCCATGGGTGTGGTAGTATGCTCGAATCACACGTCTGAGTGTGAAATGCACACCCTGCGCCCCGCCCCACCCACAGTGTTTGAATGCCTCCTACAGGCTCATGCGGATGTGGCCCCCTGCTGGTAGCATTGTTTTGTGACTCTGTGGACCCTTTGACCATGTGTGAGTCTAGCTGGTTGACATAGGTCATTCGTTGGCGGCAGGTTCTAGAAACTGATACTAACTTTAGGTTTCTGCTGGAACTCTCTTGACTTCCTGTCTGCTGAGGTGGCCAGTGTGAGCAGCTCCAAGCTTCCACAGCCATAGATGGACCTGCTTCTGCTGCCATGCATTCCCCACCATGATGGACTGATGTCTCTTGAGACCATGAGCAAAAACTCAACTTTCCTCCTTTAAGTTGATCTGTCAAGAGTTTTCACAGCCATGGGGAAAGCACCAGAGTCTGTTGTGCTTGCTTGTGTTTCTTGGTTTCCTTATCTGGGCATACACCATGCCGGCATACTGAGATGATTTCTTTGAAGAAGGTTTACATTATATTCTGTTGAACCAAGGTGTGATGAATCAGTCTCTGACAAACAGATTTCTTTTGAGTATTGTTGTTGTATGTCTGTTTTGAGGCATAGCCTCACCGTGTAGCCCAGGTTGACCTCAAACTTGTGCTTCTCTTGTCTTCAGCCTCCTTGAGTGCTGGAATTACAAACAATAGCATTGTTTCTCACTCAGAGATCTATATTATCTGCATTTTCCCAGTTTCTTCTTCAGTGATATGATGACTTCTTTTGTACATGGTCTTTGCACACATATAAAGACACATATGTAGGCTGTGACTCTAGAATGGAATTATTGAGATTTTCTAAAATTTCTTTTCTGACTTCAACTCTTCCCCATCTTCCCTTCCCCCCACTTTTCCCAGAACAGTTATGAAATGTTCAGTCAAAAACCAGTGTTGCTGGACAGTAGTGGTGCACTCCTTTGATTCCAGCACTTGGGAAATAGGCAGGCCGATCCAGTGAGTTCTAGGTCAGCCTGCACACAAAGCAAGTTCCAGCCAGGAGAGTTACACGGAGAAACCCTGTCTTGAAAAACCAAGCAAGCAAGCAAACAAACAAACAAAACAAACAAAAAACCAAAACCAAAATATCCAGTGTTTAGGGGACGGAAAGATGGTTCGTTCAGCAGTGCAGAGCACTTGATACTCTTCCAGAGGACCAGAATTCAGTTCCCAGGACCCATATCGGGTGGCTCACAACTGTCTGCAACTTTAACATCTGGGGATCTGACCCCTCTGGCCTCTGGGGACTTCTTCCCTCACATACACACACCTGTATATACACATTTACATGTAGATACATGCTTACATATAATTAAAAATAATAAAAATAAATCCTAAGAAATTCTAATGGTGTCTATAAACTGTTACTTCTACAGCATGTGGTGTGTTGCAATCCTATCTTCTTCATTACGGAGACTCTACTTAATCTGACATCAGTAATTGTTAACCTTCTAATCTAGAAAAAGGGAAATATGGAGATGATGGTCAGGGAGTATAAAGCCACAGTTAGACAGGAGGAATAAGGTTGTACTTTTCAAACTCTGAGATATTACACAACCTGGCAAATACAGAAATAACGAGTAAATGTCAAATGCTCTTACCACAGGAAATGAAGCAGCCGAGATGCTAATTGTGAGGGGTTTAATGGTTCCCTCACTATGTTTTTAAGTCATAACATCACTTGAATTTGCTGTTGTTATTAATGATGTGTCTTGTATGTATGACATGTGAGTGCAGGTGCCCACTGAGGTCGGAAGAGGGCATCGGCTCCTCTTCAGATCTGGACTCCCAGGTCTTAAGCCTCACACTGAATTCTCATAACTAAACATGAATCCTCTGAAGAGCAGCAAATGCTTTTAAGTTCCCAGCCATCTTTCCAGCCCCGCAGAACAGCACTCTGCACCCTGTAAATACATACAACTATAACTTATCAAGTTACAGTGACCAAAACAGAAAGATTAAAATGAATTATTTCTGCTTCCTTCACCATTGGGCGGTTACTTGGTTTTTATATATTGTCATACAATTACCTCTTCCCCATAAGAAATCCAACAGATTTAACAAACTCTTCACAATAATTTTCCCTCAAATTTTACAGCACGTGAAATAAATATCAATTCTATTTTTCTTCCTAGACATTTTCATCTCACACTTCCACATTCTCTGGTGACTGTTGCTCGCTAGATATGATAGACATTTCAGTGCAAGGTGAATTTCTCTCAGAACTTTGAGATTGCTTTATGTGTAATTTTGTACTGTGCTGGAAGAGTGTAAAGCAGTGAGAGGGCTTACTCTCAAGCAGCATGTGACCTGGCTATTTTATTCTAGAACTTTTGAGGTTCTTCTGAGACCTGGCGTGTTAGAATGATGTGCTTCGGAGCCTACAGCAGAAGGTGGGATCGGTGCTCCAGAAGCTCCCCTTCCTCCCACAACAGGGAGCTATTGGGCAGAAGCCTGGATGTTCTGTGGTGGCACTTCTTAGCCACCTTGCTCCAGGAAGAAGCTTGTGACTGGTTCTTTCCAATAGTGGGGACATGAGCAGAACTAAGGGATGTAAGTTCAAGTGGTAGGGCAAAGCTTGGACTAGAAGTAAGGACCAGGGATGCCCCTAGCTCTTGGCACACTACCGACTCAGGGGCATCTAGGTCCATGTCCATACATCCATCCTACCTTCTGTTTCAGACCCACACTTCATTCCTCACCTACTTAATGACACCATATCTGGCCTCTGGGGACAACTGACCCATGTCTTCACATACCTCTATTATCTCTGAACATTGCTTCTCATCTATTAAGTTTCCATCTTCTAAATATTTATCAAAATCCTCTTCGATTGTTCTCTCTGGATTTATGAATCTTCCCTCCCTTAACTGTTGCTTGGAGGAGCTTGGGTGACTAGGGAGCTTGCTAACTGGCTTGAGCTGTTGTGACAAATGACTATAAAAGTAGTGGCTTAAAGCACTAGAAATTTGGGACTGGAGAGAGGGTCAGAGGTGAAGAACACTGTGGTAGGTTGACGGAAATGGCTCTTGTAGGCTCATAGATGTGAATACTTGGTCCCCCGTTGGTGGAAGTGTTTGGAAGGCATAAGGAGCTGTAATCTTGTTGGAGAAGATATGTCACTGGGGTGTGGGCACAGCCCATACCATTCCCAGTGAGTTCTTGATCTGCCTCCTGGTTGTGGATCAGATGTAAGCTCTCAGCTACTGCTCCAGCACCATGCCTGCCTGCCTGCTGCCATGTTCCCTTCCATCATGGTCATGGACTGACCCTCTGAAACTGTAAGTAGACATTAAATGTTTTCTTCTGCCTCAGCCAGCACAGCAAAAGCTAAAACCTGGAGTTTTTGGAAGAGAAGACCCATGGCCAAATGCAGAGAGACAAACAGACTCTCTGGTTCTTTTTCCTGATGAAAGAGAGCAACTTTATCTTTTTCATTTTGGTCTATTTAAAGGGCAGAGCAGGGTTACAGGGTCACTAGGAGCATCTGACCTCATCTAGAGCTGTAGGGGCCATGGGGCTCAGAGATACCTCGTGAACGTACTTACGCAAAAAGTACACCAAAAGACATTTTTCCTTTTGGCTATCAGATTGCCCTGAAGTATTCCGCAGAGAAATGAAGGCAAGGGAAAGGTTAACCCACAGAGAAATGAAGGCAAGGGGGAGGTTAAGCCACAGAGAAATGAAGGCAAGGGGGAGGTTAAGCCACAGAGAAATGAAGGCAAGGGGGAGGTTAACCCACAGAGAAATGAAGGCAAGGGGAAGGTTAACCCACAGAGAAATAAAGGCAAGGGGAAGGTTAACTGAGACACAGGTTGCCCTTGAATTCAGGTTTGCCCTTGATGAAAGATCATTTATAGACATTTGGATGGCAACATTTTTCTGTAAGTTGCCTTGATCATGGTGTTGTATCCATCAATAGCAAAGTAACCAAGGTTACTACTGCTCTGGCAAGGGACCTGGGGGCTCATGTCAGGAGGCTCACAAATACCTGTTACTCCCGCTGCAGGGGATCTGACACCCACTTCTGGACTCTTGTCCTTATGGGCCCCTGCAAACATCATGAATATCACACAAGAGACACACACATGTACACAGACTTAAAAATAAAATAAACCATTTTTTCAGTAATAGAAACTTGTTTTTTATAGTTCAGGAAGGCAGAAGTGTAAAATTGGTTTTACTGGTCCAAAATCGAGGCTCTGACAGAGTCACCCTCCCTCTGAATCAGCAAGCACATGTCTGACAAGAAGAGATTTGGGAGGACCTATTTTACCTCATGGTTTAAGGATACAGCCCATCATGGCAGGGAAAACATGGTGGCATGGGAAGCTCAAGACTTGGCAGCAGGAACTAGGAGCTGCTTGCTAAGTGGAGCAGACCCCAGGAGGAACAGAGCCAGAGGCAGTGTGGTTATTGGCCTCAAGGTCTGCCCTTAGAATCCCTTTCCCTTGCATCAGCTCCTTCTTTGAGGTTGAAGAACCTCTCAGCACAGTGCCACTTCCTGGCACCAAACACACTATGCTGTAGGATACATTTTATATCCAACCAATAACACCATTTGAGGCTTCAGAGCACATCCCTGCCTGTGTCTTCCAGTTTCTGGTGGCCGTTGGCATTCATTCCTTGCATTGTGGTCACATCTCTTTAATGTATTCCTCCATGATGACGTTGCTTCCTCTTCTTTTGTCTAGACAAGGTCTTCTCCTGCCTCCCTTCTTAGAAGAACACTAGTGGTTTTGCACACTTCAAATGTACCCAGATAATCTGCAGTCTCCTTACTCAAACCTTCAGCTTCATCACATGTATGAAGGCCGGGTTAGACAGGGCCCTCAGGTTCTGTCGATGATGATGGGCACACGCCTTCGGGCACTTGATGGCGACTCGCCTTCGGGCACTGCTTCACAGCGTGGAAAGCATATGGCCAGCACACTTTTTTATTTTTTTTCTCTTTTTAGGCATGATCTCACTACGTAGCATTGGTTGACCTTGAATTTGTCATCCTCCTGCCTCAGGCTCACGAGCGCTAGGTTTATAAGCAAGTATCACCACATCCTGCTTTCTGTCAGATCCGAGTTTGCTTCTAGTGCCACTGAAATTCTTTACTTTCTTTTTTGTTTTTCTCCCATTGAAAACTCTCATAGCTATAACTGAGTTTTATTTTGGAATGAAACCTCTCTTTTATCCTAACCTCCAACCTAATTATTAAGTATTTTATCTTTTTCCGTCAAGATTAAGAAAGTGGTTATCTGAAAGTAAAACATCAAAAAGCACCCTATTTATTTTCCTATAAAAAGTACAAAAAAAAGAAAGTAAGGGTTTTTTTGTTTTTATTTTTATTGTTGTTGTTGGTGTTTTTAAATCGATATAATTTTAAGAAACTGTCTTGCTCACTTTGGGTGGTGAGTGACGAGCCTGCTTCTGCCTGGAGAATGGAAAGTCCCTTGGGTGTGCCACTCTCATCTGGTGACAGCTCCCCAGCAGCAGGCACTTAACATCCCTCCCACAGACAAACAACAGGGGGATGGCTGTGAGGGTTAGGAATGCCCCTCTTTCACCCTTCCCCTACTGAGTCTTCAGCCCCCCCCCCCCCCCAGCCTGGCACTGCAATTCATGTGGTGGGTGTTGACAAAGCGAGCCACTTCCCTAATCACACTCCCAGGGCTCAAAGACCTGGCTGCTCCTCAAACTGCTCCCAAAAGATGCAAATCGCTCCGCCTGTCCCCCTGCTTCTGGCGCCAATAGACGCTTTCATGGGAGCTTCTGTGAAGGCTGTGTGTGAATAGGGATTCTTCCCTTCCAGCCCCTTTTCACTCTGTTAAGGATAGTTTAGAACATGCCAGGGTAGACGTTTTTGTTTCAGATCACTGAAATTCAGTTCTGTTTGGGACCTTCTGTGTGTGAGTCATCCTGGAGCTATGCTGAGAAAAACAGAAGATTTCTGAAAACTTGAGGTGTCAAGCTGCACCGTTTTTTTTTTTTTAATCACATTCATTTATTTATTTGGAGTGTGTATCCCCACATGTGTGCCAAGGGCACAGAACAACTAGCAGGAGTTGGTTCTCTCTGTCCATTATGTGGGTCCCAGGCTTGGTAGCAAGTACCTTACCTAGCCCACTGAGACACCTTGTCAGCCCTTGTGCTGGACCTTTGGGTCTATTGCTAGTAGTTATTTTCTTCCTCCCCTCCCTCTTCTCTTACTTTTTCTTCCACTTCATTTCTTTTCTTATGAGACAAAGCCTGCCAGACGTCGTGGCGCACGCCTTTAATTCTAGCACTCGCGAGGCAGAGGCGGAGGCAGATGAATCTCTGTTGAGGCCAGTTTGCTGATTGTCCAGGTTGACCTCAAATTCAGTGGTTCAAGGGATCCTCTTGCCTCAGCTTCTCAAGTCCCTGGAAATACAGGCAGGCACTATTATGACTAGGTAGCTTTAGCCTGAATTGTGACTTTCCTATTATCAAACGGACGAGAGAATCTTGAATTACTGTTTGCCAAGTACTAATATGGTAAGTGTGGGGATGAGCAGTGGAAGTCAGAAGAAAGTGGGGTACCAGAGGAGCAGTGGAAGTCAGAAGAAAGTGGGGTACCAGAGGAGCAGTGGAAGTCAGAAGAAAGGGGTGGGGGTACCAGACGAGCAGTGGAAGTCAGAAGTAGGTGTGTGTGGGGACAAGCAGTGGAAGTCAGAAAAATGTGGGGTACCAGACAAACAGTGGAACTCAGAAGAAAGGGGGGGCACCAGATGAGCAGTGGAAGTCAGAAGAAGGGGTGGTGTGCAGGGATGAGCAGTGGAAGTCAGAAGAAGGGGCGGTGTGCAGGGATGAGCAGAGGCTCTTGCTGATACTCATCTCTTCCTTCTTTAAGTCTGGAAGCAAACACAAGCAAGCACATTCTGTTCTGAATCCTAGTCCACGCCTGCCATGTGGACAGATGACATAGCAGGAATGCCGGCTAAGGCTCCGGGAGCCTTTCTTCTGTCTCCCCTGCCGCTTAGTGTCCTTGTAAATGCCTTACTACACCACGCGGAGGCCTGGTTTCTGAGGTGCTTGTTTCTGGAAGTTGTAAAGGTGAAAGGGGACATTTAGAATTACAATGACGAATCCAGACTTGGCTCTGTGACCTTGGACAAATTATCAAACCTCTTGAAGTTTTAACTGTGCCAGAGATAGAGTTTACCACGTGAGTTGTAATTGAGAAAAAAAAATGTATGGAGAGGACTAGCGTGTAAAACAACCCAGTCACCACAGGGAGGAGCCAAGTGAGGTCAGGGGAGGCTTCCCTGCAGCCAGAAGAATGAGCACCAGCTGCAGGTGCCAGGAGCTGTTTAAAGCCGAGGAAACTGGGTCACTGGCTGAGAAAGCGATTGAGTTCTACTTTCTGTCAGAGGCCAGCAGTGCAAGGTTCCACCCTGGCTGCTTATAACATGTGTCCTTCTGTAGCCTCAGCCGCTGAGAAGACTCTAGGTGGGACCTGTGACTTTCCATTCTCTCCAGCTCCCTAAATTCAGCTGTCAGTCATTCTGCTCACCACCTTGAATGATCCTCAGCTACCTTGTACCTCTCATGGTCCTTTCTAGTCATCTGGTCAAGTCCTAACCCTGCCCTAGTTTTCCACCTTACTTCTGTCTTCATCCAAAGAAGAGTGGCCTGCAACTTCCTTGGCCAGCGCTAGCACACTCCCTTCATATGTTGAGACTGACTCATTGATTAGATAGTATTCAGAAATGGGGTTTTGGGGAAAACAATGGAATCATGAGGGTTCTGCCTTCCTGAATGGGGTTACTTCCTTTATAAAGAAGCCCGAAGTGAGCCTGCGTTTCCACTCCTGCCCCATGGCTATGTGAGAACTCAGCAAGAGGCACTATCTAGGGCTTGGGTAGAGTTCAATGGCAGAGCACTTCCATAACATTTTCAAGGCCCTGGTTTTTTTCTCTCACAACAACCACAGAAAGGGGGGAGGAAAGCCCATTTCAAGAACATCCTATCTACTGGAGCGTTCATTATGGCCTCTCTAAGCCCTAGATCAGTAAATCTCTATTGTTTGTAAGTTATCCAGTCAAAGACATTGTGTTATAATAGCCTGAATGGACTAAGGCATCTGGTCTGTTTAAATTTATAGCGGTCCGTAGGCTTCTCAGCAATATTGTCAAGTTCCCGTGGCCTTTATCACCATCTTTCTGCTTACCTTAGGCTGATGAAAAGAGAAGATGGGGACCTTGGTGTCCTCTCCTCCAGCTGCATATGAATAGAAAGAATCTTAACCAGACCTCCCTCCTTCCCTTCTCTCTTTCCTTTCTGATGTTTTCTGAGACAGGGTCTTACCGTGTAGCCCGGTCAGCCCTTGAGCTGGAGATCCTCTTGCCTCTGTCTTCCGAGCACTGGGTTATAGGCCTGTACTACCATGGCCTGTATACCTGTCTCCTCTGTAAAGTATGGCTCTTTTCTCTCTAAAACGACATCCTTACTCAGTCAAGTCCACAGAGCCTGCTGGAAAAGGAACAGGGCCGGTAATCAGCTGACAGGAAGCTCACGGTAAATTGATGCACACAAGTCATAGCCAGTTTTTACTCTGTGATTGGCAAGCTGTCTGTCTCCATCTGAGATTTTTCTGATGATGAGATATGTGATGTATTTTAAAGTGGTGAAAAGGCATATCCATGAAATAAAATCCAACACATTTAATCAGTCATTTTTAAAGCATCACAATGATCAAATTACGCAGAAATTTACTTCCCTGTGTGAGTATTGTTCTGCTGCCCTTACTTGGAGGGGGAGGCGACATCAGACGACGGGACTACAAAGGTCCTCCTTAATAACTTTTTTCTCCTTCCCTCTTCCAGGTACTTGTTATAAAATTACAGCCTTACAACTTTAAGTTTTAAAAATGTACCCCTACTTATTTATTTATTGTGTGGGTAGGGAGGGGCGTGTGTGGAGGTCAGAGTAGAACCCCAGGAGTCTCTCTCTCCTTCCACCACGTGTGTCCTGGGAATCAAACTCAGGACATCCAGGCTTGGTGGCAAGGGCCTTTATAAACCTCCGAGCCGTCCTGCCAGTCAATAGCTTTAATCTTAATGTAACTATTAATCTTTCATTTTTAATCCAGAGTGTGTCCCAGATGCCCCTTCAACCGTCTCCTTTTCTAAGGTTCAGAGTTTTGAGCTTTCAGACTGAACTCGGGCTTGCTCTTTGTACTGGGAGTTGCTTTGCCCTGCTGTTTATTAGTTCACTTCAGGTTCACTCCCCTCCCCTTACTACAGTCAGCTGGGGAGGCCGCTGGTGGGCACTCTCTGGGTTGGGCTTGGAATCCCTATTTGATTTTGCCGACTGCCAGCGAAAGCTTTCTGTCTCCTCGGGCTCCACCTAGCGGGGTGAAGTGGCCAGCACTGCCGTCATCGGGTTTGTTTACTATCTCCCAGTAGCATAGAGTGCAGTTTTTCCTAAACCGATTTCTCTTCATTTGTTCGGATTACTGGATTATAAACTACAGGATTCTCCCCGAAGAGCCAGAGGCTGGCAAATCCAAGGTCAGGATGCCAACAGGTTTGCGGTGTGGTTGGATCCGGCAGTCTCATAGATGACACTTTCTTACTGCTTGCCATGTGGTGGAAGAATTTGCAGGCGTTCTCAAGCCGGGAGTCAAAGGGCCCTTTCCCAGGAGTGGCCTAAGATCATCAGAAAACACAGTTATTTGCATTACGATTCATAACAGTAGCAATATTACAGCTATGTAGTAGCAATGGGAATAATTTTATGATCGGGGGGTCACCACAACATGAGGAACGGTATTAGTGGGTTGTTGCATTAGGAGGTTGAGAACCACGGGACTAGAGAGTCTCCCGAAGGTCCTGTTTCACTGGGCACTAATCCAATTCATAGACAAATGCCTTCTTAATCCAGTAGGAATCATCTTCCAAAGAGGATTGACTTGGGGGCGGGGGCAGAGATACGACACACTCAGTCTGGGGCAGTTAGACTTACTGTCTGCTCTGCTCTTGAACAAACTGAAAAGGGCTTATTATTGCACCTCATGGACACATTGCTTTATTACTTAGGCTAGGAGGAACCACCAGAAAATGTAGCCTTCCGTTCACGGTACTGACACCCAAATTGCTGGTCTTTTATAAAATAGGTGTTATTACTATTGGGAGACACACATACCATGCACATGTGGAGGCCAGAGGACAGCTTTGTGGGGTCGGCTCTTTCCTTCCACCTTTGTGTGGTCCCTGGGGACCCTACACAAGTTGCTGGACTTTGAGGGCAAGTACTGAACAGTCTCCTGGAGCCTTGACTGCTGTTTTTAGTCTGCAAAATTTGCCTTTCTGAAGACCTTCTGGCAGTGGATGGCGACTTTTGCTCTTGATGGACTCACAGGAACTGGCCTGTGCCTTGGGTTCTCGGTAAACATATCATTCATACAATTTCCAGTTCTTTTCCTCCCTTCTGTAGGGAAAACTGGTCAGAGGGGTTACATGTAAATTCTGACAATTGAAGGGAGTTTTTGTCTGCTTCACTTTATGTAGCTGCTGAAGTCCTGGGCGAGGTTCTTCTGACTGTTCCAGTTAATACTTACTGAAAGATGCTACAGGCAAATGCTGGTTTAAACATTGGGAGTGTAATATTAGGACCATTATATTCTGGGGGTGGGAAGGGCTACCATGGGAACAAATAAACAAACATGGGTGAGAAGGCTGATAAGTGCAGTAACAGTAAAGCAAGGAAGGACGATAAGGAGTGAGGGGGAGTAGATGCCATTTTATGATTGGCACCGATTCACTGGTAAAGTGACATTTGCGAAGGTCCCTAAAGATAGCGAAGGAAAGGGTATGAGCCATCTGGGGGCAAACCTAGAACAGCAAGCAAGGGAAGTGTCCTGCTGTATAAAGGCCTTCATGGCTGCAAAAGCATAGGATGAAGCCATCCCCCATTGACCTCTGACCTCCACACACACTACACACATTGGTATGTACAAGCACCATACATTGGAACAGTTATACAATACACACCCACACCAACAGTTCACTCATTTTCTCCATTTTAAGTGAAAATTCCTCTTAGTCTCTAGGTGGACATGTTGAGTCCGTGTTAGATAATCAGATGTGGAGTTTAGACTAGCGGCCTGGCCTGAAGAGAAAAATGTGTCCTTTAGTAACATAGAGATCTGTAGATATATTTCCAGGAAGGAGCCTACCTGAGTTTGAAGGTCAGCGCATGGAACGCACTAACATTTAGAGTTGGGGATATGAAGAAACACCATGAGGGAAGTGATCCAGATAAGGGCAGCCCTCTGAATGACGTCAGCTCACATTGTGGGCGGAAGTGTGGCCTTTGCTGGTGACATGACGAATGGGACCGTTGAAGGGAGTGAGACGAGAACTGGAAATTGACCATGGTGTTTAGCCACATGGAAGTTATCGTTGACCTTGACTGGTGCAAATCAGTGAAATGCTAGCGTGGAACGCTAACTGTGATGACTTGAGGAGGGACTATGAGGAGAGAAGAGGGCAGAGCATATAGAGCTCTTCTTTTTGTGTGTTTGCAGGAAGATGAGAACACTTTATCTGCAGGGTTATGTAGCATCAAAGAAATGTGAGTTTTTGATGTGAAGACCAAGGACTCAGCAGGGCTCAGGGCTCTTGAACCCATAAGTCACCCACAAATGTGCAGAGGCATGCTTTTGATTTCCACCCTACAAACACAAAAAAATAGCCTGTAACTATCAAAAGGTTGAACGCATTGCAGAAGAGACCTTGGCCAGTGGTAGCAATCAATGTGGAACTGTGCCACACAGTATTTCAGAAAAGCCTTTCTGCTGTGGGCTATACTATTTGAGATGGTAGTATGCAGTCTGCTGTGCTCTGGAGTGCATGGTTGCGAGTGCAAAGTGTTCTGGAGTGTCAGGGGAGCCTAAAGTTCAAAAGTTAAGGGATTGTCTTTGCAAAACAAGTCTTAACTGGTACTTTTATAGCACCCGCAAAGGTGATGCTGTGACA
>JAQHUG010000003.1:12470610-12486642 GCA_028555095.1 Dicrostonyx torquatus | reverse complement strand
AGGCAGACTTCTAAGTTTATACAGAGACCTGGTTGAGAGAGTAAGAGGGTTGACTGTGATTACTTCCTTGCCAGAATCAGGCACTCCTGGGGGAGTCATCCAATAGCTGTAATGTGAGGAAAACAGCTCTTCACACAAGAAGCCTGCAATGGGGACAGCTTGACACATGCAGAAGGTAGTATTTCTTATTGTCTTGTAGATAAGTTTGGTGAGATGTGCGTCTCTGGTGACAATACTGATGAGTTGAACTAACTCTCATGGCATAATTCTACAGTCTGTAGCAACCTTTTAAAGTGTGTGTGTGTATATGTGTTGGTGGACACATATGCATGTCATAGTATGAGTATGGAGGTACAGGACGACTTGCAGGCGTTGGGTCTCTTCTTCCAACATATTGGTTTTGGGAACCAAACTCAGATTGTCAGGGTGGCAGCAAGTGCCTTTAACAGCTGAGCCATCTTGCCAGCTCCCAGTTACTATTTTTTTTAAAAGCTTTATTTTTGATTGTGTGTGTGTGTGTGTGTGTGTGTGTGTGTGTCTGTCTGTCTGTCTGTCTGTCTCTATATGGGTTTGTGCATGTGAGTGCAGGTGCCCTTGGAAGCTAGAAAGGGTATAAGAGAACCTGGAGCTAGAATTACAGGCAGTTGTGAGGCAACCAGTCTTGGTCTCAAACTCAGGACAAATGGCTAGCCAGATGCCTATTTAGCATATTGAAACAGACCTGACCACCTGGGCTGTCCCAGAGTCTAACAGCTTACCTAACTAGGACACTAGCACATTTGATGAACTGCAGGTTCATTGGCAGACTTTGTCTCAATAATAAACAAACAAACATACAAATAAAGCAGAAAGGGATCCAGGAAAAGGCACTGAACTTGGTCCTCTGCATGTACAACTGCAAATATGTGCATATTCTACGCACATATACAATACACATCATACATGAAGAAAAATTCATATTGTCCTCAAAAGAAAGTAGACTGTTTTTGCATACCAGTCTGTTAGACTATTTTCTCAAAACTTTACCAACACAATGCTCTGCAAGATGTTAGAATTTTTAAAATTAATGTGATTTAAAATATATGCACTGAGTGATTTTTAACTCATATGAAAACACTTAAATACGAGGTAGGAAGTCAAGGACCAGCATGTGTCGAATGCTTGTAATCTCAGCACTCAAGAGGCAAAGGTAAGAGGATTGCTGTAAGTTTGAAGCCAGCCTGGGCTTCAGAATGAGAAGCTGTCTCAAAATAAACAAAAGACTTGGCCAGTAGAAATGCCACCAAATTTTAGTTGATCTTAAAGAAATGAGTTCTTTGGAGCATTTTCCAAGTAAAAGTCTGCCAGCTAGATAATATCTGACACTTTCATAAATAACAGATGACACTGGGTCAGAACAAACTTGTTTTTTTACAATCCAGACAAAGGTTTCTATCAGTCAAACTCAAGGACTCTTGGCAGTTGCCCTTGAGCTACTCAATTTTGAACCAGATAGATCAATGCTGTTTCTGAGATTTGCCCTATCAAGCCCAGGGCATCTTCAACTAAATTTATTCTTTTGTTTTTCTCTGATCTTCTCTGCATTTTAATAACCTTCAATAAATCACCACATATTCATAAATTCTAAAAGCAAAAAATTCACATATCCTAGAATAAAATGATAAGTAACAAGATGAACAACAGGACAAGGGGATATTCCTTTTAATATTAATTCTTTGTCTGTCCCTCCCTCCCTCCCCTTTCTTTCTTTCTTTCTTCCTTTCTTTCAAACATCCCCATAGCAAGCAGAAACATTTCTTTAAAATAAACAGAAATGGAAAAGTGTAAATTCTATTTTATTGTCCTTTCAAGTGTAAAACAAAATCAATTCATTTTATATGTGAAATATATACTGCATCTGTTATGCATGGAATTAAAAACAACTATACCAAGAACATCTAATGTCATTTCATTTAGACACACCCAAAACTTCATTTAATATACATTGTATGTCAATTAATTTACTAATAAAATTGCACTGGTTTTGGTATCTACTTTATAGTGTGTGTGTGTGTGTGTACTTATTGAGTAAGCACTCATAAATAAATATTAAAGATTCCAGCAATTAATTTGGGTACATAAATATTTATGAGTGCTTACCCAATATTTGTCTTTTGTCAGAACTTTTTATGACCATAGAATCTTTGGACATGCCCTTCTCAAAACCCCAGGTTGGCATAATGCACATTATTATTTTTCTATGCTGAGGGCAGTTTGGGAACTTTAATTAGTGTATAACAGTCAAACGCAGCTCAGAGAAGAAGATGGTAGAAAGGGAGTTCCCAATGTTTAGTGTTAATGCTGAGCTTGATAGTTCAAGCCGACCGCAGGCAGAGTGGTAGCCCTTCCTAACCCTCGGCACCTGTGAAATGGGATTGAACATGGCAGAAGGGAATTTGTGAATATAATTCTCAGCAAGATCTTGAGATGGACAACGACTTAGGGTTATCAAGCTGTACCCAAATTAATCGCTGGAATCTTTAAAAGTAGAAAAGGAAGAGGATGAAAGAAGAAGGGTTTGGAAGATGCCACCCGAGGACTCCACAGCTAGGGAATTCTAGAAAAGAAACATTCTGTCTTTCCCCGCCTGGAAAGGAGTGTGTCCCTGTTAGTACTTTGACTTTAACCTTGAGCCTTGTTTAGGGTTTCTGGCCAGTGAAACATAGCAACTCATTGAATCTGGCCTACATAACTAGAAAACAGTAATTTATTATAGCAACAATAGGGACTAGATACACCAAGGCAGCAATACTTTGTAGGAATGTGAAACTTAAAAGTCCACTTGTTGCATGTTTTGTGCTACTTTTTTAAAAGAAATGTGTGAGTATATATCCTAGAGTAATTGCAGAAACCAGGAAAGGGAAAAAGGAACCATTGCTGATGAGGGGGGTGCGCATAGAAAGAGAAATAGGGTACAAGTGATTGGGGAAATGAGACAAAGAGGGCTCTAATTATAGAGGGGGAGATAAGTATAAAAGGGGGTAAAAAGAACAGTAAAGGTATCTGGTTTGAGGACAGCCTGGTCTACAGAGCGAGTGCCAGGACAGACTCCAAAGCTACTGAGAAATCCTGTCTTGAAAAAAAAAATCCCAAGGAATACTATTCTGTGTATAAATATACACATGTAGTTTAAATGATTTTCTTCCCTCTATTCTGACACTTCTCCCTCCAAGAGCCAAAGATTCCCTAAAGATACTCTAATACCAGGCATGAGAAGCCCTCTTTTGAGTTGTTTGTCAGGGCTGTCAGAGTCCCAAACATTTACCCTATTGCTGTTGCCCTTGGTTGCCCCCAAGAGGTGGAAGTTAAGTCCCATCTACTTCAGACATAGGGCATACCAGTCCCTAAGCTGGAACAGACCTGAACAACTCTTCTCTAAGGACCAACTTTGATGGTACCAGAAGGTGCTGTGTCAGCTTCCAAGGGAGGAGAGCAACCAGCAGTCCTGCCTAGCTATGATGCCTATGAGCCACAACAACAATCGGCATGGCACCATAACCCTAAGGGTGAAGCCATGGCGTGCATACATTGGTAGTTCCTAACCACATTCTAAACATTTGTCATTACACTCATAGATAGGGAAGTCCTCACCCCTCATCAATAAGACTTCTCTTTGCAACAAGTGGAGACTAGTATAGAAAACCACATCAGCAAGCATAGCTGTGGATCCCAGTCCCAAGAGATGCATCTATGAAACCCTCCCCCACCTAAGACTTAGTGAGCATCGTGGAGGAGGGGATAGGAAGATTCTAAGAGCCAGAGGAGCAGGGAGTTTGCTGTGAGAATGTGTCTCCTACTGATGTCAGAAACTACATCCATGCAATCTCACCAACACGACTGCCTGAACATGAGCTGAACAAAGGCAGCAACGATAGACATGGTAACGTGGATGGGCTAAAGCAACAAAGAATTCTGGCAGTGGGAGAACTACTTTTCCAGGGAAGAGCACTCTAACAACTAGCCCATTTATGATATGCAACAGTACATGTAGGGAATGGTCCTGTGGAATTATATCAGTAGGATCCTCATAACCCAACAGCAGGATCTCCGAAAGGAGTTTTGGTGAGGGTCCAGTGATGATGGTGTGCTAAAGACTGGGCTCTCACTGCACATCTTGATTTTTGACTACCCAGTGCCCAAACCTGTGAGAAAATAGAAATAGATTTCTGTTTTTATTTTAAAAATATCTCTCTCTCTCTCTCTCTCTCTCTCTCTCTCTCTCTCTCTCTCTCTCTCTCTCTCTCCCTCTCTCTCTCTGTATAGAAATGGCTACAGAAGCCAGAAGAGGGCGCCCGATCCCTTAGAACTTAGAGTCTGTTGGGAGCTACCCAGTGTGGATGCTAGCAACCAAACTAAGGTTCACTGTAAGAGCAGCATTCATTCTTGACTGCTGCTGAGCCATTTCCTCAAACCCCAAATTTCTATTCTTTATAATTTTAACAAACACACAAATCATAAGTACTAATGGGATTTCATGTAATGTTTTTATGTATGTATACATGCGCACACGTGTTCCTAAGTATGCATGTTGTGGTGTTTAAGTCAGGTCTGGTGTGCCTACAGTGAGATAACTGTAGATAATAACCCACTTTACATTTCCAAAAGCTAGATGGAGTTTTACAGTTCACATCATAAGAATGATAAATGTTGGCAGAGATATGTTCAGATTGATTTTTTTTTTTTAAAAAAGATTTATGTATGTGGGTGCCTGAGGAGGCCAGAGGAGGGCGGTGGATTCCTATGGAATTCTGAGTTATAGGCAGTTGAGAACCAGCTACTGTGGGTACTGGGAAGCGAACTGAGGTCCTCTACAATTGCAGAAAGTGCTCTCAACTGCTGAGCCAAATCTTCAACCTGTCCAGTAATACTCCTTCTCCTCCCAAATGTGTTTGCCTAAATATACGTATTTGCACCATGTGCATGCCTGGTGCCAGAGGTGGCCAGAAGAGGGTTTTGGATCTCCTGGAACTAGAGTTACAGTTGTGAGCTGCTCTGTGGTTACTGGCAACTGAACCCAGGTTTTCATTAAGAGCAACAAGTATTCTTAACCTTTTAACTATGTCTCCAACCTCAGCTTGAATATTCAAGTAGTCTTTCACTATGCCCAGCTTGTTTGCAACGCGTGCTTCTGTCCTTCAGCCCCTTATCAGGAATGCTCAAGACGAGGCATTTATCGCTCATGGTTTGTGACGCACTTCGTTGCTCTTACTCACCTAACCTCCACAATGGCCCTGAATGTGAACTTATCCGTGAGTTATGGAAACTGTTATCCCCCCGAGAATAATTTATCCAAGGTCTCTTATCAACAGAGGACTTGGGTTTGAAATGTCTGACCTCAAAGAATCTTTCACAACTTACCAGTTAACCAAAAACAGTTTTTAACCTTTAAGTTAAAAGTTAACTTGTTAAGTTTCAGGGTTTTATACACACAGTTTGTCAAGTTTGTTAAAAACTCTCTGCTGTCCTGGGTAGGCAAAACCTAGATCCCTTTTGCTCAAACTTGAACTCTAAAGGCGGTGGAAACTGCGATATTTGGCTTTGTTTTGAGGGAGTGGGACAAAGGCGGTTCAGTTCACCAGGTGGCTTTTTGTACAGTCTTTGGACAAATAATTGCTCCGGAGAGCAGAGCGGACTGCCGAAGTCCAAGGTGAACTCCTGACTCCCTCCCGGGAGCCGTGCTCGGCCACGCCCCGCAGAGGCGTGGCAGGGGCGGGGCGCGGCCGTGGGTTATAGGACACGCAGGGCGCTCGCGGGACTGTAGTCCGCTCATCACTGGACTCGAGGGACCCGCGGGACCCTCAGGACTGCGCAGGATATCGCAGGACCCGGAACCTTCCGACCGGGCAATGGCGGCCGCTCCGGGCGCCCGGCTCCTGCGCGCTGCCTGCGCCTCCGTCGCTTTTCGTGGCCTGGACCGCCGCTGGCTGCTGGCCTGTGGGGTCCGCGCGGGAACTGCAGTCTCCCAGTGGACCCCAAGCCCGGGCGTGCACGCAGAGGCCGGGCGGGGACGGCCGCTGAGCTTCTCTGCGCGAGCGTGGAGCAGGTGAGGCGCGGCGGCGACGGCTGGGTCCCGGCGTCCCGCGGCCTGCGTTTCCGCCCGGGCACTCTTCCGCCTCCTGACGCCAGCGTTCCGGGGCCTGGCTCAGCGGTGCGGGGCGCTGGCCCCGGGGCTTCCTAAGTGGTGGGGAGTCCTTGTCGCCCTTACCGTCGTGGTTGCTTCCCTGGCAATGCTAGCACACACTGGCCTTTGTGCTGCCTTCCAGCTAGGGAAGGGTTAGGGGCGCCTGCCTAGTGGGAATTGGGTAGCGTAGAGTTTAAACCCGCACTGGCATAACTTTAGTCCCGGTAGACCTAGTATAACAGCGTTGCCCTTGATGATTCAGGGATAAATGACTCCGTACAGGTGACGTTTGGTCCTGCGCCTGGTTGAAAATGAGGGCTCAATAGGTAGGTGCCTCTTAGCAACAGTTCTTGGGTGGTCATAGTGGAGAGAATTCTATGGGAATGTTCAGAGATTTGAGAGCTCCCCATAGGTGGAAAATTCGTATCGGGCATATTTGTTTTTAAAGGCACCGCCCCCTTAGGTTGACTACAGATAAAATTGACTTAAAGTCTCTCAGTATGGTGACATGTTGACAATTACATAACATCAGTGTCTATGAAAAACATAGCTGTTGCTTCATGAGTGCCCATGCCTGGAGACATAGATTAGAGTTTCCATGAATTGTATGTCCCTCTGTGGAAGAACTCAGCTCAACTTTTGTAGTCACAAGTGAGTGTATTTGCCAAATGTAAATGAGGGGACAGCGAATGGATTACAGGGTTTGAACCCATCTTACATCTTCAGTGTTAGGATTGGAAGCCGATGGTCCATTAGGATAACGCATTCCAAGACTTACTTACCTGGTAACCATAAAGCTCAGAAACAGTGTCTGGTGATACATGACCATAAGGGTGTTAACAATAACCCAAGATAATTTCGGTTGTTTCTAGATATGCGGCAATCCATCCCTTCACAGCCACGGATGTCTGTATCTGGTCTATCAGTATGCGGCATATTCAACCCAGATACAGCCTTCTTCAGAGAATTTCTGATCATAGAAATCCCTGCCAGTGGTTTGACTCCAGAATAGAGTATAGCAGGAAATGAGAATTTGTGCCCCCACCCACCGGTGTGTGTTGCATGAAGTGAGAGGGAAATCGTGGGGACCGTTCAGTCCTATTTCTCCTGGTCCCTCTGACTGTTCACCTGTGGATGCCTTAATTTCTATGGCAGATGCTTTCTGGATTTAAGTTGTGACATACTGAACATAATCAGTGTAACTAGTATTTAAGGGAACACATGTGCTTTTGCAAATTGGTTCCTGCGATTTTGTCACTAGGTTTTGGATATTGTGATTCTTGACACAGACATTGGAGCTTCAAGTAGATTTTCCAGCTCATATTATGCCAGACTCCTGCTGTTAACACAGCAGCTCCCAGCCATTTGTAGTTATTGAAAATTAAGAAAATTGAAGCTAAATAATATTCACGGTTCTGTCTTGCAGTTATGCTAGCCACGTTTTAAGTATTTAGTGTGTGGTGAGCATCTACTGTGTTTGGCATTGCCAGTATGGGACCTTCCTGTTTAAGTTCAAAGTCGTATTGGACAAAGTAATTTTAGAAGCTGAGTTTCAAGTTCCACATCTATATAACCTCTCAATAAATGAATGTTGAAAAGCTTTTATTCCCAAACACCCTGACATAATACTTGATTTTTGCAAGCGATTTGATTACAAAGGGCTTTCACATACACGATTTCATTGTACTTTTAAGATAGTCTTGTGAAGTAGGTAGGTAGGTGAGTGGGCATAAAGTTATCATATTAACTAGCTGGCAAACCATGGCCTAGACCTTGAATAGGTTTTATGCCTCATGGCAGATGACAGTCATTGTCCTTGTGATGCTCTCTGTGTAACCAGGGCCCTCTTTGGTGTCAGGCGTGTGATCTGCTGCAACACTGTAGCTGGTAGCTCTTTAGTTCATACTTTTGTGAGTCATTTCAGAGAGCAAAGGATCCAAAGAGTGCTGGATGTTATCCCAGCACTTGGGAGGTGGAGCAAGAGGATCAGAAGTTCAAGGCTGTCCTTTGCTACATGGGGTATAGGAAGTTAGCGTAAGATAAGTACGGGTCTGTGAAAAAAAATATTTTAATGCTTTAATGGGTGGAGTTACTGCTCGAGATTAATCGTATATAGGAGTGATTTCCATGGTCACTGCCTTAGAAGTACCTGTTAGGAGCAAGACCAGAAGCCGTGTCTTTGTCTTTGTCTTCTCTACTCTTTCACTTGAATTACCTTTTCCCTCTCTTTTGTGCTTCCTTCTTTGTTGTTATCAAATCAGTTACTAATCTTAGCATTGTTGACTAGGGCCGAATAGCTCTAGTGCAGTGGTTCTCAACCTTGCCAATGCTGTGATCCTTTAATAACAGTTCCTCATGTTGTGGAGACCCCCAACTGTAAAAGTACTTTATTGCTACCGCAAAACTAATTTTGTTACTGTTATGGATCGTAATGAGATATCTGATAAGAAGGATATCTGATATGTGACCTCTGTGAAAGAGTCATTTGACCCTTTCAAAGGGGTTGAAACCCACAGGTTGAGAACCGCTGCTTTAGTACATAGTAGCAGTCCATGTTTCTAGCAGTAGAAATAAGTTTTGGGGCTTTAAATAAAAGTTACTGATCCGTGTTTGAGTTCTACCATGGCTTAGGCATTTTGTATATTGTCGAAACTGTAAGCTGAATGCCTTGACAAGAGACTGATGTTAGAGTGATTTGAAACTCCTTTGTTGTAAGTTTAGCTGTGTTCTAGAACACCAATCCAAAAGCCCTCAGATTGGAATAATTCCATAAACATCCCCATTTACTATAGCTTAGCTTCCAGGCGTTTGTCCATGTCATTCTCTCCGATGCATATTGCCATATGGCTTGCCAACAGTCCCATCTGGTTCTTCAAGTTTTAAAAGCCAAACAAGTTCTAAATGTGAGCTCATTTTCAGCTTTCACAAGACTCCTTCTCTTAATCCTAGTAACCCTAAGTTAAACCCAGTTGCCCATGCTGAAAATGTCAACATCCCCCTGTCGTGTGTGTGTGTGTTTGTGTGTTTGTGTATGGTGTGTGGTGTGCGCACACACATCCTAATAATACATAAATGAAAGAGTTCAGCTGGCTCAAGTTATTGCCTCCTACGTCCTTCTTTAATTTGTGTTTTAGAGAATCATCTAGCTGTGAGGGCTGTTGTCATTCTCTGCTATTTTACCTTGAGAAGAACATAGTTTTTGAATAGTTTAGCGTTATAGTTCCTCATTGCAAGGATCCTTGTTTTACAGAGCTCAGGTTGGGACTCAGGCACAGAAGAGCATTGTACTGACTCTGTTTCTGAAGTCATGCAAAGCAAACAAATAATTTTTTTCCACTGTCTTTTGACAGTGCTGAGCCTGACACATTCTAGGAGCGCCAGGCAAGTAAAAATACTTGTTTTTAAAGGCCTCTCTCACCCCCAGTTAAAAGAAGTTTGGGAGCGTAGAGTTGTTTTTGAAGGCACACGCACAACTTTTTATATCATTTTTTGGTTTAAGAAGTATTAGTGTATATTCATTGTACAAGGTAATGAAAATTTTCACTGTTATTTCTAACCAGCAGGATACTTTTATCCAATGCTATAGTAACATTATCCACTGGGTGGCAGTTCATCTTACTTGCTTGTGAATTTTGATGTTTGGATTTGCACTTCTGAAAGATATTTCTAACCTTGAAATTACTTGATTCTACTTCCAGGGAAGGTCGCTTGTGTGTGTGTGTGTGTGTGTGTGTGTGTGTGTGTGTGTGTGTGTGTGTGTTTGTAGTGGTGGGGGAGTAACTATTGCCACCTATTGATTGTGGTTAAAAATTACAGCTAATTAAGTACTGGGAATGGAAGAGACAGCTCCAGGTGCTAGTATGATGGTTTTCCCCACATTTTAATGATATTTGGTAGAAAGGAGAACAATTTAGGTTTACTAGATGATATAACATAGAAAAAACACATGCAGTAGTGTTTGGCTCCCCAGGAGTCTGTTAGTGCTGAATGCACTGTGTGGACAAAAATGAAATGTCAAAGACTCACAAAAGTGTAAAACAGCTGCCCCTGAGATCGGAGTCTCACAGCCAGACACCTGCAATGTACTGACCCTGTGGCTAGCAGATGGTTTGCTTTAATGAAGCTGACCACAAACAACCTTGAACTTGTCTCTCAGGGCCATGGTCACAGAGATACTGTTTTTTCTAAGAGCTTGTGAAAGCAAAATAGGTTTCATCGACTGAGGGTGTAGCTCAGTGGTCAAGTATGTGCTTAGCATGTGTAAAGGTCTGGATTGAATCCCTGGCGCGGAAATCAAACCAGAATCACTGTTGCCTCCACCACAAAACCCAGCAGACTTCCTGCCTGGTTATGATTGCTGAGTGTTTCTACAGATCCGTGACGGGTAGGGAGACAAAAGTTCACAACCCATGGGCCCATGGGGCTGCTGGGGCAGCACATAGTTTTCATTTCTTTAAGGTGATCAATCCTGCCCTCTGGGTGGGGTAGAGGATAAGTCCTCAGTCTGTGCTGTCTTCTTCCTACATGTGTGCTTATTCATTTGACCTTACAGTTATGATTTAACATTTTTTCTTTGTTTGTTACTGTTGTGTGAGTTATGTTGATGATGTATTTGTGGGCATCCATGGCACTTTTGTAGAGGTCAGATAACCACATTTTGGAATGAGTTCCAGGGATCCACTTCAGGTGGTCAGGATTTCATGGCAAGAGCCTCTATGTGATGAATTATCTCCCTGGCCTTTAAATTATATTTTGAAATTACTAAAAATATTGAAATGCTGCTTTCTTTCTCAGCTCAGAAGATAAGATAACAGTTCACTTCAAGAACCGTGATGGTGAAACACTAACAACCACGGGAAAAGTCGGTGACTCTCTGCTAGATGTTGTGGTTGAAAACAATCTAGACATTGATGGTTTTGGTAAGTTACCTTGGAAGTTTCTGAATAACTTACAGGGTTTTTTGTTTGTTTGTTTTAACTTTCAAACTGTAACATTCTAATTAAATATTACAATTTAGGGCATGTTAATTTTTTGTTTATAAAGATTATTAGAGAGGTTATGTGGCTAAAACCACACACTGCTCTTCCGAGGATTGGAATTCTGTTCCCAGCACCCACATTGGTTGGCTCATAGTTGCCTGTAATTCTGGCTGCAGGAGATCCCACACTATTTTCTGTCTTCTCCGACAGCTGCACAGTATGGCACACACTCAAGCAGAAACATGCTCACATAAACATTTAAAAACCCAAGATGAATAATAGAGGACACGTGTTTACTTTTAGAAAATAATTCAAATAACCATATAACTCAGAAATCAGTTGTGGCCTCGTGCCCACTGCTCACCTGTGCTGTAAGCCAGAGAGATGAGAGGTAGAATGTAGTATGGAGAAGTGGACCTGCTTTTCATTCTGGCTGCCGGCTAGCTTAACCCCTGAAATAATCACATAGAAATTGTATTAATTAAATTACTGCCTGGCCCATTAGCTCTAGCCTCTTATTGGCTAACTTTTACATATTCATTTAACCCATCTCATTAATGTGTATTGCCACTTGACTGTGGCTTACCGGCATAAGTCTAACCAGCGTCCGTCTCAAACAGGAGAAACATGGTGTCTTTCCACTCTGCCCTTCTTCCCAGCATTCAGTTCTCTTTTCCATGCCTACCTAAGCTCTTCCCTATTAAGGTCAAGGCAGTTTCTTTATTCAACCAGTGAAAGCAACACACATACAGAAGGACCTCCTATACCAGTAGAAGGTACAGGTCAGAGGTAGTGAATACCATAGCATAGAGCAGTTTGGCATAGCTTTGATTTAATTCTAGATGTTATCTTACCTTCTCAGGAGGAGTAACTTATTCTTAAAAAAAAAAAAACCAAAAACCATTATGTAGAAAGTTTTCATTTCTTCTGACCATATTGTCTAGCCACACATACAAAGCTGGTGTTTCCATATCTTCATACTGTACCTCGGGGAGGCACTGTCTGTGTCTAAATGGTTCTGTTCCGTGGGTTCTTTGGCTCATTGCCATCTTTATCACCCAAGAAATGCAGATTTTGGGGCTCAGGAAGTCTAGCCAGCAATGCTTATTTACTACTAGTGTGTGTGTGTGCATGTGTGTGTGCATGCACAGGCATGCATGTGTGCATATATTTATGTGCAGGCTTGCTTATGCCATGTCATATGTGTGGAGATCAGAGGACAACTTTGTGGAGTCGGATATTTCCTTCCACGGGGTCCTGAGGATCAAATTCAGGTACTCAGCTTTGATGGCAAGCGCCTTTACTAATCTGTCTTGCCAAACTAGCAGTGTGTGTTGTAACAAGCTGTTCCCGTGATTTGGATGGTGCATATTAGGTTTGAAAAGCACTAATCTTTCCAGTTGTAATTTCTTTCTTTTTAATACATTTTTTACAACCTTGGTATATAGTTTATAATTATACAAATTGAATGTTGACTGATAATAAATCATAAGTTTATTTTAAACCAAATAGATGCTTGTTTATTTTTATATAAAGAGCTAAACATTTTTTTTTAATCGGGGGGTTGCATTTTGAGACAGGGTTTCACTGTGTCCTGGAACTTACTACATAGACCAAGTTGACCTTGATTTCACAGAGAACTGCCTGTCAAGCGCTAGGATTGAAGACATGCACTACCACGCCTGACTTTGAAGAACAAAATCTTGACTTTAAAGAACTAAATATTTGATTCTGTAGGACATAAACACATCTTCAGTATTTTTCAGAGTGGTCCAGTGTTTTGAGTTTAGTTGTCAGTGCTGAGAATTGTGCTTCTTATATATAGCCCAAAATGGCAGAAGTGTGCTTAGGGCCATTTCAAAAACATTGGCAATTCTCTCCACCAAGCCAGAATTTATTAAACAGTTTTTAAAAATGAAGCTCAAGTCAGAAACTCAAACAGCAATTTTTAAATTGAAAAACAAATCCAAAGATACACTAACTTAGTATTGATATGCTGTAGAATGACGGTGGAAAAACATCAGAAGCCTTTATTTTTAATGGCTAAACAATTTTGTTTCTATAAGGGCAGAGAAGTTTGCACAATAGAAAGATGCACTTTTGGCTGGAGAGATGCTCAGCAGTTAAGAACTCTTACAGAAGACCAGGGTTTAGTTTCTAGCAACCACTGGTAACTCACACCACCCTCTCTGATCTCTGAGGACATCAGGCACATATGTAGTATATTGACTTACATACAGGCAGTCATTCATACACATAAAATAATTAAATTTAAAAAATTAAGAAAGAAGCACTGTAGTTCATAACATACAGCAGTCTCAACTCTGAACCAGGGTGTGTGTTTCTGCAGTGTTGTTGGCATTTCCTGTGAGACGGTGTACACAGTGCAGGACTTGTAGGCTGCGTGCTCAGAACCAAGGCTATAGTGAAGTC
Source organism: Dicrostonyx torquatus (assembly GCA_028555095.1). Taxonomy (NCBI): domain Eukaryota; kingdom Metazoa; phylum Chordata; class Mammalia; order Rodentia; family Cricetidae; genus Dicrostonyx; species Dicrostonyx torquatus. The sequence continues at coordinate 12,473,070 of JAQHUG010000003.1, read as the reverse complement.
AGAATGCAGCACAATCTAGGTTGCCAGAAACACTTCAGATCCATCATGGTCTGTTTTTCTTTTCTGTCATTGAGTTCAGGAACATTTTATTGCTATAAATTGTTTGCCACCCTTTTGTTCAGTTTTTGGGATCCCAGATAGAGTTGTGTTCCACACTTGAAGAGGTTTTGGTCTAGGACTGGAGAGCTATCTCAGTGCTAAGAGCATTGGCTGATCTCGCAGAGGACTTCCCAGCATCCACATGGCAGCTCATACCATTTGTAACTTCAGCTCTAGGATATCTGTCCTCTTTTGATATCTCCAGATAGTGTGCGTGCACACACACGCACACGCACGCACGCACGCACGCTCACATACAGAGGCATTAGACTCATATACATAAAAATATGTATTTTTAAAAGACTCCTTTGGTATGTCATATAGCCTGACTATGTTGCTTCAGGGCATGGTTCAAGTCCTATTATAAAGGCTCTGCCATTTTCCCATTATGCATTAAGTCTGCCTTCGTGTTAATACTTACTGAAGTTTTTCTTGTTGGAGGGAACGTTGCTCTCATTGATAGTAAATTCCAAAAAGCTGCCTCTTGGGTGTCCTTCAACAGGGTTTGTGAAGAGTTGATTTTCTGTAATGTTTTTCTGAGCTTCTAAATCTAATGTTTGCCAGTTTCAAGGTAATTATAATCATTATCATTTATGTTTATACCACATCCTGGCATGTTATATGGTGTTGGTGTTGAACCAAAGCCTTGTGCATGCTAAGAAAATATTCTACCATTCTATTGTGCCTTCAGCTCTTACCTTCCATTTTATAGATGAAAAAATCCAATACTCATTTTTGTAGTGATATTTTATTTATGTTTTAACAAATAAAATTTTCCTGAGGATCAAAGTGCAGAGCTAAGCCACTAGAGGACAGGGAGTGGTGGCACACAACTTTAATCCCAGAATTTGGGAGACAGAGGCAGAGGGCTCTTTGGTAGTTCAAGGTCACCCTGGGCTATACAAGATTGAATCTGTCTAAAAGGGAAATGAAGCTCACACAAAGGTGATCCCAGCACTAGGGAGGTAGAGTCAGGAGTAATATGGCTGGGCAGAGAAAGGAATATAAGGTGGGAAGGGACAGAACTCAGTGAAGTCTGAGGATTGCCCCTGCAGTCTGAGGACAGGATCGCTCCTTTGGTTTGAGCATTGATAGAGGTAAAAGGTCCCTCTAGTGGCTTAGCTCTGCACTCTGATCTTCAGGCAAGCTTTATTTGTTAAAACATAAACAATATATCACTACACATTTCCCCTTGTTTATATGTGTGGCAAGTCATTCAGCTAATTTATATCCCAGAGTACCTAATGTCTCAGCATTCCCTTTTTCTCTATGCCAGTTTTCTTTGTGTCTTTCTATATAAACACCTTTAACAGAAATTAGGTAATGAAATGATTGATACAATACTATTTTTATGAAGTTTTATAGGGATGGTCTGGAACTCACTATCATTGTGCCTCAGCCTCCTGAGTGCTGACATCACAGGCATGTACCTCTAAGTCCAATTAAACTGCACTTTTAATTGAGCTTTGTTGAAGTATTCTCTCACAATGGATGCTAGTGTATTGAAAAGTAATTGAGACTAAACTCTGGGATCAGATAGATTGTGGTTCACAAATCAACATTGTCAACTCAGACCTGGGGTGTGCCGCCCCCCCCTCGAGAATGAAGATGAGCAAGAGCCTAGCTACACACTGAAAGGAAAACCTGCAGAGTGAGATGCCCGTAGAAGGCTTTGAGAGGCGCTGGGGATCTAGAAGATACACAGACTCTACTTGCTCATCTCTGGCTGACTGTGAGGCCTCTCACAAGCCAGAGTGAAGATTAACACACAGATTGCTTGGTTGTTGAAGCATTTGCCTAATCACCTGAGCCCCTTGGCACCAGGTATTTGAACCTCTGGCCAGTCTTTTAGCTGGCCACTGAGCTGGATTCACACACTGAGGATATGAACTTTAGAGGATTGGTCTACAGCAGCGACTAGATAACTGACAGCAGCAGTGACCACCAATGAGCAGCAACTGCAGCACACATGGGGCAGGGCGAGCGCCTTATTCCCAGTTTCCACATTGTGGTGTCTGCATGTGCACAGAAAAAGAAATTCAAGATACACGAAGAGGAAGACCTGGCCCTTACTTGGAAAAACAACCAAAAAGCTGTTGACAAGGAAACCCAGATGCTAGACAATTTTTGTTTGTTTGCTTTTTGAAATGGGTTCTCTGTGTAGACCTGACTGTTCTGGAACTAGCCAAAATGTTAAGTCAGGTTTTAAAACCATATGACAATGTTCTTTCTACTCTCTCTCTCTCTCTCTTTTTTATTGTTAAAAGAAAAATTTACATTTACTCCCCTTGTCCCAGGCCCTCCCGCTCCCCCACTACCCCACCGCCCTCCCTCTGCTTCCTTAACATGGGGCGGGATACC
>JAQHUG010000003.1:12410815-12450033 GCA_028555095.1 Dicrostonyx torquatus | reverse complement strand
TGAAATTCTCAAAGAGTAGGAAAAAAGGATGACCAAGAGAATGCCCTCAAGGAGGACAAAATGGTGAAAAGTATAATGTATATATGTACACATGACTTTCTTGAACCAAACTGATCAATTTGCCAAATCTTTTTTTTGTTGTTGTTTTTACTTATTTTAATTAGTGTGTAAATAGAGACTAGGAAGATATGAAGCATCTTGTGTTTGTTTACCGCATGGTGGCTGGAGTCCTTTTTGTGTGGAGCACACTGTACTTTGAAAGTGCTTCGAAGCGATTTATACATCAGTGTGCGTATTAGTGTCCTACACAGATCACCCAAACTCATCTTTCTGGAGCATTTTCACACTGCTCCACATCATGGTGTAAATCACCTCCCATGCCAGGCTGTAAAAGTTCAAACCAATGGTGTGTACTGTATACAGCCTAACCTTATCAGCTGGAGGACACTGAAGAGTTGGTTTAGATAGGGGGGAGTTTTCTAGTGTGAAGAAAGAAGCTGTCTGTATTTGAAGCATGTGCATTCTAGGTGTTACTGCATTGGTTCCTCTATTGGGATAAACACGTTTTCCCAAAAGCTCAATGTTGTCTCTTCAGACAGCTCCTGCAGCTCAGGAATGCAAGAAGTGAGCTGTCCTGTCTGCTACCTTGTGTGGGCTCTATGCTGTATGTTAGAGCTGAGGTGCTCTGACTTAGTTTGCCTTTCTGTTGCAGCAATAAAACATTGACCCAAAGCAACCTGGGGAGGAACGGGTTTATGTAGACAGAAGGCCAAGGAAGGAATTGAAGCAGTGACCTCAGAGGGTCAGGCTGCTTACTGATTGATTCAGCTGCCTTGCTTATGCAGCTCAGGTGCACCTGCCCACTGTTTACAGCGGGGTTGGCCTTCCTGCATCAATTAGCAGTCAGAAAATGCCCCCATCCACACATATCCACAGGCCAATCTGATGAAAGCCATTCCTCAAATCAGTTTCTCTTGCTCCAGGTAACTCAAGTTAAAGACAGCTAACCAGTCTTGGTGGAGTACCATCTGCGAACATAGCCCTCGTGACTGCGTGACTGGCAGGGTTAGCCAGGGTTTTTGGCAGGGCATGTTGTCTGGAACACCCACACTGTGACCTGGCTTCCTTACAAAGCAGTGGCTGTTTTAAGGCCAGGCACACTGCAAGTGGTGCACACTGCAGGCAGAGATACTGGACTTGGAAGAAAGCAGCATCCTAAGCTTTTTATGAGAAACTACTTGTTTATTTTGCATTGTATTTAGAAATACCTGTATTGACTGTATTATGATGGTTTGTTTAACTCCTACCACCACCCCCCAGCCCCCATGACTATTGATTGAAAGGAAGCAACAATGGTTCCCTTTGAGCACTGCATAAGGCTGGTTTCCTTTTCTTAGTAATTTTGTTTCTTCAGACAAGTGTCTTTCTTCGATGTGTACTTTATAATTGTTGGTGGTGTGCTAATGCTTAATATTATATTTGGATTTCATGATAAACCCACAACCTGCAATTATGTAAGTGCTTTAGAACAACTCTGTGGTTTTGTTTTGTTTTTAAAGAAAACTATCCTAGGAATTTCTGAAACTGCTTACTAATGTTAACTGTGAACATATTCTTATCTTTTTGTAAAGGACGGTGTCCATGTTTTCCTGGTGGCTATGTTAAGTGTCACATGATGGCCCACATGGCCAATGTAGCGGTCATCCCCTCATTTCACTTGAAACATTTTTTAAGGGAGACACAGACTGTGTTGTCCTAGCTTTTTCTTCCTTTCCACTACTCCTCTTAATCGCCGTCCTTAAGCTGCCTGGAATTCTGTGGGAAACCACGTTTTGGAACAGTTTGTACACATAGCTTTCTTGTGTATGGGATAACTTACTGTGCTGTAAAAGCCAGAAATAATGTGCTGTGTGTTCACTCCTGAAAATAGTGTGTGGACTTACGTGTAGACCACAGTGAGACAGAAAGACTGAGTTTCCTGTTAGAGAAATATTGACGACTAGAAATGTGATCTTGGCGACGCAGCAGCAGGGATTCCTTCATGTGTCAGCGTGTCATGTATCACGTTTTCCTTATCAGAGTCAGATTGTCTTCTGTTTATAATATTTTGGATGCTAACAAATTAGATAACCACCTGGCAAGACGAACGCATGGTCATTAGCAGACAAACACGTGGAAACATGTATAACAGGGCTGAAATGGGGAGGGTTTTTTTTGATGTTTTTTGTTTTGTGTTTTTGAGACAGGGTTTCTCTGTGTAACAGCTCTAGCTGTCCTGCAACTTGCTCTGTAGACCAGGCTGGGCTCAAACTCTCAGAAGTTCACCTGTCTCTGCCTTTTGAGTGCTGAGATTAGAGGTGTGTACCATCTCTCCCTAGTCAGAAGATACACTTCTGCACATGCTGACTGCAGCAAAATGTCCCGTAGGCTTTTGGGTTGCCTTTCCCTTCTCAGCTCATTTGCTTGTCTTACAAAGTCACATTCTAATGCCCCTTGTTGACTGTCTCTGAAAGTAGTCTTCCAGTGTTCAGAGTTAATCCTTCTTACAACAGTGTGGGGCTTTGTTTGTTAGCTGTTTGGTATTTAGAGATAGGGTCTCCCTGGCGGGGAACTCACCATGGAGATGAGGCTGCCTGGCATGTCCAGCTCTGTGGTGCTAGGATCACAGGCACCTGCCACTTTGTCTGGTACACTAGCGTGGAGAGAGCCACGGAGATGTTAGGTTCTTAATGACTTTATTGTGGCAATGGCTCCCTCACACAAGGCTAAAGTCTAGCTCCTTACCCCTTCTTGCCCTCCTTTGCTCTTTGGGACCCTTGAACTTGGACTTACCCCTAGAACCGTGAGCCTAATATCTGATGACTATAAATTACCCAGTCTGAGGAAGTGTTGCAGCAGTTTGGGGTGTGCAGGCAGCAGTGTGTAGCACTCGCCTGTGCACCACTAGACGTTCCCACTCGACTGTCATGTGGAGCATTTACCTATCATTGTACCTGAGTCCTAGGAACCCAAGAAGACCACCATGGAGCCACACTTCCGAATGCAAAAGCACGGTTTCGTTTTTTAAGTATGGGCTAGCACAGATCCTCTGCCTCACAGTCTGACATAGCAGATGGAGGGAGAAGGACCCAGTCTACTATTGTAAGGGGTTTATAAAGAAAGATCACAAGACAGTCACAAGGTTACAGTCTCAAAATACAAAATTATGTATCCCATATCATAATTGTATAAAGATTAGGTAAAGCTCAGCTGTTAATTCCTGGTAGGTTATTATTATCTAAGGGGGATAGCAACAGCCTCCCCAGTTATGTCTTCCAGACATCTCACCCTTTGCTAATGGCAAGGGTTGTTTGAAATATTACCAAGCTGATAGGGGAAGTTGGTGGGGGAATGGGCTGCAGTCAGCAACTTTGTGTAACTCAGGTTTCTCCATTAGCTAATACTTCCCCTGAAGAGGGATCCCACGGCCTTCAGTTTATCCTGGGGGCTGGGGTGTAGTTCAAGGTCCCAAAAGGGAATAGCACAGAAATGGAATCTTTTCCTGCCTCTCACTACCTACCCTGTGGCACATAGATGACTCACTGCTTTTTAATTCCATCAGCATTTTCCCTGATAGATTAACACTTGTTCTTTTTGGGAATGAGCACTGTGTTGTGTTCACTCTGGTAACAGCAGTGTCTGTCATGGTATCTAGCCACAGTACCCGTGCAATGAGTTAACTAGGACCTGGAAGGAACCTTCTTTTAATCCTTTGGCTCTGTGGCAGTCACCTATTATAGATGGGGATAGAAGCTAAATGTAGGGTAATAAATGAAGCCTGCAGCCTAATTTAGTAGGAGTCAGGATGCATAGCCATGTTTTCTTGAGAGATCAGATAATGTATGTAACTCTTCTTCAACTTGTGTTTTTCTTCTCTGTTGTCTAAGGTTTTCTGTCCTGCCCAGTTCCCATAATTGTTAAGTCCCAAAGAACTCACACAGAGGTCTACGTCAGTTATAAACTGATTGGCCCATTAGCTCAGGCTTCTTATTAACTCTTATATTAGCCCATTATTCTTGTCTATGCTAGCCACGTGGCTTGGTACCTTTTTCAGCGAGGCAGTCACATCTTGCTTCTTCTTTGGCTAGGTCAGGACTGCATAAGGAACTTCCTTCTTCCCAGAATTCTCTTGTTCTCATTGACCCACCTCTATTTCCTGTCTGATTGTCCTGCCTATACTTCCTGCCTGGCTACTGGCCAATCAGCGTTTATTTAAAATATAATTGACAGAATATAGACCATCGTCCCACACCACTTCTCATCACATGCTATGTGTATTTCTGTTAGCTTATATATGAATGCGTTCATGTATATATGCACAAATGCATACACCTGGGGTGTGTCACGCATGTGTGTGTGTGTGTGTGTGTGTGTGTGTTTGTGATGTGTGTAGGCCTGAGGATGTCTTGCTAATTTTCTCAAAGAACCAACTCTTAGTTTCATTGTTGTAAGAGGCTGCCAGACTCCCGAAATAATCACACAGAAACTATATTATTTAAGTCACTGCTTGTCCCATTATCTCTAGCTTCTTATTGGTTAATTCTTACATCATAATTTAACCCATCTCTATTAATCTGTGTATCAGCACGAGGTCGTGGCCTACCAGCAAAGTTTCAACATGTCTATCTCTGGTGGTGGCTCCATGGCTTCCCCTTGACTTCACCTTCTTCCTCCCAGCATTCAGTTTAGTTTCCCGCCCCCCCAGCCTAGCTAAGTTCTGCCCTGCTATAGGTCCAAAGCAGTTTTTTTTTATTTTAATGGTAATCACAGCATGCAGAAGGGAATCCCACATCATTTCATTGATTCTTTGTATTGTTCTCTTTGTTTCTATTTTATTGATTTTAGCCCCCAGTTAGATTATTTCTTGCCATCTACTCCTTGTGAGAGTAATTACTTTTTTGTTCTAGAACTTTCAGGTTAGCTGTTAAGTTGCTAGTGTGAGATCTTTCCTTTTTTTTAAATTGTAAGCAGTTAGTGATATGAACTTTCTCCTCACCACCCCTTTCATTGTGTCCCTTAAATTTGGATATGCTGTGTATACATTTTCATTGAATTCTAGGAAATCTTTAATTTTTTAATTTATTTCTATCTTAACTCAGTGTTTCATTTAGCAGAGTTATTCAGTTGCCATGAGTTTATAAGCTTTCTGTTGTTTTCTGTTATCGATATCCAGCTTTAACATTTGATGGTCTGATAGAATGCAAGAAGTTTTTCAATTTTTTTTAATCTATTGAGGCTTGCTCTATGACCAAGTATATGGTCAATTTTGGTGAAAATTTTGTGAGATTCTGAGAAGGTACATTCTTTTGTGTTTGGGAAAAATGTTCTGCAGATATCAGTTAGGTCCATTTGGTTTATAACGTCTGTTTGTTCCGGTGTTTCTTTGTTCAGTTTTTGTTTGGATGACCTGTCCATTGGTGAGACTGGGGTATTGAAATTTCCCACTATTAGTATGCAAAGGTCACTATGTTACTTAAGCTGTAGTAGTATTTCCTCTTGTGTCTGGGGCAGAGATGTTAAGAACTGAAATGTCATCTTGGTGGAGTTTTCATTTGATGAGTGTGTACTGTCCTTCCCCATCTCTTTTGATTAGTTTTGGTTTGAAGTCTATTTTGTTAGATATTAAAATGGCTATGCTAGGTTGCTTCTTAGGTCCATTTGCTTGGAACCTTTTTGTAACCCTTTACCCTGAGGTAATATTTATCCTTGATGTTGAGATGGATGCAGCAAAATTATGGATCCGGTTTTCATGGCCATTTGTTAGTCTGTGTCTTTTTATTGGGGAATTGAGAAGATTGATTTTGAGAGATATCAATGACCAATGTTGTTATTTTGTTATCATTGTTGTTGGTGCTATTGCTCTCTCTCTCTGTTCCCCCCCTTTTTTTTTATTGGTTTTGCTGGTGTAATTTTCAGTGTTTTTCATGGGTGTAGTTAACCTCCTTAGGTTGGAGATTTCCGTCTAGCACCTTCTGTAGGGCTAGATTTATAGATGGATATTGTTTAAATTAGACTTCATTATGAAATATCTTATTTTCTCCATCTATGTTGATTAAAAGTTTTGCAGGGTATAATAGTATGGGCTGGTGTCTGTGGTCTCTTAGAATCTGGAGCATATCCAGCCAGGCCTTTCTAGCTTTTAGGGTCTTCACTGAGGAGTCAGGTGTGATTCTGATAGGTCTGCCTTTATATGTTATTTGTCCTTTCCCCTTGAAGCTTTTTATATTCTTTCTTTTTTCTGTATGTTTAATGTTTTGATTATTATGTGGTGAGGGGACTTTCTTTATTGGTTCCATATATTTGGTGTTATGTATTTTTATAGGCAGCTCCTTCTTTAGCTTAGGATATTTTTCTTCTGTAATTTTGTTATGTCTGGGACTGTGCCATGTGAGCTGCCATTTGTTGGGGACCAGCCTCAACAAACATACCTCTTGCTAGGATAGGGGCATGGGATCAGAAAAATAAGTAAAGAGTATGAAGACACAAATAAAAAAAAAACAGATATAGGATAGTACTGGAAGAAAGTTCCAGTGATTGCTGAAATCACCCATGTTTAATTTCCAATTGCTTAAAATACCTTGACCCTAAAAGGTTGGAGTAAGATAAAAAAAAAACCAACCTGCATTAACATGATATAAGGAAATAAACATACCTATTGAAGGTTGTGGGCTACCTTAGATGAGCATTTTGTTGCTAGAATAAGACAAATAATGCTCACACCCTAGACTAAAACATTCTGTAGGCAAGCCATTCCCTGGGTGGTCCATTGTTATATCCTTAAGGGAGTAGGAACTTAGTTGGATCCTTACACTTTTGTTTGGAGTTGAAACATATCTACTTCTCTATTCCTGAAGTACAAAGTCTGGCTATTAGCCACACCTGTTGACAATAACCTTGAGCAAGCAGAACTCTCTGAACTAAATCTAGGTGGAACATTTTTCTGAGAAAGAAACAAACAATAACTTTGAAGGAATAGAGGTAAGTTCCATCTCTGACCTTTGGTCAAGGTGAAAATAGGCTCACATTTTTGGGCCTCCACATTTCTGAAGATTTTTTTTTCTGTGCCTTTGAGCTGGATTTCTTCTTCTTCCATACTTATTATTCTTAGATTTGATCTTTTCACAGTGTCTCAGATTTCTTAGATGTTTTGTGTCAGGAATTTTTTGGATTTAACATTTTCTTTGACTGATGTATCCGTTTCATCTATCATATCTTCAGCACCTGAGAGTCTTATATTCTGTTGGTGAAGCTTTCTGTTGTAGTTCCTGTTTGAATTCCTGAATTTTTCATTTCCAGGTCCCATCAGTTTATGTTTTATTCATCGCCTTCAACTGTTTATGTTTTCTTAGATTTATTTAAGAGATTCATTTCCTCCATTTTTTGGTTTGTGTTTTCCAGGATTTCTTTAAAGAATTTATTCCTTTCCTCTATAAGGAACGCTACCATCTTCATAATAAGGTCTTTAAGGTTTTAAGGTCTTTTGCTTGTGCTTCAGCTGTGGCGGAATATTCTAGGGTTGCTATAATATATATAGGCTCTGGTGGTGACCTATTGCCCTGGATGTTGTTGACTGTGTTCTTACACTAGCGTGTAGACATCTGGGCTTGGGTTAATTATAAATGTTTAGGTGCTGTTTTCTGGATTTGTCTTTGTTGGGTGGGTCTCTTTTCCCTATGTTTCTGTTTCCTCTCTGGATTCTTGGAGTGTGTGATGGCTGTGTGTTGCCGGTTTTCCTGACCTGCTCAGTTGATGTGTTCACAGGGAATCCCTGCTGGTTTTAGAGGCTGGGATCTGGGATGAATTTGGGGAAGGCAGGTTAGAGAAGGTCTTTGTAATCCCTTGGGCATGGGGTCAGAGAGAGGAAGTGTTGCAGGGGAAGATCCTGGGATTCACAGAAGATGGGAGCAGAGAAGCAGGGAAGGCTGCCCAGAGAGCTCTGCTGCAGAGTTGAGGCCTGAGACTGGGGGGCGGGGACTGGATTTGGGGAAGCAGAGGGGAGAAGGTCTGAGGGCAGTCTCCCTGGCTTTCTGGTAGGTGTGGCCTGTGGTTTTAGCAGGGGTATCTGCTGGAGTTGGGGGCTGGGAGTGGAGGAAGGGAAGTTGGGAGGGAATGATCTGTAGGATCTACAGTGAATTTGGGCAGAGGGGAAGGGAGGCTGTAGCTGGTGTTCTGTTGTAGCACCAGGGACAAGATTGAGGGATCAGGTCTGGGGGAACAGAGAGAGAGAGAGAGAGAGAGAGAGAGAGAGAGAGAGAGAGAGAGAGAGAGAGAGGGGGGGGGAGGGAGGGAGGGAGGGAGGAGAGGATCACATCATGCATTTTTGATGGCTCCTAGAGCTTCCCTGTCAGCTCTAGTTCTGAAGAGAACTCCTCAAATCAATGGAAAAAAAAAATAAGAGGGCTGCTTACAAGAGTAGCAAGCCAAAGATGGAAAAATATTGATTTTTAATCTTAAGAAAATAAAAGCCTATCTCCTATATGTACTTGAAGCATAGAGATACAAAACTTACTCTTGACTCTCAGCATTTGCAGCCCTGGCTACTGATTATAAAGCTAAGTAAACCTTGGATATTACTGCACGTCTTTTCAGAGTTTGCATACAGGATTAACTGTGTTACCCAGTTGATGATCCCCAGGAAGTCTTTGATGGTGGCTGGCAAGTTGTGGCACTGTTGGCCTCTGTTTATTATTTTTCATGGGAATCCAGCTATGTTCAATCATTTTTTTCCATAACTGCTTTCAGAGTATAACACCACAACTCACATGGAAGCAGCAGAGACCATGCAGCCTAGGAAACAGAAGGCATTTGTTGTTTTGCTCCACAGAGAAAACGCTGCTCACCTCTGAGAAGACAGCTTCCACCCTTGATACCTAGTGATTTGTATCCAAACCTCGAAGCTGTATACTCACATGAGAAAGATCAATAAGTTGAAGATGCTTTCTGTCCGCAGAAGTAACTCGCAGAGGTCAGGTTTCCTTAGAGTTACCTGGTTGTGTATCTGCTATAATGTTCTGACAACGTCTTTTTCTTAATGACTCTGTGTATCTGTTTCTCTTGTTCTTTTGTGTTTAATAAGCTCTGCACCTCCTCTCATTAGTGAGTTAAGAAAATCTTTGACTCATGCTCACTCTGTCGAAGTCATGATCTTTAGAAAGTTGCACAGTGACTGCCCCAAGCCTGCCAGGGCCGCTTCACCAGGGTTCTATTTAGAGGTAGTTGTTTAACCCAGCGTACCTCAGGTTTACTTCTTAAGTGGAGGGGATTTTTTCCCCCAGTATCTCAGCCAAATTACTTCCTCACTCAAGTAGTAGTAGACACTGGACAGCATTTAGTAATTAAGTTTAAAGATGGTATGTGTAAACACTGTTGACTGCCAAGTACTATGTCATTGGCAATTATCGACATGATTTTAATTTTAATCTTTTTGTATTTTTGAGAGAATTTTTCATGTATCTGGGCTAGCCTTCCATGTCCCAAGTACTGAGATCATAGGTGTGTGGTGCCATGACAAGCTGTTTCTTAACAAAATCTAAATCTTAGGTATTGAAGCATATGCTTGGTTGTATGATGCATTGATGGTTTGACTTCTAAGAAGTTGAGCATAATACTTTCTTGTTTGTTTTGTTTGTTTTTGTTTTGTTTTTCAAGACAGGGTTTCTCTGTGTAACAGCCTGGACTGTCCTGGAACTTGTTCTGTAAACCAGGCTGGCCTCAAACTCACCTGCCTCTGCCTCCCAAGTGCTGGGATTAAAGGAATATGCCATCAAGCCCAGCTTGAGCATCATCATTTTCAAAAGACAAATGAATAAAGAGATTGTGGCAATATTCATCTGATGAATATTATTGACAGTGAAAGTGTTTAATTATATTTTACATTAAAGAAATATCCTAATAGCCACGTGTATTAAATCCTTGAGAAGTCATTTGAATTTGTAATTTTCTAGACAAGGGAACAAGTGATGGAATATGGCTTTATGTTGCTTGGGAGTGGGCTGGAGTGAATTCATTGACTTTTGATCAAAAGAAAAATAAGTTGTGGTACCCTAATTGAAAGAAGAGGAAACTCCTGTGTCCAAAAATGGAAATAAAAACTGTTGACTTTTAAATGCAGGGTTGGTTATTTCAGGCACATTCTTCTTTGTAGTAATCCGGAACAAACCACTATATGGAAATCTGATGTGAAAGGAACAATACATATTTTTTAATGATACTTAAAGATATTTTGTACAGCTTTTTAAAGAGCCTATTCTACTTTTTGAAGGATGATCATGGGATTTACCTTGTACAGTAGATTAGCCATTCTCTGAGCACCAGCTAATCCACATTGGTAGAGGTTTCAATAACCCTGGATGGGTTTCTCTCAGCACAGTTCTGCTGTGTGAAAGACAGCATGCTCTGGCTGCTCGCTGAAGGAGCTCATTGCAGAGAGCTGTGCGCTGTACAACCCACCAAATTCGCCCACAGACGCTCATACATACAGTGACTTCAAGCAATGTGTTGTTCGGAAGTTTGAATTATAAAATCAAAAGACAGCTCCTGGGCCTTTTCAAGAAGTTCAGTTGTTACTGGGCTTCAGAGTCTGAGTTGGGTGCTTCCAAGTTCTTAGCTACTGTTCAATGACTTTAAATAGAGGCTGACACGATTACAAAGTAGCAAAGAAATTTTATTCAGAAGATTCAAAAGTGAAGTGATAGTGTAGGTCAGAAGGAAGTATGCCATCAAGAGTGACAGCAGCCACATGAGTGGATACCCGAGGACCTAGATTATTGGGACTTCCTTTTTATAGGTTCAAGGGAAGATGGAATTGGTGGACACAGGGCATGGTGATGGTAGTTCTCTGTTTTGATGGACAGATTTGAATTATAATCTTTTGCTCACTGCTGTGTCCTTTCCCACAATGCGCCTGATTTCAATCATATGCATGACCAGTTACACATTCATAAGCAGGGAATTCTCCCCAAGAGTTCACTGAGAGGGTAGGTTTATTACACATGCCCCCAAGACTAGTTCAGGATTGACCAGTCTACCAGGATGTAACTGGGGTACAATTGAATAAAAACTGCCCATACTTGATGGTCATCAAGGGAAGAGAAACTTAGTCCACTGTTTGGAGAAAGGTGAGTGTGCAGCCTCTTGTCCCTGGGATCCTAGATTGCTCAAGATTCCTTAGTACATTATTGGAAGAGGAGTGTGGCTAGCCTAATCCGAGAGGAGTTCCAGGTTGCTCAGCTATGCCCTGTGCTAGCCTGTCTCACTGTCTGTTGTTCACTGATACGGTTCTTTTCTTCCCACCTCATGCAATAGACAAATTTATCCAGAGCCTCAGACAATTTATACACTCAGGATTAAGAGGAGTCACATGAGTAAAGTGTACAATTACAAGGGCAGGCCACACGCAACAGGCAAGACTCACGTGGCAATCAAGTCGCATGTGGCAGAAACATGTTTTTCTATATACACATACAAACAAATGACAACTTGTAATGAATAATCTGAAGTAAACTCACTCCTGTTCCCCCACACCTGGGAGGGGCGTGAAAACACATTCCAGGAACAATTCCATGTTCTGAAGAAACTGAGGTCATCAGATGTTGACTGAGGATAAAACAATGTCTTTAAAGAGACAGTAAACTTACAAAAAAGTAATAGAGTAAGAAAAATAAGCCATGTAAAGATGGAGTATACACAGAGAGTCTGGATTATGCATATTATTGTGTTTTCTTTGAATTTTTGACTGTGAAGGAGCTAAATACAGAGAGACATTTCATTGTATGGACTACTAAGCTAAACCAACATATATGTTTTAAAGTTTTCTTGACTTCATTATTTGGGTTTAAGGATATGTTATTTTGGAAAAGAGGTTCTTCTTTTTGTTTCCATAGAAGATGAGAACCTATGGACTTATTCCAGACTTATGTGGTTTAATGGACCAAGATTCCCTGAAAGGTCTCTGTGAACACCCCCAGAATTACTTCACCCAATAAACAGCAGGAAGTAGTATATTTTTAATAAATGTTTGTTTACATTTAAAGGGGGATATGCTATAGAGATTTTCATTGGTATGGATCTTGGTCTGTTGTTACAAATTAAAGTCAATTTTGTTATGTATATTTCTGTTCTTGATTAAGGTATTGTGTTTGTATAGTTCATTTAAAAATGTAATGTATAATTAAGAAATAGAGTTTAATAGATAGTCATCTATAATAGTCAAGCTTGTAGTCATGTTAGTTAGGTTTCCTAGATGTATAGAGTTATATTTCAGTTTGATACATATTTTTCAAATCTTTCAGGGACCTTCAGAATATGGCATTTAAAATGTTTTAATAACTTAGGACTTTTCATGACATGAGACACATCTGCTCCTGCCAGCACCAATCTACTTCAAGAGGATGATGGGCAGCAAAGAGGCTCCTTATGGAGTTGGTTAGCCATTTGAGCAAGAAATTGCCTTGCCTGGACTGCCTGATGTTATACTGTATGAACTGGACATGCAGGACCCACAGAGAAATGACTGCTGAACTTGCCTAAAGGTGAGATGGTCCTTTCAGGGATTCTGTTTCATAAAAGAGTCTGCAAGACATTCAGCAAGACACAGAAGAAAATGACTGACAAACTGCCAATATAGGTGGAACTGTCTTTGAAATTTCCTGCTTTATGGAAATGTCTGCAGGATACTATGAGCCTGTAGGCTGAAGAACCCAATGGTACAGAAGAACTTTGGGTGACTGTCCAGGCAGCAAGATGTCTCTGTCAATTATGAAGGTTTGGAAGTTGCTTACAATGCACTTCCTCTTTTCTTAGGTAATATTATTTCCTTCTGGATTCTTTGATGGAGTTGAAGAATAGTTATAGTTTTCCTTAGTTATAGATGAAAGATAATGTAGTTATAAATATTGTAACTGTAATTCTTGCTTGATAACTGTTTTTGTTATATGTAATTTTACTATGTTAAAGTTAAGACCTTCCTTTTTATTCAAACAGAAAAGGGGAGGTGATGTGGATTTCCCTCTTTATGCTATGAATGACATTGGTCTTGGCCTGTGATAGGGCAAAAGAGTAGAGCTAGATAGGGAAAACTAAACTGAATGCTGGGAGAAAGAAGGCACAGTCAGAGAAGCATGTATCTGTGCCAGAGACAGACACCCGAATTTTATTTGGTAAGCCACAGCCTTGTGGAGATACACAGATTAATGGAGATGGGTTAATTTAAGATATGAGTTATCTAGAAATTCACTTAAGTTATTGGCCAATTTATTGGAAATAATATGGTTTCTATGTGATTATTTCAGGGCTGAGCAGTCAGGAACAAAAAAGTGGCTGCCACGTACTACAAGACACTTATCTTGTTTTCTTGGAGTTTCTCAGAGCATTCAGAATTCTCCTCACACTACTGCATTGTTCTGACAAGTGAGGAAATACTGAACCAAAGCAAGACTGAAAACTGGCGGTACAAACACCTAATTCTGCATCTCCATGTCTGATGTCAAAATGCTCTTCAGATAACCAATCCTTTTTTTTTTTTTTTTTTTTTTTTGAGACAGGGTTTCTCTGTAGCTTTTGAGCCTGTTCTGGAACTAGCTCGTGTAGACCAGGCTGGCCTCGAACTTACAGAGATCTGCCTGCCTCTTCCTCTGTCTTCTGAGTGCTGGGATTAAAGGCGTGCGCCACCAGCCTGGCTCCTTTTAGCCTTTTTGATAGCAACATATTTCTCTCTTTAGAGGTTCCAGGTTTCACACTCTGTTAGCAGGTGTTAGCTTTTCTTGGCAGGTGCTCCAGGACTATTGCATCTCCAGCGTCTTTGGATCTCCAAGGCAATCCAGGCTTTATCTTCACTGCTTCATGCAATGGCTCTCTAGGCCTCCTTTCAGGGACACCCCTGACACATGCCTGACCTTAGTGGCCTGGCCTTCCTAAGCTGCAGAGGGAGATTCCTTAACCCCTTTCTTGTATCCTTGATTCTAAAACCAGAACTATGTGGCCAAAGCTGCCAAGTTCTTCTGCTTAATGGGGCTTGAACTTGATTCCCTTTTTCAATTACATTTGCATCAGTTTTCTGTTATTGACAGTTTCTTTCACTGCTTAAGATTTCCTTTAATTCCTTTTCGGAAGTCCAACTGGGTGTGGTCTTGCCATGAGGGCACCACTCCCTTTATTCCACTTAACATCGGGTTTTCTTTTAAACTTCTTATCTCCCTGAGCACAGGACTTAGCTCCGTGTATTTCCTGATGCTCCTTTTCTCCTCAAACATTCATATTGTATTTCTTTTTGTCCAGTTTGTTCCTTTTCATTATAGATCTGCATAAGAGTGATTACTAGTAACTAGATTTCAGAATCAATATGAGGCTGTCTTGAAATCTCCTCTGCCAACAACATCATTAATCCAAAACTCTACTAATTAGCTCCAGGCAGATTCAGGGCAAAAAGCAGCCATATTCTTTACCCAAATACCACAAGAATGATCTCTAGGCCATTATAATATTCTTACTAATATTCTTCCCCTCTAAGCTGGGCTCCTACATTATAAATAATCTTCAGCACTGTCTTCCATAGTTCTACTAGAATGGCCTATTATGCCACATGTAAAACATCCAAACACTTTTCCAGCCCAAAGTCCCAAAGTCACCTGTATTCTTCCAACAAAGAGCATGGTTAGTCCTGTCTCAGAAATTAGTCCCTGTTACCAACTTCTTTCTTAGTCACTGTTTTATTGCTGTGAAGAGACATCATGACCAAGGCAGTTCCATAAAAAGCATTTAATTCAGGGCTTGCTTACAATTTCAATTTTAATCCATTGTCATCATGGTGGGGAGCATGGTGGTGTACATGTACTGGAGACGTAGCTGAGAGCTTAACATCTGATTTGCAGAGTCTGGACTTGGCTTGTTGTCTTATCAGATGTGAACAGACTTGCAAGTGTTTTATTTTTCAAGATAAATATTTATTTCATATATATGTAGCGGACATACCTATAATGTAGGCAAAGCACGCACACACACATTTATGTTTTGACTACATTATATATATTATATATATAGTACATTATATTATACTATATATTATATATGGTCTGTTCACCATGTACATGCCTGGTGCCTGAGGTAGCCTCAAGAGGCTAGACTGGAGTTATATGAGGTTGTTGTTAGGTTTCAAACCTGGACAAACCCTAAGGTGCCTATTTGCCATATCAAAGTGGACCTGGCCTCCAGGTTCTCCCAGCATCTCTCAGTCTCTACTTGTTACTGGGTATGGCTGGCATACCCTGCCCTCTACTCTGAACTCTGCAGTCCAGGGGCTGGGTTGCCCTTCCCGCAGCCTTTCTTCCCTATATAATCCTGGCATTTCGGTTTCCCGCCCCTTTTGCATCTTTGACCTCCTGTTTTCCCTCTCTCTCGTCTCCGCTCTCCCATCCCTTCCCGATCACCTCACATTCCCAGCTCAGTCTGGTTGTGTCCACTCTGGCCTCTCCCTATGCTTTACTCTCTCTTTTATATCTACAGCAGACTTTCTCCCCACCATACCTAAGAGTGGTCATGTCTTCTCCTTTCCTTTTTATCTCTCTTTTCCAATCATGAGCCTACGTGTGGGCACTAGGAACCAGGCACAAGTTCCCTTTTAAAGCAACCAGTATCTTAACTGCCCAGTCATCTCTGAAGCCTCCCCTACCTGTGTAGCCCCACTCAAGGGTTTTTAGTCTTCATTGCTTTTTTTTTTATATGTTTAATTTTTTGATATTTTGAGTTGACATGACATTATTATAACACTTTGCTATAGTTTGTTTGTATCAATTATTCTTATTATTTTGTTATATTATTTAAGTGGGTGTTTTGTCTGAGTGTATGTCTGTGTATTAGATGCGTGCCTGGTGACTTTGGAGGCCAGAGCAGGGCGTGGAATCCTTTGTAACTAGAGTTCCAGGTTGTTGTGAGGCTTCATGTAAGTACAGGGAATTGAACCTGGATTTTCTGGAAGAGTAGCCAGTGCTGAGCTGTCTCTCCAACCTGGTCTTCAGTGCTTTTTCCAGACAGTTAAATCCTGCAGGGGAACACTGCTAGAATTTACAAAGGGAAAGGGAAGTGTTCATGGCATTGCCATACTGCAGCCTGCCATGCAACTTATCCGGCTGCGACTGCATGTCCTTTGTGCACTGCCAAAGTGGCTGTGCCTTTGCATAAGAAGTTTCTCCTCTTGTAGAGGGCAGAGAGAGTGGTCTCAGGAAGTGGACTTTCCTGGTGTTTTCTTTTTTCCCTTCCACCAGGGATTCGAACTTTTGTTCAACCCCTGTCTTCTCAGCCAGCTGGAGACTTCTTCCTCTTGTGTGGCATGAGCGGTTTTGGAGCTCGTCCACAGCTCCAGTAAGATCCCGGATTTGAGGGGAGATAGCTTCGTCTTGATGTGGGGAGTGTGCATGTCTCAGATAGGCTTCATCAAGCCCAGAGCTCATGGGGAGCACCAAGATGAAAGGCGGACTCTCAAGGCTTTAGATGATGAAACCACCTGCTGGCCCTCTTAAGTCTCCAACTATTACTCAACATTTCATGCCCTCAAGTTCCCATGTTGTGGATCAACTATAGCCTTCCAAGGCCAAAAGATGTTTGGAGAGAGAGCAAAGGAAAAACCAAACAGGAAACAAGCAAGCTAGCATTCATCACCTAATGCAACTGTGCAGAAAACGCTGAAAAATATTTTAAGTGTTTGTAAGTGTTTGTAGATATTAAAGAGCCAAACCATCTGGGTGAAGCATTCCATCGCTCTTATTTCTCTTGCTGGGGCACTAACTTTGAACTGAAAAAGCTTACCCTTGCCTAAGTTAACATGCACTTAACACCTCATTCAAAATCCCCAAGAATCTTAAGTTTAATTACTTTTAAGATGGATAAGTACATAGATATTACTGTTTTGCTGTTAAGCATTAGCCATAGTGGCTTGATAGGGGGAAGGGTCTTTCCCCGCCAATCCATCCTCCCCCATCTTCCCCAACTTCCTGCTGAGAGATAATTCCCTTCTCCAGGCCACACTCTCTCACCTTCCATGTCCCTTTTTTAAGTAGCTCAGTTGCTCAGGCTTGGGATCTGATTTTCCAGAGAACTCTCCTCTCCTAGCCCACTTTCCACTCCTGTCTTCCTTGTATATTATTACATTCTCTGCTCTTAAATGCCCAGCTTTTATTGGCATCAAGTAATCTACCAGGCGAAATGTTTGACAGGACTAATTAGCCTAGAAAAAATATGTATTTAAAAAAATTAGATAATCTGATAAATGCAGACTGGAAATGGGGTGAGAGTGCATCCAAGGACACTCACGGTGAGTTTCTGAAGATTCAGAGCTTGCCTGATTACCTGGAGGGTCACATAGGGGCTGGCCAGTGAGATCATGCCCTACCTAGGAGGAAGAGTAGGAAGCAATGGGGAGGCAGCAGCCACTGTCTCCTGCCAGCCCACCGTGTCAGAGAAGAAGGCAAACTGCTGCTCTTCCGTCATTTCCCGTGAGGAGCTGGAGCCCGACTTTTGTATGAAGTCTCCAGATTGCTGTATGCTTACCCAGATTTGAAAAGTATTTTTTAATTTGTTTTGGCTGATTCAGATCATAATTCATGAACCAACGTGAACGGGTGTTGTGAGTGGCCAACAAGTAACCCCTAGTCTACAAAATCCCTGAATCCCTGAGAAGTGGGTCAGTCAGGTCCTCTTGATTAGAATTGATGCGACTCTTTCTGTGAATTTGCTTTTCAACCAAGCTCAAAGTAGATGCTCCTGCCTGGGGACACTCTGGTCTCCGGAGGCTGCCCATGGTCAGGTGCAGAGCAACCAGCCTCTCTGGGACACGTGATTCATTCACCGTAGCCTCTTGGCCATGCATGATCCTAAGGGGTCTGTTTTCCCTTCACCTTAAGCAAAGGGCTAGGTATATCATAAACAAGTAGTTGGAAATTCCTTCTTTCCCAAAACATTTTAAATAATCTCGTCTTCTTTGAATGATATTTTTGCTTTTGAAGCTTTGAGATTTATTTTGCATCTGTATGTATGTGATGTGCATGGGTGTGCACATATTTGCATGTGTGCGCATGCACACAGTGTGTGTGGGTGTGAATTTGCATCCATGTGCCTGCACACACTTGTAGAGGTCAGAGTTAATGCCTTGTGTCTTTCCTGATTGCTTTCTACTTTACTAACTGAAGCAAGTCTTTCACTGAACCCAGAACTTGCTGCTTCAGCTAGCCTCACTAGCCAGCCTTACCGGGGTGATCCCTTGTCTCTGCTTCTCAAGCTCTGGGTCACCACATCCATGCATCTTCACAGAGGAGCTAAGGATCCAAATTCCAGCCTTTATGTATTTACAGTACGGGTTTCATACACTAAGGCACCTCTCCCTAGCCTCCCTCGCTTGTTTTGAGACAGAGTCTTACATTATAGTCTCAAACATACAGCAAACCTTGTCTCAACTTCCCAAGTCCTGGGATGGCAGACATGTATCACCATACCCAGCCCTTCTGTGCTGCTATCCTTAGCTTGGAACACAGCCATCCTACATTAGGATGAGTCTTGTGAATATAAAGTGGATCAACCAGCTTTTCACAGGTAAAACCCAAGTCCTTCCTGTAACACAAGAGACACTGTGCTGCTCCGCCTCGGTCTACATTCAAACCACTGCAGTTAGTGTCTGAATGCTCTAGCCACCTCATGGCCACTTGGAGCAGCTTCCTATCCCATCTCCACAAAGATGACCTCATATACTTTAAAGAGCCTTGTAAGGATGAGGACTTCTGAATATGTAGTAAGTGAGGGAGCCAGAGGCACTCTTTTACTGCTCTAAGTTCTAGCTTTTTCCTCCATGAAGCAGGAGTCCTCTAACCCATATGCAATTGTGAAAGTGGAAAGTGAGGGAATGGGAACATAGGACCTGCTTAGCAGAGCCCTGGAGGAGTTTGGTAAATGTTCATTTTCTTTCCTGTTCCAGAGTCACACTGAACTTAATAACCAAGGCAACATAACAGCAAAGATTGGTTTATTCACACCTGTCATGGACGTTAATGTCCTCTGTCTCCTCTCTTTCTCCTTGCTACCCCTCTGAGCTGAATTTCTGTGTGCTGAGCCTTGGATCTGTGCTCCGAAGCAATTGCCAGGTGTGGAGTTCTTTACTGTTTCTTAGCTGTTTCTTTCCTACTCTCCTGAAGTGGAGCATGTGGTGGGAACTGCACTGGCCCTTTAAGGAGTGACTTAGGTGCGATGACAGAGGACAAGGTTCCATGCAAATGACCTGTTGGGTTTGATTGCATAGGAGCCTTGCTGAAGCAGGCAGTGCAGGGGCCCCAAGTGATCTCAGAGTTTCTGAAAATGAATGCAAAGTATAAAATCTCAGTCCTTCCCGAGCACCCTGGAGTGATCCTGCCTCTCGTATGTCATCCTTATTACTTTATAATTACCTTCTGACCTTTACTGACTCTGACAGTTGTGCGTCTTAAAAAAAAAAAAAAAGATTTGAGAATATTGCCATTATGCAGTTGCCTAGAAACAGGGCCTAAAATACATCTGGCTTTAATAGAAGAGCTAAAATGAGTTTTCATTTTTTGGCATTGTCTCTCTTTCCTCTTTCCTCTCCTCCCCCCATTTTCCCTCTTTGTTTCAACCAGCAAATGCAACAGAAGTTGTCCCTAATCCTTTCTGAACCATCTGAAGCCAAGGTACCCAAAGTGTTGAGCATTTCCCCAGCAGGGGAAGCTGTAGCAAGCCTGACTTGCTATTGGGAAACCTGATCCCTAGCCTAGTCTGCACACTTAGCATGTACAGGATCGATATTGTCCAGCCGCTCATCACTCAGGCAGCTTTGGCTAGTGCTCCTTAGAATGCTTAGGAGGACATTCCATTTGTCTCTTCATTAAGGCGTGTTCTAATACAGTTTGCCAAATGGCTATAGGCATGATTTTCTGAACCATGAAAATTTCTGTTCATCACCCCAGGGCTTCTTCCCAGATGTATCCTCTCGTCTCCTTCCACCCCCTTTATCACCACAGTGTGCCGTCACCCCTCCCTAGGGGATGGTGCAGACGCAAGCCCTTATCACCTAATAAAAAGGGAACAAGGAGAAATGGAGCCTGTTCTGTGTCTTCCGCCTCTGCTGTTTGCCTTGAACTGGTAGAAAGGGCTGATTTGCTGAGATGCTTCTGGTGATAAAGGTTTCACTCAGCCTTACCAGGCCGGGGTGGGGTGGGGGGTCGGGGGCAGGGTTTGGGGCAGGGTTTGGAAGTCTGCAGGCCAGGTCTCGGACACGCAGTGCTACAAGGAGTGTGTGCTGAGTGAGGAAGCTCGAGAAAACAGCACATTCAGTTAAGATGAGTCTGGCATTAGTTCCAATTACCCCATTTCCAGGCCAAACTGCTTCCAAACTTGCCTGGTCCTAAGAGCCTCATGAGGACTTTTTGAGAAAAGTAGTTTGAGGCCGGTGAGACGGCTCAGTGTTTAAGAGCTCTGGATACGCCTGCAGAGGACCTAGGTTTATTTCTCAGCTCTCATGCGATGGCCCACAGCCATCTGTAATTCCATTTCCAGGGTATTTTACACCTTCTTTAGGTTTCCACAGGCACCAGGCATGCAAGTGGTGCAAAGATGCATATGCAGGCGAAACACCCATACACCTTAAAAAAATGAAAACAAAAAGAATACCGATTCCAATATGAGAGCAGAGAAGATGACTCAGCCAGGTAAGTTTGCTGTGAAATTGCATCCCCAGAGGCCAGATTGAAAACATCATCAGCAATAACAAACAGGCAGGGTGATGTAAACCCGGTGCTGGGGAGGTAGAGGCAGGAGCATTGCTGGGGCTTACTAGCCAGACAGACTAGCCAAATTGACAAGTGTAGGTTCCATGGGAGATCCTGCTTGACAATAAGGTGGAGAGTAATTGAGGAAGATGGTTGACATCAACCTTAGGCCTCCGTATACATGCACACACTTGTGTATATGCACACACATACATGTACCCATACACACATATATACATATATACACATGCCTATACACACATACATACATATACACACATATACATATATACACATACATACACATATATACATATATACACATGCATATACACACATACACATACATACACATATATACACATACACACATATGCACACACACACACACACACACACACACACACACACATATATATATTTGAAGCCTCTTTGTTGAAGAGCCCTGTTTAGTAACCCTTTTAAAGCAAGCTGGTGATGCCCACTAGAGCCAGATCCATTAAGAAAACAGGCCAAAAGGGTGGTGTCGTGATGCCTTTCAGGGCATACAGGGCTTCCAGTGACTGCGTGGGCACCTGCTGCTGCTCTTATCCCTAGGGTTCAGATAGAAGGCTGGCCTGTCAAAGCCTGCAGCAGACAGACCACAGGCCTCTGAGAACTGCTCCCACACCTACCCTTTGGTCTTCTCCGTGCAGCCTACCTGTGCGTGTTCTCCATGAGGCTTCTAACGCCCGAAGACTCAGCGCAGGCTCTGCTTTGCTGCATTTCTGGAACATTCTGCTCTTCTAACAAGGACGTCACTAACCACTGTTGGAAGTACTAACCTGCTGCTATCCCATTTTCTGACTTATTTTTTCCCAGCAGCCTTCTGTCTGCTACTCCTCAGTTGGAATGGCAGCCCTGGAAGAGAAGGTGACCGTGGGTGTTAAAGTCAGGCTATGCTCTTCAGAGGTCAGGCTAGAATCAACAAAGGGAGTAAGTGCTGAAATAGAGTACGTGTTGTCGGTAGTGCTTCAAGGCATCCACTGGTCAGTCCAGGGCCAGCCCCATACGCTGCCCTCCCCTTTCCACGGCTCTGTGCAGCTTTACTCAGGGATGCCTGAATTTGTAGTCCCATGAGTAGGAGGACAGCTTCTCGTGTCTGAGTGCCAGGGTTCTAGTCCTAGCCTCGCCAGACAAAACAAGAGTCCCTGCACCACCTGGCATTTGTGCTGGCTGATACAGAAATGGGTATGGAGTGTTCCTGCATAGTATCTGCCACTTACAGAGTGAGGGGTGTGGTATGTGTCATGCAGGCCCTCTGCTAGGCACTGGTTACACCTAGCAGACTGATTAAAAACATCCCCATGGCCCACTTTTGACAAATATCCAAGTACCAGTGTCTAGTGATGAGCGTTTGGTTTGTAACCTCTAACCCCTCTCACATCCTCTAACCTGTCCGCCCCTCCTCCAGTGTGTGTGTGTGTGTGTGTGTGTGTGTGTGTGTGTGTGTGTGTGTATTCATGTGGCATGGCACAAGTGTGGACTATCTTGATTTAGTACCTGGCTTTGTGTGGGTTCTCAGGATTTGACTTCAGGTCCATGCCCTTGTGCACCAAGCACCTTCACTGAGCCGTCTCTGCGGTGCCTAACCTGGTGATTCTCAAGCAAACCCCAGAGAGACTGTCACTTTATTGTCGTCACGCTAGCAATGCTTCTGGGGCTTGAGCACATGTAGACTTCCAATTCGAATAGATAACTGTGGTTGGGCCAAATATTCCGGAGAATCTTGCCTGCTGTTGTTTTCTTACCTTGCAGTCTTTGAATCACAGGCTCAGTCCACTGTTGAGCTGAGCCCATTTGTGTTGCATGTGGCCCGGAAGTTATAGAGGAAGAATGGCAGCTAAGCCTCTGGCTCCTGGTTGGGGACAGTAGGACAGGAAATTGCCCCTTTCTCCTGGCCTTGTGCAGATATATGAGGAACTGGACACCTGAATGCAGGGGTGGGGTCATAGGATAACTAACCCTGTAGGAACGTGCCTCTAGACCTATTGATCTGGGCACAACACACAGACAATACTCATCTTGATGTCTCTTGAGAGCTGGTCTCCTTTCAGTGACAACAGTCAGCTTTAGGGGCTGCACAGGCAGAGTAGCAAAAGGCAGTGCCAATCTGAAATGCCCTTTCTTGGTCCTGTCACTCAAGACTGTCATTTGAGAATATGTGTCAGAAGGACCTTGCGTCCAGCATCTGAAAGGATTCTCAATGCCTGAGCTCTGTGAGGCAGAAACGGTCTGGGAGTCTTCCTTCCTTCTCCACATGGATGGCTCTGCCATGCTGACACTAACGTGCTACCTAGCTTGCTTTTTCTCTCAGCGCTCACTTTGCTCCTTCAGCAATTAGCTCTAAATAGACATTTCAGTGCCACCCACCTGAAGAGCAGTCCTTGCGTGAAGAGAACATGGTTAAGCTGCAACTTCCGAATTCTCTGAGGAGAACCCATCAGCTCCATTCTGAGAGACCTCCAATTCCAATGCTGTCACTGCCATATTCTTTGTGAGGGCTCCAAGGCAAATCCAAGGGAAACCTGGAGCCTCAGAGAGAGCTTTAGGTATTTATTTGGGGCTCATTCTTTTAAAAGTAATGAGAAATGGCTAGAGCAACCATTTCTGGCAGAGGACATATTTGACGGAGATAGTGTTATGTAACTGTGCATCAGATAAAGCCACCTCCAGTCTTCCTGCCGAAGGAGGGAATCGTGTCAGCGTGAGCAGGCGGCTGCCTCCTGGTTCTTCCTGTTGCAGAATTGTTGTGATGTCAACCCATGGCAGGGACATGAATCCAGCACAGCTCTTGGAGGAAAGCTTCCTTCTGTGGGCTCTGCCAAATGGCGGGCAGGGGTGTCTGCGCTCTCAGTCTGCAGTCGGAAGCACGTAAGCGAGAGATCACATAAAGGGAGAGGCTCTTGAAATTCCTGCTTAAGACTTCATTTATAGTCACACAAAGGCTGTTCCTGTGACCTTTGGTCATACTTTGGTTTTCTGAATGGTGTCTGTGTGTTCAATGTCATTGCTAGTACAGAAACAAAACAAACGAAATCTGTGGTACAAAGGGGACCTTCAGGGTACCTTCAGCTCTTTGTAACGGCTGCTCTTCCTGATGGTGCACTGTGCCTTGGCACTGGTTCCCAGCCGCAGCATGATGCCTGGTTATCTTCGCTGACATAACTCATAGTAACAGGGAAGCCCCCAACTGTGGTGACTGCATGCAGAAAGGCTTGCTTTTCACTTACATGAAGTCTGGTATGGGTCTGGCTGCCTTCTATCATATAGCAAAGTTGCTTGACTCACAGGTTCCTATGGTGTCTGTTGTAGGGGAAGGAAAAGATGGAGGAAAAAGCTGGATCATAAGCCAATCATTGGCCAAAATTAGTCACATAACCCCTATCCTAACTTTAGTCTAGAAAATAGAAAATATTTATTGAATACTGACTTCTGCCACTTTAGTTTTTTTGCTTTTCTCCGTTTCATAGTAAGTTACTGATAAAAAGGTGTATAAAGTGCCTTCCTCTGTGTGTTTCTGGTTCATAGAACCAGCATCTACGTTCCCATTTGCTAGCTCCGATGGAGGTTATTCTGAACAGGGCATGAGGCAAAAAGAACATTTTTCTTTTAAAAGTAATGAGAATGATTTCTCAAACTTGAGGTCTTCCTGCCTCAGGCATCTGAGAGCTGGGATTATAGGTATGCACCTTGGAGCCTGGCTTATACCTTCACTTTGTTCTGTTGGTATAAAGTGCTAAGTCCTGGCCAGGGGATGTGAACATTGTCCTATTCCTCAGTTTCTGTTGGCATCAAGGAAGGCAGCAGCTACAGAAAGATCCTTGGATAGCAGGGAGACAAGCGAAAAACAAGAACGAATTTCTGTGCTAGGCCAACTCCAACTTTTATCCTGGCTGACACAGAAATTGTGTCTGGCTATATGAAAAGGAAAGCATAAGTGGGTAACATTTTGGTAGCTTTTAGAAGTCACTACATTTTTCTTCATCCTGGTTAGTGAGCAGAGGTGGCTGAACTTCAGTCTGGCATATCAGCTTTGTGTAACAAGTTCAGGAGGAAGGGAGGGTACTAGAGATTTTACATTTTTACATTTTACAGGTTTTACAGTTATCAAATGAGGACTTAAAAAAGAAATAAAGATAAAGAGAGAAGGGGGGAAGAGAGGGAGAAGAGGGAGATGAAGGAAGAAAAAACTGAGTGTAGCAGGGCCTGCCTGCATTCCCAGCACGAGGGAGGCAGAGGCAGGAGGAGAGTAAATTCCGGGCAAGTTGGGGCTAGAAAGTGAGATACTGTTTAAAAACAATGGAAAGAGGAGTAAGAAGGAGAGAGAGAGAGAGAAAGAGAGAGAGAGAGAGAGGTATAAGAGAAAGAGGAAGGAATAAAAAAGAAACTTATTGCTAGCTTCCAACTGGAAGCCTTCTAAGTTTGCAGATTATTGACAAGAAGCAAGCACATTTGTTAGTTGCTAGGCAATGGGAAGCCAGTTCCTGTCCTGCTCTGCAGTATGCAGCCAGGCCTTTTCTTTTACTGTACTGGGAGCAAGAGTGTAGATCTAAGGTGCATTGTGGGGCAGTGGGTGTCTGCCTTCTGGAAGATGCTTCCAGCCTATGGCCCAGAAGTCATCAGAAGTTCTTCTGGGCCCCGAGACCTAGATAATACCTTTCCTGAACCATCGGTTGTGTTGTCCGTGGGACTCTACCGCAAAGTTCCTACTGATTCCCAAAGACTCTCCTTCTCTTCAGTCTCCTGGTGCTGCACATGGGTTGTTTGACTCTAGCCATGTTGATTGAAACACAGCACTTGGCCCTGCCAATAGCTCTCAAACACAAATATACACAACTACAACGTGTTTTTAAGCATGCATGTATGACTTTATAAAGGCATTGCATACCAGATATAGTATCCTTAAAAATCCACTTAGTGGAAAAATGCAACACTTTCATAGATTGGAATATTCAATGCTGTCAAGATGCAGATTCTCAATGAACTCATCCATGGGATCAACATATTCGTAATCAACTTTTTAAAATAGAAATTTATGTTGGTTCTAACACTCACATGGAAATGCAAAACACTTAGAATAAGCACAAACAACTTACAGGGGACATAACAAGCTGTTAGGGACCTACGCTGTTCTAGATGAAGATTTACTACAAATCTGCAGTAATAAAGACAATGTGACATGGGCCAATGGGAAAGACAGAGAATCCAGAGAGGCTCTACATAGATAGGGGGGTAAACCTAGTTGTGAGTGTGTGTGTGGGTGCGGTCATATGTGTGCAAGTACATGTGTGTGTGAGGGGGTGGAGGCCAAGGTCAACTAAGGTGTTGCTCCTCAGAAACCAGTACCTCTTGTTGATACAGGGTTTCTCACTGGCCTGGAACTTGCCCAGTAAGCTAGGCTGGCTGACCAGGCAGTCCCAGGGATCTGTGTGCCTCTACCTTCCCAGCAGTAGGATTGTAAGTGTGTATCACCATGCTCGACACTTTTTACATGGGCTCTGGGGATTGAACTTAGATCTTCAACTCTCAGTTGAGTCTGACAAAACACAAAGACAGTCAGAAGAGGGAGGTTAGCTTGTCAGCTGATGGAATGACTGTTACCGATGAGCAAAAAAAAGTCATTAATCCCTATGTTCTTCTATGCAAAAATGTATGAAGTGAGTCATAGATCTAAGTATAAAAATGAGCAGCATCAAATTTGTAGAAGAAGAAATGCACTAATATTTTTGTGACTTTGAGTTAAGCCAAGACTTTAAAGCTCTGACACCGAATGTGTACTCAAGGGAAAAAAAATAAAAAAAGAAAGGGGCTGGAGAGATGGTTTTGGGATTAAGCGTGTGTGCTACTCTTTCTAAGAACTCAAGTTTGGGTGCCAGCACCCAGTGAGAAGGCTCACTCTAGCAGATAACACCTGTATTCACACATACATACCCATCCTCAACCTACAGAACCCTTCCCATACAAACAAAAAAGTAAAAAAAAATTCTTTAAAATTAAAAAGAAAAGAAATGGGACTTATCAGCATCAATAACATCTATTGATAAAATGAAAATTCAGTCCTCATGCTGAAAGGAAGTGCTTGTCTGACACACGTCTGGATTTATGTCTTCGTTCTCTCAGCTCTCTGACTGAGCTCTTTTGCCAAGGCAGACATCTCAGGAAATCTTAAAACTCAACAAAACAATAAGAAGAATGTGGGAAAACATCTTCAGGGATACCTCATCAAGACAGGCATATGTGGTCACATATGGCAAACAAGCCTGTGAAAAACCATGGCAAAACGCATCATGAAAAGATATAAAATCAAAAAGATTGCCAATACCAAGTGTTGGTAGGGATGGGGAGGAGTTGGAGTTTGTGGATTAAGATGGTTGCCTCTGAACAGTTCTAGCACTGGCCACAGCTGCTCCACAGCTGGTGGGTGAAAACATGCTTCCATGCAAAGCCATGAAGAAGACTGTTCTGGTCCACTTCACTTGTAATAGCCCTAAGCTGGGAGCAACCCAAATAGCCGTCAATGAGTAAAGGGAGATGCATGTTTTGACACAGTCTGACAATGAGATACTTCTCTGAAATAAAAGGGAATAGGTTTTAATAGACACCTGTCATAATTTGAACTTGAAATGTGTCCCCACATACTCAGATGATGGATCTCTGTCCTCCATCTGTGGCACTAGTTTTGGGAACCTTAGGAGGCAGGATGTAGCTGCAGAAGTAGGTCATTCTTAGGGGTGTCTTGTCTCCAGCCCTTTCTTTAGTGCCTCTGACTCCTGTGTGTCATCATGTGAGTGTCCCCAGCGTGTTCTCTCCACTGCCATGAGATCCTGCCTAAGTGCCCGAGGCCAGGAAACCAAGGACCAAGCCTCCTGTTTGTGTTTCATTTTTTTCTCTTTTTCTTTTTGCTGTGGTAAAGGTCGTGACCAAGAACAGCTTAGGGAAGACAGAGTTTATCTGGCTTACAGTTCCCAGAAACAGTCTGTCATTGTGAGGAAGTCAAGGCAGGCACTCAAGGGCTAGTTCCTCCAGAGGGAGGGAGCACGCCTGTGAGGCCTTCTGGTTGGCAGGCTGGCTTATACTCAGCTAGCGGTCTAGTTAACGGTCAAACAGTCCCTCACAGACATGGCTCCACAGGTCAGTCTGATGCAGGCAATTCTCAACTGACATTCTCTTCTCAGATAATTGTGTCAAGTTAATGACACCCCTCCCCTCGAAACTATGAGTCAAAATAAGAACGTCCACCCTAACGTTAGTCTGTCAGATATTTTGGTCAGGACTAAACATTCAGCCACCATTAAAACACAAATGGACCTCAGAGTGATTACCCCTGCACTAGGCAGGAGTAAATAACAGACAATTCCATAATGACACAAAGATAAGGGTTTGCCTGCGTGGGTAGGGGCTAGAGATTTGGGGACAGTTTTAATTTATCAATTTATATACTTTAAGTTTGCAAGGGGTACTTTATAAGTTATGTAACAACAAAAGTGTTTCTAAGGAGTTGGCATGGGACTGACCTAGGCCTTCTGCACCTGGGTGACAATTGTGTAGCTTGGTCTTTTGTGGGCCTCCTCCCAGTGGGACCAGGAACTGTTCCTGATGTGTGAGCTGGCTCTTTGGAACCTATTCCCTATGGTGGGATGCCTTGTTCAGCCTTGATGCAGCGGGGAGCTTGGTCCTGCCTCAACTTGATGTACCATGCTTTGTTGATTCCCATGGGAGGCCTTACCCCATCTGGGTGGATATGGAGGAGGAGGGGATAGGGGGCAGTAGGATGGAGGTGAGGGGAGGGAGCTGGAGGCGAGGAAGGAGGAGAAACTGGTTGTTGTGTAAAATTAAAAAAAAAACAAAGAAAACAAAACTGGATTCTAGGCATTTCTTTTCTCCAGAGCCTGATCTTTGGCTTCCCCAGACTGGGGTACCCTCTTTTGGTCCTCTCCCGCTCATCCATTGAACCCATCCCACCCCATCCACCTTCTCTTGCTTTGGCAATAGAGTTCCTCTCTCTGTCTCATGCTAAGCAGTTCTGCTCTTGCTGTTGAATCCTGACCCGTGACCTCAGCTCAGACTAATGACCTCACTTTTGCCATCTACCTCTTAGTTTGGACTACAAGTTCTAGAGCCAAAGAGCATGGGCGCAAAAGCTCGGCTCTCCCTAGCTGGGAGCTTCAGTAAAATACTTAGCATCTCCATCCTGAAGTTGTCTTATTTATCAAATGGTGCAGAAATTAATAGAAGTAAGAAGCCACATCTCCCGTCATGAGATCTGGTGTGTGGAGGAAGCAAACACAAGGCTTTTCAGGTGCATGGCAATAGTTATCAGTGAAAGGCAGTGACAGGAGGAACAGGAAACTGGATCAGATTGAGTGATATGGGCCCATTGAGTAGATTCTAGGTTTAACACTGAAGCCTGCACAGCTAAAAAAGGGTACCAAGAATTAGTTTGATGGTGGCCTAAAGTATTTGTCAAAATATAGCCTGCTGAGAAAGGGTTGGCGATGCCTGATACTTTCTGGCTTAGTGTTGATGAAGGGATCTTTGGCCTTGGAGTAATTCATAAAGAGAAGCGATGTCATGTGCCATTGTCTATTGGCTCAGCCCTCATCTTTGAAGACCTCGTTTTCATGCAGTATAGAAAAGGCCACTTCCAGCCGGGTGGTGGTGGCACACGCCTTTAATCCCAGCACTCGGGAGGTAGAGTCAGGTGGATCTCTGTGAGTTCGAGACCAGCCTGGTCTACAGAGCTAGTTCCAGGACAGGTTCCAAAGCTACAGAGAAACCCTGTCTCAAAAAAAAAAAAAAAAAAGAAAAGTTCACTTCCATGGGTTCCCATTCTTTTCGAACTTGGCCCTTCCGGTCTGTCTTTTTTAACAGAGAAGGTGCTGCCTTCAGTTTCAGTTTTTTAGTTTTAATTTTAGGCCTTTTTTATTTTGAAGTATGGGTATTTGTGGGTGTCTAGGTGTGGGTATGTACATGTGAGTACATGTGTACACAGTAGCCAGAGGTGTCAGACATCCCTGCGGCTGGAGTTCAGGCAGCTGTGAGTCACTGGACACGCATACTGAGAGCTGAACTTGGGTCCTCTGAGTCACACGCAGCCTCTGAGTTCTCTCTCCAGCTCCTCCTGTTTTCTTTCAGGATTTCAGCTTTACATTTAGCTTTCTGGACTTTATTCAGGAAGAGAGATGACCTTTTGTTCTTTCTTCTGGTCTTTTTTTTTTAAATTATGTATTTAAAACTGACTCTTAGATAACCAAGGCTGGCCTCAGATTTCCCACATAGCCAAAGAGGATATTGAACTTCTGTTCCTCTTGCTTCTGCTTCCCACGGTCTGGGATTATGGGCATGTACCAACATATCTTGTTTATGCGGTGTTGGGGATTGAACCCAGGACTTCAGGCATGTTAGGCAAACACTCTACCAACTGAGCTATGCATCCAGCCCTTTTCCTGGTCTTTCTGATGTGCAGCCATGTTTGGGAAGGTCAACTTGACACAAGCTGGAGTCATCTGAGGGGAAGGAACCTCAACTGAGAAAATGCCTCCACAGGATCAGGCTGTGGGCAGGCTTGTAGGGCATCTTCTTATTGACTGATGACAGAGGGCGTAGGGAATTGTGGTGGTACCACTCCTGGGCTGGTGGTCCTGAGTTCTATAAGAAAGTTGGCTGAGCAATACAGTAAGCAGCACCCCTCCATGGTCCCTATATCAGCTCCTGCCTCCAGATCCTGCCCTGTTTGAGTTTTGTTCTGGCTTTCTTCAGTGATGGCCTATAATGTGGAAACATAAGCCAAATAAACCCTTTCCTCCCCAACTTGCTTTTGGTCACGGTGTTTCATCACAGCAATACTGACCCCGACTAGGACAACTACCAAGGACAGAGGTTCAGTGATTCTTTAGACCCTCAGAAAGGAACCAGCAGCAGAGCAAAGTCAGGTGAGGAAACCAAGCTCTGCCCTCCACCTCCTGGCTGTTTTCTGGCTCTGCTTGTCTCTGTCCACATTTGGGATCCATGCCTGGTCCCCATATAAATCACCCTGTGCCCCTCTCAGGTGGGTTCCATACTCACGGGACCTGGCTCTCCATTGTGACTGTAGATTAGACCCCGTGGAAAGTCTCAGAAAGCAGCAATTCTCAGTTTATCTGGGTTGAGGTAAAAGTACCTGTATTTTCGTAACATCCTCAGGTGTTTGTAATGTGTAGCTAGATTTGAGGTCCATTGCTAGGGAGGGCAGGGTAGGGAGGAGAGTGGGAGAACGGGGGAGAAAACAATTGACAAAGAAAATTATAGACATACAAATGGACCAGTGCTCATAAACGATACTCAAGGGCCACAAGTATTTTACTCCAGGTTCAAGCTTAAGTGAGAAGCACACTGGAATCTGACTCAGACAATGTCCATGTGGGCAAAAGGACTTGGGGAGTTTCAGGGGAAAGTTAGGCCAATCTTGTCACTCAGGCCCAGGAGGGAGCACAGGTCAGGTGAGCCAAGGCTCTGCGGTGCTGGGCAGGATGTACTCCAGGAGATGACTCACTTGGTGTCTGGGGACCCAAAGGTCAAAAAACAACCCTACAAACTGGGTCAGAGGACAGAAGATGACATTGTGGCTCCATCTGCAGGGAGGAGTGATGTAGACAGAAGACACCAGCAAAGGGAACTTCCTAGGGGGGGTTCTTTCTGGGAGGTTAGCGTAGAGGAGACTAAGACCATTTTGTTAACCTCTTCCCTTGCAGCACAAGGAAACTGCTTGGAAACTAGGAGGCTCTCGGATATTTTGTAAGTGGTGTTGGCATATATGTCGTATGCCATATTCTAAGCAGCAAGGGGGAGCATAGTGTCATCTTGTTGATTAAGGCAATGAGGTGGAGGTGGGGTCAGTCTGGGCTGACAGACAGGGCCTGCTATTGCTAGATGCGAAGAGAAGGGGTCTTAAACCAAAGAACGGCAGGGCTACCTTATTTAGGTCACCTCTTAATTTAGGGGGTTGGCATACTGCACCAATGTGTCCTTGCTCCCCTCTGTTACCCCAGATGAGGTCCCTAAGTGTCATTTGTAGTAAGAGGAGGCGCAGGCTGTGGGGGCTGTGTTCCCCGGCATCCGGCTCCCAGCCGCGGGCCTGCTTTTGGCCCTGGCTAGCTTATACCCCGAATAATTACACACAAACTGTATTCATTTAACACACTGCCTGGCCATTAGTTCTATCCTCTATTGGCTAACTCTTACATCTTATTTCAACCCATTTTTAATGGTCTGTAAGTCACCATGAGATAGTGGGCTTACCGGGAAGATTCAGCATGTCTGACCCTGGCGGCTTCATGGCGGCTCTCCCTGAGCCTTCCCTCTCCCAGCATTCCATTCTGTCTACTCCGCCCACCTAAGGGCTGCCCTATCAAAAGGCCAAGGCAGTCTCTTTATTCAACCAATGAAAGCAGAAATACAGAAGGACCCTCCTACACCAGTCATTCCTGAAAGTAAAATGCCCAGGGATACCGATTTTGTTAAAAGGGAAGTCAGCAAACCTAGAAAGTCCCTTCACACTTGTCCAGGCTGCCCCAGTACCTTCTGGACACTTCACATCCTAGCTAGATACCTCAAGGACGGCTTTTCCAACTTGGAAGAATTCCTCTTCTGTAGAAAAGTTGGAATGAACTATTGCCAAAAACAACCCATGGAATGCTTGTAGCCCATCCACTCCCAGCATGCCTGTGTCAACGGGAAGTCAGTGAGAAGAGGATGGAGTTCTCCTTCCGGGAGCTCATTTCTGCTTCCATCCTGCCAATGGCTTTCTGTTCTCCAGGGAAACAGGACCTGTCAGCCTGAACCCTCTGGGCCTGTGCAGCTGCCTGAGCAGAGGCCATTTCTTCTTTTCATCTGAGAGACTGAGGCTGCCCTTTTATTAACAGCACTTACTGGTTCAGAGAAGTGGAATTTTAAAACAGGCTTTCAGGGGAGTTCAGACAAATCAATTTCTGTCATCAGCTCTTTCTGGGTGACAGCCATCTAACCAGCCTCTCTGTTTCCATTCTTACACTCCTATAAGCCAGGCTCTTCACACTTCAGCCCGAGTGAGCTTTAAAGACCATAATTCCCTCCTGTTCTTTCCTGGATCAATATCCTGTAGTGACTTTTTTTAATCTCTCAAGATAAAATCCAGGCTCCTTGAGAGGGAGGCTCAGGAGGCGCTTGACTTTAGGCCTAGCTGGGGCCATATCACACAGGCCGCAGTTCTGGGGATGCTGTTGGGAGCTCACTCTGGTCGCTAAGCAGCATAGGCAGAATCTCCATCCCTCCATGGAGAGCTCTCTCGCACTAACAGTCTCAAAGCCTCGATTCGTCATTGAATCAGCTGCATCATGGAAGAAGGTAGAAGAAGATGGAGAAACAAAACAGGAAACTTGGGGGAAAAGGATACCACAGAAATCAGTGGCACTAAAGAGAGGAACCGATTGAAATGATACTGAAGTGAGATTTCTTTATTACCTGTGAAAGGCTATGACCTTTGTTCTGTGAAGACTAAGTTAAGGAGTCATAATCCACAGACATCACAATAGCTGGTTATAAAATAGGGCATAATTCGGAATGTAATCTTGATTTAAAAATGTAAAGATAGGGCCTGAATTGCAGGTGAGCTCAGGGTCTCAGGGAGGGGCTAGAATACATAGTGTGGGAATCACTAGGAGAAGAGGCTCCATCTGCATGGCCATGGGGAAGCCATTATCCATGCCGGATTAAGACTGTCTGGTGGGCTGCTTTGGGGTCACTCATGTTCCTGTCAGTAACTCCCAATAAGCTCATCGGTTCCCCAGGAATGACCCTGGTGGAATCATACTTTTATCTGTTGTTAGAACCTTAAGAGAGGGGTAGATGCTATGCATATCTCCCCTATGGAAGGAATGTTCCCCAAACCTAAATAATATAGTTAGTTTACTTCTGTCTCTTTTTAAAAATTGTGGCACAATGTACTTAGGGTAACTTTACCATCTTTACCATTTCCAAATGGATAATTCAGAGATGTTAAATGCTATGGTTTTTGTTTTTTAATACCCACCAACTGTATCCATCTGCAGAAGTTTCCCATCACTTGTACTGAAATTCTGCCTACCTGCTGATGACAGTCCATCCTCCTCCCCCGCTAGCCTCCGGTAACTAGTGTTGTAATTCATGTAAGCGAAAGCATGTAGCACTTACCCTTCCGTGTGCCCTTCTTATTTCATTTATTCCCTTCAGAGAAAGTCTATTCGAGTTCTCTGCCCCTTTCTCAGTAGCGCTACCTTAGGATGTCAGGTCACAGGGGCTCCTTGTGTATTCTGGACTTCAATCTCTTATTTGATAAGTGGTTTGCAACTATTTTCCTCATTTCTCTGAGTTGTCTCTGTTCTCTTGATAGAATCTTCCGATTTGTCTTTAAAAAAATTTAATGAAGCCTCTTTGCATATGTATTTCTTTTATTGTTAGTACCTTAGTCACCGTCCTTAAAAAGATACTGTCTCAATGGAAACTTCCTGGAAAAGAAGGAAAAATGCTGTCAAAGAAGTATAATGAGACTGTGTCTTGTGTTATTCACAGTTTTAGCTGTTACTCTTAGGCTTCTGATGCATTTGAGTTAAGTTCTGTAAATAGTATTAAAGAACTGGCTGCTACTACTGTTCCTCTCCCTCTTCCTCCTCTTCCTCTTCCTTTTCTTTTCCTCTCTTTGAGACAGGCTCTTCTTGTGTGACTCCAGGCTGGCTTTGACCTGCCTGATACACCTCCTGAGTGCTCGCACTTTGGGCCGGTGCCACCATGCCCAGCCCAACTTCATTCTTCTGCACGTGGATTCCAGTTTCTCTAACACTTAAGTTTCCCTAATATACCTCATTGAAAGGTCTGTTGTGTTCTTAATTTTTTTCTTTGTCAACACATGTGCCAAATGATCTACCATATTTTTTTTTTGAGACAGGGTCTCTGTGTAAGCCCTGGCTGTCCTAGACCTGGCTCTATAGACCCGACTGGTCTGAAGCTCAGAGATCCCCCTGCCTCGCCACCAAGCCAGCTGTGTTGTATTCTTACGGAATGGTCATGACACTCTTATGTATTTCTAGAATAACTCCCACTTGTTGGTGATGGATAATTGTTTTTAATATGCAGATGAATTTCATTGCTCTTTAGTTATTTGGATGATTGAAACAATATTTATAAGGAATGCCAATTTGTACATCTTTGCTGGCTTTGGTAGCCTCGTGGAATAATTTGGGAATCTCTCTTTTTCCTTTTTTTGTGTGTATATGATGATGGGTAAAGGGTTGGTCATAGTTAAGTGTTGTATAAGTCAGCACCAGAGCGGCACCACCCAGCGGAGTTTTTGACTAGTTACCTAGTCTTCTTATCAGTTGTAGGTCTATTTGGATTTTCTGTTTCTCCAAATTTCAGTCAGTATTGTGTTCCCAGGACATTTTCCAGTTTATCTGGACTGCTCTCCTTGTTGGTCTGTAATTGTTCAGAATATTCTCTTAGCATTCTTTTAATTTTTTAGGACAGGCAGTTATGTATCCATTAACTGTTTCTTAGGCAATCTAAGTAAAGACCTGCCAGTTTTGTGGATGTTTTTGAAGAGGCTGAGGCACCATCTACAGAGGAAGAGATATTGATAACAATAATGATGGCGGTGGTGACCATTTATTGAGGCATTTGTCTGGAGCTGTTTCACACAATCATATGCATTGATTCATTCAATCCTCGTGACAGCCTGTGGAGGTGAAGAACCCATTTTCCCGTCACAGAACCAATGGCCAGAGACGGCATGTAGTCTGTCCACAGGTACACAGTCAGCAGGACACGTGCATAAAGGTTTGTACGCAGATTTTCTGACTCCCAAGTCTAGCCTTGTGGAGTAGAAAGGCACACCTAGCAGATTTTTCTTCTGTCACAGCTGTGTCTGGAGACTGCCCGGGCCTTAGGCACCTTAGGCTGAAGCTCAAATCACAGGAAACCAGACCATCCATTCAGTCTGTCAGTTCACGAGTCTTGGGATCTAGGGCCTGAATGATGGAAGATATGACCACCAGGTGGCAGTAGCACACCCAGGCTCTAGTCGGTGATACTTTGACAGATCCCATGTGAGGCAAGTCTCTTACCAAATGAAAGTGTCCATGAGAGTCTGCAGTGCTAGAAACGGAACTCCCAAAGGAGCGGCTCAGAACCCCGGCTGACATGTCAAGAGTCTGTCCAGAGAGCTCAGCGGGGCAACAGAGGCTTCTGGGTCTTTGTAGTTGCAGGATCTATTTTATCTATGGCTTGTAGATTTGGATGATGCTTCCCGAGTTGTGCAAAGTAGACAGGCTCCAAATGGCTAGATGTCTACTTATTTGGATTATGATTAAAACAAATGGTTGTGTAAAAATCTGAGTTTAGTGCCAGTGCATTTTTGAGCTAACAGGTCTTGGCCTGCTGTGAAGAAGTAAACAGTCCAGAAGCCCATAGGCAGAAGCCACTTTGGCTCTTAATGTGTTACACTTAGAGAGCTTTTAATTGCCAAGAGAGAATTGACCTACATAACAGCCCACAGAAACCCACCCATAACTGTATCAACATCATCACCCAGAATCCTCAGAAAAGGCATCTCCTTCAGAGACTGCTCAAAAATCCAGAGATTACCTAATTCTGAATATAAATGCCAAGTAATTTAAGCAATAATGTTTAGTCAGAGCCCTGCCAGTAAAAAGTAAATAACTAAACAAATAATAACCTTGCTTTGGAGATTGTTTCTCTTTCTGCCAGTACATTGCTTGATGGAGGTTTGTCACTGGCTAGCACGTCATTCTTACTTCCACACAAGGACTCATAATCACCGTTGCAGCACACACTTGTCCTGTGCCAGGTGCTATGCTCTGCAGGGTGAGATCTGTGGGTTGTGCTTGTCCACGGTCATCCCTTAAGGGTCTATGACAATAAGCATACACACTTAGAATAAGAATTTAAACTTTTTTTAATAGCAATTTGAGATTACTTGCCACTTCCAAACTTTTTTTTTTTAAATAAAAAATGTCAGGCCAAGTTTGAAAAACAGCAAACAAAAACTGGCCCTTGTCCTACTTTCTGTGGCTATGACAAAATACCATAACCAAAAGCAACCCACAGGGGGAAAGGCTTTATTTCAGGAACTCAAGCAGGAATTTGAAGAAGAAAGCATGGTCAAAGGTCGTTTTCTGGCTCAATCAGGCTGATGCTCAACCAACCCTCTTAAACAGTCCAGAAATCCCCACCTAGGAAATGGTTGACCATTTTTATGTCAATTAACAATCAAGATAATCCCCCTATAGACTTGCCCACAGCTATATTTGTCTAGGGAACTCCTTAGTTGAGGCTTTTCTGGGGTGGGAGTGGGGATACTTTAGGCTGTGTCAAGTTGATAACTACAGCCAACTAGGGCAGTTCTTCAGTACAAGGAGTTTTAGATATGCTGTTCTGTAATTTCCGTCATACCAAGAAGAGGCACATGTTCAAAGAAATGATTTCTGTGCTCCAGTTGGTGCTGGGATTTGGACCCAGGTTGAAGCACATTTAATAAAAACTCTGAGAGAGAAATTGTAACTCAACATGAAGGTCAGAAAAGCAAAGCAGCCAGCCACTGGCTTTTACTTTGACCTCAGTCTGAAATGGCAGTCTTGCCTCTAGGAACCTCAGAATAAGACTGTGTCTGAGAACTGTCTCCTCCTGTTTTATATTCCTCTCTAGTTCTGGGACTAAGGGCATGCACCACTACCGCCTGGTTTCTATGGCAAGCTAGTGTGGCTACTGGGATTAAAGGTGTGTGTCATTGTTGCCGGGTCTGTAAGGCTGGTCAGTGTGGCTATTTTACTCTCTGATCATCAGGAAAGCTTTATTTATTAAAATGCAAATGAAATGCCACTACATTTCCCCTTTTTGTCTAAAATATAAAAGAAGGCT
The DNA here is from genome assembly GCA_028555095.1 of Dicrostonyx torquatus. Taxonomy (NCBI): domain Eukaryota; kingdom Metazoa; phylum Chordata; class Mammalia; order Rodentia; family Cricetidae; genus Dicrostonyx; species Dicrostonyx torquatus. The sequence goes on along the minus strand of JAQHUG010000003.1, from coordinate 12,412,273 downwards.
ATAACTAATATAAGAAAAACTATATACAATAAGTACAATAGCTATATACAATATATACAGGCAATAAATATATCAACAATGTCTGGTCCATTTGCATTTGACAAATTCAGAGAAAAGACTCCATATCTATCCTATCTTAGTGAGTCCAAAGTCTTTTACCTAATTTACTTTCTATCATAGCTTGCTTTATGCATCAGGTAAACAAGGAAAGCTATCTAGTCCTCAACTCCCCCAGAGGCCCAAGAAGAAAATAATATTAACTGAGTAACCTGGAAGTGCAAGCAAGCAACTTCCCCCAAAAATGTAAGCAATAACAGAAACATTTGACTACCTGTACAGTAACCCAAAGTTTCTCTGCAATGTTGGGGCATCCACCTTTGGCCTACAAGCCTAGTATATCCAACAGACCTTTCTGTGAAATAGGATATTCCAAAGGGTTGACCTTCCTTGTCTTAACAATCTTTGGTAGTCTTTTTTCTTTGTGTCTTGTTTGTCTAATTAGGACAGCAAAATGCCAGCAGTTGAGGCAGGCATTTTCTTGCCCAGTAGCTTACTTTTGCCATAAAGAATGTAAGCTCCATGTGGCACTTCTTCAATGCCCATTGTCTTCTCTAAAGTAGATTGGTGCTGCCAGGAGCAGATAGTGTCATTGTCATAAAAAAGAAGAACTTATATTATTAAAACATCTTAAATGCATATTCTTTAGATCTCTGAAGTGTTTGAAGATGACCTATCTATCTAAATTTTATCTTTGTTTGACCTTGAAAACATACCTCATGTGACTACAAGTTCAATTTTAATAGGCAACTAATTATTAACCTGCATTTTCTTATTATCCTAATCAGTTGGTAATAATAATTTTCAAGGACTAGAGATTTTCATTACATTGTTAAATGAGCTGTATAGGTATAATACCTTGAACAAGATTAGAAATGTATGTACAGTATGTTTTAACAAAATTAATCTCAAATTTTTATTCTTATACTAAATTTGTATACAATATACAAAAGTCCAATCTAACATAAAACAGTTAAAAGTAATAGTTTCTTTTTAAAAGTAGATTCACTAATTTGCCTTTTTATTTTATATCTATATCCTCCCTTTTTTCTTCTCAGAGTAGATTCAATAATCTACCCTTTTGTCCTATCATATCTATAATATCCATAATCCATCGAATGACCAAAAACCACCTATCCCACCTCTTAGGAATGTGAACACCATTTTCTAGGCTACTTCTTGCTGATTGAGGCTGATGATAATCTTATGGGGACCTAAAGAAATCTAGGATTATGGTCAAGTCCTGACTGGAGTATTCTGTGAGGCTGGATTATCTCAGTCTTGAAACTGTTCTGGATGCAGAACTCAGAGGAAACTGCCGCAGAGGTGCTTTAAAATACTGGATCATCTGCTCCTATTGGAGATTCTTCAGGGGGTCTTCCTTAATCAAACCTTATTCTT
>JAQHUG010000003.1:12326837-12405262 GCA_028555095.1 Dicrostonyx torquatus | reverse complement strand
ATATATCTCGCTGAGCAACAAGAAGTTGCCTTCACCCCTACTGACTAGTGTTCATGGTACTGGAAGGTACTCTGCATGCTACCAGAGGAGAAAGTACTCATCAACCCATCTGTAGACCCTGGGACTTACAGTGATGACCTATCTGCTTTATATGCTGATACAACATTGGTACAGATGTTGTAGGAGTAACCATCCACTATCTGCTCAGATTTAAGACCCACTACATGAGAGGGAACCCATGCCTGACACTGCTCAGGTGGCCAAGAACCTGAGACTGGAGAGACCATGGGCCCAGGAGGAAACAAAACACTATTGTTCTTCTGAAGGAACACAGCAGTAAAACGACTCCTAATGACAGTTTACTATACCAGTGTCTCACTCTGTCATCATCAGAGGAGCTTCCTCCTGCAGTAGATGGGAACAAATATAGGAATCCACAGCTGGACAGTGTGTGGAGAGTGAGAGACTTTGGAACACTCAATCCTAAACAGGATGTCTCCATCAAGTACTCTCCCCCAGGGCTCAGGGACCCCTGCAGAGGAGGAGGTAGAAAGGCTGGGAAAGCTGGAGGGGACAGAGGACATTGAAGAAGAGGACACTGAAGAAGCACTATCTTCAGACGCAAGAGGACTGGCACATCTGAGCTCACAGAGACTGTGGAGAGTGTGGTGGTGTGCACAGGGACCAGCCAGATCGGGTTCCAATGATGAGAGGAGGAAGTGAATACCATCTCCCATCTCTAACCAAGGCCTGTCTCCGTGTGACAACCACTCACAAAGGAAAACCAGTTTTAGCCAATGGAGTCTCACTGTCTACACAAACAACCCTTAGGGCAAGGCAGCAGATGACCAACACAAAATGGACTCAGTAGTGCTTTTATATATTGCTTTGTTTGGGCATTTTTAAAAATATTACTGATATTTTGCTCATATATTATACTTTCTGGTATTGTGTGGTCTGTGTGTTGTGCTTTTTTTGGTGTTTTTAAGGTTTTTTTTTTTTCATTTGTCTGTTTTTAAAGGGAGAGAAGGTGTATAGTTGGATGGATGGGGAGCTGGAGAGGATCTGGGGAGAGGAAACTGAATATATCATATGTATTTTCAATAAATTAAAAGCTAGGGGGAGGCATTCCCCTTGCTTCTGCTCCTGCTCCCTTGATAACGCCAAAGCTCTGTAAGTGGAAACAAATTTAAGAAAAGAAGAGAAAAGAGTCGGTACTATACTCCTTCTTAGTAGTATTCCATTTTACATGTTGCTGGTGGCCTTCATAAGATGTATAGCATCACCTCTAAAGAAGAAATGCATCCCAGGGAGTCCTTGCACCACAGGTCCTGGGAACTCAACAGAAGTCCTCAGAATCAGGATGTCTGTAAGTTCAGTGACACCCACCCAATGCTGCCTATTCATCCCATGCTTTAATTCAACCGGGGCTTATGGAGAACCTATTTGAGTCAGACACTGGATTAGCAGCTGGAGTGACAAAAAAGAACATGTCCTGTCTTGAGTTCTTATTTTGATTGGTGTGAACACACAGGAGCCACCCAAACACAGTTTTGAGAGACTAGGAGAGGGCCCAAGCAAGGGCGCTCTGCTGAGCAAAGGCTGAACCACAGGAGTTGAAAGAAGAGGCAGAGGAAAGCAGGGCCTGGAACACAAAAGCCTTTCAGAGTCACAGCAAGGAGTCTGACCTTCGTTTTAGAACATGGGGAAAATCCTGGATTTGTGGGGTTTGTTGGGGGTGAGGGTGGGGACAGGAATTGACAGGCTGAAACAGTAGATTTGTTATCTGGATAGCGGATGAGCTGGAGAAAGCACTCTTAGAGGGCAGTGACAAGTCAGATTTTGGTAGGTGGTTTAGCTTCCACAGAAAGACTGAGAATTCAGCAGCCTCTTTGTTGCTATGGCCAGAATCAGCATCCTCTTTGTTACTATGGCCAGAATTATAACAGTTCCGTTTAACAGTGTGGACAGCTGGACAAACCCTGAGTCCATCTGCAAACTGCTTAAATGAATTTTGTGTGTATGAATGAATTACGAGACAGGCAATATGGCAGTGCATGTTTTGTGGTAGGAGTAAAATAGACGCCGTGTCACACAGGAAGTGGGTGACATGTGATATGTCTGCTTCCGAACTGCTGTACAAGCCTCGTGCTCCTGATTCTCTGCTTTCCCCACCATGATGAACTCCGTCCCTCTGGAACTTAAGGGCAGAATAAACCCTTTTCTCCAAAAGCTGCAATAGAAAGAAGAAGAATTAGCAGAAACTCCATCAGCCAAGCCCCGAACATCTGTCCTTCCTTACAGCAGCTGCTTCTGGAAAATTTCTAGTTAAAGCGTCCATTCAACAGACGAGGAAATGGAGATGTGGGGGAAAGGAAGGAGTTTATCTGATGTTGCTAGAGTCACGATGTTTTGGGATTTTGTAACCTTCAGCTCAGTCTCTTCAGGCTCACAATATGCTCCCCCACTGTCGCGGTTAATGTTAGCCAGGTGAGAGATTGCAGTGACCTAGGAGATAGATCTCCAGCAGGTTAGTTGAGGTGGGAAGACCCATCCTTAAAGTAGGGGGCGCCATTTCCTGGGCTTGGGTTCCAGACTGATTTAGAAGAAAGCTGGCTGAACACGTTCTTTTCTCTCTGCTTCCGGCCTGTGAATGCCGCGGAACAGCCCCTGCTGCTGTGATTTGCCTGACGAGACCAACTGTACCTTGAACAGTGGGCCCCATAATAAAACCTTCCTCCCTGAAGACACGCTCACCCACCAGCAACCCTCTTAGAAAGCTGTGGCCGGAGTGGAGGAATGTTAATCACTGTGGTTCCCCCAAATGCAGAGACACGAACTGGCTCCTTCCTGGCACTCTAAGGAGAGACACATAGATGGCAAAAGTGACTGGGGAGGGGCTTCAGCAGCCACAGCCTCTGGGCCCGATGGCTGCCAAGTTCCTGCGTCATACACTTCATGGCTATGGCCCTGCATGTAAGTTTCCTGTGGACTAAAATTATCCAGGATTGGTTCTGTCACTTGTGACCGTTTCAGCCCTTACTGACAATCACTAGTTCTCGGACTTCTATCTGACCGACTGGCTCCCCATCTTGTCCTCTTCCTTGTACCAGACATGGCCAGGAGGCAGCAGTTACCACACAGTTGCCTCCATGGAACCTGCAGCATGGGATGAGCTTTGCAAGAAGAGAGGAGGTCACCAGGAGGTGAGTGACGCGGGTTCCTGCATCTCTTCCGGCCAGTGTGTGTTAGGAGTGGAGAGTCCAAGCTTCCTGGTCACGTGCTCACCAGCCTAGCTGTATTGATATCTTCTGAGTGAAGCCCAGAGGTGGTGACCGTGGTCCCGTTTCCACATGGTCATGACCTGCTTGTGCCAAGAGTTCAGTTCCCAGGATGGTCCCTAGAAGCCACAGCCCCTGATCCAAGGTCTTGACTGACTTGTCTGGTCAAAGCTGGCTCCCGTGCTCCCTTCCTCCCACTTTTAGAAGGGCCTGAGATGCAGAAGCTGAGATATAATCTTATCTGTGGTCAGCAGCTTCCTCTCTTCCATTCACCCAGTAAGGAAAGGCCTAGTTCCCAGGTAGAGGAATAGGAAGTTCGGGCAGTCAGATGAGGGAGGCTTGGGGCAGCTGCCGCCTCTCCTGTGAGAGGCCCCTCATGCTCCGCTCACAATGGCTGCCTCCAAGCAATTGGCTTACATTGGCTTCTCTGATTCCCTTAAAGATTGTTCTGCCCAGTTGGCCAGATCTGCTGGAGAGACAAGCTTGTTTGGTCAGGAAAGTGCCAGCCTGATTGTTTTCTAATCTGGTCTGTTTCCCTGCCCAGACTAGGAGTCTTCCATTTGACACTGAATTCTTTCCTATTTTCCTGGCTTATTATGTTCCCTTGGCTCAACTCTTGGGCATTGAACCTCCTGGAGACTCCTCTATTCAGTGTCTCAGGAAGCCAATCAAGGGGTCCAGGACAGAAGATGGTGGACACAAAAGGGAAAAGGAAAGCTATTAAAGGTGAGGGGGGAAGAAGAAGCAAAGAATGAACGATTCTGCGAACTCGCTCAGCAATGTGGAAGACATTAGCTTCCTGTTACTTCATATGTGAAAAGCAAAATAAACACTAATATATTGAATTCATTAATCTTTGGCCATTTTTCTGCTGTATACAGGATAATTGATTACATTTTATTCCATTTTTGAAAAGGTAATGTGTAATAAATACAACATGAAAAAGCAGAAAAACTTATAGCAAGGGAGGTTTCCTTTTCAACTTCATTTTCATCTGCTTAACCCCATAAATAATCATAATTCAAGCACATTGACCAAAATCATTTCAAACCAATAATACTTGCCTCCATAGGCTGTTTTTCATTTAATTTTTTAATCCCATAGATTAAAATTTGAAATACTAGTCTCACTAGCTTTTGAGATGATTATTGCTTTAAAAACAACAGAAAGATGCTGCCGTCTTTGACAGTTTTTGTCTGTGATGTTTCTGTAGCCTGGAGTCTCCTGACTCCAGATGATAAGTTTTATGTCTTAAAAATCCCAAAAGTAATTGTTGGGTATTGTAGGGTGAAAAGGGCCAAGGAGAAAACACCCTGACCCTTGGCTTCGACTGCCAGGATACCTTTCCCTATGAGCAGCAATGCTCACAGGTGGATCTCAAGTCAATGATAAGCACCACTAACAAGCACCTCCCCACCCCCACCTCCATGGCAATCAAGTGTTGGAAAAGTCACAAGAAGAATCTTGGGGCTGTCACACCCTCTGTGCCTTCAGGGTCTAAACTGCTGTTTGACTGTTTTAGACCACACCAGAGACACAGGAGGGGGTAATGGTGCTTTTCTGGAAGCTCAGACCACCAACCCTATACTAAGCCAAGTGCTGCGCCAGGCCCAGAGAAGGGGCAAGGGTGATGGTTTTTAAGGTTATTTTAAAGTCAAATCTTTGGTCTTGGGGTGGTATGGGGGCAAATTCAGGAGAGAAAGAACGTTCTAGAATAAGAATACTAGAACACTCTCCAATTCTGGTCACACAATGGATTTATCTATAGTAGCTTTTTAAAACTGTGGCCCCTGAGCCTCACATCTCAGAAATTCTGGATTCAGCTTTAGTGGATGGGGGCAGGGCCCAGGGATGACAGTTTGAAAGTTGCCTTCAAGTGTGGCCACCAAGGTATGACCCCCAGGGTTGTACCCTGAACGTTTACCTTGAACTGCACTGAGGTGGAAAACCATTGATACCACTGGGCCTTGTGTGACACCTAGAGAATGAACTGAACAACGGAATTGGGTAAAGTCAGCGCCTGTCTGTCGGAAGAGAATACACAACCTACTAAACCACAAACAAGGAACTCAGCCCCTGGCTGTGTGGGCATTCGAATTTAGGTAGCTCCTTCTGTGGCTGGGTAGCCTGCCAGTAAAGCCACCAACCTCTGCTTTTCTCTGTAAAATGACCATTATACTTTTCCTTCCCACATAAAACAAACCTCTCAGTAGCTGAGAGAAGACTCTACTCCCCAAGTTGGTCTCAAGGTCATATTACAGCCGAGATGGATGTCTCAAAAATAAACTGTATCACTTTAAATTCAGTGTTTTCTAAATTCAGTGACCGACAATTTTGCACAGATGGGAGGAAATAAATTCTTATCATGGATCTAAAGTAGTATATTCTTTGGTCATTTGTTATTTGGCAATAGGCAATACTTGCAATAGAGATTTTTATCTTTGGGTCTCACTTTCCCCATCTGTAAAACAGGTATTGTAATCCCTTCTTTGTAAGGTCACCAAGCTTTAAAGAAGAAACTGCATGATCTATAGTTTGTGATCAATAATGGGTAATTTTCTATTGAAAGCATTTTTTTTCCAGTTTTTTATCCTCTTTTCAACATTTTTTTTTTTTTGGTTTTTTGAGACAGGATTTCTTTGTGGCTTTGGAGCCTGCACTGGAACTAGCTCTTGTAGACCAGGCTGGTCTCGAACTCACAAAGATCCGCCTGTCTCTGTCTCCCGAGTGCTGGGATTAAAGGCGTGCGCCACCACTGAGCGGCCCTTTCAACATTTTAAAAAAGATGTTTGCTTGTGTGCGTGTGCATGTGTGACATGCATGCAGTGCCCATGGAGGCCAGAGAAGGGCATGGGATCCCCTGGAACTGGAGTTACAGGTGCTGTATGCTGCCTAGTAGGAGGGTTGGGAATTGAGCTTGGTCCCCTGAAAGAGTAGTAAACACTCTTAACCACCCCACTGCCAAGCCGCCTCTCCAGTCCTAGTTTTCATCCTCTCATGTGCCTCTGTATCTTTGATATCCACTGTTAGGGCCAATGCCCGTGGCTCCAGCTAACCAAAAGCTTTTCGTCTCTCATTTCTTTTGTCTCACTTGGCAATGCTTCGAGAATAGTAGTCCAGCTTCAGAGTCTAAGCAGGGACAGGCAAGTTCTTTAAAATGTGGTCCCTCCTGCATTCATCCTACAGCCAAGTATGAGACCTATCCACTTACACAAACTATACTTTAAGCCACAGGACACCCTGCTTCTCATTCCAAGCTGTGAGACTTTCCTCTTGCTAGGCAAGAGTGAGAGGAAGGAGATATCTGGAGAAAGTGACAACTCAGTAAGGAGCTGATTTGAGTGTGTTAGACTTTGTCTCTCTGAGGCAAAATAGCTGATATAGGCACGCTAGTAGGAAGAACAATGGACTCAGCTTGGGGCAGTGTTTTAGAGGTTTGAGTCCATCATAGCTTGTACAGTTTCGAGGAGAAGAGCAGGGCATGTCATAATGCCCAAGAGTCGTAGAGGGAACGGGAGAAGGGTCCGGTCAAGATGTAGTCAAGGGAGGGGGAGAGGAGAATCTCAATCTCAGTGTGGAAGCTGTAGTGTGGTCCACTGAGTCACACAGTTTACCCTTTAGTTCATTTGTCTCCACTTGCAAGTGTTCATTGCCACAAGTCATTGTGAGCCGTGTCCTCCACCTAGGACAGGCTTCCTACTTTTGACTTCTTCCAATGCCACAATAAAATGAGTCAGGCAAGGGACTAGGCCAGAGCTCTTAGCATCCAAAACTCCAAAGTCCTTCAGTTGACAGTCATGCTGCAAACACATAGAGGTTATTTTGTTTTCAAATAATAACGTTATTCAAATGCTATTGCTACTATGTTCTAAAAATATTCTCAGAGCAGGCTTGGTGGTACATACCTTTAGTCCCAGTACTTGGGAGGTAGAGGCAGGCAGATCTTATATATTTGAGACTATGGTGTTCTACATTATGAGTTCTGGTCTAGCCAGAGCTACATAGTGAGACCATGTCTCAAACATACATACTCTCTCTCTCTCTCTCTCTCTCTCTCATACACTCACATATTCACTTAGACTCTCAGATACAAACAGACTGACACACATAACCACCATCACCATCAACTACTACCACCAAACCTCTCAAGTCTGTCCACTTTTCTTTCCCAATATTGCCACCCTGTGCCAGCCACGTCTTCTCTCCTGCCAGTACTATCATAGCAGCTTCGTTTTCCAGGCCAGTTCTCCTTCCTCAAGCTGTCCCTACATATTGCAGTCAGAATCATCTTCCTGAGTTTGTCTGATTTTGTTCCTTCTCTGCTTCAAACTCTCTGATTTATAGGACTTTCCGGGCTCTCCTCTCTGTCTACCAATCCCATGATTTACTTGCAGTTTCTGAATGTGTTCAATACTCTCTAGTCTTGAGCTTTGCACATAATTTTCTTTCTGCTTTGGGTCATGGAATATCTGAAATAGCACCACTATAAAAAAATCAAACCCATAACATTTTCTTTCCAGATTGTCTGGACTGCAGATAAGCTTACCTTTCCCTGCTGCTTAATCCCCAAGAGTTTAATCAATATTTCTTTTCTGTAGATTGTAGATAACTGGCATGAGTGGCTGTGTGGGGTGGAGAATTTCACAGGAGTTTGTGTTTTAGGCAGTAAGGGCCATGCTATTCTGGGAGTCTGATTTCCAGACTATTCCAACTACTTGAGGTCATTGGGCAAAAACATTAAGAAGTAGGAGGGCAGAAGGCCTGACTGGAATTCTGGAGTCCAGTAGACAATCCATAGACTACCACTCTTTTGAACTCCTGGCTCAGACAACAGGTCAGGAACTGGGCAAATCTACCTGTATCCCCTACAGGGACTTGAACATCTGCATGTCCACAGTCAGATTCACTGTGAGCTCTGCCAGTCATTCTACTCTCTGGAATTTCCTAGACCAACAAATTAGCAGAAATACTAACTAAGCACTAACTTCCTAAGCCATAAATCTGGACATTACTGTGTTGCAGAATATTAGTTTAAGATGTATTATAATTTTTTTATGCTGTGGAACATCTGTTTAATGATGCAGAGATGTGTTGATTTCTTTCATGTTGCATTTGTTTAACTCTGTGAAGCTATGTTTCTTTACCTGTCTAAAATACCTGATTGGTCTAATAAAGAGCTGAATGGTCAATAGCAAGGTAGGAGAGAGAAATGGGTGGGACTGGCAGGCAGAGAGAATAAATAGGAGGAGAAATCTGGGAAGAGGAGATAGAGGAGCAAGAAAAGGAGGAGAGGAGAATGACAGGGGCCACCCAGCAACACAGCAAACCAACAAATAAGACGATAAGAAAGATAACCTTGTGTGTACTAGGTCAATGCTCTACCTCTGAGCTCTGTTTCCAGCACAACACAATCTTTTACATTGTGATTAGTTTTAAAACTTTGTACTTGCAATTTTTAATTCTAGCTGTATAATGGCATTTTAAAAAGAGCACTAGAGAGATAGCCCAGTGGTTAAGAGCAGTTGAGCTCTTGCAGAGAACCTGAGTTTGGCTCCCAGAATCCACATGGTGCCTCATAAACGTCCATAATTTCAGTTTCAGGGGGTTCAACAATCCCGTTCTGGCCTCTGAGGACAGCAGGAACACATACACTGTACATGCATGTTGGCACAATACATATACATAAAATAAATTTTTTTTTTAAAAAAGAGGTTTAGAAAGCTTTCAATTTTTCGACATAGCCTGGCTTTCAAGGTGAGTGCCTTTCTATGTACTTGGACAAAATGCAGTTTGAATTCTAAATAAAGCAATGATTTTTTTTTATTCCAAGGTGGGTGAAGCACCACCCACCCATTCTAAGTAATGAACAGCATGTGCTCAACGGAAGAGGAAAATATAAATGGAAGATGAAATAAGTATTATTTTACATTTTCCATAAATACTGATTAAGTAAACATATCTTTATCCTCTATCACTGACCATATTTTATATAACAATTAATAGACTGTCTGCTGGAAAGCCATTGGCGTCAGAGAGCAATACAGAAAAAGTTATGGAGGAGAGTGATGGTTTTTCTTGTTTACTAACTTGACTACATCTGGAATAAACTAAAATCCAAAAATGGAGGGCATACCAGTGAAGGTTTTTGTTTGCTTGTTTGTTTTGCTTTAACTGAAGTAGGATGACCCACTTCTAATCTGCATCTTGAGGTGGGAAGACATACCTGGGCCACACCTCCTGCTGATGGCCTGTATAAGGACATGGAAGAAGGAAGCTATTGCATGTTGCCTGCTTGCTCTCTATAGCAAGTTCATCCCTTCACTGGTGTTAGAGCACACTTCTTCAGGATTCTAGTGTCTACTGAAGACCAGATGAGACATCCAGCCTTGTGGACTGAACAGCTTCTTATGTCACAGTCAGTCACTGTTGGATTAGCTGGAGTGTAGCCTGTAAGTTGTTCTAATAAGTCATATATATATATATATATATATATATGTGTATACATACATATATATATGTATATAAAATTCTATAAATTATGTTACCCTAGAAAACCCTGACTAATACAGAGGAGATAGTCTCATTTATCTTTCAATAAAAGCATCTCTGGAAGACACTGACTAAAATTCCCCATGACTCGTTCTGTCCACAATTTGAAATGTAACATCTTTCATTGTATGGGACATGGATGGTGGCTTCATGTTTCCTCTGTGACTTGGGCCCACTTACATTCCCACAGTCTGGCTGTGATACAGGCCATCATTTTGTAACAGTTCAACATCAGGCTGTGAGGTCCTCCCTTCCAAGGGTATTCTCACAACACTCGACAAACAAAGTTCTTTCTTTCCTGTAGGGCTGTCAAAGAGGAGAGACACACAAGGGGATGAGTGATTTAGCGATGGCACAGCCTTTATTGGTGGGAAAGGCCTGGGAAGGGTCTTGTTCAGTGCAAGAACTCGGGAGCCCACATCCTCTTATAGGTAGGGGCAGATCAATGATAGAAAAGGTGAAAGGGACTGACCTCTGGTCTTCTTTTGTGACCTACAATTGGCCATTGCTAGGGAAATAAGGTAGGTGGTGGCTTAAAGAAGGTCAACCGACAGATAAACCCCTCTCATGGTCGGTCATCACTGTGGATTAATAGAGCAGGAGGGCAAGCATCTAGACGAACAAGTTATTTTAGTGTTGGAAATGCTCTACCCACCCATAAACTCCATCAAATGCACCTCAAAGTTTTAAAGAAAAGATTCATTTACAGCATGGACTTCAAGCTTACAACCACCCAATCCCCTTCTCCTTGGAGCACTTATAGGAGGGGTGTCCCCTATTTCAGCAGTGGTTGGCTGACAGAGGGTAGTGGGGACGGGATGGAGCTTGAGTCTGTTAGACAATTGAATGAAAAATCTTCACAGTGGAAGCTGTCAGTCAGGGGGAGCTCGATCCAGGATTAGCTTGACTTAGAATTTGGCCCTAGTTCTTTGGCCCTAGGCCTACATACAACAGGAGCAGAGTGCAGCGGGACGAAACTCCTACCTGGAGGGACAGCCAAGAGCGGCAAGCCGTGGCCTCTGCACCAGGAAACTTCGAACCTCCCTGGTTTCCCCTTAGTGTATGTGGCAGTCTTAATAAGGGAATATGGGTGGCATGGGAAGCAGGGGGATGTAGAGAGATTCCAGAGTTTAGCTGGCCAGAGGCCGGGAAGAAAGGAGACTGAGCTGGGAAGGGTAGAAAGATCAGGGACTCTGCTCAGAAGATGGAAGAGGAGTGTCACCCCATTAAAAAACCCTTCACCAGCATATTTGACATGAGGGCTTTCATGTTCTTGTCCTTTCAAATCCAGAATCCTACTTCCAGATTGCCTTGGAAAAGCAAAGGAGAATATGTGAGCTACCCTACCCTTCTAGCCTTACGTCACTTGCCTAAGACACTGTCCACAGAAAGTTCTCTCTATTAAGGATAACCCCATCTTGACTGCAAATGGGAGAAAATGGAGCATTAAAGCACGAACTCCTCTTGTGGCATGTGAGCCTATTGCTGTCTGGGACAGATTCCAGGGAGGCCATAGGTTGGGGTTCAAGCTCACTTTATCCTTGGACATGCTCAGCAGGTCAAAGCTACTTTTTCAAATGTCACATTTTGATTTAACCCCTTCAAAAAGGAGTTACCTTCTCCTGAAGAGGTTCATGTAATTGGAAACAGGCATTCTGGCAAAGACAGATGGAGAAATTCTTGGTGCAATGCCAGCCGAAAAGCCAATCTATCAAGCACAGTGGGACCCACAAAGGCTGGCTCATTAGAGCCTGCGGATTTACACAGGAATTGAAGCATGGTGGACACTTGGGTAGTTTCTTGAGCACTGTGCAAATATGAATACAATTTTAAATGTACAAAAATAAAGGAAAAGAGGAAACTGTTTCCTCTAGATCCGTAGCAGCCATTTTTCCCGATGAGAAATGCAGGTCAGGCATGCCAACACCACCAAACAGCTTAGTGTCGTGTATCCTCAGCTACGGAGGTGATATAAGCTCTATGACAGTATATGGTGCAGGGGACACGGGTGGCCTCATTGCCATTTGTTAACATGTTTCTTAGCTTCTGGAAGCCTGTTCCTTATAGAGCTATCACACTCTTGGAAATACGACACATACCATGTTTAAGCCAGTTTCTGGTATTTCATGTTGAGGGTAGCCTTGGCAGATGTCTTGGTGACTTGACTTACTATGATTAGTCATGAGATCGAGTGATCTGCTAATCAAAAGAGAGAGAGCCACAAGATGAGGCATTCAAAGCCTCTGGGTCGTTTTGTCAGGCAGCCTTTGTGATCCTTGGCTATCATGTGCTTCTGGTGGGCCTCTGGGCACAATCTGAGGGAGGACGGGACACACTTGCTGCTCTGCTTGACTGTGCCTCTGAGAGCTCCTAATTTCTCCCTTGGAGCTCCGACTTGATTCTTCCTAGGTCCCTGCCTCAGCTCTTTGACTAATAAAGAAGAAGTAGCAAGTATAAAAACATGGATTGTGAGGTCATTGGTACAGGCCTGTAATTCTGGCTATGTGGGGCGCTGCAGGCAGGGTGATTGCAAGTTCCAGGCCTACAGAGCAAGTTCAAGGCTAGCCTGGGCGTGCTACTGAGACCTCATTTCAAAATAAAGTTTAAAAAAAGGAGTTGAGAAGATTAAAAGAGGCACATATTTTGTATTTTCTCTCATATGTGAAATCTAGATTTAAGTATATATGATAAATACCTTTACATATATACCCAGGATATATGGTAAAGAATGGACTATGGGGAGAGGAGGGAGAACAAGAAAGGATGATGTCAGGGAAAATGAAGGACAAATATAACATATTGTCTCATATGTAGACTATGGATTTTAAAATGTACCATATGACCAACAAATACCACTGTTGAGGAAATATCCAGAGGAAAGAAAATCAGCATGATATATCAAGAGACATCTGAATGCCCATATTTATATATAGAATCAACTTAGTTATTCATAGGTACATGCATGGAGAAAATGTGGTATGTATGCATATATAACAAAACACTATCCAGCCGTGAAAAAGAATGCCATCCTGTCACATGAAGCAACGTGGGTGAATATGACAGTCTTTCTGTTAGGTAAAGTGCCAGGCTAAAAGGGCAAATCTGACATGTTCTCAGTTGTATGTGGAAGCTAAGGAAGTTGGTCTTAGAGAGTGGAATGGTAGTCAATGGAGGTTAGGAGGTAGGGGGACAGAGAGAGGATTGTTAATGGGTTCAGGAGTTCAGTAGGATGGGATAGCTTTAATGTTCTACTGTACAATAGGATATCCGTAGTTGAAAGAAATTAATCATATTTTCAAAGAACTGTCAAAGAATCCTAGATGCTCCAAAGAAGTACAAGTGTTTGAAATGATTAATCTGCCAATGCCCTGAGCTCATATACTGCATATATGTATCAAAATATCACACTGCACTCCCCAGAAATGTGCGTTACTATTTTTATGTCTATTAGAAGTAGAAAAATGTTTACTAGATTGAGCCATGAAGCATAGAGAGGGCTGTAGCTCTCTCCTTAATTCTCTTAGTTCAACTCCTTTGGTTATAGCAGTCAGGTGGTCTAGGGTAGAGGGATCTATGCAGGCACCTTTCCCCTCTGAGAACTGGAGCCTGCTGGAAACGGAGGCGGGGCTATTTTCCCCTGGCCCCTGAACTTGTGATAGTGACTTACCAAATCAAACAGGACACCATTACAGCATAGTGTAGAGTAGTGGATGAGCTCTTAACACTTGGACACCTGGTCTATAGTGATCCTTCTTAAAAATCCAGGCCCTGGAAAAACAGGAATAAAATACAGCTGAGGGGCAGAGACAGCAAAATTCAAGACCTAATGAACCAATAGAAAGGAAATAAATGTATACACATTTACATACAAAATACACGCATGCATGTATACACATATATGTATCTATGAAGACCTACGTATATGACTGGCATTACTCCTATGATTTTACATATATTCTTACCTCAATAATGTTCTATGACGTTCTTATGATGTGAACAGTATTATCAGTTCTGTTTTAGACCTGAACTTAAGATGGAGGGCTTAACTAACCTTCCCAAGGTCATTCAACTAGTGATTTCTGTGTCAAGATTTGGATGGAGGTCTTTCTGACTTCACAGCTTAAGTACTTGAAACCATTTGGGCCATCCAAGAGAGATTCCATTTTCTCAATAGGTAGGTGAGCTGTAGGCTTTATAGGACTAAGGCTTAGACTTCCCATGGTTTCCCAGCAGAAACTTGAACCAAAGTTCTCACAAAAGCCCCATCCTTTCCATCTATTGCAGAGATGGCTGACTGCCACCTGGTGCAGAGATGGCTGACCATGCTTCCTCAAGACAGGAAATGCACAGGTAGAATGTTGCAATCCTGGCATAGTTTTTAATCATTTTTAATACCACTGACCATTTCTGTTCATTTGGCAGAAGAAACTGAAACTGAGCCTGAAGCTTCTGAGTATAATTTGCAAGGAATCTCTTTAATTTGGGACTTGCACACAGAGCCATTCCAACTCACTAAAAGTATAGAAGGCATTTTGCATTTAAGGAAATAAGTTTTACAAGTCTGAGGACAATTATACAACCCCAAATTTATAGTTCTTTGGGCTCATTGAATGAAAGATGAAGCAGAACAACAAACTGGTTAGTTATGACTCATTAAAAGAAGATTGCATCGATAAATAAAAGATTTATTGCATCAATATCCAATGAAGAAATAACTTCAGTCAGGATGCTTGAAGAAAAGACTGAGCCGTTTGATCTGAATCTCCTTTTGTGACATTAATACCTGTCACAAGTAAAGAGACACAGAAAATTATCTTAAAATAATCATCATCATCATCACCATCATTATCATCATCATCACCGTCATTGTCATCATCACCGTCATTGTCATCATCATCATCATGTGTAAGTGATCAGGGGTACCAAACCAGCATGGGAATGGTGCACATTTCTTTATAACATCAGAAGTTTCTTTTTAGTATGTCTGAGCAAGCAGTTTGGAGTTAGTTGGGAGTCTAGAGAAGATTGTCACATACCATATACATCCTATAAATGTGCATAATTATGATATATGAATTAAAAAATAAAAACAAAAATTAAAAAGAAACAGCAATACCACATTATGGTCCAAACTGTGCAAACTAAATGTAATGACTAAGTTTGTTTCACTGAACATACGTCTGAGAGTTCATCTTAGAGGAATTATACATGCATGGTAGGTGGTCGATTACAAATGAGCCTAAAGGGAACCATTAGGGAGGGCAGAGGTTTCTTCGCAGAGAAGTGGTTCCAAAGTGTGAGTGAGAGAGTTGGAATTCCAGCAGGCTGTCAAAACATGACCATTAGCTGAAGAAGGGATCACACTGAAAGCCCGAGATGGTATACTTTTCTGGAATATGTTGATTTTTACAACTCATCTACTTAAGTCTTTGGCCACCAATAGCTACTTTAAAAATATTTACTTATTTATTTTTATTTTATGTGTGAGAGTTGTGCCTGCATGTATGTCTGTGCACCACATGTGTGCCTGGTGCCTGCCAAGGCTAGGAAGTGTCCACGGTCCTCGAGAACTGGAATTACAGATGGTTGTGAACATCTGCGTGGGGACTGGGAACCCAGCTGGAGTCCTCTGTAAGAGACATCTCTTCAGCCCTGATTGCTACTTTAATCCACACATAGCAAATACTTTCTCCTTGCAGGGAACTTCAATATGGAACTTCTCGTTTGCTTTGCTTTTGCTTGGAACCACTTGTGCCCTGGGTTTTTCTGGATTGAGTTAAGACAACATAATAAAGGAGAGAGCAGAAGCAGGTGTTATAGTGAGATTGGATTGCAGTAGATAGAGTCTCTGTGAGGACCCTGGGTGCACCTTGAAGGATGTCTACAAACTCGCACATAGGCAAGTCCTGCTCACATGATGGGTACTGTTTCTAGTTACCACGAGGATAGTGAAATCCCCATATGTGAGTTTTTCATCAGCTATACTCAGCAAAGAACACAAACGACTTAAAAGCACACCAAATATCAGAACAAGACAAGATCTTGTCATTGAGTCTTCTTATTTAAAGACTGGGAAGGTAAAGCTCTACTGAAGACTGGCTCACAGTGCATGGTTGGAAGTGAACCCAACTTGCCCGACTTTCACTGTGAACCAAACCATCTTCCGAAGTTTATATCAGCTTTCTCTTTAGCTTCGTCTGTCTTCAGTGAGTACTTTATATCTTACGTCATGGTTTCAGTACTATGTGAGGTTAGCACAATTTTCTAAAAGGCCTGAAGTTTTCTTTTTAATTTTTAAATTAACAATACATTATTCTCTCATACAATACATCCCAACAAGTTATAAACCACATCTTTCTGTTCTTTTCTCTGCCATACTATCTGGGTAGTGCTCTCATGGAAGTGTTTCTCTTTTTTATTTATTATAATCCTAGCTCATATCACCACTGAAAAAGGGAAAAGCTTTTGCAGCCATAGTCTTTCCAGGAACTGGTTCTTGGGCTAGAGTATGACTCAGTGGGTAAGAGCACTTGCTTCATAAGCCCGACCAGAGTTTGACTCCTCAGCATCCATGTAAAAAACCAGGTTTTTTACTATGGTTTTAAAACCATGTAAAAAACCAGGTTTTATACACACTCCTATAAGTCCAGCACTATTGGGGGTGGAGGCTGAAGGATCCCAGGGGCTTGCTGGCTGCCAACCTAACTCTAGGTTGAGAGACAGATTCTGTCTTAAGGGAATAAGGTGCATATAGAACAGAACATCTAGTGCCCTTTGACCTACATGTATGTTTATGGTATATGAACACATAGCAGACATATACACGCCACACACCCACACGAAGTGCTCTCTGTCTCACACACACACCACACCACACACACACACACACACACACACACACACACACCACACCCCCCCCACACACCTTGTTCATATTCCATATTCAATTAGTGACTTCTCTGATAGTGACACTCTGGCAGCTGGTCCCTCAGCTAGAGAGCACCCCATGGTTCTGTTCCCAACCATAAATTAAAAGACTCAGAAACCATGGATGGTAGCTATAAGCCCTTGAATAAAAATCTTTATAGAGAAATAGCTATTATTATTATTATTATTATTATTAATGTGAAAACTAAAGGATAAACAGAGATATTATGCTTCAAAAGGAGGTGAGCCACAGCAAGATCAGAGCACTGGATGAAAAATAGGCAAGCATCATGTTACCCACAGTGGGCTGATTGTCTCCCTACTGGAGTTGAGTGATATAACCAGCTGGATATAGTACCTCTCCTCTATGTGCTTACATCTGACAGTGGAGATAAAACTGTCACTGGGACTGGATGGTTAGTGTGCCATTTCTTTTTGTCATCTCAACACAAATCTAGATATATCAGGGAAGAGGACCCTTCACTGAGAAAATGACTCCTTCAGATGGCTTGTAGGCAAGTCTGTGGAATATTGTTTTAATTAATGATCGGTGTGGGAGGACCCAGCCCATTGTGGATGGTGCACCCCTTGGCAGATGATCCTGGATGATATAAGAAGGCAAATTTAGCAAGCTATGAGAAGAAAGCCAGCAGATAGCATCCCTTTGTAGTCTCGACTTCGGCTTCTGCCGTGAGTCCCTGCCCCAGCTTCCCTCGGTGGTAGTCTGTAACCTGAGAGTTGTAAGCTCAACTAAACGCTTTCCTTCCCAAGTCGCCCTTGGTCATGGTGTTTATCACAACCATAGAAACCATAACTAAGATAGTAGCTTTCTAGATGTCTCTTGTCACAGGTTAAGTCTAGTCGATGTTAACACATTGCTCTACCTTGGAAGAAGTTCCAGAACATTGGAAGCACACTACCTTCTGTGTGTGAGCCCTGCCTGCCTTTTCACTTGGACCACTTCCTGAGCTCTGGACCCCACATATCGCTGTCAAACTTTTCCTCCTGAATATATGGATGAGTAGAGTAGGATGTCCTCAGGGGCTTCCTTGAGGGAAGAAGGACTCTGTCTTCTGCCTTCTGCTGCCAGGTTTGGCTGCTTTCCTCTCAGAACTGTTTCATTTCTTCCTCTTGGCCATTGCTAGTTTTATTCTCATTTTAACCTGTTCTTTTATGCCCATCCATCCATCTATCTATCTATCTATCTATCTATCTATCTATCTATCTATCTATCTATCTGTCTGTCTGTCTTTCTATCTGTCTGTCATCTATCTATCTATCTATCTATCTATCTATCTATCTATCTATCTATGTGTCTATGAAATTATTAAATGCAGGGGACATGATATTGATGAGGGATAGTCTTCTTTGGTGGAAAAATGGTAACAGAGATAGATTGAAGACTATTCTTATTCTTAAGAGCTTCTTTAAGGACACTTCATCCTGAGGACTTCAAATTAATATATCCCTAATTATCTCTGAAATTATTTTGTAGAGATCTAGACTTCAAGTATTACACCTAGCTGTATCTCTTCAGTCTCCTCGGTTCTTATAAGATTAGCACGGGCAAGGTCATAGCTAGTTGTCTTGGAATGTCTCACATTCTAGATGCTTCTGATTGCCTCATTCTTAGATCATGGTGATGTCTTCAAGTGGGATAAGACTATAGGTGAGATATAGCCTTCTGCCTGCAAGGGAGGAGGCTCACAATGTCAATTATTCCTCTGTGGGTGACATTAAGTTTGATTTTCCTGTTCTCAATCACGTGGAGGAAGTGTCTGTTGAAAGAGAATTGGAGAGAAAGCTCGAGTTAGTGTCATGAATGGCATAAGATGACAAAAGACCTGAATTCCAGCTGAAAAACAACTGTCTCGCTCAAGAACAGAAGTCTTGCATTTCCTCTGCAGTCTCTTGCTGCATGAAGAAACACACAGTTTCTGGGTCTAGGTTCCTTGTTTTCACTTCTAGTGAAATTAGGGCAAAATTCCTTCATGCTTGATGTCATTTCTTTTAAGACTGGATTCAGCATTAAGTGCCCGAAATGCTTAGGAATTTGTTGTGAGTAGCAACTAAAGGCAGAATAGCTAACCGCTGACATAGTTTTCTTCTTTGCTATGGCCACTGGATGATTTAATATTTAATATGATTGTGGTCAAACCAAGTTTGAATGGAACAAGCCTGTAGTGGTTCTGGCGCCCCACCAAGTGGCCAGGAGCCCAAAATGATATAAGGGTGGATTACTCACAAGCCTGGAGAGTAACCTTTCAGGCTGGATGGACTCAAACACCACCGAGCATTTCCTAGCAATAATCTGTAATGCGTTTGGGAAGCCTGCTTGAATCACTCTATTAGGTCATGTTTTCTAAGGGACCTCAGTGCAGAATACTGCCAATGACTCTGGCAAAGCCCCGTTCAGCTAATAAGTCATCTTCCATTCTCTCAACGACTCCATGTAGTGCACTAGGCGGAATGGCTTCCCCCTTGAAGATGAGGAACTGGAGGCTTGCTGGAGTTAAGCAGCTTGAACCAAGTCACAAAATCAAAGAGTGCTGTCACACACCCCGGACCTTGAGTTTCTACTTAGGTCACTTTGGGAGTGGAGTAGAGACTGACAGGTGGTTAATGGGTTGAACAAGCTTGTGTTTTTGTGTTGGACTCCAGCATCACTTGACTGACCAGAGAGAGACTGTGTGGACAAAGCGAGGCAGAAAGCATCAACTAAACCTGTCAAAATATTTCCCACAAAGTCAAGAGAGTCCATCCTGCTTGTCCCCATAGTGTGGAGGTTAAGACTACAGGCTTAGAATTCAACTCAGGCTTGATCCTTGCCTCTGTCTTTCACTGATGTGTGATCTGGAGTAGGTAGTTTAACATTGCTTGGTGTGGTCTTCATCTGTAAAATATGTCTAATAGTAATACCTACCTCTAGGTGTTTGGGATGAGTATTGAGTTATTAAACACAAACTATTTAAGTCAGTAGAAAGCCCTCTACATGACTTACTTTGTCATGCACTAATATACTTAGTAAATGCCCAATAAATAACTTGTGTGCGGTACTGAGATATTTTGTGAATAGTCATAGCTGTTTGTGGATGATGCCATGAGGAGACATTTTGTGAACTCTGATGGTTGTTTGTGGATGATGCCATTAGGACCTCATATGCTTTTTGACAGTGTCTGCAAGAGCTAGTGAAACTCCCTGATAGAGAAGCCCATGGCTTTCTTATGTGATGTGCTCTATGACACAGTATCCACTCATGCTGTCAACAGTGCCCTGAGGTAGAGAGAGAGCAAAGTCAGGAAAGAAATATGTGTCTTGCACTCAGGATATGGGTAGCAGGTGGGAGAGGAGTGTGAAAATTCATTCACAAAAGACAAAAACAGTTGTGGAAATACCAGGTAAGTGGTGTAGGGGGGTCTTTCTGTATTTCTGTGCTTTCATTGGCTGAATAAAGAAACTGGCTTGGCTTTTTTGATAGGGCAGCCCTTAGGTGGGTGGAGTAGACAGAATAGAAGGCTGGGGAGAAGGGAAGTGTGCCAGATGCCATGATGCTCCTACCCAAGATGGACATAGGTTAGACTCATGCTGGTAAGCCATGGCTTGTGGTGATACACAGATTACTAAATATGGGTTAGACTAATATGTATAAGAGGTTAAAACTAATGGGCCAGGCAGTAATTAATACAATTTTCGTGTGGTTATTTCGTGTATAAGCTAGCCATGCGGCAGGAGCCGGGCAGGACGGAACAAAAGGGCCCGTGCTCCTCTCAGATACGGTGAGACACAGCCCTCTGCACCTCTTACTACAGTTAAGTAGACATCAGAGAGAATGGTTAGAGGGGAAGCCCAAAAATGAGAGCAGCAGAGTATGGTCTGACAGAGAAGGTGAACCAACTTCTCTGCAGTCCACAGTGGATATCAAGACATCCCTCCCTTCTCCTTGCTGACCATGTATGGAAGCTGACTCCTACTTACAGGGGCTAAATATCAGAGTCAGGCTCTATGTGTGTCAGCACAACCATGCCCATTGATTTGTCTATAGGTCTGTCTATTGGCTTAATTATCCCCTGGTTATCCATTTATCAGTTCACATATCTGGGAGTCTACCCATCCATCGGTCTCTCCACATGTT
The DNA here is from genome assembly GCA_028555095.1 of Dicrostonyx torquatus. Classification (NCBI taxonomy): domain Eukaryota; kingdom Metazoa; phylum Chordata; class Mammalia; order Rodentia; family Cricetidae; genus Dicrostonyx; species Dicrostonyx torquatus. The sequence continues at coordinate 12,384,372 of JAQHUG010000003.1, read as the reverse complement.
CACCATGCATGTGGCCTCTATCTGTGTGCCCACTTGTCTGTCTTCTCATGAGTCTGTTTCCTACCATTCTGCAAAAGATCGCCAGTGGGTTTCAGAAAATACACACCATAAACAGACCGTATATCCATGCATAAGTGTACATAGAAGGTGTGGGAAAGTGAGGAACTGGGAATGGCAAGAAGGAAACAAACCCACTCTGTACTGGAAGGACATAAGCTGGTTGCTGGCACAGTTGATGCGCACATCTGGGTTCTCTACAGTTACCTTACTTCAGGAGAGACCAGCTGCCATTTACTCAGAGGAACAAAAGCTTTCCTCAGTACCTTTAGGGGCGTTACGTTGTGAGCCTTCCCTGAGCTTAGTAGAGGGGCAGCAGTAGGTTACTTCATACAATGGCTTTACATCAGACTGAACTGAATTCAAATCTTGTATCTTTCACTCAGCAACTGTTTAACCCTGGACAAATCACATAATCTGGTGTTCGTGTCCCTCATCTGTAAAGAAATGGGACAAGCAAAAATAATTTACCTCAAAGGGCTCCCAGGGGGATCAACTGAAATTATACCACTAGAAATTGTCAGTGTGAGTCACGTAATTCTGCTCCACTATATGGCTGTACTTGTTACTATATTGTTGTCTTGAGACAAGATCTCACTAGGTATCCCAAGTTGGCTTGGAACTCTCCATGTACAGAGCCCAGGCTGGTCTTGAACTCTTGGTCCTCCTGCCTTAGTCTCCTGAATGTTGGGACTATAGGCATGCTCCAGAACACCCAGCTCTTGCTTGTTATTGATCGTAAGGAGGTTTTTAGAAGGAATCTGTTGAATGTGGTTGATGATATACATTTGTCCAACTTCCATGTGAAGGAGACACACGAAGAGTCAAGACCAAAGCAGCAATGACCAGATCAGTGACTGCTCCTCCATGACAAGGAAGAATCCTCTTTCTCGGGTTCCCAGGTCCAGTCACTGAAGAGGCCTTGGCCAGCAGCTCTGCCCTGTGACCTCAGCTGGAAAGTCACTGAGCCTCACCTATCTTCTCAGCAGTCATCATTCACACTGAAGGTGATGGATTTCATAGGAGAGAGTGTATGTATCCCTCACCTTGGTGGAAGTCCCACAAACCCCTTATAAAGGACAGCCTTTCACTTTTAACCATGTACTTGGCTTGTACCTGATTTGCACCCACAAAAATCTATGTGTCCCGAACACAGGTAGGACCATCTTTCCTTGAAGATCAAGGGTTGTGAGGTTGGGGACAAACAGAATTATGTAACTTATTGAAGAATGGAGCTCTTGACTTGGTTGTGAGTACACATATTTGTGTGTGGGTGAGAGAAGAGGATGAGAATTGAACCTTTCTCTTTTGTTTTTACTTTTCTGAATCACAGAAATGGCCTCTGGAATGCCCTGGCAGCTGGCGGCCTTTGATTCAGCAAGCAATGAATTATATCCTCCAGTCGCGAGTAGAGTTACAAATATCTTCAAGATGTTCCATGCTCTGGGAAAGGGCAGCCAATTCGTGCTGGCTCTGTGGGATGCCTCCTGTCTGCACAAGAATGCAGCACCTCTCCCTCCAGAAGGGAGGGAGTAGTGGGGAGAATAAGAGAGTGGGGAATAGGCATGCTCCCCAAGAGAAGAGCATGATTTAGGGACACAACTAAGTAGGGCCAAGTGTGGGGTAGGTAGGGAGAAGGCTCAGGGAGGAAGCGTGGGCCTGGGCCAAGCTTTTCAGGTAAAGTCCTCTTGAATTAGTGTTTGAGGAGTGGCTGTTTGATCCAGAGCATTAGGTGGACCTGATGTTGCTGATGATGGCTGGCTCATCTCGGATGCAAATATTTATCTTGTATCCCCAACCTAGGAAGAGACAGCCAAGAAGTTGTAGCCACTAGTACAAGGCAAAAACACATGCAGGGGCAATTAATTAATTCACAAAGATTTATTGAGGTGTTTCAACATAGGATGCTCTTGAACAACAGTTTCAAGATCTGTCATTTGAGGTTTTCTCGTTGAGAAGAACCTTGACCTGGGCTTCACCACAGCCTTTCACCACCTAAATCTGAAGCTGTTTCTTTGGTGGGGCTTCACAGGACTGCTCTTTCCATTAACCTGTGAACAACAGAGGGCAGAGATTGGTTTGTGTCCATCATAAGGGCACATCTCGCTCAGCACTTCTCCTGCCTTCTTAACTAGGAACATGGAATACTTATTGGCCGGGTGTGGATGGGGTCAAGCTGAAGCAGAGATGAAACAAAGTGGTAATTCCCTTGGCAGCTGTCTTTGACTTATCTTGTTCTAATGGATCATCTTACTCCCTGGAATTGTCTTTGCTTCTCACCCAAGTTTGAATCCCAGACTCAGTATGCCCTTGAAAAAGTAGCTCTCAGCTCTGGCATTATTTACTTATTTTTTATGTGTTTATTTATGAGTGTACTAGGACATGTGCGTGCATGCGTGCGTGTGTGTGCGTGTGTGTGCGCGTGTGTGTGTGTGTGCCTGTGCCTGCCATGCATGTGTGCAGAGGTGAGCGGATAATTTGTGGGAATCAGTCTTTCCCTTTACGCCATGACTTAGGGGCTGAACTCAGCCTCAGCCTTGCCAGTAAGTGTTTCACCTCCTGAGCCATCTTGTCAGCCCAACTCTTGCGTTTGAACTCTGAAGCTAGAGTTGGAATCCTTGTTAGAATCCTGGAAAATGTTCGATTGGTGTTTATTTTTAAGAAGTTCCTGTCTTTTTATTCCAGTTCCTCCAGTTGGGCACACAGTGTAGAGGGTTAACGCTAGATGTGTGATTGGGAAGGCAGCTAAAGTAAGGAGGGTGGCGATGATTAGGCCATCTCTGCTCCAACATTCTCTTTTCTCTGAAGAAAGAAACCCACCTTTCCTTTAATAAAGGCAACAGCAAAACTTGTTAGTTTACGGGAGTCAACTAGAGTTCTTCCCTCTTAGGGAAGGGCATTTAAGTATAGTTATGCTAATTATTTTTGTACAGTCCAGAACTGAGAAGCCCTTCTCATATTATAGCAATATTCTTTTTCCATACAAAAAAATTGGGTTTTATTTTGAGACAGATCTCATTCTGTAGCCCAGGCTGGCCTTGAATTTATGGTAATCCTTCTGCCTCAGACTCCTCTTTGCTAGGATTATAGTCATAAGCCTCTGTGCTTAGTATTCTTTCTCTTTGCATTTTAAAATTAATGTAATAATTGTAATATTAATGGGATGTAGTATGCAGTATAGTTTAACAACACACATATACATTTAGTGCATATGGATATATTTAGTATATATAAACACATATATGTATATACATATGCACATACATATATATATTCAGTTTATACACACATGTACATACAATACATGCAGTATGGCATGTAGGTAGGGTTTTCCTGTCCCAATTTCCTGCTCTTAAATAACAGGCAGCCTCTTCCCAATAACTAACTTGGAGACTTAATATAAATTATAAATGCTTGGCCAATAGCTCAGTCTTGTTACTAACTAGCTCTTACAACTTATCCATTTATTTTAATCTATGGGTTGCACCGAGACTAGCTGGCAATCTTTTGACTCTGCCCTTCCTCCTCCCATCATTCCTCAGTTTGGTTCTCCCAAGTAACTTTATCATGTTCATCTATTGGCCAATCAGTTTCTTTATTAAACCAACCACAGCAATAAATCCTTACAGCGTACAAAAGGGTTAATCCACAGCAACAGTGCAGGAGAGTGAATGCCACATCACACTCACATGTCACCATTCAGGGGTCTTTGTTGCTGCTTCCGACATTGAGAATGAGGTTGCAGGGTGACAACACTACTTTGAAGGATTCTGCAGCAAATTCGGATGAAGTACAGACGAAGCCTGCTGTCTCAAAATGGAAGTTCCAAGCCAGGCATGGTGGTGTATCCCACACTTAGAAGGTGGAAACAGCAAGATCAGCAGTTTGAAGACTGCCTCAGCTACATAGTAAATTCAAAGTCAGTCTAGCACATAAGATCCTGTCTCAGAAAACAAAACAAAAAGCAATAACATTGAAACCTCAAAATACTGAGAAATCTTATTTTTAAGTCTGTATCTTAAAGTGTTTCACATGACACATCTGTCAGGGTACTAGGATATGTATCAAAAAGACCAAAGCATGCATTCATGTAATATTTTCCTAAAACAAAGCATTTCCAAAATAAGTTAACTAAAACTGATTATGGTTAAATGCAAATGGATACTCTTCCTGACACACTTTGATAATTTTAAAAACTGTAGTTTTGTGTGGTAAATGGTTTAAAAAGTATAGAAGAGTGCACATGAGCTTCAGGTACTGGTCAAGCATAGAAAGGAAGGGACAAGGGAGAGATGGTGTGATTGACAGGGTAGTGATTTATACGGAACTAGTTTTAAATGAACATCTTTATACGTCTCCAGGGTAATAGAAGCCCTGGCAATACTGACGACCTATATTTAGCCCCTGACTTGGGTCAAATCCAGTCTCCGCCTTGTGTGCTACCACAGGTTAAGTGTGTAAGTTGCCTATCGGCTTTGTCATCTGTTTAATAGGAATGATAATCTCACCTATTCTATAGACTTTCTGTGTGGACTGAAGTATGTTAGAAAAACACATTCTGCATGCTACAAAAACAAACCAAAAAGCAAAAAAAAAAAAAAAACCTGTCCAATGCATATGAACAATCAGCTTCTGTCTTCTTTTCCGAGCTAAGGAAGCAGAAATGGACAAGGGAAGGAACGGTGGTGGGCTGGAGAGCAAGAGGAAGCCAAGTCAGAGTTTTGTTCCCCACCAGCGTGCCAAGAATTATGGGAGAGAGTTGTCCTGTGACTGGGACATCAACTACGGCATAAAGCAGCTGAATGCATTCATGGGAAAATAACCCAATGCAGAGGGTGTCCCGACTCGGTGATAGGAGCTGGGAATCGCTGCAGCTAAAGACCAAGAGTAGATAAATGCAAACGGAAACAAACCCCTGCTCATAGCCAGGCCTGCCTTGCCCACCCACCCTTCTCCTGGAGATGCTCGGCTCCTGGTCTGCCTTTCATTGATGTCTCTTAGCCCTCTTTAGTTTGCTCGGGTTCTGGATGGTACTCACTTCGTTTGGAACAATCTTTATCCGCCCACCACGTGGTTTCAGAAGAAATGCTATGGCTTAAACGACGGCACCTCCTCCTAAACGCAGATGCTAAAATTTAATGGCAAACTGGTACTTTTAACAGCTGACGCTCTCCCAAGACGATTAGGGGGCTGATGAAAGGGCCCAAGTGTTTGTTGGCTTCCTCTCAACTTTGTGCCAGGTGATGGTCCCCTGATGCCAGTGTCCCGCTCGAACTTCCCAGATTCCGCATCTGTAAGTTACTATAGAGTCTTAAATACTCAGCTGTCACAGCAGACATGAGGTACACAAGCCATGGCGACCTTATCAGCTGCTGTCAGTTCACAGACACACAGCCTGTGATGGGTGCAGGCTCTCAGAGGTCATGCTTTGCTTCCGGGGAAGAGCAGAGGCTGGTCCAGGCACTCACCACTCTGCTCATTGTAGCCTTTCTGGATCTCATCCCTCCATATTCCAGCAGCTTCATTTTAAGTTTCTTATAGAATTAAAAATTTTCTCGTCCCTCTGCTCAAAAACATGTAGCAGCTCCCCTCTGTCCTTGGATTAAAACCTTTTAAGAAATGATGTAATCTTGCCCCTAATCCGGTTTTCTAGACTTTCCAATCTACTTTCTCTTCTGCTCAGTCCCACATGGCTGATTCCAGCTTTGCTGTCCTCAACCCCCACGACCATTGTTTCCCATCTTGTTTTTTTCCCTTTCACCATGCTACCCTCTCCATCCTCCTAAGTCCCATGTGTCCAATCTCCCCCATCTTTAGTGGTATACCTCAAATGCCATTTACTTTCTGGAACCTTCCTGGATCTACATTCCTTTCTCCCCAAGCTGGACATGACCAATTAATTTAAGAAATGACTGAGCTTGGTAGGCACAAGGGACTAACACTCGCTCCCTCTGCTCTGTCAGCAGCTGCCCAGTCAGGAAGGCAAGACATAAACCAGACAACCTAACCATGGGGCAAGTGAGACACCAGCCATGAGAACGGTGCTGCACGGGGGCTCTCGAGAAGCCCCCAAATCTCTAGACTCTAGCTTGTTTTGGATTCTCTTCTCTTCCCCACCCCTAGTCATGCTCTGTGCAGCGGGCAACTGTTGTCACTGATGAATGTGGCTGTGCTCTCCCGCTCAAGTCCTTCCAGAGCCTGTGGCTAAATCCAAGCAGCATTCACGCTGTCCTGATTCCCAGAGCCCTTTGCAACTATCCCCTGCCTACCTTTCTGATTTTCCCCACTTTTATTATCTCTTCTTCCAACTTTGTCTCACTACACTGACCTTTCCACTCCTCAACCAGGTCAAACATCTCCCTTCTTAAGCCTGCGAACCCACTTCCTCCTTTATGTCTAATGTCCTTTCTTGCCATCTAGGGTTGAGTTTAGATAACACCTGCTTGGAGGAATGCTTGCTTGGCTCACTCGCCTAATCTACTCCCTGGATCATTCTCTTAAATCTTGTCCTTTTGTGTTTTCCTATCTGGCTGTGGATCATCTATCTTTCCCTAATGTGAGCCTCCTGGGGCAGAGGCCTTGCTTCGTGGTTCACAGTTGCAGCCCCAGTGCAGCTGCAGCAGGGCGCAGGGAGGTGCTTGGGGAATGTTTGTTTATGATTGAATGAATTGATGGCATGGGGGAGCAGAGGATCCCAAATGCAGGAAAGTGCATATTGAGCAAAGCAAGCAGAACAGAATGGAAGTGGGGGCTGGCCAGCCTGTCAGTTACAATTCCAAGCTGTGACAAAACTCGCTTTATTGCTTAACTGGCTGGTCCAAGTTTCCGAGGGCAGGACCCTGTCTGTTTGGTCACCGCTGTGTTTATAATGCTTCAGTCCATCGTGGGTTGCCAATAGCCATCTGGAGAGTGAATGCGAGGTCTAAGGGAGAGGAACTGGACACAGACTGCAAAGGTGCTGTGTGGCTCTTCGTGCAATCTTGACTGAATTTGTATTTCTGTCTTGTGAAAAGTGGAGAGTCAACAGAGGCTTTTCTTGGTGCATGTTTACTTTATAAAAATATATGTATCTATTTTAGGTTTTAATTTTTATCTTGAAATATAAATTTTCTGGGAAGGAATTGCAAAGAAAGGTATAGTGACTTCCCCCAAGTCCTTTGCCCAGACTCTTCTAACGCTAGTATTTTATATTTACAATGTTGAAAGCAAGATATTTACATCACCACAATCCATAGAACATATGAGATTCCATCAGTGTACCTGCGCCGATGTCTGTGTACATGCTGTGCAGGAGTGTAGCTCCCTGCAGCTCTATCACATACAGATGATGTATGGGTCATCAGTATCTCAAGATTTCCTCATTCTCACCAGGAGATGAAATGCTAAAATTCCCAGAATATAAACTGTATTTAGATTTAAGAAATAACATAAAGTTGAGCAGAAGGCTCAGGACACATCTTAGGAACGTCAGTGTTTAGATCATTAAGATCTTGAATCCAGTGAAAGAAAGCTATTTTACTGGCAAATCGATGATTATTGGGCTGTCTGAAGCATGGCGCATGGTGAGGCAGGTCAGGTAATAGAGGGAAAAACAGTAGTATAGGCAACCAGTAGAGTATACGTTTTTAAACTGTCTGCAACAAAGATTAAGAACTTGGGTTAGGTGGTACATAGTTGCCCAAGACTCAAGAGTCTCCAATGGTCAATTTTAGCTGTCAGTTTGATTGGATTAAGAACCACCAGTGGCATTTGTGTGGCACATCTGGGGGTGTGTCTGTGAGGGTGTTTCCAGAGAGGTCTGACTGGGTGGGTGGGAGAGGGGGACTTCCGGATGTGGTGGCACGCCATTCCACAGACTACGTTCCAGAGTTAACTGAAGATGGAGAAAGGATACAGTCCCCCGAATGCTGGCATTCCCCCTTCTCTGCCTTTTGGTCCACTGATATTCAAGCCCCAGTCATCTTCAAGCCACTCCTGTTGGCATATCTTCTCTCCCCACCTTTCTTATGTTGCTTCTTATCAGGTAATTGTTACAAAGAAGTAATTGACATAGTCACATGGCTCCACACATGGAAATCGCATGACTCCAGATGAGGGCTTGTCTATCTAAAGCGGTTTAGAAGTGTGAGAGAGCAAAAGTCCGTGAGCAGAATGGAGGCTATTGAATGACAAGAGGAAAGCAGAGAGCAGAAGGGCCCTGCCTGACCGACTGAGCAAGGTCCTAGAGGGCAAAGTGTGGGTGGAAGAGCAAACTGGTTTGGGTCAGGATGCGGAGAGATGGTGGTGGTTGCTAGGTACAGAACTGGGCACTGAGGACAGTTTCCCAGTGAGGTAGGAGATCATTGCCGTTGAAAGAAAGGGTTTGTTGGGTTTCAAAGATGACGAAAGAGTTCAGAGTAGTTATTTTTGTCTGTAGTACCTGTACTCACCTGTCATACATATTCTCTGTGCTTTTTGTAAGTAATTTTTTAAAATTAGAATGTATTGATTGTATATAATAGGTGTGGCTGGAAGCCCTGTTTTGATTAGTCTTTTCTAAAGTCTAAAGCCAACCTCTGTGTGTGGTCCTGCTAGTTCTAAATTTAGAAGTCAGCTTGTCATCAGAGCTGAATTCTATGCTGACAGTGAAGTATGTCCTTGCCTAACATGATGGGAACTTAAGCAGCTAAACTACCCACCCCTTGGAGACAGATGCTGTATTATTCCTTTTGGTGGGTGACTGGCAAGTACTTCTGGTATACCCGCGTGTGTTTTCATAGATAAAAATAATACAGAAGGGTCACCACATTCTTTGTAGCTTTTACTCCTCATGTCAGGTACTATTTACAGAGTTCATTCATTAGCTTAGATCTCAAGTTTCAACTAGAGGGGGAAATATCCTTCACTGAATAAGGCTATGACTTTCAATGAACTCAGCAGGGTCTATTTTAAAATTTATTGAGATTTAATTAACATGTAGTAGAATACAGGGATCTTAGAGGTTAAGTTGGAAGACTTTGTTTTGTTTTGTTATGAAGGGTCTTGAAGGATGCCACAAATTCAGATCCTCTTGCCTCAGGTACAGTAGGAAGCTGGCTAAGTTTTAGAAGCATTTTGACATTTGAAAATATATATGTAACTACTTATATGTAACCAAATAAGACAGAACATGTCCATCACCCTAGAAGTCCCCTTGTACCTTTGATATACATTAGTATTTTCTGCTCTTGAGCTTCACATACATGAAATCACATACATGATTTCATGGTTGTTTGAATGAGAATGGCCCCTATAGGATCATATATTTGAATGTTTGGTCCTCAGCTACTGGAACTGTTTAGGGAAAATCAGGAGGTGTTGAAAGAGTTGTGCCACTGGGGGTGGGCTTTGAGGTATCAAAAGCCCATGCCAGACTGGCTGCTTGTTCTCCCTCCCTCCTTTCTTCCCTCCTACCTTCTGAACCCTCCCTCTCCTTCCCACTATCCCTTACCCTTGGCCTGAGGTATCAGATATAAGCTCTAGCTACTGTTTCAGCACCATGCCTAACTGCCACAACATGGACTAAATAACCCTCTAAAACTTTAAGCAAATCCCCAATGATGCTTTCTTCTATACGTTGCCTTGGTCATGGCATTTTGTCATGCAGTAGAACAGTAATTAAGATGGTACTAAGGACTGGGGTATTGTCATGACAGGCCTGATCATGCTACTTGGTGGTAGAATGTAGACTTTAGGACTTTGGATTAGGGAAGTAGTTAAATATCGTAAGGGGGCTAAATGGGCATTCCTAGTAGGAGCATAGAAGGTAGTAGTGCTGAGAGCAACATGGAAGCCAGGTCAAGAGGGAAACAATAGGTTAAGAGGGGACCAGTACTAATATTAACAGCTTGGCTGCAGACCGTTCATGTGATGTTTTGGTAAAGAAAGTGACTGTGTTTTACCTTTTTCTTTAGAAACGTCCTGAGGCTAAACTGAAGAGTTATGAGCTAAAATTATTGGCAGGGGAAATTTTAAAACAGCCTGTTACTAACTATGCCAGTTGTCATTAGTGATTACTCATATGCATGTCTACAATGAAAGGGAGCAAGCTGGGGCAAAGAGAAATACAAAAAGTACAGTTTGAGGAGAAAAGGAGCATCAGGAATTGTAATGCTGGAGTCAAGTCTTGTGTTCAAGGAGATGAAAAGTTTAAAGAAATATGTGATAATAGATGGGGAAAAGGGGAGTGGAAATCCCAGTGCAAGACCACACTGGGCTAATCCTACAACCTGTTAAGGGAAAAGATCTGAGAGATTTCATAGCCCTAAACAAAACCGGAAAGCTTGTGCGATGTAATTCAAGGAGGAGACCAGTTTCCTGCTCCAGCAAGCAGAAGAATTTGGCATGTGGTTCTGGACTGAATGTCAAGGACACAGGAAAGGGGTTATAGAATCTTCCTCTGTGGTTAAGAAAAGCTGCTGAGGCCAGGCTTGTGTCAGGGGAATCCCTGTATGGAGGCCCAGCGAGGCTATTGCATGAAGCTATGAGGTAAAACCTGGATTGTGATGGAGACCCCAAGATGCTGAAGATGCCAGAATCACGGGACACCTGCCAAGGAGAGCTGCTAACAGGGAGTGGGATCATCCCAAGAGAGAAGTGGAAGGGGATGGAGGTCTGAAGAGTGCCTTGACTTCAGACATAAAGTTTGCCCTGTTAGGTTTCAGTCTTGCTTTTGTCCGATGCTCCATTTTCTTCCTTTCAGAATGATAATTTATATATTCTGGGCTACTGTATGTTGTTTGTGATCTGCTTTTTGATTTTGATTTTAAGAGAGGGTTAAAGTTAAGAGATTGCCTTGAGCCTCAAAAGAGGCTTTGGACTGTTTGTTTTTTAACAGTGCTGAGCCTGTGAAAGACTGTGGGGACTTTTAGCATCGGATGGAATGCATTTTTCATTATAATATGGCTACAGGTCTATGTGGATCAGGAAGTGGAATGTAGTGATTTGAATAAGAATTGCCCTTAGAAGCTCCTTACATTTTGAGTTCTTGGTCCCCAGTTAGTGGAACTGTTTGGAAGGATTGAGGTGTGGCCTTGTTGGAAGAGGTGTGTCACTGGGGGTGGGCCTTGAGAATTAAAGAATCCATGCCAGGACCAGTAGTAGTTTCAGTCTGAGTCTCTCTCTGTCTCTCCCTCTCTCTGTAACTTGCTGCATCTTGGGGCTCAGATATTAGGTATCAGCTGCACTATGCCTGTATACTTGACACCATGCTCCCCACCATGATATTCATGGAGCAACTCTCTGAAACTGTAAGCAAGCCCCCAAAAGATGCCTTCTTCTGTGAGTTGCCTTGGTGCTAGTATTCAAGTACTGGATGTTAGTATTCAGGCATCTGTACTGGCCTGCCCTTGGGGTTCTGACAGGCTATGTCCTCAGCCATAGCTACTAAGAGCATCTCCTGTGCACATTCACTTAGTTCCCTTTTAAAAGGGCCCTGCCCATCCCCCCTCTCTTTCTGTGTCTGTCTGTCTGTCTCTCTCTTCCTCCCTCCCTCCATCCCTCCCTCCTTTTTCTTTCTCTCTTTCTCTTCTTTTCTGCTGCTCCTGTCCCCAGAGGCCAGTTCCCCCTTCCCTCTTTTTACATTCCCCTTCTCATGAACTCTGTTGCATGGCGTCTTTCTCTCACGTGCCACTTTTTCTAAATTACAACATTGGTTCCCTGACTGGGAAAGGCTCTTCTAGTGCTTGCTCCTGCCTGCAGGCAGTTTGAGGCATGTCAGGATCCTGGAACCTGGTCCACATATGACAGCCTCACTTCTCTGGATCACTGGGTTCCTCCGTCCAAAACTGGCAAGATTGGTGAGGCCCTCCCTTTTTCTACCTCTGGCTAATTACTGAGTGAGGTATTTTGTCTCTCGAGCATGATTTTTTTGCCTTTTGACTTCATTAAGTCCTGGTACCAGGCAGCCACAGCTGTCTTGGGCTCAGAGCCCTCAGCCCAACCCCCACCCTTTGCTTGATGACTTACTTGGATTCTTGGGTCCTTTGTGCCTCCTCTCCTTGAGTAACGACTCTCTGGGGCAGCTCGTGTTTTTCTTGTTCAATTCTCACTTGGTAAAAGGCTTTTGGATCTCATTCTGCCTCACTCATGGGGAATAAGCCTACCAAAAATCTGCTTTCCAGCACTCTATATCCTGAAACTTTACGGGACCTTTGCGACATTCTGCCAGGGATTCTGACAGATGGAAGGAGGTATCACCCTTTTCCTCTTCCGCTTTCCCCTCCCCCAATAAACCTCTTACACTAACTGTTGTGTTTGCAGTATGTTTGCTCAGTGGCAGAGCTCATTTTAGACTGGGATCCTACCCACCTGCCCCACCCTCAATAGGCCACTCCTTTCCACTTGCAACAAATCTGCTTTCTTGCTCACCGGAGGCTTCACCTTCCGTTCAGTGTTGGCATTTGGGTCTCCTCTGACCATTCCCCTATATGCGAGGCTTCCTTTCTCGAGCACAGTCCTCTCCTTGCCTTCCAGCTCTTCTTGAAGTACTGGTAACAGGTGCCTGTGTCTCTCTCAGGCTCAGAGTCCTTGGTCCCTGTTTTGTAAGTTTGAGGGAGCACAAAGCAGCCGGTGCCATCTTGAGATTGACCTCTCTGAGTTCCTGGGACGCTAAGAATTGCAGACCCTTGGGTCTTTCTTCTCTGCCTCACTCAAGGGAACTTTGGCATCATTTTCCCACTCACTGTCTAATCAGTTATTGTTGCAAGACTATCAGCTGTTGGTCATAGCACCAGGGACACAAGACTACCAAACACTCTGGGTGGTGACAGTCAGCAGCACCCCAAAGAAGTTTGCCAGGTCCAAGCAGTGCCCGATGGTCCACAGAGCCTGGACAGTGAAGTGAAACCGCCAGCTACTCCAGGACATGGGAAGCACCCCAGCTTTCTCAGGGTCTCCAAAGATGAATGATGCCCCCAGGTCAGCAGGAAGTAGTCTCGAGAACATGACGTCCTCATCCACACCTCACCTGCTACCCTTTTCTAACTCCTCACTTTTTATAATAAATAAAAAGGGAGGAATGTTAGCATTCAGGCATCTGTACTGGGCTGCCCTTGGGGTCCTGACAGGAAACAATCCTCATGCAGCCACTAAGAGCACCTGCTGTGTACATTCACTATATTTCCTTTTAAAAGGGTCCTGCCCACCTCCCATCTCTGTCTGTCTGTCTGTCTCTCCCCCCTTCTCTTATGCCGCTCCTGTTTCCAGAGACCGGTCTCCCCTTTCCCCTCCCCACTTTTCCCATTTACTTTCACCAATAAAAAACCCCTCCCCCTGAGGCCTGTTGCATGACATCGTTCTCTCGCACGCCACTGTTTAAAATTACAGCAATGGTATTTCATAACAGCAATACATCAGTAGCTAAGATATAGAATGTATACTTTGGGGCCTGTTTTTGCTCAATCTAGTGTGTTTCCAAGTTTAGCATGTTGTATATATCAGTTCTCAATCCATTTTTTTGTAGTAAGTAGTATTCCATTTCTATAACAGACCATAGTTTATCTATTTTTCTCTAAGTAATAGTCAAGTTGTTTTAAGTTTTGGTTTCTTATGACTGAGAACTGCAATGAATCTTTCTTTCTGTACAAGTCTTTGTATGAATACATATTCATTCTTATTATGTAAGTCTCTAAATATAGTTCCTTCATAAGAATGCCTACTTTTCCAAAGTAGGTATCTGTTTTGTGATTTCATTCAGCGATGTCTGAGTTCTAGTTGCTCCATATCAATTAACGAATCAGTCTTTTTTTTTTATTTTAGATGTTCCAGTAGAATGGGGTGCTATCATTGTTTTCTTTTTAAAATTAAAAGATTTTAAAAAAATTCTTGATAATTGCATACATAAATACAATGTATCTTGATCATATCACCCTCAGTTCCTCCATGCCTCTCTTTCTAGATTCCACTCAACAAGTCCTCCTCCCTTCTTCATGTCCTTTTCTTTTAAAAAATGACCCTCTGGATCCAATTAGTGCTCCCCGAGTGCTCTTGGATATGAGGCCATCCACATAAGCATGGGAAGCCTACAAGAAACACTCCCTGTAAACAATAACTCTCCCTCCCCCAGTAGCCATTATGTCAATAGCTCCCCCGCTAGAGGGAGCACTCCATGAGTCTCCTCCCCTCTTCATGCTTGAATGCTGACTGGCTTGATCATATGCAGGTCTTATGCAAGGACCCACAGCTGCTGTGAGTTCATGAATTCAAAGACCATTTTGAGCCCAGGCAGCAGCATTTCTGAATTCTTCCCCGCCCTTTGGCTATTAAATTCTTTATCCTCCTCCTCCGGAAGATGTTTCCTGAACCTTGAGGGGGTTCATTTAGATGCCCCACCCAGGGCTGAGCACTCAATGGATACTTATTCTTAGCAATTCATCCTGCTGTGAGTCTCTGCATTAATTGCTGTCCACTGCAAAAAGAAGCTTCTCTGACTAAGGCTGAGAGCAGCACTAATGAGTATAAGCAAATGTTGAGAAAGCAGATTGACAATGTGCCAATTTAGCAAAACAGCAGGAGTAGCTCTTCCCCCACCTTCCCCCAGAGGCTATGATCTGTGAGCTTTGGGCTTTGGACCAGGCTTAAAGTGTCAGACATGGCTTCCTCCTGTGGAGTAGGCAGGCCTCAGATGCAGTCAGAAAGTGGTTGGTTACCCTGTAACAGTCATGCCACTATGACTGCACCTGTAGGCATGTCTTGACTGGTACTGAGTATGGTAGCATGCAGGATTCACAGCTGAGTATGATTACTGATGGTCTGCTCCCCCAGGAGCCTGCGTAGCACCTTCTTTTTAAAGCTGGCCGGGGGGAGGAAGTATCCAGGTCAGTTCCAGCTAAGGAACTTCAGAATGTCTTCAGCAATAGGGTCTCACCTTTGAGTTTCATGGGCAAACAAAAGTAATGGCAATAGCCTGTGTCTGGGAAGTCTCTGGGGCCCCCTTGCCCAACAGCTTGTAGGTGATTTCCCACATTTGGCATTGAGATTTTCATTTAATAATCCATGTCTTCTGGGAGAATCATTGTCCACCCACTTTTGCGTTTTCTTCAAACGAATGGTGTTGAGTATCTGCCCAGGGTTCCTTGGGCATTTGCTTATTTCTTTGGTAAAGCATCTTTTCAGGTCTTTTGACAACATTATAAAGTGGATTGTGTCTATGATTTCTTTACTTTTAGATTTGTTAGATATATTCTATGAAAATGCCCCACTCCCAAGTCTGGCAGTCTGTGGCAGATCTGTTTATCAGCTTGTATTTTGACTGAGTATAGGGTATTATACAGTTCAGGTTGATCTCAAAATGACCAGGCTGGTCTTGAATCTCCTGTTGCAGCTCTGCTGGGATGACAGGATGTACCACCATATCCTTCATCATTATACTGTTGTCATTTGGCAAAGAGACATATTTAATTTCAACGATTGGCTGTTTTTCCTTGATGGATGGTCTAATTTTTACACAAGAGGCTTCTTTTCAGCCCTGAGACAGAGTAGAACAAGGAGATCCAAAAGGACCAAAGATAATGGAATGCAATGGGATGGTGAGTTCATCTTTTAATAGTACAAGAGGGCAGCAGCCTGGCTGTGAGAAGGCACAGGCTTACTCAGTGACCATAAAGCCACAGCAATCCATTATCCTGCTCACATTTCCTTTTCTATCCTATGCCACTCTTCCTTAAAAGCATCCTTTCCCCTCATCCTTATACTCTGAAGGGTTGTGGAAAGGCAGGAAGGGAAGACTGCAAAACTCAAATCTGACTCTCGCTACTTATTTGCATTTCTAGAAAAATATTCTTGAGGCATGTTAGTCCACGGAGCAGGATGCCAGGCAGAATTCTGTGTAGTGGGCTGGTCTCACGAAAGCTGGAAGCTGACAACCTATGAGGAATCAGAACAAAGTCCCAAGCATCTATCAAAGGCATCTAGTCTTTTCACCCTTCAACTGGCTAAATATTCCCCATCTTTTTAAAAAAATAAATCAATGAATATTTAGTCAATGACAATTTTTATAATTTAACATTTTATTGATTCTTGGTTTTCACATCATGCATCTCCATCCCACTTATCTCTCTATCCTTTCACATCCCCGCTCTGCCCTTGCAATCTTCCCCACAAGATAAAATATAGTAAAAACTAAAAGACAAGAAAAAAGAAAAAAAGATCTCGTTGTGGAAGCTGTAGAGCGTCCCAGTGAGTCACACAGTACACCCTTTAGCCCATACATCCTTATTTGTAAGTGTTCATTGTAAAGAGTCGTTGGTCTGGTTTGAGGCCTCTGGTTTCTGCTACATTATCGGTACTGGGCCCTCAATGGGACTCCTCTTGGATACCCTACTGTTGTCCTGTGTCATGGAGCTCTTGCAGCTTCAGGTAGTCACTGAGTTGGTCAGCTTGCCGGTTTTCTGTCATACTGACCATCAGGGTGCTCTCTCCAGCCCCTCCTGGCTAGCTTACCCTATGCAGTAAGCAGCAAGGGGCAGGGCTGGCTCTGTTTTCAAGCTCTCTGTCACCCTCAGCTATACCACCAGGGCCAGCTCTGGTGTTGTACAGGTGAGGCACATGGGCCACTCACCTGTGTGGTGTAGCTGGTGAGGGGCAGGGCCAGCTCCGTCCCTCCTGTAAATTCCTACTCCATCATATTTTAAAACATTTAAACCTAGAAAATTCTCACAGAACAAATAAAAGACTTACAAAACACTATAAACATATTTTCCCACAAACATTCTTACTTTTGTGAGACACCTTTGAGAACATAACCTAGAATGGCAGAAATCAGAAAGACAAGATTCTTTACCCCTTGCTTCATATTCTCCACCTTCCTTCTCAGAGATAACAAAGGAAGCAGAACATTTTATGAAATAAATTGCCAATTTTTTGATGGGGATAGTCTGTTTTCTAAATTTGGTATATTTGGAGACCACGTATATCACACCACATCACACCCCTGCTGAGCTGATGGCTCTGGATGCATGAAACCCAGGAATATCGAGCTGGGACAGGCTGCCACTGTTGCTAACACTGGGGCCAAGCAGATGGGCTCTCCAGTCTGTTTCTGCATGCATAGACAATGCCATTTCTTTTGGATTGGGGAGGAAGACCCCAAGGCTTCCTTCTAAAAGAGACTTCAAAAGTCTAAAAGCTAAGACAGTTTCAGTTTTCATTTCTTCTGAGTTGATCTAGCCACTGGGAAAAAATGCCAGTGCAAATATTCAAATCTGGGCTCTGTCTCATCCCGGCAGGGCCTTCAGAGCCTGTGAAGCTGAGCACCTGACTGCCTAGCTTAGCCACCTGCTGGAAGGAGGAGCTAAAGGTGTGGGAGGGGCATGGGCAGCTTAAAGGTCTTTCTGAATGACAAGCCCAGCAAACAGTGGGTGCTAAGGGGAAAGGTCCAATCTTCAGGCTTCAAATAGGACTGGCTCAGTTTCCATTGTACAGCTGCGGAGAGGGAAAGGTGGGAGGTGGACAAGAAAGACAGCAAAGATAAGAAGCCCCGGACTGGTGTTATGTTACAAAGCTGCCGGGAAGATGTGGAGAAAGCTATCATTATGCAATATGCCGAATGTAGACAGGTAGGCGGCCTGGGCCTTCATCTTCCTTAATCTCAGACTCTGAGAGAAAGCCTTTGTTTTAGACTGACCAGTCCCTCGCAGGCTAAGACTAGGGTGAACGTCAGCGCCTCAGCTGTTGGCTCTGAAAGAGAAGGGGAGCGTGGGGAACGTGGGAAACGACCTAGAGACCTATGCTCCTTTGCCCTCAGAATAAAGCACCTTACCCACTAAGGATTAGGAGGAAGGTGGCACTGTCCCTGCTTTGCAAGCAGCAGTATGTGCAGAGCCCCAAAGGACCCAGTTCTTGGCATGCCCCACCCAGACTCGTAAGCTGCATGAAGAATAGTAGAAGCCCAAGGCTCAAGTTTTGTTTACAGGCCACCAGGCCAATGGTTTAGACTGGTGCCACGTGACACTGGGAGCTACTTGAATGCAGACCTGTCCATCGCAGGTAACCTGCACTTGAGACCGTGTGGAGGGAAGGCAAAAATTCCGCAGAGCTGATGAACCAGACATTGGCTGACTTGCTTAGGACTGAGCACTGCCTTTGTGTGTCTGTCCTTAAAAGGACCAAGGGTTTCTGTCTACGGCCACAGCCCTGAGTCCATGGGGATGCCGGTGGATGCCCTGGGTGACTGCCTTAAAGAGGCCAGAGAAGTACCAGGATGCTGTGCTTATGTTTGTCAGGACTGGAAGCTAAAGCTGACGGGATCCGATTCTCAGTGTAGAAAGGATGTGACATTTAAGAAAGGCCAAGGGAAGGCGGTCTCGGAGTCTCCACCTAGACACATCTCATCCATTGCTAGTCTCCAAGTGAGCATTGGATGACCTGCTTTTTGAGTCAGCAAATGTGAGGATGAATGTGGGCCATGGAGAAACAGGAAACGCCCTGCTACTTCCTGATTGAGGAATCCCTGCCAGATGTGGCCTCTACGGGTCATTTGAGGCAGCCAGTAGGTGTCTTAGGTCACTTCTAATGGCTGATTTTCAATGATTCTTTTAATCTTTTGACACAACCTGGAAGCAGCAGAAGGAAAAATAGACCACAAAATACCTAAATTGTCAGATTGATTCTTCATCTGTACACGCGTCCACGGCTCTGAACTTCTGGGCAATTTCCCCTTTCTTTCACATTGCCAGGAATGTGTTTGCTCTAGAAGCTCTCAGAGTCCCTGCCTGCCTCAGGGAGTCCCCCTGGGCACCAGGCCCAAGATTTCCTCACCATGCCATGGCTCCTGTCAACTTCATCTTCCTTCCCCGCATCCCTTTTCCTTCCAGCTCTTTCTACCATCTACCTCATTAAATAATCGCTGTGCTCGGAGGCTTTCCTTCTGACATCTTTCGAGGCTCGTTCATTGTGTTACAGTAGCACTAATCAAGAGAAAGATGCTTCCTTCTGGCCAAAAGGATGTGAGAATTAAAAATAACAAAACCACCACCCCTGACCTATGGAGCAGGATGATAACTCAGTGTGCTTGTCCCACAAGTGTGAGAACCTGAGTTCAGATCCTCAGCACCCAGGAGCAAGCCAGGTGTGGCGGTCACCTGTAATCCTAGGTAGATGATTGCCAATTTTGTTTTTCTTCAATTAATAAACCTATCTACAGTTTTGCTGATTTTTAAAATATTTTCCTTTATTTAGTTAAATCAACAGCTGCTCTGGTCTTATTTTTTCTTTGAGCTTTTTGTTTGATGTGAGAATACTTATTGTCTTAAAATCTGTTAAATTTGAATTTTTTAAAATGTATGTATATGTATATGCACCTGTATGAATGTATGTTACAGATGTGCCTGGAGAAGCCGAAAGAGGACATGGAATCCTCTGGATCAGGAGCTACAGGTATTGTGAGCCACCTGACATGGGTGCTGGGAGCTGCACACTCTTCTCTAGCGTTGTAACTCTCATATGGTGTGGGAAGGTTCTTTTCTGGTGTGTCTAGCTGGTGTTCTAAATGCCTTGGAAACCTAGATGGACATTTCCATGGAGTTGGGAAATTTTCTGCTATGATTTGAGAAATGTCTGCTCATACAATATGACCATGTATTAAACTGGATTGTTGCTTATTTTCTGAGTTCCTTAGATATGAAGAATATTAGCCCTCTTGCAGAAAACCGTCAGGGTAGGATCTTCTATTTTGTGACTGGTGTCTTCACTCTGGTGATTTTTTTCTTTTGCTGTTTAAAAGGTTTTAAATTTGATTCAGTTCCAGTTTATCAATTCTAGTGATTTCCTGAGAAACTGAAGATCTTTCTAGGAAGTCCTTACCTCAGCATGGATGTTAGGGCATTTCTGCAGCATTCTCTTCTAGCCATTTCAAAGGTCTCGAGAGCTTTTGATTCATCCGGAGTTTATGTCTGCAGTCTCTGTCCTGTCCTTTGGGAGGATGAGGCGATGAGCTTTTGCTGCTGTTACTTTGGATCTATACTATAATCTGAAATCAGATATTTTAAAACCTCCAGGATTATATCTGCTCAAGTACTTTGGATATTTAAAGTTTTATGTTTCTATATAAATTTCATTTCCATACATGTGCATATTATACATAAGATAAATTTAAAGTATTCATGTATGATAGAAAAGATGGTATTTTTCTGAACCTGTCTAATTTTACTTAATGATTTTCTGTGGTACCCATTTTCCCATAAATGTCACAATTTCCTTCTTATTTAATGTTGAATATACTATGGTGTATATATATATATGTCACATTTCTCTCTCATTTATATGTTGATGTGAAACTAGGATGGTTTTATTTCTTCGCTATTGTAGATATTGTGTCACTAAACATGGATGTACAGGTGTTTCTGTGGGAAAAACTGATCCCTTGGGTAAACACACAGGAGTGGTGCCATTGAGTCATATTGTAATTCTCATGTTAAGTTCTGAGGGGAAATAGCTGAGATCTCACAGTAGTCTTAATTATATTTTCCTGATAGCTATGGGTGTTGAACACTTTTACAAAATTTATTGGGTATTTCTGTTTTTTCTTTTGAGAGCTGCCTATTCAGTTCTTTAGTCCATTTATTGACTAGAAGATTTATGCTTAGTTTTTGTAGTTCTTTTATATATGGTATCTATTAATCCCTGGAGATAGTTGTCAGAGATTGCTTTTAATTCACTCTTTTTTTTTTCTGTGAAGCAGCTTTTTAATTGATGTAATCTCTTTTGTCAGTCCTTGGAGTCAATTTCTGTGCTCAAAGTCATTTTCAAGGAGTTCATGCCTCTGCTGATTTTAAGCCATCATCCCTGTGCTTGTCTCCAGCAGTTTTGGCATGGGATGGCTTTGTAAAGTCCTTTATTCACATCAAATTGATTTTCAAAATGTGGGATGAAAGAGAGGGATCCAACTTCAGTCTTTGCATGCTATCCAATTCTCCCAGTGTTAGTTGTTGAAGATATTGTATTTTTAAACAATGTATTTTTTGATAGCATAACAACCTAATTTTTAACAAAGCACTGAGTTTATTCTTTGGACCTGTGTTCATTGGACTACACCTACACGTTTGTCTGCGCAGAAGACCATGCTGTCTTTGTCACTGCAGTATAATTTGAGATCAGGTATTGTGACACTTTCAGCATCATCTTTGATGTTTAAGAGGATTTTTGACATTTGTGTCTTTTGTGACTCCATTTGTGTTCTTTTGTGATTTTGTGTCTTCACAGCAATAGAAAACCCTAACTATGACAATCTTTCACCTTGATGGTTGGTTTATCCCTAGGGTTATATAAGCTACTGTGGTTGAACAGTTTCTAGCATGCTCATTATTGATATACAGGAAAACTAAGGGCTCTGGAACAATCTTTGGGTTATTTGACTTCTCTTTCCTTGGTATTTCCTTCATTTCTTTCTCGTCTTAGAGCTGTAGCTAAGTATCTTAGTATTTTACAGAAGTGGAGAGTGGGGACCCATCTCCACATTTTAAAGGAAGTATTTTGTTCCCCCATAATTATGTTGACTCTAGCTTTCTAATATAATTTATTATGTTATGCTCCTAGTTTTTTCAGACCTTTTATCATGAAGGAATTTTGAACTTTTATCAAATACCTTCTTCTGACTCTGTTAACACAGAAATCATGTAACTATCATTTAAGTCTTAAAATGTCATATTACATTTGAGTATATTGGGTGAACTTTGTATCTAGGGAGCAAATGAACTTAGTTATGATTTGTATGATATTCTTAATGTGTTCTTAAATTTGACTGCAAGTATTTTGTTGAAAAGTTTTACATGTATGTATGTTCATTGAGATTGGTCTGTGTTTTCCTTTTTTCTTTATGTCCATATCTAGTTTTGTTATCATGGGGAATGCTCTTCTATTGAATGAATTTGGCAATATTTCTCCTGCACAGTTTGCACTTTGAGAAGTATTGGTTTTAGCTCTTCCTTAAGTCTAACAGAATTTTAACAGCAAATTTCTTTAGTTTTGCTCTCCCACCCCAGGGAGATTACTTCCCCAATGTCATTATTACACACACACACACACACACACACACACACACACACACACATTTTATTCAATTTATAAGCTCTGCTGAGAACATGTAATTCATGGTTATTGGAAGTTTGTAGATCAGTTAAATCCAACTGATACAGTGTAGCTCTGAAGTTTTTTTTTTCTTTTCTGAATTTTATTTTTGGAAGACCTATTTAAAGAGGAGAGTAGGCTACTTAAATTACCCACTCTGACTGTATTATGACCTATCTTACCATTATGCCTTATGGTGTTGGTTCTGTGATAAATTCTTATCCATAAGGAATGCTAACCTACTGAGTGGTTTCCATTTGAAGTCTACTTTACTAGATTTGAGAATGGCTGCACAAGCTTGTTTTTAACTCTCATTTGCTTGGTCAGTTTTCATCTTTTGATTCTCACCTTTTGTCCCCCCTCTCCGCCCCAGGTAAAGTCTTTAAAACTTCAGAGACAACACAGCTGTGCTGTGCTTCTAAATCCATCCTATCTATACCCTTTAAGTGCCGAGTTGAGACTACTTGCATTTAATGTCATTATTGAGAGTCTGTTATTTCCTGTTTTTTAGGGGTATGGACTAGTTTTTTTGCTGGTCTACTTTGTTGGACTTGGTGTGTGACTTCCCAGCTCTCCTTTGCTCATCTCTTCTTTTCAGGAAACATTATTCTTCTCTCTGGTGCTCCAGTGGATGAAACCTTCTTCTAGGTAGTTATTCTCTAAGTATTTTCTTCCTGCTGGCTTAGACTGAGATGCCTTACTTTGTACTTGTCTTGATATCTTGAGATGTTCTTATTTCTCTAGTAATTTTAGATGCCTTCTCCGGATCTACCAATGACTGGCATCATCCCATGTGTTTCTTAATTTTATTATTGACAATAGCAGATATCATTCTTATGGTAAACACTAGTAAGAGTCTTCTCCTTATGACATTAAACATTCTTTGATTGGCAATTTTACCATGTTGACTATGGCTTACTGGGTAGTGGTTCTCAGGTTATGTCTACACGGTTCTTAAAAAGGCCTCCTACATTTGAATGTCCATTTTCTCTCCAGGTTTGTGGAATTTTTGGCTATAATCTCTTTGAACAGATTATTTCATTCCATTCCAAGGCATGCCTTCAGTGAGACTGCTCCCATCTCAGAACACTTCTCATGCCCATTTGTAGTCTTCCCAGGCAGTGGTGTGAGTGTAATGCCCCTCAAGCAACTTCATGGTGCCTGTGGAGGATCTCAGGTCAGACTTCTTTGCCACAGTTGTCTCCATCTCTGAAGCTCTTTTGGTTCTGGCTTTCTGCACACACTGCACTTACTCAGCCCTAGCTGTACCTCCACAGCCTAGGTAGCTCAGTCCAGGCTGCACTTGTAACCTTGACTGTGTCTGGGAACAGGTGGAACACTCACTTGGTAGGTGCTGCTGAGTGTTCCACCTGTTCCCAGACACAGTCAAGGTTACAAGTGCAGCCTGGACTGAGCTACCTAGGCTGATTTCTTTTTTTATAAGCTTTTTTGTAATAGAGAATCTTTTTTTTTAATCCTAACTCCTCTTCTACACTAGTATCATAGAGATGTTTTCTAATTGATTATCTTCCCTGAAGTTTTGCTCTTTGAGATCACTGTGATTCTGTTTCTTGAGTTAACTCGTTTGATGTGCCATCCAGGACACTCTTAGCAAACATGTATCTTGATATCCTATGCTCACAGTTATTCCACTTTGGGGACAAAGCTATAAAATATTTCCTTTACACGTGAAAACTGTAGGCAGCAATAATCTTGGCTCCTGGGTCTTGTGGAGAAGGAATAAGTCTTCATAGTCATAGTACCCATTTTTTTCTCTGAGTAACAGACTATCTCAGAAGGTTTTAGCCAATTTATTTAGTTCTTACACAAGACGCTGCAAAGATAATTTCTAAATTTAAGTTAATGTCATCTAAAACACAAATGAGGACAAGTAGTACTGAAATCTTAATGTCCACAAACCTGCATTTCATGTTGCTATGTGAGGTAAAAAATCTAAACACTATTTTTACCTTGACAAATGAAAGTACTGAGAAACACTTCTAAGTCATCTAAAAATGTTCATGTGCCCTGATGTTGTCCAATAGGCACACAGAGAATATTCTAATCCAATAGTAGCAACACTTTATGTGTGTAAATGAGATTTCAGAACCAAAGCTTGCAAATTAAACCTCAGACTAGAGCCTTCTGCCAGTTTTACCATAACTATTCACACTGTACAAATATGGTTTTCAAGGGGTTTTACTGGAGTGAAAAAGGAAAAAGGAATTAATGCACCATGAAGGTAGCTCAGAAGCAGGAAGGGCTCAGAGCTGGCAGTACAGACCTTGGGAGATTTCTTCCTTTCATAGGAAGCTTTGCTTATGAGAAGACCTCATAACCAAAATGAAAGAAACTGAAGCAAATGCTTTACCCAAATTTATTATTCACAGTATAAAAAATTACTGGAGGCTTAAAAAAAAACAGAAAGAGCTTTGTTGGGCTGACAAATTAGAACCTTCTGATTCAGTGTTATGACATGCAAAGTGGTCTATAAAGAAAATATTTAAGTAATATTCAATTGAGTCCTCATGAAAAGTAAGCTATTTTTTCTCTAAAATTTGGATAGAATTTAGTGTGTGTGTGTGTGTGTGTGTGCACATTGTAGAAATACAATCAATACCATTTGTGAAAGTGTTTTTGTCATTCCTACCTAGCAAATCTATTTTTCTAGCTGCTGAATTCCTTGAAAACAGTAGTTGAACTTACACAGGGACCACGTGATAAAGCTCAAGTCAGAGAGATAGTACTCATGAGAAATGTCATACTTCATAAATTACCTCCAAAGCACAAATATCCTGGCGTGTTTGGAAAGTCAACTGGGTCTCTCTCATCAGAATGGCCTAAAAATGAAAGAAAATCTCATACACACAATCAAATTGAGCTGATATTTCTTTTGGCATATGGACAAACTAGTCCACATTGCTCCAGAAATACAATGAAAAAACATGATTTCTGACAAAATGGGGTACTGTTATGTATAAAACATAACTTATTTGGTAAACAAGATTTAAAAATATAAAAAGGAAAAACAATTTCACTCATTTGGTTCCCCTAGAAAAACTATGAGTAAAAACTTAAGGCCACAACTCATTGCGTATGAAATGTTCAACTCAAAGGGTGCTCAGGCTTGCCGAGCAAAAGAACTCTCCGCAGTCAGTGTTTCTCAGTGGGACTGTTAACTGCAGGATGACATTTTATTTAACAGACAGTATGGACTTGTACATGCCCATTATCAGTGCCTTGAAAACCAAACAGTTTAAAAGTTAGCAGCAGTTTCTGCAAGGTACAAAAATACACATTTTGTTACATAACACAGTAATAAAATTTGTCAAGATATATTATACAAACTCATAGCATTTGAGATAAAGAATCAGTCTAATATATTATAGATTGATGGAGTCTAATAAAATGACATGTCTGTGTTCAAATCATATAATACTTTACAGCAATATTAACAGACTATTCACATTGAGTATCACGGGAGCATATAAGGAAACAGCGTCGGAATGGTTGATGGAGAACCTTACCAACTATTTTCTTCTATGCTTCAAACTGGGTGGACAGTTTTCTACTGGCCATTATAAAAGGACAAAAAAAAAGTCACAACTCTTTAGTTTGCTCAGGATGCATTTCTTCCAGAGAGACATTCTAAGTCATAAGATCTTCATTCACATCTTGCAGTTCTGACAGTAGTATGCCCTAAAGGGAAGGGTCGTCCTGCTAACTTTATATATTAATACCACAAAAGATGCATATGGATACTTAGGAGTCTTCTTATGGAAGTGGTTGGCTGTAAGGTGGGATCTAGTTCACAGCTGATTGAGATTGCCAGTGTCATGAAGAAGCTCTTTGGACACAGAGTTCTAAAAGTTAATTATGATTAGGGCAAACAGGGCCATGCCCCTGAGAGGTAGGTGGCACTTCTACAGTTAATACTTAGGTTCTTATCCTACGACCCACAATGCAACGTTTGGGAGTAGGGAACATGATCTGCCATGAGTTTCTTGGTGGCTGGCAGGAAAATTAATTTGGGATAAACTAGTTTTTGAGTGAAAAGTCCTTTCTACAGTGGATTCAAGAGATCACGTAGACTCTAGGCAACTTCTAATAGGTGAGTATTTCAAATAAAGGAGGATGCACATCTATTTTAGGATGTATCCTCCATTTCATACTGGCTGACAAGATCTTACTCCTAGGGAAGAAAACATCCTGGGTGTAGTCTTGAAGGTAAAAAGAGAGGAGAGATGTCCAAGATAAATTTCTGGGGTCTAAACTTTTAATATTTATAATCAACAAACCATTTGGAAAAGATAGAGAACTTGGGCAAGAAAGGCAGTGAGCATCGGAGACAGCCCAGCAGCAACTTTGTTGTGTGTTCTACTCAATAATAACCTTACATCCCGTCGGTCTCTAACCGATAGCGATCTGCAGAATGAAAGGGTAATTAACAATTGTTCATTTGCTCCTCTTGGTTGACTCTGACAAGCGGCACTGCAGAGGAACATCTTCACAGAGGTGCCATATTGACAGATAATACTTGTGGAACGAGGAAGGCAATGCCATTTCAGGAAACTGCCATTAATCAAAACGCGGGGAGATTGATAGGGAAAAGTCTCACGTGATAACCTGCCATTAAATCTAAGTCAGCGGCCTTTCTGTGACATCTTAAGTATGGAAGGATCCAACTTTCTGACTGGATACATTTTTACACACATTTTCTGAATGACCATCAGCATAATAAGAAGCTTTCTTGATTATATAAATGTTGCTACCAACATGGCAGAAAAGATGGTATCTAGTTGGTCTGTAGCCTTGCCTCTGAGATTAGTTAGCCAGGGAAAGTTAAAAAATCATTTCTCTAATTATTATATGGCTATTTTTCTACATTACTAGAGCAAATATTGTCAGCAGGGCCATTTGTAAATAGGGATAAGATACATTTTTTTTTTTAAATCACAGGCACTGTGGGAAGGACACCAAAGTGAGCACACTTCCTTGTCTTTACATCTACATTTCTGAAAGATGTGAATAAATTCAACCCTAACGGAAAAATAAATAATTAACCAAGCCACCCAGTTACAAAGCTGTGCTGTCACAGCAGCCATAGCTCTAACCACTGGTTTTCTCTACTCCGCCTTTATCAACGAGCTGGTCCATAAAGTGACCCTGGTGAAGACAGATGACTAGAAAAAGCCACGGACTTAGATTCGGGGACAGGTTTTACATGATTTTCTTAGTGAATGTACATGCCTTTCTGAAAGGCTCAGGGGCCTCTTGTCTTGCCTACTTGTTCCATGGCATAAAGATGGCTTCTCTCTACTGTTCCTCTTTGTGTCACTGAGGCTTCATTTAAGGTGCTCTGGTCCTTCAAGACAGTTAGCTCACAGACTGCTGAGACAAGGAGGCTTAAATGAAGGACACTTCTTCTCTCCTTCTGTTAGGATCCTAATGTCTCAGAAAAGGACTAACTTATGCTTTAATTGAAAAGCCTTTCAGAACTTTAGATGGTGAAACTTTTAAACCAGGTTTTACCACATAATCTTAACAATAGCAATGATTGTCCTCATGCTACCTACCCCAGGTGTCTTAGAAAAGGGGGTCATACTAATTACTGTCCTTGTTTTCATTAGCCCGGTTCCTGTTCTTAAAGATATCAGATAATTTGTTTTGATATAATATTCTTATTGCAGGTAACTGTCTTTGGTTAAATGTCTGTCCCCAGCATCACAGGCCATTGTAGGTTCTGCATCTGGGTTGACCACATCCTCCACAGTCCCCAGATTTGCTGAGGCTCCTTCCCAGGGGCTGTCAGAAGGGTGCTGCCCTACGCTCTCTTCTCCCTCCTGCAACTGCATACAAAGCTTGAGTCTGCTTTCCAGCAGGTGGAATGAAGAGCTGGACTGTTGCTCGGAGTCCTGACAGGCATAGGAACTGTACCCACAGGCTGTCTGTACGACTCCAGGTCCTTCATCTGCCCTTAGGTGTATGCCATCCTGACTCTCTTGCAGAGGGTCTGCCTCTGGAGTACCAGAAGCATGTGGAGGTAACGCCAAAGGTTCTTTCAGGGAACAGATTTTCCTGTCTTCTGGTCTGTCTGCTCTTGTTTTCTTTTTGAGGGACCAGTTTTTCAAAGTGACCAAACCACTTCTCAGCCACGCACTGGGGTGAATAGTCACAGAATGCATTTGTGATGGTTGCTCTACGGGACCCTTTCTTAAATAAGCTAGATGGCTGCTGGCCTGCCCCGTGGAGGGACCGGGTATTCCAGGCACGAGGGCGGGACTGTGACAGTCAGTAGACAGTTCTTCTTCCTGTTTTCTCTGAACCTGAAAAGTGCAATCTATTGGAGAGGAAGTTTCAGTGGGAGTAAACACAGAGTGTTCAGAGATCTGAGAGAAAGCGCTGTCCTGGGAGCTTACTGAGGAGCCGGATGGGGATGTGCCTGGGGAAGATAAACTAGAATAGCTAGCCCTTGGGCAAAGGTTTAGTCTTGGGGGCAAAACCTTCTCAGTGCTTTGGTGTGTGCCGCTGCTCTTGCCCACCTCAATCCCCATGACCAAGCTCTGGTTAATGAGCTTTTGCCCCTCGATTTGCAAAGACTTATGCCTTCTGAGATAATCCTCTTCTTCATGCAAGAGGCCAGTCTCCCAGCTGGTTTTATGTTGTTTCTTTGAATAGATCCCCCTGAGATAGGACAGTTTGTAGTTTTGGTCATCTATGCTGGGTTCTGAACAGCGCCGATGTACCCGCGAGCTCTTTCTGGCTTCTGCTATGTGTGGTGGGGAGAATCTGCATGTATCCGCATCAAAGGGTTGCTTCCTGGAACGGTCCTGGGAAGATGTGTGACTGCAAGAGGCCACAGAAATGGCCACTGGCTTGGACTTAGTGAACGGTGTCACTTGATTTCCTTCATGACCAGACAAGCTTTTCTTTTTAATGTGTTCATTAGTAGCATTTTTCTTGCTGATGTCAGTGCCCGTCACTGAACTCTGTTTTAAACACTTCTTACCCCCTTTCTTCAGGGGCTGGGTCTGCCTTAGGTAATCTTCATCCTTTCTAGAAAGCACGGCATCACAGCTGGACTTGCGCAGCTTTCTCTGGTAAAACTCTCGGAGATAAGAGAGCTTTGTGTCTAGATAGTCGATACTGGGCTCTGAGCAGCGCCGGTGCCGCTGCAGGACTTTCGGGGCATCTGCTGCAGCCACAGGCAGGCAGCTGGGTGTCCCTGGGCCAGCTGGGACCCTAGTGTGCTCCCCCAGTGAAACTTTCCTGTAGGGTACAAAAACGTTCATGGGCTTGGACTCCAGCGGTTGTTTCATTTGAATGTGTTCATCTTTAGACTGATCTAAGTCAAAATCACTCAGGGTTAAAAGGCCTTCCACCTCAGGCTGTTCAAGGTCATAGTCACTGAGGGTTAAGACAGAGTCCATGCTTCTGCTACCCTGGCCAAGTTTTTTCACCAGGTCACTGCATGGAGCGTCGGCATCCTCATTGAGCTCATTTTCCAAGCTGTCGTAAGAGGAGTCGTTCATTTGGAAACAAGACGTATCTGTGGACAGAAATGAAACCATAGTTAGCATTCTTACAAATCCAGCCTGGGCTGCCATTAAACAAAACCATGCTGGATCTATCTTATTTTCATGTGTAGAGTTCAAATTTCTACCTTCAAGAAGGAAAGAATCTTTAAAAAATGTAAGATTCTGTATGTAGAGGGAGCCAGCAGCACGTGAGGTGAAGGCACACGTGAGGTCAGAGGACAACTTGCTAGAGTTAGTTCTTTTATGCCACCATGATGGTGCCCAGTGATAGGGAGGCTTATGGGGGTGGTAATGGGGGTAAGCACGTTTATGCACTAAGCCATTTTAACTGCCTAAATCTTTCCAGAATTCCAAATGTTAGTGCTGAAGACAAAAATCTTCCAGGGGTGTGGATGCTAGCATCATCCCAGTTTCTAATAAAGTGACGTTTTCTTAAGGAAAAATTTTCTCAGAGCAACAGTTATGTCATAAGATGAAGAAATAATAAGTAAATGAGCGAGGGTCAGGCTGACCTGGGTTTTGAGTAGGAGTCTGTTTTCTGACAGGGTGGTGTTGCATACAGTTATACAAAATACACACCAGTCTCTGTGAAAGCTTTCATAAAGCTCTCTCAAGTTAGCCATTGCTTTGTGTGACTCTTAGCATTGTTGTAAAGGTTAAATACTGTTTATATTTTGTAGATGAAATACTGATGTTTGATGGCACAGAACTTTAGATTGGAGGATGCACAGTAGCAATTGGTGGCAAGGAACTTACGTTCTGGAGGTTTTATGTCTATAAATTCAGACCCTCTCCCCACCCTCAACCTCAAAGAT
This sequence comes from Dicrostonyx torquatus, assembly GCA_028555095.1. Classification (NCBI taxonomy): domain Eukaryota; kingdom Metazoa; phylum Chordata; class Mammalia; order Rodentia; family Cricetidae; genus Dicrostonyx; species Dicrostonyx torquatus. Next base: position 12,353,882 of record JAQHUG010000003.1, on the reverse strand, counting down.
GCTAGATGTTTCACAGCACTCTAGACTTCGGAGGTCTTAGAGACCACTAGGAATGGAGGTGGGGGTAAGACACACTCTAAACCTGGACTTCCCCCTGCTTTTCTGGACCTTTGATTCTAGTTTCAACAGCAGAAGTTCTAATATATAGTAGAATTCTTCTGTTTATTTAAAATAAGGATTCAAATCTCCAGTGTACAACTTGTAGACCGAGGCCTCAACCCATGTACATCTTAACCCCATCATACTGATCTATCAGCAGGCCTTCCCAGGAAGGAATGCAAGCCCTGGGTCCTACTGCCCCAGGTCAGAGGCTCTCAGACAACCAGTCTCCATGTCTTCACAGACAAACATCTAGCTCTTACAAAAGGTGTTCTCCACAGTACCTGAGCTGTGTTCTCTGCTGTCACTTCTCTCAGGAAGATCTCCCAAGAGAGAAGTGATTTCTTCTCCAAATATCCTACAGCAATTTTCAATCAGAAATTGTATAAGAAGTGAAACCTGTGCACAATGAAAAGAATTCACGCGTTATTATTTATATAACTCCCCTTTCACATTTCATATGCACAACCTAATCTTAGCCACAAAATGCAAAAGAAAAAAATTAGAGGGAAGTATTCAAAAATGGTATAAAAGCTCCACTGCCAACCGATAGTGCTTTAGAGAGTAGTTTGGGCACAGAACCGAATTTGAGTCAGCAGACTACAATCGTCTATGATTTTGGCGCAGTCCTAACATTTTATATCCCTAATTCCATCTTTTAAATTAAAGCAATTTCAAGCATTCTCACTTCATAGGGAGTTTGGGATGAGAGAAACATACTTTCTTATTAAAACTTATCGACTATCAGTGATAAAGACACACAAGGATTTCTTGTGTAAGGGCAAGTTGCTGTAATTTGGGAAGAGGGCTCCTCTGTGGGTAGATAAGGAAGAGAGGGACAGGCAGACAACAAGCAAACCTGGGCTACTTCTGAGTAGTCTCAGCATGGCTCTCTATTATCCTTCTTAAGTGGAGGTGCCTTTGGGGAGAGGAGCATTTACAGGGGCTGTGCTGCCACTGAGATGGACAGGAGCTGACCTATATTCTTTGCCTCAGCAGCTGAGACATGCTGTGACTAAAAGGAACTGGTACCCCAAGCCCCTGATCAACAGCCACGCCCTAGACGGGTGGGATCTCAGTCCGTACTGCACCGTCATTACAAAAGAAACCACAGTAAGGAACTTCTCTCAGGATTGTGTAGCTGGGAAATGCTGGCTCTGAGAACTGAACTCTAGCTTGTCTGAACTCAAAGGCCCTGGTGCTTCCTTACCACGTGTGGTTTCAGTCAGTCCTACTCTTCAGCCTCCTTCAAAGGAAAAGTGAAGAAACAATTGATTTTTTTAAAGTTTTTATATGTTTCACCTTGCTATAGTCTACCAGACAGACAGGTCAATAAACCCACACAAAGAGTCTACTTAAGCTATTTAAGAAACTGTGTTTCAGCATATTGTGAATTTAAATGTTTCAGAATGAGGGACTGAGGACTCAGGACATAAAATGAAAAATGTCATTACCTTTTTTGTAAATTCATTTTCTAGTTCTGGGCTGGAGGAAGTAGGAGGCCAAAGAATGCTTGGAGCGATACACACTGCTAAGTTAAATGCAGTCATCTGATTAGATAAGGAATGTTGTTCAATGTTGTGTAATACCCCAAACAGATACCTTAGGAAAACAACATTGGCTCTGGGAAGCTGATCTAATAGCCTAAAGACAGAAAAATGCAGGACGTTTTATTAAGAAACGTGTAAAGACAGGCACCCCTCACTTCACCTGCACGGAGAACCATGCGGATCAAACAGGCACAACAAGAGCACAGTGCACACACACGAGCGTCTCAGGTGATGGGTGGCAGTGTGTGAAGCAAGGGGTACTCAGACAGAAGGTACACACTGGCAATTACTTTTCAGATATTGTCTTTATAACTCAATGAAAATGTAGAATAATAATGCATAAAATATGTTGCCTGTTGTAACTCCAAGAAAAGTAGTACAATGTGTTTTAACTCAGGCAACTCCTACAACATTTTGTAATATTCCTGAGCAAACCCACAAAAGACATCCTGATAAGATTAAAGTACTCGTTTACTTCCAAACAGGAAGGCAAGAGTGATATTTCTTGGTGAGAATCCAAGACTTAGCCATGAAGACTTCGAGGTTTGTTCTGGGAGCCATGCTCTCCCACCTAGATTCCACAGGCAGCTGTGCCCCAAAACTAGCATTCTCAGGTTAGTCAAGCTTGTAAGGATTATGTTCCCACTGTTCTTATTTTATGTAAGTTATAAAAAGTAGTTTTAAATGATTACTCAACAAAACTTATTTTTACAACCATCCATAGTGGGTGTGCACACGTGTACACACGCACACACACATTCCTTTCTCTCTCTCTCTCTCTTTGTGTGTGTGTGTGTGTGTGTATGTTACTTTTTCTATTAGAACCTACAACTTGAGGAAATAAGTAAGGTACTTTGGTACCTTGTAACCCAAATAGCAGGGATCCTTCTTCAGTATAATGAGTGTATTCAGCAGGAAATGAAGCTTCTACCGCATGCCTTCTGTAAGGGCACTAAGCATACTTGACTGTAGATAAGCAATAGCAGTGCATCCAATGCTTGGCCTATGGAACTAAATTCTGACAGGACAGCTGACTGAACAGCATCCTTGGCCCGGAAGAGAAGCCAATTTTGCAGCTACGTGTAAATCACATCAGTACTTCTGACTCAGTGACTAAAACTGGGGTGTTCTGTAATCCATGGTGAGGGGTCCTATGGAACATCGTACTGGTACTGTCAGGAACTAACCTCAACAAAAGTTTTTGTTTATCTCATTTGCCTAAGTGTCATACTTAACATTAAATCTAAACAAGTGATATTTGGGGTCTAAGCTTTTCATAAACTAGAATTTGCATTTTTTCAAATGTACACTTCTTTCTTACCTATTTATCCTCTTACAATGCAGGAAATATTCAGGAACATGATGAATTCCACAAGGAATCTCAGTGGATGGCTTTAGATATTGCAGGATTTTTGGTTTTGTTTGAGTCTCTCTCACACTGCAGCCAAGGCTGACATGAAACTTGGTAGTAATGTTCCTGCTACAGTCTCCTAAGTGTTGGATTACAGGTACGAGCCACAACACTTGTGGTGTGAGTCTGAGACTCTGCAAATCCCTTTCCTAAGACACCTCTCAAGGAGTTAACTCCCTTCCTATGGCACTCTAGCATACTCACCAAAAACTGTGCCGCCATGGTTACTGTAGCTCACTCTTACATCTTAATTTAACCCATTTCTATTAATCTGTGTATCGCCACGTGGTTGTGGCTTATCTCCTTTTTACATCCATTTTACCTATCTATTCTACCAGACTCGTGGCTTCCTGGAGAGAAGGGAAGAGATCCTCCAGTCACCCTATGATTACATGAAGACTCGTTGAGTGAGGTAGATACTTTCCCTACATGAAGAACCAGCATCCAATGCACTAATGAATTTCAGCTCCTATCAAATTCAGATGACTAGAGGTATACAATGAATTATTTCATGTTAATAAGATTATTGAGAAAAGGTTTGGGGTGTGGTTTAGTGGTAGAGTGCTTGCCTGGCCCCAGGTTCAATTCCCAGCACCAAGAAAAAGGATAAAGAAATCAAAACCAACTTAGGGACTTTTGAAATGGCTCAGGTGGTCAAGGCTCTTGCTGGCAAGGCTGATGACTTGAGTTTGATCCCTAGGACATTACATATGGTAGAAGGAAAGAACTGACTTCTGCAATTTACACACACATGCACACGCGCGCACGCACACACACATATATGCACACTGTAATTTTTAAAATCAGAAAGCAGTGACAATAGAAGCAGCAAATATATCTGTAATCTTATACCCCATGTATCTGATAACTGCTATTATTTTAATAGAAAAGCTTACAAGATATAAGTATTTTAAAGTATTTTTCATACTCAAGATCATTACCTTTGAATTATATTAATTTTTTCTTCATCATTTCCTTGATCCATTACACAGACCCAGTGATCATACAGATCTGATGAAAAAATACTTTCTGGGATATTTCTCAGAAAATCCTTAGTGGGGGAAAAATAAAAACAAATATTCAAATTATTCTCATGCAAAATACATGTTGGAAAAAGAACCCTGTCAACCCTCCACTGAGCTGTTTGTATGGAAGCGTGTGAACTGACATTTTTCTGGGGACAGATAGGAGCAATCAATTCTGGACTACCATTGAAAAGATAGAAGGCTCCCTATTTAGAGGAAGCTTCTAGGCCTGTAGACATTTTAGTAAACTGACGTGATGGGATATGGCAATACAGCACCTCAAATCCCATCCCTTCTTTAAAATAGCAAGTTCAAGGAAATGTACCAAGTTATCTGTGAGGCTTGTAATTTGGCAATCATTCATCCCACGCTCTGTATGTACTTATTCCCTATTGCAGTATAATGCTTGATATATTTGGAATATAGAAATGAATCAAAGCAAGTGGTTATGACCTTAGAACATTATATTCCAGTGTTGGTGCACAATGACATCAAGGCACTTGGCTTATTCTTGTAATACCCCATGGAAAGGCACTTAGGTGTTTGAAGGGAAGAAAGCATCCAATAGCTGGGTTCCAGGAACTAGGATCAGCACTGTGTGCCTCATGTACAGTAGACGAATGTATTCATATTACATTATCTTTTCTGTTAAGACCACTGGTGGAGAAGAACCAGACTATGGCATGGACAGGATATGACCACAGGTGTTTGCTATTTGGGGGACGTCTTTATTTACAAAAAGCTAAAAACCCAAACTGAATTGGCCCTTGTAGAGAGCATTAGCAATGGTTCTGGGCCACCCGTCTCTGTCTCTTTTGGAATGGCACTAACAAGGCTAAGCTTGCAGTCTGAGAAGTAAATATCAGGCAGGGAGAACTTAGTTTAGTGACACAGCTGGCTGTCTTCACAGGTACCTGATGTAGGAAGTCCTTTTATATATGTGTTGCTTTCATTGGTTAAGGAATAAAGAAATTGCCTTGGCCTGTTGATAGGGCAGAGTAGAACTAGGCGGGGAAAACTATACAGAATGCTGGGAGAAAGAAGGCAGAGTAAGGAGATTCCACATAGCCACTGCCGAGAACAGATGCCAGAACCTTGCCAGTAAGCTACAACCATGTGGTGATACACAGATTAACAGAAATGGGTTAAATTAAGATGTAAGAGTGAGCTAGAAATATACATAAGATAATAGGCCAAGCAATGTAGTAATTAATACAGTTTCTGTGTGGTTACTTTGGAGCTGAGCAGCTGGGAACAAACAAGCGGCCTCCTACAACAGGTACCTGTTTATACCAGAGACAGGTGGAAGTCTGAATGAGGGATTTTAAAGATATAACTTCTGTCTCTGCAGCTTTTAAAAGCCAACATACAGCTTGATGCTTCTGTATCATGGAATCTGTGATAATGTGGTAAGATGAATTAGCTAATTATTGGGACTCACTCACTGCTTATGGGTTCCACTGGGGCAGGAACAGACCCTTACTCATTTTGCATATATGACAATGTATAGTGTAAGTCAGCACAGCAAAGGCCGTTACTGGACGACTGTAAATGTGTCATATGGACTATTAATAGGGGTCAAGGGAAGCCAGTCAACTCTAACCATATGTCAAGATAATTTTGCAAACTTTGTAGTTGTGCTGACCACTTCTGTTTTTCTTTTTTTTTCATTTTTGGCGGTTAAGGAAGATTGGCTGTTTCTGCCTTCCTTTATTTGTATAAATGCACCCAGACACTGTGACTCAAACACACCCTCACAAAAGCTGCCTCTAGTTTTCATAATCCAAGATCAATTGCAGCTGTGGCACCACAGAGTTAGAAGGGGTAAAATCTGCTATTTCAAAAATAGGTTAGTGATTAGAAATCTCTTTTTAAATCTCACTGAAAAAGACACTTAGGATCCATCTTAAAGAAAAACATCATTAAGTCTTAACCGCAAACTTGAAAGATAACTTGCAATGTGGCAGAGCACTCTCCCCAGCTGGAACAACACACTATAAAATGCAAACTTCACAGCAGAGGAGGATGCAGAGTTGACTCTGAATTACAATGATGGACTTGCAGTGTTCAGTGAAATTCCTTCCTTTTAAACCAGCTCCTAAGCAAACAGGACTTTCTGGTTCCTGTGGGATGAATCTGTGGACTGCTGAGCTTCCCTTGAGGGAGGAAGGTCCAGAGTCACACCATCCTGGGCAATTTTTGTTCAATCACAGTTTGGAGAGGTAAACATATTTAAGTAAAAATCAGGTAAGTGAAGACTTAAATGACTTCAGACTGTTTTATTTTTTTTTTTGAAAGCTATATACAGGAAAAAGAAAACAAAGGCTCAAGCTTTATCTTCTTCCCTAGACCCAGTTGAAATAGATGGGAATAAAACCACAGTTAACAGTGACAAGACTTCAGTTACATGGAAGCCATTTAGCCAGAGTCTTCAATCATTTGCTTGCTTTTGCACAGAAAACTTCCTACAAGCTGAAGCACACCTGGGGTAAGGCCATGCTTCTTTGGAAAAGTCCCAGTTCAGCAGAGTCTTAACAAGTGTGCTGTGGAGTAGACAGCAAGAGAACTTTTTTTCTACGACACAGGCTGACCTGCCTAAGTTAAGGAGAGAGAAAACCACCCATTTCTGGAAGAAGGAAAAACTTATGCTACCTGCCTGGTTAAGGGTCAAGCATATCAAGTATCTGTATTATCCTGAGATTGAAAAATAAAAAAATACTGCACATGAGATCAGATGGCCCAGCTCATTCTCCAAAATGGTGTTTGTTTCTGCTAAAGCCCACAGCAGAATTTAGACACAGTCATCAAGAAATAACATGGGGCCAGACAGTGATAGAGCACACCTTTAATCCCAGCACTTGGGAGGCAGAGGCAGATAGAGCTCAGTGAGTTCAAAAGCCAGCCTGGTCTACAAAGTGAGTTCCAAGATAGCCAGGACTGTTATACAGAGCAACCCTGTCTAGAAAAACAACAACAACAACAGCAGCAACAAAAAACTTAAAAAAGCAAACAAAACAAAAACAAAACAACAACAAAAAATCCAACATGGGTCTCACAAGCCATGGTGCTGATTCTCTCAGCAGCTGACCACTTAGCTGGGGCAGGACAAAACAAGCCCCACCCACCATATTTTCCTAAGTTTCAGGACTCTTGGCTCAGAGCATCCAAACCGTCTGGAGATGGGAGTCTGAGGTAGGCCTGCAGACATTGTTGCTGTGGCCAAAGCTCTGCTCATGGCTCAGTTCTTGTTTCTTTTCCAAAATGATAGGACATGTCTAAGACCATGAGGAAGAGACTATGTCAGAACTTTCTAACTGCGGTGAAGGCCAACAGGCCTAACCATCCCTGCTTTCCTCTTAGAGTGTGTGAGGAGTTACAGGGATGGATGGGAACTGTAGGTGGCATCAGCATCTTGTTTTAGTTTAAAGCTAATGTCTCTTTATTATGGCAAACTAATAAAACTCTTCAAACATTTAATACAAATTCAGCTTTTTGATAACTTTGTCTTCATTAGGAAGGTAGAGAGTGAGGGACTCAGAGAAGCAGGATGGTTGTTGTGCTGAATGTCCTCTGTTCCAAGTATGTCACACAGTTTAACTGAAGTTTGCTTTTGTGTCTGGGGTAGTGATGAGCTGACTATCGTGAGAGAAACACAGGAGCCTATCTGGTATGCCACGTTAGTGGTGGAGCCTGCAAAGTCCAATGTCGGCTTTGTGAAAATTTTTAACACTTTCTGACTGTAAATCTATCATGGCTCTCGGCAAATAGAAACGATGTTACTGTAGAATGAGCTCTGCATCTGGAGCTGAGTCTGGGGTATGCAGTGGATGGGTGCTCCTTACCTTCAGCACAGACGCTATCACGAAGATTGACTCACAGTCAAGGTGGACTTCAATTCCAGAATTCAGTTTCTCTTTCAGCTCTCTACAGGATTTCATATTGGCCGACTGCCTGAAGATGCCTTTGGTGAGAGGGCCTTTTCGGTTAAGAAAGAAAAGCATATCCTAGGAGGAAGCAAAGGACATAATCCAAGCTGATACTTGACCCACACCAGCACAGGAGCAGGGACTGGCCTTCTGTGGCTGCCAGGAGGCCAGGGTGTGTCAGCACTGTAGGACTGGAGCTGGATGGATGGCTAGGATGTTTTTAGAACATGGAGTGGTTATAACCAGAGGCCAAGGACATAGCACCTGGTTCAAGAAAATGTGAGTTCATGAGATTTAATGTATATTCTGGTGACTATAGTTAGTAAGATATAGTCTGAAAAGTTTCAGAGAATAGATTTTAAGTGTTCTCCAATTTTTCTTTCTATCTGTATGTCTTCTGCATCCAGTACAGAATACAATGGTGTGTGGAGACCAACAGCCCATGAGATCAGGAAGCAAACTATGCCTCTGATTTCCTGGGCCAGGGTCTGAGCTTTACTTTTCAGTTTACAGAGTAAGGGTGGTGAAGGGAACCTCACTGTGGAGGATAAACAAGGTAATAAAGCATCTGTCACAGTGCCTGGCATGTATGGATGTACGACAAAACAGGAGATTTGCAGTGTACTGGAGTAGACAGCTTGGAGGAGAATGGACACTGAACAAATCTTGTTAGTAGTGACTATTTTCTCTATAGCTTGGAGAGAATTCAAACTCAGCAGCTATTGTCCATCCCATCCCAGAGAATATACCATCCCGATACCAGAGAATAAATCTTGATGCTTAAATATATGAGTTATAAACCTTAAAAACCAACAGAGCTAGAGAATGGATCTGTGGGTTTTCTGACAACAAACTAATTTATCTGAGTGGGCTTCTGTTGTTCTTTTAAAATAAGTGGACTGGATTGTTTTCTTACTACATCTCCCTCAAGAGTCTGCCACGATGAAATCTGACTTTATGTTCTGAAGTAAGGGTACAGATTTTCAGTTAAACCAGAGGGTTTCCACTTTGGGGACAGACTTACCCTAATGACACTTACCAAGATAGGTTTGGGTAGATTGTCATTCTCACAAATATCTGGTAAAGAAACTCCAAAGAGCTGTCCTGACATAGGGGATGTCGGTGACATGGGCAGGTTGTCCAGGTGAGTGCTGGAACCCCGCCAAAAAGCCCAGTTGATGATAGAGCGCCTTCTTTTAAATGTCTTCTGGCCGGAGTCTAAGAGGTGAGATCAGGAGGGGAGCTTGTGATTCATTCAGTCTTATTCCTACAGCTTGTTTTGTACTTTATTCCTTACACTATCTCAGAGAAGTGCTTATGGAGGCCATGCCAGCTATGAAAGTCCATTATAAATATCTGGCAAATTAAGGAAGCAATGGCTTCTTCTATCCATTTATGGGGCAGTGATCTGAGTCTTGATGCTAAAATTTAAAATATAGAGAAGTTATGTTTCTTAGGCTGGAGATGTCATTCAGTGATAGAGTAACTGCCATGCACGAGGCCCCGCGTTCCACCTCTAACATTGTACAACAACAACAAAACCACTCCTCTCTCAGTGAACTACACAACTTAAATCAGAAAGTGCTTTATAGCAACACATACATCTATACATTGTAAAGATGAGACAGGCATATAGAAAAGCAAGAGAGTGAATTAGGTTACAATTAAAAAGTGAGAGAGAGGAGGAGAGAATGACAAGATAGAAGAGAAATGAGGGAGAAAAGGAGGAATCATTTTTACGTTTCTAGAAACAAAGAGTGCTTTGTGATCGGATGTTTCATTCGACTGATAATAGAGACAGGAAGCTAACGTCTTACATTTGTTCCCCTTCTTGGTAACTGCAAAATTTCCCATGCAGCTTTTCCAATACACAGTTTCAAAAAGTGTGTTTAAGGCAGTGTGGATGCAGACTAGTGGGACCCAGCAGGCCCTAGGGTGGTGGGGTGGAAACATCTGGAGAGAGACCTGTTCAGATTGGCTGGGAGACCTAGGGATTTAAGATAGAGGCAGCCATAGCCAGTGACAGGTAAAGAGGAAAGCAGAGTGGGAACCCCAAATACCCACAGGTAAAATCTGCTCACATCTCGGGATAATACCTAAAACAAGCATTCATGATGAAGATTCAAAAAGCTTGCAATGAAAGTCACAGAACTCAGATCTGAAAAGCCTTTACACCCTTCACTGCCTGACTCCAGGGAGGGCACCGGAACTGGTCACTAGCTGCTGGCTCAGAGCGTTTCTATTCAGAGGTGATTTCTGCTGCCAACACGGACTAATGACAGAATATGGACAGGAGGACATGGTCAGCGGTACCAAATGCTAATTTCAAAGAACCCTTTGTATCATCTGACTATAAAGTAACTCAGCATTTTCTTTCTTCAGAATAATCTGCTGAAACCAACTGTGAAACAAATTGTGGGCTGATAAACAAATGAGCAACATTTTAGTACACAGCATCCTGACTGTGGACCATCACCCGCACTTGTCTTCCTTATGTTCCTGCAGCTGAAATGCTCCTGCCAGGTAGGAAAGCAATGGGGTGTGAAGTGCTCTTGACAATGGAGTCAGGAGCCTACTTCACACTGCTGACTCACACAGCCCATTGAGAGTTTCCTCTTTCCTTAACTTTAAATAGAAAAAGATGTTATCTGTCAAAGACCTACTGAGAGGAATACTAGGCTAATTTAAAGAAGATTGCCCAAGGCATGACTGTGGGTCTCTGTTAAAGCTACCCTGATGCCAGGCTGGGTCCTACCGGTAGAGAACATCTCTTGGTACCCATTTTCCATGGGTTTAACAGCTGTCAGGAGTACAGACATAAAAGAATATCATTCCTCTGCTCGGCTCTGGTGCTCTCTTCCTGCTTTGATCTTCCTAACTTCCATTCCAAACAAAAACAGAACAGCAAAACAGAAAAGGGAACCAATTCTTCCCTAAATCCAGGAAGGGATCTGCCTCCCAACCTGTGCACGTCCATAGAGGATGAACGCTAATATGTACGCCGAGTAGTTTTCTCTCTGGTTTGTACATCCAACCTCTTCTAAAACTGCCCCATCTGATGTTTAGCTTTCACACACTTAAGACTGCTCCATCACCAGGTTACACACCCACTGCCCTATGGATGCTGACAGAGGATCCAGGAACAGCTGAGCCATGCACTTACACATTTGCAGTGACAGTCATCCTGTTTGTTGTGCATAACATGTAATGTAAGACTTCAGGTTCCCAGGACTGCAGAGAAAACTGATTGACACTTATTTTTTTCAGCATTTTTTTTGCGTACTTCTTTCTTTATAAATGACAAAGCCCGATGACAAAAGATGCTATTGCACAGGGCAACACAAATGTGTAGTGGACTAAGTGTGAAGTTAGCTTCCCTAGATACATTATGAAGGTCAATATTTATGAAAATTAATTGAATTCAAACAACTTTAGAGCGTATAACCAAAAAGCTTTAACTAACTGTCTAATATTTCCCCAGAGTAACATGTTCATGTAGAGAAACAGTACAGAGGGTGTCCCGTGATTTGCCGTTGTCTGAGCGGATGTGGGCAGTGGCCTGTAGTGCTACAGACCTGCTTCAGCTTGGGCTGGAGTGTGGACGGCTCCTTCAGAGCACACTCAGATCCCCACTATCCACCCACACTGCTCACCCCAGCGGCTCCATTCTAGGTGCAACCAAGCCATCCAGTATGTAATCTGCTTTGTTCCTGACACCGAACAAAGGATTTGGGATAAACGCTCTCACAGACCAAGGACACAGGTGATCTTTTATGTGTTATACATGGAACAGATAAAGAGGCAAAGTAGGGAAAATGATCTTGAAGGGACAAAGGTTTGTTAAAAGTGACACTTGGATCTTGAGTTCAGATAATTTTGATGTTTATATCTGGAAACTTTCAATACAGTGGAGCTGTTCATTGGCATCTAGGGCAAGTTTCAGGGATCTAACATATTTTTTAATTTTCTAGAGGAACTTTTATTTATTCAATCTTTGAATTTTCAACTATTTTAACTTTAGCTTTTTTGCTTTTACTGCTTTAAGACTAGATTTTTAAAAAAGGTTCTTCTATAATATAAACTCAATATAGGCAAACTTAAAATTACCAACATTTTCATAATTTGTCCAAGTGTCTAAAACCAGTTTAACCAACATCCACTCTGTTTGGTGGGCATGAGCAACACAATCTCATGATATATAGACTAGGCTAGACTTGAATTCTTGTTTCCTAAGAAGGGGATATTTTCCTTAAGTTAACTAGAGGAGGCCTTTCTCAGAAATGCAGATAAGGAGGTTTGTGTGTTTAATTATGGCCTACTTAAGACAGGAAGCATAAAATATTAACAGAAAGAAATTATCTTCCTTTGTTATCTGCTCATTAATCTCAGAAAAAAATATTTTATACACGAGAGACTGTGGCAATATAGCTACTTCCTCGGAGTAAGCAATTCCTAAGACTAAAGTGAATTCTGCGGATCTAAGAGCCACAGAGTAAGAGACAGCATGTGAACTTGGTAAGGACGGGCCAATTCTATCCACGGACAACACAGGCTGTACAAGTACAGGTCAGGTTGCCAGCCTGAGTCATGGGAGAGACCATGAAGATGGAGGATTGTTTTGCTTGATGTAGTGTCTGGATCTGCAGTCCAGGCTTTCTTTGGACATGTAGCTCTCCTGCCTTACCCTCCAGTTTCCTTCTAAATTCCCAGAAGGTGGGAAGGAAGGTGATGGAACCATACGTTCATATTTTCTGAATCACAGTGAAGATGTAGGTACTGAAAACAATTTCCATGGTGGCATGTCGGTTCCACGTGAAAGACAGCAACAGAAGCTGCGAGAATACTGACCGTCCAGCCAACAGTTATGGTGGAGGGTGGTCTGTTCCTGAGGTGAAGTCATGTTAGTGGGCACAGACAGTGGGGCAGCTAGGTCTGGGACGGAGGAGCTAGGCGAGGCTTCATTCCCGCTGTGCTAAGCTTTGCCTGTGGTCTGAGGAAGTGTTCCACAAAATGCTAAGGTCCAGGTAGACAATGTTTGGTAACAAAAATACCATCACACAGGCCAGTAATCTTGTGGGTAGAAATGTCTAGATGCTTTACTGTAGCATTCATAACATTGAAATTCTCCTGCCTCAGCGTCTAGAGTGCTGGGATTACAGATGGGCACCGCCATACCTGGCTCTGATCTAAAGCCAGGAAAGCCAATCTGAAGACAATTACAGCCGTGACTTCCTAGGTCCACCCCGATTCCAGCGCTAGTTCTTCTTCCTTGTCTTAGAAACCTTTGATGTAACTGTGTGACTGAGGTGATTAATTTGCAATGAAATGCTGAGAAGCAGCTGTCAAAAGAATAAGAATCTAATAAAATTCTACAAATGCCACTCAAGAGAGAAAGATGCACAATTAAAATTGTATACTTTCCTTTTTCCTTTTAATTTTTTTTACATACCAATTCCAGTTCCCCATTTCTCCTCTCCTCCCTTCCCCTTCGCCCCATCCACTCCTCAGAGAGGGTAAAGCTCCCCTGGGAAGTCAACTTAAGTCTGTTCTATCACCTCACTGAGACAGAACCAATCCCTCCCCGCCCTCCACCCTGTGCCTAAGCTGAGCAAGGTATCTCTCCATAGAGAGTGGGCTCCACACAGTCAGTTTGTGCATTAGGGTTAGCCTAGTCCCACTGCCAGTGGCTCCACATACTGCCCAAGCCACACCATTGTCACCTGCATTCATGGGGCCTAGTTTGGTTCTATTCAGGTTCCCCAGTTGTCAGTCCAGAGTCAGTGTGCTCCCATTAACTTGGGCCAGTATACTTCTATAATGGCATAAGTATTTAGCAAAACTTAGCTATGTGAAATGTTTTAAGATGAAACATAAAAGTTCCATTATAGATAAGAACATTCGCATTCAACTTCTATGATTAAGTCAAGAACTGCAAATCCCAAATAAGCAAAATGATATGTATCTCCCCCTGAAATTTAATTTTTCTCATTGGCAGACATTGTGCTTGATTAGATTTTGAATTCAGATTCTGAATTCTACCAATACAAAATTTGTGTAAATTACTTTTCCTCACATAGCATCCAAATAATTTTTCTCATCATGCTATATCAAATGAATTACATGCACTGGTAATACTTTATATGGCCAGTACATTTTACTACCAGGCTCCTTACAGAAAAAGCCAGTGACTTCCTAAGCAGCACTTCATGAAATCCTTCTACTCACACAACACCCCAAACCTAGACATGGAAGTGCACTTGCTGTTGGTAGCTGCAGAGGAGGTGATGTGGTTGCCTTGGGAGCATGCGTTTTAGCTACTCTCTCCCTCACCTGGGCACCCTGAGCATAGGTGATGCAAGTATGGCCTTCCAAAAAACGAAAGAATGCAGGCCTATGGCAGAGTAGATGAAAAACCTTAAGGATTACTCTAAGGAAGAAAACCACTAGAAAACCATGAGTTTGAAGGCAGAAGCACCAGCATATTCTCCTTTGCTTAGTTAAGTTCTTATGCCAGTTTTAAATTCAGCTATAAGAAAGCCATTCCCATGCCCATGCAGTCAGCAACTATTTACTGAGAACTAAGATGCTCCAGGGGCTGGGATGGAGACTGGCCTTCTTGTTTTAGTGGGTGAATCAGTATCTCCAAAGCAGCCCCTCAGAATGACCCAAAGACGTGCCCATACAGCCTTGGGGTACCAGACGTAGTCTACCATTGCAGGAGAGAAAATGATGACTGATTAGAATTTAAGCATGTTTGCACGGCTGGTGTTGGTGAGGCTGGGAAACCCCTGCTGTCTGATCTGCCAGGCCATCAGCAGTCAATGGCGAGATTGACTTGTGTGTGGAGATGTGTATAAAGCAGGTGATTCAGACGGCCCAGCCTGTGTGAGGGCCTGTCCGAGGTTGGTTATTAGTGATTCCAAGCTGCCCTTCTGCTGTTGGATTTTCTCAGAGTGCTCAGCAGTCATCTAGAGATGCCACTGCATGAGGTAGTTGGAAAGGTCTTCCTCTAGAGAGATTGTGATAAGCATGGGGTTCGGGTCATGTACGCATACAGAAGCATGCACACATACATGGGGATATGGTGAAAGTGGTAGACTCGCAGGCGAGGGAAGGGGTTGGCTCGGTAGGCAAGCGGAAGGAGGAATGTGGGCTTGGAGATAGGGAAGACAGAAGGAGCAAACGCTGTTGCAACAACACAACAGCTACACACTTTTTAGCCCAGTAAAACAGAACTTGCGTTCAAACTGAGTTTGTACCTGATGACTGCAATTATTTTAGAAACTTATAGGTGTTTTAGTATGAGAAAAATTAAAGAATGTAAACGTATTAGAGGAGGTCTCAACTGAAAAGAAGACCGTCGCAATGCATATTAACACTTAAAGCAAGAAAACCTTTATAATGAGTGCTGATTTGTTACTTCCCTCTAAGTTTGGATAACTGAACACACATTTTTTTCCTTAAAGTAGGGTCATTCAGCCATGAGATCAGAAATGGAGAGAAGTGAAAAGGCGCATTTTCCCCAGGGCTGCAGTAACTGGAACACAGATGAAGAGTTTCATCTGGCACTCAGCTGATGCCAATAATCTGTCATGAGGAGGGAGGGTGGCCTCTGATCTCTCGGGGTCCATGCCTTCTCTTTAAATCTCTTACTACTCGAGTTTGTTCATTTGCAGAAGGCAATGTCACTATTCACTGGGCCAGCTGACAAAGACAGACATAGAAGTACACTATCAATTTCCTATCACCCTTATACTTTTGGGTCTCAATTTTCTTTTGTTTCTCTATACAGTCTTGCTTCAGACTGAGAGCATTAGTGCAAGCTTGGGTCAGGGCAAACTATAATGCCCTTCTGTTGAACATCACAGTTACCATAATACAGCCTTTATTATGGAGTAGCAATGAGACAGCTATGTTCACAGGGAATTCAAGTTAGATTAGCAGACTAAGGGGGAGGCCTCGGGAGAAGTCATATTAGTCTTCATATAGTTATTGGGCTCAAGATCCCAGCCAGGGCATCACACTCTTCTGACACCCATCACGGACAGGCTCCCTTTCATAATGTGATCATTTAGGGGGAACACAGAGGAGTGTATTATAGTACAAAGAAGGCATTGACACACCTGCAGCATCGCCTGTGCCTTTGACTGCAGTGGGCATAAGGTTAAAGGGGAAAGGCTGGCAAGCCAAGAGGGGACAGATGATTTCCCCTTGTTTCTTAGTGTGAGCCAGCAGGGCCTATTGCTTAGTTATAGACTCTGCTTCCAAGCTCCTGTCTTTTCTTTTGAAAACCCGCATTTGTAAGTTCATCCGGGTGAAGTTGGGTCTTTGCCTTTGTACTAAATCTGTGTTCAGGAATGCAAGCTTTTGCTGAAAGAGGGTTCTATGAAGGAGGGGGGCGACTCACCGCTCAGTTGCTGGGCTGTCGCCAGGCGGCTGGGTTTCAAGATGAACTGGCACTGCATCTCCCGCGGCAGCTGTTCCATGAGGAAAGGCTCCTGGAGCTGGGATGGGGTGGCCGAGTCTTTGGATCCCTGTGTCAGGAGGGCAGTGTCTCGGAGATGGCTCATTTTAATTCCATAAGGGTACTCATGTCCTACAAAGAGGGAGACCAAATGCAGACTTCAGGCCGACTGAGTACCACCAGCAAGTGCTGCAAGCTGGCGTGGACGGTCATTTACACCTGGGACATCCGGAATAAAGAGTCCTTTTGTTCAATGAAAGATCCATGTGCCTGCTCTACAGCAGGGGCCTCTGCATGTTGCAGGTGGCTCTGCCAAATCAGAGTGGCCGTCTCACAGCAGACGAGGAGGAAAGAAATCTTCAAAGAATCCTTAGAAAGGACTGCAGACATCAGTTTATGAATTGCATAGTTGACCTTCTCTAGGTTTGCATCTAAGATTATTTAAATGTCTTATTTTCTCCCTTAACACCAAAGGATCTGTAAGTCTTTAGTGATCTGTATTCTAAGTTCATGGTGGACAATATTTACCTTGGCTGTCATATAAGCACTGTATAGATCAAACAAGGAAACACTAGTTGATAACGTTAAGTTTGAAAATAGTGACAAATATGCCTGTCTGGTAAGGGTTACTGTAATCCAGCAATGGAACTGTAAGTTGCCCCCCCCCCCCCGCTTCATCGTTTGTGTTCCTGAACACAAAAATAAAGGTATGGTGGCTCATGCCTGAAATTTAACACTTGAGAAGCCAAGACAGGAGAATCACTGCATTTGAGACCAGCCTGGGTGCTACAGTGAGTGCAAGACAGGACATGGGCTACCAAGGCCATGTGTCAAAACAAAACAAAACAAATCAACAACAAGATACCCCCCCATCTCCCAAAGATCCAAAGATTTGTCTGATTATTATCTAGCACATCTATGTGGGAGCCATTTTTTCTTTCTTTTCTCTCTCCCTCCCTCCCTTCTTTCTTCCCTCCCTCCCTCTCTCTTTCTTTTTGGTTTTTCAAGACAGTATTTCTCTGTAGCTTTGGAGCCAGTTCTGGAACTCGCTCTGTAGACCAGGCTGGCCTCGAACTCACAGAGATCCGCCTGCCTCTGCCTCCTGAGTGCTTGGCAGGGGCTGTTTTCTTATTCTGTTAGTTACATAATTAGTTGTTTCCAGACCTGGGACTAGTGTCTCTGAATTGTTTCTCTTTGAGATTAGTGTTCATAGGCGACAGTCAAAAGAACTGTAGTAGATTCAGAATACAGATGCAACAACAAACTTATAAACTAAGAAAAACTAAACCCTGCACATCTGACCATGACCTGAGTGTTGTTGGTTAGACTCCCAGTAAACTCACTGTTGTGGTATAATCCTTCAATCCTGCCATGATATAGATCCTTTAAGCAAAGATAGTACATTGTCACCTATAATCACTGAATGGAATTCAGCAAGCCCTTCCTTGGCACCTGACACAGGTGTACAAGGCAAGTATGATACTGACATTTGTACATTACAGCAACCTCCAGAGACTAAGGCAAGACGGCCCCTAAAACAGCAATACTACAAAACCAGCCACAGAAGTGATCACCAACTAATGCTCATGGCTTTGTAAATGATATAAGCAAAAGTTTGCAATGGCATCGTGGAGAGTTGTAGCATGCAGTGAAGTTTAAAGTGGCTCTATGCCTAAAACACCACCTACTTAGTTCTAACTTAATAAAATTATTTTAAATATTTATTTTGTTTTTAAATAACATTTTATTGTTGCGTATTAATTCTTGCATGGATGACAGCATTTAAAAGCAAACCTGTCTGAGGGAATCAGTTTTGCCCTCAGCACGGACAGCATGGTGGCTTCCTATTACCTGCATGTCAGAGTACACAAATATTTCATAGAAAAGTTTGGTTTTAATTACTCACATCACTTGAAGTGCTCAACCATTCAGGAGTGGCCTTGCTGACAAAGGACTGCACAAAATGATGTGCACAACACACATTGCAAATGATACCACAGGCAGAGAGTGTTTATTGTTATAGGACTAGAAATGGATACCAGACCTTATTTTAATTATGTTATTTGTTAGAGTGAAATTACTAACCAATAAATATTTTCAAATAAATACCTGAAATAAGGTAAGTCACAATCTACTTATTAGTGATTCCTTAGAACAGTGGGGTTTTGACATAGCGAGGCACTGATTCATCTCATAGGCAAAAAATGAATCCTAAAAACAAACAGAAATTTGGCTAAAGAGCTAGTAAAGGGGATTACTAGTTAGTTGGTAAACTAGCCAATGAAGACTTTAGGAGTTAAAATGGGTTAGTATCACTTTCTTTGTGGTGCTATGGGAATTCTGGGACAGAGCAGATGTCACATGCTTGGGGAAGGGTGACAATGCACCACTATACCACACACAGTACTCTGTATAGAGGCAGCCTTGTCATCAGAGCAGGGGTAGGAACGACAACAGGCAACCCAAGACTCTGAAAAACAAATCATCAAGAGGAATTCCAGTGTACACTGTTCTCTCACGGGGAAGAAACCCCCAATAAAAGGCTTGGCAAGATCTGCTCGTAAAGTGAAAAAGCCAAGAGGAAAATATATGTTTCCCAACTACAGTCATTAGCAGCCCGAGAGAAAAGATCCCATTGTTTAGCTCATAGTAAACACTTGATAGAGTAACATTTAGGCTTAAGATTATAGAGCAAAGGAACTACGCTGCTGCCTTAGACTGTGACAGGCACTCACCGATAAGTGGGTATGGAGCTGCTTCTTTTCCTGAATTCACCCACAGCTGGTAATCTCTCTCGGAGCCCTTGAAATCAAGAAACATCAAAACAAATCTTACTTTAGGTACTTGAATGGGGAGAGTTTGGGCATTTTATGTTATTTAGATTCATGGGGTACATATGGTTTGGGAGATAGTAGTGCTTATTCCTACAGTCAAATCATAGTCTAGTCAAAAACAGGATCCATCACTAGTGGTCCTCCCATGCCCACAACCCTTGTGTTGACCTAGAATCCCACAAATTGCAATGGAATTAGACCCTTCCTATCAGTGGTCCACAGAGTGTGACAGCCAAAGCAAGCCCTTCCACCAAGGGTAATATACTTCCTGGTTCTACGAGGCTGATCCTGACTTCTGAGATTCTCTGATGGTCTCAGAGAATAGTGTTCAATGTCCCTGCAAGACAACCTTCTTACCCAGAAAATCATAAACAGGCTGTCTATGAGACTAAAGTCAGGTCACAGAGGCCAATGTTTAACCCAGTGGCTTCTGAGCAGGAGAATAACCAAGAGGCTTTCTGGAGGTGGATAGCTAGTTGCATGGACTTCAGTTTGAAGTCCTGGGGACAGAAAGGATAAGAATTCTCTCTAGAGAACAGGCCTAGTCATGGAAAACAGTAAAATCATTCACTAGTGATTTATAATCAGCAATACTGTAAATCCTTCTCGAAAGGAAGGATACTAACTATGTGGACTTTGTTGAATCCTTCAGGAGGAACAAGGCAAAATTCTCATGTGCAGCTAGACTAGAGATACCAAGCATTTCACTGCAACTCTATTAACTTGCAACTTTAACTTTTAACTAAGTTAAGGCCCTCGCCTTAGGGGCTTTAGGGTCCTGGCTATTGTGCATGTCATACATTGCTCCTGGTCACAAGTGCATGCAAACACAGAAGAGGAGCAATCTTAAAAAAAAAAAAACAGCAAAATTTAGGCAATGTCAGAAACATTGCATGCTATCTTTTAGAATGTGTGTAATAAAATGATCTCTGTTCCTAATTACATTTTTTTTGGCATGAGCAGATCAGACTTTAAAGGAGAAAACTGAGAAAATGCATCATCAAGTAGTTAATCTTCCTTCTTAACCTAAAACTGTGCACTCCCTTCCAAGGTATGTTTGTGTAGGTTACAAATCAATGTGGAAATACCGACTTTACCCAGTATGTATAAAATTTAATTACATTTTATCCATATCACTAAGTTTTACTGATCATATTTTAAATCCCATATTCTGGCTGCCTCGAATCATTATGTGATGTGGGATTCCTGTCTGTATGCTGTGAATATGTTTTATTACCATTGATTAATAAAAAAAATCTGCTTTGGCCTATGGCAGGGCAGAATATAGCAAAGTGGGCAATCCAAGCAAAGATAGAGGGAGAAAGAAGGCGGAGTCAGGCAGATGTACCCACCAGAGAAGCAAGAGGTAATAAACCATGAGCCTCATGGTAAAACATAAAATAATAAAACTGGGTTAATTTAAGATGTAAGAGCTAGCTAGAAATATGCCTGAGCCATCAGCCAAACAGTGTTGTAATTAATATTGTGTCCATGTGATTATGCAGGTCTGGGTGGCTGGGAAATGAAAAAAACAGTCTCCTTTTGCAATTATGGGCTTAGTAGTCTGGGTAAGAGCAAATCTAAAACAAGCAGTAATATGATGTCTTAAGAGTAGCATGTCAGAATAAAGTTTTTAAAATGTATTACATTTACTGTCTGTGCACACACATGTGTGAGGGCAGTCACACTAGAGCAGTGTGCCAACAAACATGGAGGCCAGAGGACAACTTCCAGGGGTGAATGCTGTCTTCCTCCCAAGTGGGTCTTGGGGATGCAACTCCGGTCATCAGGCTTTGCAGATGAGCCTCTTGATGGCTTATATCGTAGTACGTTTAAAAATAAAGCCCCACAGTTAACAGAGGAAGTTTCCATGGGCAAACGGAGCAGCTCTCCAGTTCTCCCTGATCTCATTCTCAGTATTCTGACTGTTCCCACTAACGACGTTCACAACTCACTCCACAAACCTAAGGGTCAGGTTCAAAATGAGACAGACAGACCAACATGGTCAGCTCAGTAATGCTCTTCAAATCTATGACAGAATTCAAACCTGTGCTTTTATTTACTAATTCTGAGGAGGAACCAGCTGTCATCCTCAGGACTTGAAGCCAGTCAGCACAAAAACTATGACAGAGCAAAACCATGGGAACTGGTAATCATCTGGTGATTGAATCTTAGGACAAAAGCAGCATCACAAGATCAAGGAAGTGACGGACAGTCGAACAGTGGTAAGGGAGTAAAGGAAGTTACAACTTTCTTAAGAACCTTTCACCAAACTTTTAGTGTATGTATGCAGGACCTGTGATAAAAATATATATGATTACTCTAAGATTCTAGTTTAACCATGATGGTCTTCAGGTCTAGAGGTGTTAAGATAGAACAGTGCCCATATGTCATGCTAACATAATGCTTTCCTGCTTTTTACATTGGGGGGCAAAGGTAACTTCTTTATTGGTTGTGTCATGATGGAAGGGATCATCTTACATCAAATTTACTAAATATTATTTTGAATATAAAATACCAAAGTTAGAGTATCTAGGTGGTGGATGCAAAGGAATCAAACACTCTAGGCCAACCTGGGCTACACAGTAAGACCATGTTATATAAAGAAAAATATCTAGCAGGAGTAACTTACAGTTATCCCCAACATTTGTAGTGACATGTTGATAACTTCATTCGCTGTATCTGAGTTCATTACTGTTATAGTTTTAAACTGTAGAGGGAAAATACAGACACAAATGAAGCATTTACAGCTGGTGAACAAACCACTATCGGGCGATTATCCAAAGGTGGACACTGATCTCACGTGTGGGCAGAGTGGAGCACAAACCCTCCTAAGAACCACTTTCATTCTCTGGTACGCTATGGCCATGAATAGCTCATTCCTTCCTCTTAATAAAAATGCTTCAGAAGGCCCCATGAGAGAATGTGAACCCCACTCTCAGTCTTAAACACACATACACACCACCAAGGATATTCCTTTGTTTTGTTGCTACAAGGGCATTTCTACAGCCCAGTGGGAATAGTGGCAGGGATAGAGCGGAACCTCCTCCTGTTGAGTGCTGTTTTCATAGTATGGGTTTCATTTTATTTTATTTTATTTTTGGTATGAACTCAGTTAAGGAGAGACCAGGATGAGAACTGCTTACTAAAAGGATTTAAGGTGTGTGAGTAAGAACTTCCTAAGCGTTTGGCACTGGAGCTACTGGGGTTTGCAGTGCTACAGTCCTCTGATGGCTTAAAATAGATGAGTCCATAAAAAAGCCAAGGTGCTAGAAAACCCATTCTGCCAACTAGATAGGGCCATCTATTGTAATTCTCCACTAACAGAAAGACATCTGAGATTAAAAAGAGAGAAACCAACTACAGCGTCAACGTCCAGAAAGCACACTGGACTCCAAGAGGCTCACGATGCAAACTACTGAAAATTAGCTTGGCCACACACTTAAGTACGTATGAAAATTATTAGAAAAACTAGCAACTAGTGCTCTGGCCCTTGACACAGGGCTTACTCACACGGTACAAATAAGTTGCCTAAGTGCAAATAAAACAATATAAAAGAGAAAAGGTGAGGCCCACTGACATTTATCATGTAAATGCATGATAAATATCATGAAAAGCATGTACACAGATTTCATGAGTTTCTTTTACTCCCAAAGATTATACCAAAAGGTCTCAGGAGTCCAAAATGGGAGGGAAGACCCAATGGCTGGCATCTACCAGAGTGGCAGAAAAATGGCACAAGCCAGGCTTCAATCTAAAACAGCATTTAGAAAAGTCTCTGTTGTCTCTCCCCAAGTTTCAAAATCCAACCATTCAATTTATGAAACTCTGCCATAAATTCTTTTACATAGCAAAGAGCTCATGCTCCTGTGTAGCTAGTGTCTAAGGCGACTGTTTTCATGCTGGGCACACAGATACCCAGCACTGTTGTGATGGGAGTGCATCTCCCTGCAAGACTTTCTGGGGGACAGAAAACACAGCATACAGTGATTCTTGCCTAGCGAAAAATGAAACAGACAAAACTAAAAGTGTGTTGAGTTTAGTAGACTTCATCAACAAATTACATACAACTTAAGGCTAACAATAAAAGCATTACTTCCATGAATGTATTCCTACTGGGGGTTCACTCTTGAAGCATGAGTCCCCAACAGAGACTCTACCCGGACACCCATGCAGGGAAAAACTTGAGAATGTCATTGTACCTTGACTTACCCATGACTGCATCTCGAATCTTTTATTAAAAAATGAGTGGGACATCAGTTGTTTAAACATGTTATTTTCCATACTTAAATGTGATAAATAATGTAACCAATCATATCAAAGCAAGCAGAAACACACTAGGGATTTTGTTTGTTTTGTTTTTGCTTTCTCTATTTTCCTGGAAGAGATCTGGGGTTTCTTAGTTCAAAGATTTGGGTATATCCTTTAAGCAGTGAGAACTGGTCCTTGAGAGTTGGGCAGAATGTTTGTCTAACTTTTGTTTCTCTGACTAAAACAGAACCCTCACAAACTACATTGCATGTGCACAGTGACTGTGACCAAGAGCTGCTGTGTAGTATTACAGTCCACAGCATCATGAAAAGACAATCTTGTTCATGATTGATAATGGCTTGGCTCTCATGTTACAATTTCAGCCAATAATGAATACATAACTGAGGCTAATAACTTGATGTTTATCATAAAAACATGGCGATCCCAAGATAATGTCACCTCTACCTGATCCATTTTTTAATCTCAGGGATTTAAGTCATAAGAATTCAGAGAATGAGTTTTCAAAACCACCCAACTGAAGCGACAAATTGGAAGAACTCCTTAATAACAACTGCCTCCTGTGGAGTCACTACAAGCTCCAGCAGCTGCTCCTGAAAGGACCTAGACAAATACTCATGGCATGAGAAGAGATGTCTGACAAGCAATGTTCTAGCCAAGGGAGAATGTTAAATACTGCAGTTAATATGAACTTTCCTTTCTTAATTTTCTCTAGCGTTTGCTTTTCATGCATATAAAGACAAGCCTAGATGCACAGAAACCCTACTATGGTCCTTCCAAAAGCCTGCCTTCTGTAGCACACACAATTTGTTGGTCTGCCTCCTCTTTTCTTCATCCACAATGTTTTCTACCTGATTCAGGGACCTGGAATTTAATTTTCTGGCTCAGAAACACTTACGTAGGCACAGTTCCCAATGTCCTTGGCGAAGATTTTGAGGGGAATGCTCTTCGGGTAGTCCTTCTCTTTTTCTAGAGTGATGTATCTAATGAAATGCAACAATCCAAGACACTGTGTCAGATGGAATTCATGAATGATTCATTTTTAAAAAAATCAACCTATTTTGATAATATTGTTAATATACTTTTATGCTTTTTTGGAGTGAGCGTAAGGACATATGAAAGACTCAGCACAATCAGATGATATGACAAGCTGAAAGAGAATTTTCATCCAGGTCATTAGGCATGGACCCCAAAACAATGGGACATCCATGACAAGGTGTTGGAGGTATACCAGGTAAAGGTACCTCTGAGTGATGGTTTGCCCTTCCAGCCTTCCTTCCTCCTCTGAGCAGGTCTGCACCTTGCTGGGGAGTTCCTGACTACATACTACTACCATACAATGAATTCCCTTCTCATTTAGCTGCCTGGCGTGGTGTAAATCTTGTGTATCTTATGGGGCAGGGTGAGGGGAGGGAAAAAAGAAGGGAAGAACTTTGCTTCTAACTGATAAACCCATGTTGACCATTTTATTTGGTCAAAGGTAGGGATGATAACCAATTTTTGAGATTCTTTGAATAAAATCTTGCAATTATGAGGAATTAAAATGCACTCTGAAGGAATGACTACCTCCAATTGGCAGCCTGGAGACTACACAGAGAGAAGACATCAGCAACTCATTTCTTCCTAATGTGTTCTAATCTGTGACCCTTGTGTTTCCCTTCTTAGAAAGAAGTCCTTGTAATGAAAGAATGCTATTCACAGTATGTTCTAGTGGGTGCACAACCTGAACAATAGATTATTCTGCAGATAAATGTCAATTTCCATTAAAGGGAAGAAGGAGCATCATCAGGGTCCATCTCGAAGTAACATGCTTAGTTTCACCACAGGTTAATAACATTAAATATATGTGTGCTGGAAAAATACCTCTGAAGGAGAGAGAGCCATTTGTCCTTTTGTTCTGGAGAGCTGCAATCAAAGAAAATGGGAGAGAAATAAACCATAGAAAATACTGAGGCTGACATTTTTTAAAGCCTGCCAGTTCAGGTAACTGCATCAACAGCACGGCATCATGAACACAGCTGAACATGTAAGCTGCAGCTTCACATAAACCACGGAGGTTCAGGTAACTGCATCAACAGCCCGACGTCATGAACGCAGCTGTACATGCATGCTCTTCATGTAACCACTGAGGAGATGCTACAGGCATTTCAGCCCCCCTGGGGAAGACGACACAGTTCAGGATAGGGGTTTATTAAATCCGCTTAGGTGGATCTAAGGCAGATATGTTTTAATATGCTCTTTCACCAACGGTATCAGGTCGGGGGCAGGGAGGCTTGTTTGTTGGAAAGAATATCTAAGTTGAAAACAAAATATTTGGTTTTAAAATTTTATGTAAGCTAGATGATCATGGGCAGCCACTTACCCAGAGCCTCCGTATTCATACCTGTAAAATTGGGTTCATTATTCTCTGCAAGTGCTTTTTTCAGCTTAAGTTGTCATTCATAAAAATAAAAGTATGCTTAATATCGAGATCAAAGCAAGATTCGGCAGTTGGATGGAAGTGCCTTGGCCCAGAAACCAGTCTACTGTCAGAAAACATGTTCTTCATCTTATGCACAGGGTAAAATAGTAATTTAGTAGATTTTTTTCAAAGGAAACTTATTTTTAATTACTAAAACCTTTTGCTTAATATGAATGTATATACAATAAATATGTTTCTATTGCTACTGCTGAATTTGATTTTTAATTTTAAAATTTCAGCCGTTATTCTTATATGAGCCTGTCAGTCACTAACTTTAATAGTATTATTTCTAGTCTCTGTAACTGAAAACATTTTCTTGTTCCGGAAGAAATATTTAATACATATTTGTAATTTGTTTTAACTTTAGTGCTTAACTATCTTCATATAAGCAGTCTTTCAGGGCTGGCAGTCAGATGGCATAGTATGAACTCTTTCGTCATGGATCATAACATTTGCATAGGTGTGCATGCTTGTGTGAGTATGTGCCACATGCATATGGGTGCCCACAGAGGCTAGACAAGGCTGTTGGATCCCCTGGATAGTGTGAGTCTTGGGAAACTAATTTACACTTTTTAACCTGATAAATATGCTAATGATTACCACATCTCTATAGGAAGCAAATCAGAACGGAGCATACAAAAGTACTTTGACACATTATCTGCGTCACAAATAGCTATTTATTTAAAAAGATGAGAGTAAACAAATAATTCAAAACTACCCTTTATTCAAATTTAACTGTCAAGTTTGTAAACAGTGCTTCAGTGAAGGTGTTTTCAAAAAAATTCCTAGACGCTACGAATGGGGGGTTCCTAGACAAACCTTAGTCATTGAGAATGGGAGGGTTCCTAGACAAACCCTAGACACTGAGAACGGGAGGGTTCCTAGACAAACCCTAGACACTGAGAACGGAGGGGTTCCTAGACAAACCCTAGACACTAGGAATGAGAGGGTTCCTAGACAAACCCTAAACACTGAGAACGGAGGGGTTCCTAGACAAACCCTAGAC
>JAQHUG010000003.1:12249316-12305045 GCA_028555095.1 Dicrostonyx torquatus | reverse complement strand
AAAGACAAGATCTCCTGAGTAAATTGGGAGCATAGGGACATTGGAGGAGGGTAGAAGGGGGGAGGGGAGAGGCAGGGAGGCGAGCAGAAAAAAAAATGTAGAGCTCAATAAATATCAATAAAGAAAATAAAGAAATACCAAAAAAAAAAGAAACTCTCTTCGGCCTGCACAGGACAGAATATAGGTAGGTGGGAAAACTGAATGCTGGGAGGAAAGAAGGTGGAGTCAGGGAGAAGCCACATATCCCCACTGGAGACAGACGCCAGAACTTTACCTGGCAAGCCACAGCCTCATGGCAATACATAGATTAATGAAAATGGGTTAGTTTAGGATATAAGAGTTAGCCAGAAATAAGCTTAAGCTATTGCAAATAATATAGTTTCTGTGTGATTATTTCAGGAGTCTGGGCAGCTGAGAGACGAACAAGCAGTCTCTAACAATAGGAAGGGGCTAGAAAGATCACTCAGTGGTTGACAGCATGAATTCCTCTTGTTGGAAACCAAAGATTGGTTCCTAGTAACCATGATGGGAGGCTCATAACTGCCTATAATTCCAGCTCCAGTGTATCTGACACCTCTGACCACAGTAGGTATTTTACTCCTATGCACATACCCACATGTAGACATACACACATATGCATAAATAAAGAAATAGACATGAAGTTGGGAAGGGGATGTGAGTGGGGTAATCTGGTAGCAGCTGGAGGAATTGGGGATGAATGTGATCTAAAGACACTCAATTCATGTATGACATTATTCTGGGATAACGAAAAATTTTAAAAAATCATACAACAGAGCTAAATTGCTTTCATCCTATGAAGTACATATGTGGTTCAACATCTTCAAAAAATGTAATATACAGTACTAATAAGACATAAATCACATGGTCATCTCTATAGATTCATAAAACATATTAGAAAAAAGTTTAACAACCCTTTGTGATGAGTTATGAAGAAACTAGTAATAAATAGAATATAACTTAAATAATGAAAGCTAAATATGAAAAAATTCAGTGATCAATATTTTACTAAATGAGAGAAAACTGAGACCATTTTCCCTCAAATGTAGGGCACCTCCTCATTTGATTTTTATTCAGTATATGTAGTATTTTATGTCTTACATAGAACAATGAGAAAACAAAGATAGATAGAATAAAAGTTGCATTTGACAAGGTTCTATTCTTCAGAGATCCATGGCCTTTACTATAGAAGTTTTGGATGTGGTAAATATTTTCAGTAAGGTTGTAGGATACCAAAATTCATATACAATAACAAACCTGCTAAGAACAAAATAAATAAAAATAGCACATTCATAATAAACCTAACCAAGGAGATGAAAGACCTCTACAAGGAAAACTTCAATGTGCTGAGAAATAAAAGATGGAAAAACCTTCCATATTCCAGGGTTACTACTGTGAATATTGTTGATTCCAAAAAAGTAATATACAGACTCTGCAACATGCATCAAAATTCCAAAGACAGTTTTTAGCATAAATAGAGAAAACTGTAAATTTTTTATGGAAACACAAAAGACGGTAGAAATATGCAGAAAGAACACAGATGTGGGTGCTGCAAACCAATCTCAAGTCTTCTTCAACAGCCCTAGAGCTCTTAACCACTCCGCCAGAACTATCACATTATCTAACTTCAAAATATAGTATACAGTCACAGTGACAAGGTCAGCATGGCACTGGCACAAAGGCAGCCCAGTGGAACAAAACCTAAAGACATCATAAGATATCTTGCTGTTTTAAACGACCCCTTTACCTTCCATAAACCTAACCTATTTCATTACATCGTTACTCCTTCACTTTACTGTCACCAACACAGTAAATAAAACAATAGTACTCTTAAGATGGCCAGGCAAATGTTGGCTATCAATCTGTATTGAAAGTATAGTTAGTAAAAGGGGCAGCCAAAGAAACCCACAGAGCCAGGCAAAGAAACACACAGTATCTGAAACCAGAGCCAACTCTGCTCCTGATCAACAGAAATAAAACAAACCAATTCCTAAGCAGGAAACCAACCAAAATCTGAGCACCCTGACTGTGAACCCAGAGCCAGTAAAAGAAACACACCCTGGATCTAAGACCCGAGTCAGGGAAAGAAACACTTTATCCCTGAAACCAAAGCAAAGAAACATGTCCTGACTCTGAAACTAGTGTCAAAAAAATTTGTCCCTAGAATCAGTCAGTTAAAGAAATATGCCCTGGTCCTGGAATTAGAGCCAAAAGGTTAAAAAGGACCAGTGAAAGAAACACAGTTTGGCCTTTAATTCAGAGCCATCTCTGCCCCTGACCATCTAACTAATCCCTGAGCAGGGAAAACTAACCAATCCTAGAGCAGAAAAACTTCTTGCTGGGAAAACCTGCCCTTAAGAAGCCCTATTTAAATCCCTTTGTCTGTTCAGTTGCTAGCTATCCTTCGCCACCCAGGCAGAGACAGCCACTCTCCTGGACTCCTCCTTCCCAAATAAATCTCTTTCTCAAAAGAGTCTTGGGTGAAGATCTTCATTCACCAGTGCAGAATAGAACCTGGCTGGGACATCCTCTGGGGGATTGAGCTGAAAAACCTTGCTGGGACGTTTCCTTGTGGGGGGGCGGGTGTGCTGAACAAGGCAGAATAAAACAGAACAGAAGAACCTTGCTGGGACGCTCCCTTGAGGA
The DNA here is from genome assembly GCA_028555095.1 of Dicrostonyx torquatus. NCBI lineage: Eukaryota > Metazoa > Chordata > Mammalia > Rodentia > Cricetidae > Dicrostonyx > Dicrostonyx torquatus. Next base: position 12,302,381 of record JAQHUG010000003.1, on the reverse strand, counting down.
GGCTGAGCAAGACTAAGCAGAAAAAAAAGTATCAACTTTTTGCTAGAGCAGAGGAGATTGCTACATTTTAGCAGAGTGTTAGCAGAAGTAACATCTTGGGCCAAATAAGAAGCAGATAACTCAGCTAGGACATTCCCTTAAGGGGACAGAGCAGACCTCAGCTATAGTGGTTTTCCAGGAGAAGAGTGGTATTGCAATATCCTACAGAGGGACCATTCTCCACCTCATCCCAACTTCAAGTAGCCTGGCTTCCTGACAAGTTAGGACACCTTTCCTTCCAGGGCTGAGCTGCCCCTATTCCGGCTCCAGCATCCAGAGCTGTCCTATTGCAGCTCTATCCCTCCAGAACTGTCCTATTGGAACTCTAAGTATAGCCTGACTTCCTGATAAGTCAGGATGTCTTTGCAGCTCAAGAGCTGTAACATCCACACTCGCTTACAGAAAGTCCTGTAATTAGATATGAAAACAATAATATAACAGTAAAACATATAATTCACATGTTAAGGAGATGAAGAGTCAGAAAGTCATTCCGGACAACTATGTGGGAAGATAAAGGGTGAACAGAGGAAAGCACAAGGTTACATGTTTCACAGAAGAATCAGCAATTATTTCAGATCTTTTTCAATTCAAATCATTCAATATGATTTGTTTCTTATTTTCAATTATGATTATGTGTGTGTGTGTGTGTGTGTGTGTGTGTGTGTGTGTGTGTGTGTATGGGTGACAGTGCCCTAGGAAGGGAGGCATCAGATGGATCCCTTGAAACTGCAGTTACAGAGAGTTGTGAGCTACCTAATATGAGTGCTGGAGACCAAACCCAGGTCCTCTGAACAGCCAGAAGCACTCCTAACCACTCAGCCATTTCTCCAGCCTCCAGATTTCACATTTCTTGAGAAGGATGTTTGGCAATCAGTCAATGAGGAACCATCATATTAAAATCATCGTTCTCAAATGATCTTCCTCATGTTTAAATTATCAAAAGTTTAATCACAGTGACCACACAATGTTAAGTAATAGGTGATGTAGTTTCTATTTTACCAACTTTTAAGAAATGTTAGTAATAAGAGAACAGTAGAATTCTGAAATGATTGCTGATACATATTAAAGTGTGAAAAGCTCGGTTAAAAACCTGTGAAAAGCCGGGTGATGGTGGCGCACGCCTTTAATCCCAGCACTCAGGAGGCAGAGGCAGGCAGATGTCTGTGAGTTCAAGACCAGCCTGGTCTACAAGAGCTAGTTCCAGGACAGGCTCCAAAGCCACAGAGAAACCCTGTCTCAAAAAACCAAAAAAAAAAAAAAAAAAACCTGTGAAAATCACAGGTTAAAAGCTAGACAAAATAACAAGTGACAGTTCAACTGGAAATTTTTCAGTTATTCGTTACAAAGATGACAAAGCAGAAAAGCACACCTTGCACCTATGTTGGCAGAACTGAGCAAGCACACTGGTGGGCCTTGTTTATTTCCAGGCTCTGAAACTGTTAATACAACGCCATCAGATGCTTTCTCTGACCGGATAGCTCACAACGCTAAAGCAGTGCCCCCTCCATACACAGAAAGGAGGATGGATATTAAAAATACAGGATCACATAAAAGAGAAAAGATGTGGTCTTTGACTTAGGTGTATTTTGTTTAATTAATGAATTCCAGCTGCGTCCATTTTCTGCTATTGGCATGTGTTGTGGGAACTTCTTCAGCCATGGTCTTTAAGATACCATTCCGCTTATATGTGGTCTCATGTACTAGAAGTGCAGATTAAAAGCATGTATGGCCCCTTTTCTGCTGGATGTAGTTCCAGTTTGCAGCTCTCACTCAGAGCACTGTGGATCACTACTCTCACTGTGAGTTTATCTCCCAATAAATAAACCTTTGTTATACTCCATTCCAGGCTATTGTGGAGCTCTTTGGTACTGCCACAGTCATGATTTCACATTTCTTTATAATTGAATAAAATTCCACTGTGTATGTGTAGCAGTTTTCCTAATCCATATCTCCACTGAATGGACATCTCGCCTGGTTCCATTCTGAGCTATTCCCAAAAGTATAGCAACAAACATGGATGTACAAGTATCATTTTAGTAGACTGTGGGGATACATGCAAGAGTGGTAGAGATGGATTACATGGTGTGGTGGTTTGAATGAGAATAACTCCATATACTCATGCTTGAATACTTTTTCAGAAGACTCTTACCAGCCACCCCCTCCCAGTTTCCCCTCTCTGACCTTCCTCCCTCTCTTTCCCTCCTCCCATCTTTCTCTGTCACATGGTTGTGTCTTAAAATATGACCTCTCAGCTATTGTTCCAGCACTGTGCCTGCTTGCTGCCATGCTCCCTACAGTGATGGCCATGGATTCTAACACTCTAAAATTCTAAGCACCAAATAAACTCTTTTTTCAATAAGTTGCCTTGGTCATGGTGTCCTAGCACAGCAACATAAAAGTAACTCAGATTACATGGTCATTATATTTTTAAGGGTCTTATGTTTTGTTTTGTTTTTTAGAAGCTCCATACTTATTTCTATAGTGGCTGAATCAGTTCAAATTCCTAACAGCAGTGAATTGGGTGTTCACTGGAAATAAAATTTAGTTGTAGTCTATCAGTCAATGATTAGTTGTGAAGTCTGGACTGGGTAGGATTGGTAGAACTATATATGTGCAGTATAATTGGTTTAGTTATTTTTTTGGATTGGAATTTTAGTGTATGCTCCATGAAGCCACCGGGGTATTATTTGGTTTTTGTTTTGTTTTTGTCTATATTCACAATATTCCTAGAAATATCAGATCATAGGAAACACACACAGTAAATGTCAGCTAAATAAATTACAATGATGAGTGTTTATATTTATATAGTCTCATAAAACTCTCTCTGTCTGTCTCTCTGTCTGTCTCTGTCTCTCTGTGTTTGTGTGTGTGTGTGTGTGTGTGTGTGTGAGATCCTTGTCTCCTTGGGAGTATATCCTTGGCAGATATCGTAAAGGATAGTGGCTACAGAACAGTCTAAGAATGGGTGAGTCTAACAGAACAGACATCTGTTCTATCTGGTGTCTTGTAGAGTTCTTCGACACTGGCAACCATATGGCTAATAAAAGAGATCGTCCCCAGTTTTTCTAACTTATTCACTCTCAGATTGAACTGTTTTAACTTCTCCTGTCAGATAACACTTTCTAATATCCTAGTCTACTTTTACTATTTCTTATTCATGCTTCCCCTACTGGAATTTAAAATCCATGAAAGCAGAAATCTTACATTTATATACCCAAACACCTGGAAAAATGCCTGATAAATAATTGCCACTAAAATCTTTGTTAAATAAATGAACAACTGCTAGGTATTGTTTTAAAGGATGAATGAGTCAAATAAAAATGTACTTCTAGGACTCATAGTATATGAAGGCACCAAATATAATACAGACTGCACAGACCTAGTCCAAAAATCTGAAATCCAAAATACAATTGTATCTAAAATTCTCTTGTATCAAAAATACTCTTGTATTTTTGAGTGCCAAAGTGATACCAAAATGGGAAAGAGAAGACCACTCTCTGATTGTTCACTACTCCATGTGGTTGCTCACAGAGTAGAGTACTTCCCAGTTACTGAGAGGTCAGAAAAGAGCAAACTCTCCTGACTTACAGACAGACCATGGGAACAGATGTGAACAGGCACATCAACTCAAGGGCTAAAGGAAGGATGAAGTGCTCTTTGGCCAGCTTTTCAGAGTGCTTGGGTCTCCAGGCTTGGTCTGAGGATGGGTGGGAAATGCTGGCAGATCAGCCTTTTCTTCATGCCATTCTCATTAGATCTCAGTGAGGGGGGGCTACTTAGCAAGCCCACCTGCAGTAGCCTTTCACAAGCTCTACACAAAGATGGGGCTGTTATTTCCAGGAGCATAATCTTTCTGGACAAATATCCTGACCTCTCCCCGGTCCTTGGAATTGTAAGAGTTTACCCACATTTTCAATGACCTAGAAAACAAAACAGAAACTATTGCTCTATATCCTATGAATGCCTTGTGCTTGAGCACACTGGTCTCTTCGCCATCTACTCTTTCATGTCTATATGATGTGGGATGCCCCTCTGTATGCTGTGAATATGTTTTATTACCATTGGTTAATAAAGAAGCCAATTTGGCCAATAGTAAGACAGAATAGAGCTAGGCAGGAAATTCAAGCAAAGATAAAGCAAAAAAGAAAGTAGAGTCAACTAGCTGCCAGAGAAGCAAGATGTGTGTTAACAAGCCATGAGCCATGTGGTAAAATATAAACTAATAGAAATAGGTTGATTTAAGTTGTAAGAGCTAGTTAATAGTAAGCCTGAGCTAATATGTCAAAGTGTGTTATTAATATTAAATTTCTAAGTGTTTATTTTAAGAGGCTGTTGAACCAGGTGGTCTATTATGAGATAAATATTCAGACTCTCACCCTCAAATTTCCCCTTCATAAAATGAAAGGGCAGTGAAGAGATCTTATAAAAAAATACCTTAGAAAATCTTTCCGGTTACAAAAGATGAAAATCATACCTTTGTTTTCCTGGACTCATCTCTGTATTTTCAAGAGGCACCTTTGAACACTGGGCAGAAAGTCTGAAGTTCTTTTTTTATGACAACAACTGTCTTAGGGTCACTATTGCTGTGGTGAAAAACCATGACCAAAAGCAAGCTGGAAAGGAAAAGGTTATTTGGCTTATACTTCTACATCATAGTTCATCACTGAAGGAAGTCAGGACAGGAATTCAAACAGGGCAAGAACATGGGGGCAAGAGCTGATGCAGAGGCCATAGAGGGGTACTGCTTACTGGCTTGCTCAGCCTGCTTTCTTATAGAATCCAGAAACACCAGCCCACAGGTGAAACTGCCCACAGTGGGCTGGACCCTCCCATACCAATTACTAAGAAAATGCCCTACAGGTATGCCTACACTCTGATCTTATGGAGGCATTTTCTCACTTGAGGCTCCTTCCTCTCAGATGACTCTAGCTTGTGTCAAGCTGGCATAAAACTATCCAGCACAAGTTAATAATGTGGGATTTGAGTCAGAATTTAAATCCTGGCCCTGGCATTTACTAACTTGTTCATTCTAACCCTTAAATTGAGTTATATGCTTTCTTTTCTACAGATTAGGATAATTAATGAGTATTTAATGTCTACTGAGGTTAAAATAAAGAGATATACTTACAGAACTTGGCACATACAATGGCATAAGAAGTTAAGTTACTGACATTGAAAAATCATGTGAAATGTCAAAATTTCTTTTGCCATATTAACATGAAACATAGTACATGTTGTAATATCAACTTGGAAACTGAGATTACAAAGAAGAAAAAAAAAACACCTTAATAAAGAATATGAAGTCCCCTTGGCCAGGTGAGACAACCTGAAATTAATGTGAGCCCTGAATGTAAAATTATACTATATCATCCATAGAACAGTTTTATACTGGAAATTCTCTACTCCAGACTTTTGATGTTCAGTTCAGAAGTGTGCACAGTTTCAACACAGATATGTCAGGGCACACTGTGATGACTGACATAGCTATAGCAGGGCATTCCACTACAAAGTCACCCCATTCTCTCAGTGTTTGCTGGACCTTAAGAAACAGAGCTGACTTTCATCTTATTTTCCTGTCTTCATCTATTTACCTTTTAATAAAAAAACAGATAATTCCTAAGTCCAAAAAGAATTAGTCCATTTCAGTGACCAGGTGCACAAACATAGCCTTAAACTAATTTTTATATAATAAATAAAGAACATGTGTTTACGTAAAAGATAAGAGGGAAAACACTGGGACAAAATCAGTAGTACAAGAAATTTATACTCAGAATTTAACTGAAAAATGCCCTTTAAAGACAGTGAATGAAATTTGCAAATTAGTGAATTTGACTTCTTAAAGTCATTATTATGATATGCAAATGTTAACTGAAGACAGAGTACAGTTTAAGAAAATTTCAGTAACTCTCATAATTAATGCATAGAAAAATACCTTATTAATATGTATAAAATATACATTCTAATATATAATAAAATTAATTCAACACTAATTTTTTATAAACATGACTACATATTTCAATATTAAATGGATAAGATTATTATGAAGCAAAACATGGCTATGAAATGGAAAAAACTCCTTAACTATATAACACACTATAGCTTACTAAAAAAGAAATAGTCCAGATATTCTTGATACAGAAACTTAATGCAACCACAGACTTCCATAACACATGTACATACAATCCAGACTTCTAGGTCCACATATCTTCAAAGGTGAATTCTATCAAACATTTAAGAAAGATAACAACCTTCTTTCTACATAAATGCTCCCAGAAAATTGAAATAAAAAGAATATTTCCCAAGTTATTTACAAATCTATCATTATTTTGATATTAAAGCCAAAGACAGTACCAGCAAAGAAAACAACAGATCAGTATCTTTTAGAATACAGACCTAAAACATTAAAAGTACTCATCAGATTGAATTCAACAGTAAGTCACGTAAATGGTATTATATCATGATATAGCAAGGTTTTGTTCATGTAGGGCTATTTTCACATAAAACCAAATAATCTATGAGGTAACAAAAGGAAATTAGAAGACCTTTCAGATGGTGAAGCTTACAATGCATCTGACAGAGCTGGACATTCATCACAAGCATTCTAGGAGTGGCAGGGATGCCTTCCGTCTCCTCTCCCTTCCAGGGAGGAGAGGAAGATGTTTACTAACACCAGTCTCTCCACTGCACCGTGGATTCTGACTTGAGACAGAAGACGTTCAGATCAGTGGGAGCAGAATGGGGTTCTGTTCATGGGTGGCACAGTTAGTCTATGTAGAGTTCCATGGAAGTCACAAAAAACTAACTCAAGCTAATAAATGAGTTTATAAATACATTAGAATAAGAGCAATATAAAAAGTCAGGTATATTTCTGTATATAGACAATAAACATTGAAAAATGAAGTAAAAAAATGTTAATTTTTGCCCACATTACTATCAGTGAAAAGCTAAAACTCTTCTCAGTAACAATCTTACCAAAATTGACAAACATTTACATGAATGAGCACAGGTTCTAAAATAATCAACAAGAAATAGGAAAAAGAAAGTAAAACACAGTTTAAAAAACACAGCAGTGAAGTTGAGGGACTTGGAACCGACCCTTGAAATATCTCAAGGCTCTTATTACTGGGATAGGTGTGATATTAGCAAGAGTAGTACGGAGTACAGGAGTTATGCCCTAGATAAAGTAAAATGACTGTGTGACCAAGGAGAAAAGGAAACCAACAGGGAGAAGGAACTCTCTTAAAAAGAGTGGTGAAAGTCACTGAATAACCATATGCAATAAACTAAAATATGACCCTCATTTCATATGATATGTAAAAACAATCCAAAGTGGATTATAGTCATAAATGTAAACTTTTCTAAAATAATGCACAAGAAATGCAAAAAGAAATGACAGAATATAGCACAAAGGTATAAAAGAAACAAGCAGTAAGCAGGACTTCATTAAAATTTAAAATCTGGCTCTTTGAAGTAAGTAGTTATGAGGGAAAAAATAATCAGCTCTATATTTGGATAAAAAAATTCAGAAAGCATATGCCAAGCAAACGATTGGTATATAGGAAACTGCATGGAACTTATGAAAATAGTTCATAAGAATTGTATAACTGATCACATTCCAATGATGTCTTAAGATGTGGCTGGCATGAGTGAGGAACTTAATCTATAGTATTTCAGTTGATTATATTGTCAGTGGTGGCCATTATACTGGATAGTATTTGGAGCACATAAATAACACTTAAAACACAAAAACAATCCAAACAATTCAACAAAAATTAAAATCAAGGTATGTAACCTAGCATTCTACCAAATAAGATACAGATATTAAATAAGCTGATGAGAAGATGCTCAATACTACGAATAACCAGAGAAATAAAAATCTATGAGAGATAAAATGACATAACACACAAGAATGCTCAATATTAAAAAGCTTGATCATATCTAGTGCTGCCAGTGCTGGCAAAGATAGGTACATATGTGGCTACTGGGAAAATCAAATGGTACAGTCATTATGTTTGCTTTTCTGAGTGTGTGTGTATGTGTGTGTGACACACACATATACCCATAGGAATATATATGTTCATGCCATGGGAAGGAAGTGGAGGTAAGAGTACAACTTTCCAGAGTTAGTTCTTTCCTTCTACCACATGGATTGCAGGGATCAAACTCAGATCGTTAGACTTGGTGGCAAGTGTCTTTACTGACCATGCCATTTTTCAGGCCCAAGCAAAACCACTTTGGGAAATAAGTTGACAGTTTCTTAATGCATACATCTAAGTTACAATACAGATATTAAACTTATTGATACTTACCTGAAAATAAAAACAAAATGGAATGCACATACATGGAAATACTGGTACATGAATGTACAAAGCAACTTTAACTGGTACATGCTAGAAATACCTCTACTGTCTACCAGCAAATTAAAAGGCATAAGCAATGGTGAACTCAGACTCCACTATTACTCAGCAGTAAAAAGTAATACAGTATTTTTTAAATTATAAACTGTCTGGCCTATTATCTTAGGCTTATTATTAACTAGCTCTTACAACATAAATTAACGCATAATTCTTGTCTATGTTTAGCCATGTGGCTTGGTAACTTTCTCAGTGAGGCATTCTCATCTTGTTTCTTATGTGTCTGACCTGACTATTGAGTACATTTCTGCCTTTCTTCTTCCTAGAATGCTCTTAGTCTGGTTGCCCAACCTATACTTTCCGCCTGACTACTGGCCAAACAGTATTTTATTAAACCAATATGAGTGACAAATCTTTACAGGGTACAAAAGCATTTTCCCACAGCAGTTTCCCCTTTTTACTTTTTTTAAAAAAGTATTTTATTAAAGTCTCAAAAACAGAAATGAAACTCTGTGACATTGCACCAATCACTGACTGCCTAAGTGTTGGTGGAGGAATCATGAGAGGACGAGTACAAAGGTACATGTCCAACCTATGTAGGTCATGTAATTAGTTGTTTATTATCTGACTCTGGTGTTGGATTCATGTTTTTATAACAAATTAAAATTCATCACATTGCAGGCTGTGCGTGCTTCATTACATAAGTTACTTAAATTTTAAATAAACCAATGAAGCCCAAAGAACACAGCAGAGAAGAGCAGCAAAGCTAAAACCTGGTTCTTAGAAAATAAAAATAAAACGCCTTTAGCTTAATAAAGAGCACAAGAGATTATCAATATCAGAAATGAAAAGGGTATAATTGCTATTTTTTCACACTTTAAAAACATCAATGTGAAAATGTTCAACATCCTTAGCCATCAGAGAAATGCAAATCAAAACAACCCTGAGATTCCGTCTTAAACCTGTAAGAATGGCCAAGATCAAAAACACTGATGACAGCTTATGCTGGATAGGATACAGGGTAAAGGCAACACTCCTCCAGTGCTGGTGGGAGTGCAAACTTGTACAGCTGCTTTGGAAATAAGTATGGCTATTTGTCAGAAAATTAGGAAACAACCTACCTCAAGACCCAGAAATACCACTTTTGGGTATTTCTCAATCATACCACAATGGAATGCATTCAACTATGTTCATATCAGCATTATTTGGCATAGACAGAACCTGAAAACAACCTAAAGGCCCTCTCACCTAAAAAAAAAAAAAACCAGATGAAGAAGATGTGGTACATTTACAAATTGGAGTACTACACAGCTGAAGAAAATAATGTCATCTTGAAATTTGCAGGCAAATGGATGGATCTAGAAAACATCATATTGAGTGAGGTAACCCAGACCCAGAAATACAAATATAATATGTACTCACTCATAACTCGCTTTTAGTTATAAAGCAATGAGCCTACAATTCACAATCCCAGAGAACCTAGACAACAAAGATGACCCTAGAAGAGACATACATGGATGTAATCTACATGGGAAGTAGAAAAAGACAAGATCTCCTGAGTAAATTGGGAGTGTGGGGATCATGGGAGAGGGCAGAAGTGGAGGGGAGGAAGGGAATGGTGTACAATATATAGTACAATAAAACCAATAAAAAAAATCAAGGCATATTTTGCTTAAAAAATAAAATATTATGATTAAATTGGTGACAAGGGTGAAATGGACATATCCCTTGTAAGGCACAAATTACCGAAAACAACTCAGAAAAGGCAATGAATGCTTAAATAACTCTGCATATTAGCTATTAAATAAATTAACATAGTAATTCATGATGTTTTCGGACAATAACCCTTACATAACATCACTGATAAATTCTACTGAACATTTTCTGACGAAATAGTAGTGTTTCCCTTTATTCTCAGTTAGAAAGGGGAGGTGGCTTCTTTCCTTGGGGGTCTCCCCACAGGGCTGATACTGCATGACTTTCCTCACAAACCCCCAAATCAAATCAGGGAAGAGTCTGAAAGCAATAGAGATTGGAGATCAGTCTTTATAACCTCATTTTATGGCAACACCACTTTCTGCTAAAAACCTACTGGTTACACAGTGCAATTCTGATGTAGTGATGGAATCAGACAAGCCTGTGACCAAGAGGCATAAGTCACTGGGTAGGGGCACTATAGAAACTGGCTGACAAAAACAGACCAGAGACCCCACAGAAACAAATGTTCAGCCTTTTCCTTGAGAGACATTACTACTTATTTCTCACTAGTCAACACACACTCAGAGATTTTTAAGAGGTGTCCAAATGTATTAAAGGAAATAAGTTAAGTAAAAATGATTTTATACATTTGAATTAAACATTTCTAAAGTTATTTAAAAGTTAAGTTAAAAAAGTTTTATATATAAATAGGAGAGATGCAAGAACCATACGCACCATTTCTATTCTGTATGTTACTGAGTTACTGGAGAGAGAGAGGGGATACATACGTGTATGCACATGCCCACATGTATGTATGTGGAGGTCAGAGGTTAGGGTTAGCTATCTAACCCTACCTTCTTTATGAGACAACATCTCTCACTGAGCCCAGGGCTCATCAACTCAGCTATACTAGCTAACCAGCAAGCGCCAGGGATCCCTTTGTCTTCACCTCCCAGAGCTGGGATTACAAATGTTTGGTATTGAATATGGATTACAAAGTTACCAACTGAGCTACCTCCCCAGCCAATCATTTGGACTTTTAAAACTTTAAAGAGGTAAGGTCACCTCCATGTGCCTGTTACCACAGTGCTGCAGGGAGTAGGGGTGTAGGGCAGAGACAGGTGGATCACGGAGGCTTGCTGGCTATCAGCCTAGTTCCAGTTCCAGTGAGAGACCCTACCTGTCTCAAGGGATTAAGATTGAGAGCAATAGAGCTGGAAACTCTTATGTCCTCTTCTGATCTGCACTTTCATGCACAGGTGTGTGCACCCATATACATATGCATACATTACACACAGAAGAGAGAGAGAGAGAGAGAGAGAGAGAGAGAGAGAGAGAGAGAGAGAGAGAGAGAGAGAGAGAGATTGAGATTCTTTGAGACAGTCTTGCTTTACTCTTCTGGAGCACACTATGCAGACCAAGCTGGCCTCACCTCACAGGGATGTGCCTGCCTTTGCTCTTGAGTGTGCATCACTACATTTGGCAACACAGAGAAATTTTAAAACCAAAAGCTGTAGAATTAGAGGCTGGTTAGAAAGAACATGAAAGACTCAGTCAACTAACTCCCTCTGACCTTTAATCCTTTTATATAATTGATGATAAGGAGAAGCCTTAAGCATAGAAAGAACAGGTAGATCTACCAGGGTTAAGTTGGGCAGGGCATTAGAATCTATTAGCTGTGTTTCTTATAGTAGGAACGATGAACAGAACCAGTGGCATCGGCCCCTAACAGCAGACTGTTGGGAGCCAGGCCAACCCAAGACTTTCTCAAAGGCCCTGATGAAAGGACAAAGGGAATGCTAGTTCTGTGTGCCCTTGCCCAGGAGCAGATTTGGCAAGGGCTGGTCTGGAGGTGGGGCCAAGGCCTTGAAGGAGTTAAGATCACAAGTCCCAGGAACTCCTGCTTTCTGCCCTGGCTATCAGGCAACTGTGTCTGAGGTATCCTGTGTTCTCTTTGCCAACATTGTTTGATTTAGCTTTCTGCTGACCTTGGCCCACTTTCCCCTTAGAAATGGTATCTAATATATTGTACTTCCTAACAAACTTGCATGGCATAAGCTGGTGTTTATGGAAGATATCCTGGTCCCAGCTCTCTGACCTCTTTATTTCTCATCCCTGGTCTTCTCCCTTGACATCTTCCTGTTTGAGACCCTTATTCATGTGGGTTTTGGTCAGAGGACATAATAAATAGGCAATCACAGAATAAACATATATTTAATTACTCAAGAATTGTCATTCCTATCAGGATTTTTCCCAGTACTGACCATTCTACACTTTCTCAGGAAGTCATGGGCTCTTACTCAGCTAGACAAGAAAGGAATTATGTATTGAATTCAACTAATGTTTATGCACTGAACATACAGATTTTGAAGAGTATAAAATATGGTTCCATCACTCAGTCAAATTGGAAAGACAAACTCTATAGCTTTATCAGCTACTAAGACATGTGGCTGTGGACTAAACGGGTTTATATATGTCGAGAAGTGTATTTAACAAAAGCTTATGTTGCATGTATTATAATAGCTATGTTAATAAGTTTTACAGATAAAGACAGTAAAGCTCAAAGAGGAGGAAGAGCTTGCCAAATTCAGAGCTCAAGCCCATGAAAATAGCCAAGATTTCACTTATTTTAAATCTGTAATGTAAAGCCTCTCAGTCACAGCAACTACTTTCTTTCTTTCCGTTATTTCTTGGCTTCCTTTGGTTTTGTTCACAGTTCTAAAGGAAAATCAATCATACACTGCCAAAAGTATTCTAGAGAACTTTAGCTCTCAGCTTTACAAGGTAGAGAAGTATGCAGTCCAATACGGCAATGACACCCTAGCACAGTGTGCTATCTTTGTGGACAGGACAAAGATTATAACTCAACATCCTCTAGGTAGGCTGTGCTCTGCTGGTGCCAAAAGGAAAGATAAAACCGAGTCATAACTGAAATGAGCAAATCAAGTCAAGCTGGAATGAAGAAAGCATATGCATCTGCCATTCTTTGAGAACAAAAATAAACCAGTTCCACCCTGTCAAAGCCCACTAGAACATGAAGGGCTTATCAAAACCTTCTAGGATTTCCCCAGATTATGCCACAAGAAACGCACACTGCTCCAGGAACAGATACATCTGATCATTTCTGAAGAACAGAAAGTGTTAACCTGGGAGACTCATTCCAACAGCATGTCAGTTCACAGCTCTCCATTTTCCGGCTGTGAATGCAATCTGACCAGCCAATTCCTTTTAAAATACCCACCTCTGCCTTAGTCTTTATTATTTCTTTCCATCTGCTGGTGTGGGAAATCCTTCTTTATACGTGTTGCTTTTATTGGCTAATGAATAAAGAAACTACTTTGGCCTGTGATAGGGCAGAGTAGAGCTAGGCAGGAAAACTAAACTAAATGCTGGGAGAAAGAAGGTGGAGTCAGTGGGAAGCCATGTAGCTGCAGAGGAGACAGATGCTGGAACTTTGCCTGGCAAGCCACAGTCTCATGGCAATACACAGATTAATAGAAATGGGTTAATTTAGGATATAAGAGCTAGCCAGAAATATGCTCAAGCTACTGGGAAAGGAATAATTTAATTAATATAATTTCTGAGTGATTATTTCTGGTCTGGGGCAGCCAGGAACGAACGAACAGTCTCTGTCTACAATCTGCCATATTTGAGTCTGGCTTCTTGTTTCCATAAGTTGCTGCTTCTTCTCTTTCTCCTCTTCTGCTTCTCCATCTCTACTTCCTCCTCTTCCTCTTCTTTTTTCAGGTGAGCGCCTGTGGCTATACAGTTCTTTCAGGAATTTTTCTGGCTATACACCAGTTCTGATAGGTCGTGCTATCGTTTTCATTTGCTTTCAAAAGTTTTAAAATTTCTTTCTAGATTTCTCAATGACTCATTCTTTGTTCAAAAGTATACTCTTCAGATTCCAAAGATTTGCATAAGTTTTGTGACTTTTGCTTACTACAGATTTGTAGTTTTACTCTATGATGGTCTGATAAGATACAAGGAATTATTTTAACATTTTTGTATTTGCTAAAGATTGCTTTTGTGGTTTTTAATGTAACTATTTTAGAGAAGGTTTCATGGGCCACTGGCAAGAATGTGTATCCCCTAACTGTTAAGGGAATATTCTCTAGACATGTGTGCAATCCAGTCCATCTATGGTATGTTAGCTCTGGAGTGTCTGTGCTCAGTCTTAATTTGGAAGACTGATGTAAAGATGAGCGTTGGGTACTGGAATTCTCACTATTACCATACTGGAACCTATCTGACCTCTCATGCCTTTCAGTATTCCTTTTATTAAATTGGGTATGCTGACATGTGATCTAAAAAATGTTAAAAGTTGCTTATATGCACTCTTGGTGATTTGTTTCCTTTTATTAAATAAAACGCAGTGGCCTTTCACTACCTGATTCATGATGGCTAGGAGCCTAATTCACTCAAAATGACAGTTGCCACACCAGCTTATTAATGGCTACAATGCACTTGGTACACTGCCTACCATGCTTTGACTCCCAGTTTTTCAATGACTTTATCAGTGAGGTGTCTTGTATTGGAGACAAGAGAGAGTTGGATCTTGTTTTTATAATTTAAACTGTTTGTGTTTATCTTTTAACTGATGAGTGGTGGCTATTTGCCCTCAAGGTGATTATTGAGCGGGCCCTGCTATTTCCTACAGTCTCTGTGTTGGATGTGTTGGTTGGATTGCCAGTAGCTCTCGTCTTCCTGACCTGTTAGTACCCAGAGCTTTCTGTCTCACTGTGTTGAACAGGATGATTCCGTCCTGGCTCTCCTTTGTTATCCCTTTCACGAAATTATGTTTTCCTATGCTCTGTTAGCAAAAACTGCCTTTTATTCTTCTGTGTGTAGCATTGCTTTAAGTACATTCTGCAGTATTGGTTTGGCTGTGATGAAGCACCTTAACTTGTATTTACCTTCTGTTACATTCCCATGTCTTCTCAGTTTTAAGTAGTGACCTTGCTGGATATAGAGGTCTTAGTTGGCAGCCACTTACTTTCAGGGCTAGAAATAATGATTTCCTGATGAATGAGACCTCTAAGGAGAGGTGTCTGCTATCTGCCATTTCTGCCTCTGTATGTGACTTGGTGTTTCTCCTTTACAGCTTCTTATTGTTGTTTCTTGCTTGGTGTTTTGAGATTTCAATCATGATACATGGTAGAGAGATTCTCCTCTCCTTGTGCCTAATGTGGGTTCAAAATGCCTCTTGTGTTTGGATATCTACTTTTTCCTTTGTAGGTTTTCGAAATTTCCTTCTAAAATTTAATGGAATAAACTAATTGATGTCTCTAGATGTTATCTCAATATTTTCTTCTCAGGAGTTATTGGTTTGTTCTCTTGAATCTGTTCCAAAGATATTGGAAGCCTGGTCATGTTCATCAGGTTTTGTCTTCATACACCTTAGAGTGGATTGTTGTCTTGACCTCATCCTCTACCCTGAAATCTCTTCCTCCTCCTCTTCCTCCTCTTCCTCCTCCTCCTCCACTTTTTCTTTTTCTTCTTCTTCTTCTTCTTCTTCTTCTTCTTCTTCTTCTTCTTCTTCTTCTTCTTCTTCTTTTCTTCTTCCTTTTCCTTTTCCTCTTCCTCCTCCTCCTCTTCCTCTTTCCCTTCTCCTTCTCCTCCTTCTTTTTTTAAGAAAAATTTCTTTACTGATTCTTTGGGAATTTCACAACAGGCACTCCAATTCTGCCTACCTCACAGTCCCCTTAATCTTCCCCTCACTCCTTCAGTGCCCCCTCAAAAGACAATTTAAAAACATCAACCAAAATAAAAGAAAAATAAGCAAGAAAATAAGCAAACAAAATCAAAAACATAACAAACAAACAAAACCCTCTTCGACTCTCCTTTCCTGGCTCTTGAACACCTCTTCATGTCCTAGTGGTACTGACAGTGGTTATGTTACACAGTATACACCTTTCTGTCCAATCAGCTTCACTAACAAATGTTCATTGCAATGAGTCATCGGTCTGTTTCAAAGCCTCTGGTTTCTGGTATATCCTCACCACTGGATCCTAACTGAAACTCCTCTGGGATATCCCACAACCATCCCAAATCGTGGAGATCCTAAGGTTATCATTCCACAGGACCAATGCCTTCATGAGCTCCAGCAGGTCCTATATGGGTTAACTGTTAGGTTGGGCCAAGCCAAGGTTGGTAGCTGAGTTGGTGAGTTTGGGCTATTGGAGTCACCTGCTTCAGGTAAGGGGGCAGAGCCAGCTCCTCTACACCCATGCCATCAGGGTCAGTTCTCCCTTGCCTGTGATGAGGGGTAGGAACATCTCTCCACAGTGCAAGGGCCACCTCCCTTGCTGCAGTGTCCAGCCAGAGGCAGAGATAGCTTTCCCAGAGCCAGCAAAGGTTGGGGCAGCATGGCCCTCTGATTTTATTATAAATAGTTCCTATGCCCCTGAGATGACACAAGCCAAAGACATCAACAAAGATACCAGCTGCAGCTCAACCATGAACCCTCATAGATATGGCCCTCAGCAGAAGCTCAGCCTGGACAACAGATCCGGATGGCTCTGGTGACAGCATGGTTCCCGTACACTAACAAAGGCCACAGGTTGCGGCCCCAACCTTGGGCTTTCCTGTGATCTTTGGTTGCAACATGGGCTTTGGACTCCAACACAGACCCCCAGCCATGTAGAACCACGGACACAGACAGGGTCCTTGGCAGCAGCTGGGTCTAGATGTCACTATTGCCCCAGGTGGCAGGGCAGGCCATTGAGCTCAGCAAGGGCCCAGCAGCAGTGTGGCCCTTATACAAAAGCATGGCACCAGGCTTCAAGCATCCACTTGGCCTTCAATGGTAACAGGAAGCTCAGACATCATCACAGACCCTGGCTGCAGCCGGGCCATGCTTCTTGGTTTCTGAATGATGCTTTCTGTGGGTTTTTTTTTTTTTGGTTTGCTTTATCTGATGATTCTTTCATTTCCAGAACTTGTTTACACAGGTTCTTTTCTCTCAATTTCCTTTCTGACTTTTCGTCCATTTCTTTGAATTTCTCCTCTCAGAGCAGTTCATTGTCTGTGGTACCATCTTTCCTAAGTCCCGATTTGATTTCATGTATCTACCCGGGTCCTTTCTACAGTCATCAGTCCTTCTTAAAAGCAGGACTCTGAGCTCCTCCTGAGACTTTAGTTAGCTAACTAGCTTCAGGTTTTGGTGTTTAGAGGTGGTGAGTTTGTGGAGCTGCCATGGTAGATTACCACCTTGCTTGGTGTGTTTTGTGTATCTGTTAGGAGGATGCGTCCTGAGATTTCTTATCCTTCTCTGTTTGTCTGGTTTATCCTGGGTCCTCCTGGGGAGCTGTCTTCACTTGGAGTTGTCACTGCTTTTTAGGAAGAAGACCTTGGCAATGACAAAGGATCTGACAGCAGTTACCGTGTTAACGTGCAGTAGGAGACATGTGTACTTCTCGAGTGTCTCCAACGAGGTTCAGAGACAATGACAGCAGGATACTGGTACTGATTAGGGAAAATGCAATTTATAGTATTTATTTTAGAGCTAAGACTATTAACAGTGAACTGGTAAGATGAATTGGCAATGAGAAAATGGGAGAGAGAGAATGAGATGGAAGAATATAATATAGGTATAATGTATAATGTGTCACAAAATACGTAAGGAAACATTTTTGAGTAAGTATAGAAAAAGGACATTCATAAGCACTTTCTGGTGAATACAAGTTTAAAACATAACAGAACAATTAAAATAAGAAAGTAAGAAAAATTAAATGATAAAAGTAAGCAATTAAATCAAATAGAAGGCACTGTGACTGCAGATGGAAAGAGAAGGTTCCTGTCTACCCTTGGCTGTCTTTCCTGTCAGAATCCACGGGTTGGAGGAGAGAAGAGAGCCTTAGTAATTCTGACACATTGTGTTGATGTGTCCTTCCTGATGAGAAGGGCTTCTGTGGCCAAGTCTGCCTCTGCTAGAATCCCCTATGGAGTTCCCTCATTGCTTCTGAGGTTTTGGGGATTGTTCTTCCATGCACAGAGCTTCCTATGAGGCTCTGAGAGGGCGGAGAAGGCCTGGCTGACTGAGCTTACTTTTGTCAAGCCTGTCAGCACATCGTGGTCCACAGCACTCTTCAGTGATCCTAGACCAACGGTCAGGGAGGTGCACTTCTCTCTGGTGAGGATCTCCTTCCTGGGAGTCAGGCTCCTAGGCCAAATTTTGGTTGTGTCTGCACTGCCTACCATGCTTCCACCCCCTCTTTCTGCAGGCTGTAGTCGCTATCTGGCAGCACTTAGGCCTCTCTTGCCTGTGAGAGTACTTCCTGGGTAGCTACAGCTGACTCTAGCTAAGCTCAAGTAGTGTGGTGCAACTGGGCACTGGAGCTGGAAAGGTCCAATTAGACTTTATCTGTTTTCTTAAACAAACAATCATCAATAACACCCTAATTTATTTTCCTCTGCACTGATGTGGCTTCTGATCTGCCATTTACCTGTTTATTTCTATTTGTTTTTAATCTACTAAACAGGATGCCCCTTTATTATATGGATCATCTATTTTATATAAACACACATACATCTATTTTAATTTCTTTTATAATGTAAAATGACATGTAAATGTAATTGTAAAATATTAATCAGAACCTTGATAACAATAAAAAGGAAGACCAGAGTGCAATTAATAAATCATGCTCTTCGGTATGGACACGCTCAGGCGTGACTATACTAAAGCACAACTAGGGTTCAAATGTTTACATCTACTTATAATGTATGTATTTACGTATAAGAACAATAGGCTAAGCAAACCTCTAATGAGACGAATACCCCAAATGTGGTACTACCAAGTGATTTTCAAAATGGTTCAAAAGAGTACAAAGTGTAATTATCTCCTGCTGTGCAACACAGCTGCATTTCTGGAAAATGTAGTATCAGTTAAAGTGAATAAAACATTGTGTCTCTATATAAAACATTCAGATCATAGGTAGGAACAACATACACAATTTTTCTCTCCATAAATACGCTGTGTGGGGGACATTCAAAAGGGACACGAGCACTAGACTCCACTTTGCTGGATGCCTTCTGTCTTTCACCCTCTGTGCTTTCTGCCCTCTGCATTTTTTTCAGAAAAGCCAACCCTCCACACAATTCCAAAGTGCCCCCTAGAGGTTAGTACCATCAGGGAGCTGATATGTTTGTAAGTTTCAGTACAAAGTTATAGAAATGCCTGCCTGGGCTTGAAGACAATGTCTATCTACTGATGACGCTGAACTCAAGGCCATTTTTTTTTTTTTAGCTGAGATCGCTACTACACTTCGAACCCACAAGTGTCCAGTAACAGATTTCATTTAAAACCCTGTGAAAGGTTATCTTTGTATGCAGAAACTAGAGAGAGCTATACTGAGAATTGCATTCCTCTCTGTTTCCACTTCCCCTAAAAGACCCGCTCCTGTGTTTCCTAGGTACCAGGACCAAACCGTGAAGATGAGGCCATTTCCTTTTATCCACACTAACACAGAAGCATATTAAAGCAAATATTTAAAGTCACGAGTGACACTGAAGTACTCTACTGCATTTCTGTTTTGAAGAGCATCTTCCTAATTAAATTGTGATTAGGTGCCCACTGAATAAAGTAGTTTATCTTTCTTTACTAACCCAATGACTACAGTGTATGCATTTACGGCGCAAGTCAAAAAGGACTTAGTTTGAGAATTGAGAAAAAAAGTGACCTAAGTATTTTGAATATTTCATTAAATATGATTGGAAGTTTATCTTTTTCACAAAACCCTGTTATGACCATATAGATGCTTTGTTAAGTTAGCACACCACTTGTGAAAGCAGCATGGTTACAGTTAGACCCTCACTTTGAATACAGGCTACAGAGATTCTCTTTACACGGATTTATGGTTTAGCAGAAAGTCATCATAATTGTATTTCAAAGAAAACAATGGCTGTGAGTTAAAATGTCATTTTTAAAAATGAATGAATTAGGGACCCAAGAAGATGGATAACTGGATAAAATGATTCCTGGACAAGCACGAGGGCCTGAATTCAGCTCCCCAGCACTCACATAAAAAGCTGGTGGCAGTGGCAGCCTGCATGCAATCCCAGGGATGGGAGGCAGAGACAGGGCATCTGTGAGGCGGGACACAATGGCTAGTGAGACCAGCTGCCTTGGCAAATTCTGGGCTCAGAGACTCTGCCACAGTAAACAGAGTGACTGAGGCAGATACCTCGTATAAACCTCTGGCCTCCACACCTCCACACTCATGCACACAAATGTACCTATACCCACATGTGAGACACACACACACACACACACACACACACACACACACACAGAACAAAACCCCAAACCTCAAATTAGTGATTAAATAGAAATTAAATTTGTACACATTATAAAAGACTTAAAATCCTCCTGGAAAAGTAATTAGATTTAATAAGTAAAATGGCCATTTTTAATATTTAGCCTAGCTTTCCAGTTCAAATTTTACTAACTTACAGTACTGTCTATAAGAACCTCTTAAAGAAAATAACCTTAATATAGTTTATTTACTCACAATTGTAATTGATAAAAAAAAATTACCTCATTCATGGATAGGTTCTACCTTGTAGTAAACAGTAAGCAAATTTTGGGGTACAATGTAAACATTCCATTGTCAATACTGGGATTTCTAATTTTTCCAAATAGACTCTGACCCTCCATACTTGCGAGCTGTGTGGTGTGAAAGTCACTCTGTTTGGTTTCCAAGCAACCAGGTAGGCGCTTTACCTCTAAAACTATCTATGTCTTATTAAGTAACTCCACAGGTCATAGTTTATCATCAAGCAGAAATTGTGGATGCTGATAAACAACCCTCAGACCTACAGAAAGATGACCTGACAACCTTGTCAATGACTCAAAGCCTTCAGCACGGCGGAGCTGTAAATGTGAAGCCTTGTACTCACCTGGTATTCGGCCGCTTCTGCAAGGCCTTGTCCAGGATAAGGGACGGGGCACTCCTCCTCCTTTCTGCTAGTGTTTTCATTTTCTGCTGAGAAAAAAAAAAGAACAGATGTTTGTGAAGGAAATAAATGTTGGTTTTCAATCTAATTTAGCAAGTTTTGTCTTGACTATCAAAGAGTCTACAACCTCCATTAAGGATCTAAAGTTGCCATGTCTAAAATAGGACCACAAGTATCAACATGAGGTACAGGCAGTTTTTATTGCCAGGGAATAAGGAAAAACAACATCACAGCCTTTTGTGCTGCTGGAGCAGGGGTTCTCAACCTTCTTAATGCTGTGACCCTTCAACATAGCCCCCCACGTTGTGGTGACCCCCAACCATAAAATTATTTTTGTTGCTACTTCATGACTGTAATTTTTGCTATTGTTATGAACTGTTATGTAAATATCTATATGCAGGATATCTGATATTTGACTCCTGGGAAAGGGCCATTTGACCCTCAAAAGGACATGACCCACAGGTTGGCAACAAGTATGCTAGATAGGCATGGACCATTTTATTTATATTCCAAGCTATCATTGGGGGATATAATTTTGATACAATTTTATGGTGATGATGTGTTCTCAACCAAGCTTCATCAGAATAAAAGATTTTGAGAGGTCAATAGAGGGAAGGAGAATCAGTTAAAGTCAAGACCATAGTGACTAGGACCTTTTTAAAAAGCAGGATTTATTGATTTTTATGTGTGTGAGTATTTGCTGGCATGTACCTATGCACACCACATACATGTAGTGGCCATGGAGGCCAGACGAGGGCATCAGATTCCTTGGACTGGTTACAAGTGGTTTTGAGTTCTGGTTCTCTGCAAGAACAGCCTTTAACCATTAAAGCCATCTCTCCAGTTTAGCAATCAGACTCTGAAACAGACATGCAATCAACTCTTGATATTATTTTACGTTTAAATATTTACACAAATGGTATTCATTCTTCTAAGTGCACTTGCTCTCTTTAACTTTTAAGAAAAATTCATCTTTCATTTAGAAAATTTACAAGTCCTAGGTTACTTGATACTTCAAGCTCTCTACTTTTACTAACCAAAAATTTGTGGTGAAGGAGGATAGATTCAGCATGAGACACCCAGATAATTTTTCTCTAATGGAAGATTATGAGTGTTAACAGACATTGATCCAGCCGGAGCCTGCTTCTAGAGACTGACCGGGGAGATTAGCACGAGTCACAAACAGCCATGATGAAACTTCAGAATGTATCGCAAAAGCCATTCTTCCTGCCATAGCCTCTCCTCAACCTGGCCAGGGGTCTCACCTCTGGCTGAGACCATGGAACAGCCATGCTTGGAAACTGAACACGGCTCTAGTAGGAACCATACAAAGCTAAGTGGGTGGCCAGGGTCAGCATCTCATTATGTCTCACAAAAGCATCAGCCACTTCTTAGGTGGTAAATAAAATGTAAGATACTAACACAGGGACAGAAGAATCATCATCTAGTTGGATAATAAACTTATTTAGTATGATTCTTACTCCAAAAATTCATCATGTTCCTAGGGAATCTCTCAAATTATTGATGTTGCTGGCACTCTGGCCTCATTACTGGGGTGCATATCACTGCTGTTTCCTATCTGCATACTATGCCCTCAAAATTCCCCACACACATCTCACACTGCCACTGAAGCACTTCCATAAGATGATAAAGACCAGGAAACAAATGGGTTAAGAAACAGAGAATACCAGACACCCAGCTCAAGTATTGTCAACTATGAATCAGTTACAGGCTCCAGGGTAGACAGAGAAAGAAGTTCTGAATGATGTATATTTGGTTCCTCCCTTACAGAAGAAGTCTATAGACTCTCAAGCACCTACCCTTTCCAGCCACAGTGATTTCAACAACTTAGTTCACATATTACAGCATTCAAGGTCATGCCCCTCGGCAATATAGCTCGGGAAATCTATGTTATTCCTGAGGCTGCTACGACTGTCTTCCTATGTGAACAGACTCGATACTGGAAGATGGGGTTCATTTTTACTAATGAAGGTATAGGTTAATATTATTCACCAAAGATGTTTCTGATTTTTTTTTTTTGAGGATTCCACTCTGGCTTTGTCTTGATCCTTCCTCCCCGTCTTGATTCCCATGATTAATTTCTGTCATTGTGATATTTGAAATGTGAACAATCCTGCTGGCCCTCCTGGAGACCCCTGCTGCCTGTTTGACCTTGAGGGCTTGCTGACCTTCTCTGTGGGGTCACCCCTGAGGCCTGCTGCTGCCAACTTCTTACTGGTGCCCGCTGACATCACCATCAGCAGACAAAAGTCCTAGAGTAGTTCTTAATTCGTACATGACTTCTAATTCTGAACTCTGCATTTGGGTTGATCAACAAATTTGGAAAGAATTCAGAGAAGAGCCATAAAATGAATTAAAATGTGAAGAAAAGAGCTTACCACAAAAAACATAACAAGGAGAGTCTTCATTCAGAAATGGTTTCCATGTTAGTGTAGTGCTCTTACACATAGGAACAGGCATCCTTGTGAAAGATAGGGCAGTGAGGAATGGGAAAGAGCAGTGGAACGAGATTCAACGGTGACCCTTGGCTAAAGGATATTAAATCCACAAAAGCTGTGAACTATTTTTTTTCACAGAATTACAAAGATTCTGAAATGGATTTCTTAAGAATCTAATGATTAAGAAACTATCTGATTTAAGGACTTTTTTTTTTCCCGAGAGAGTTGTAAAACATGCAAATAAGTAATTTAAAAAATAGTTCCAAATGTTCCTTTGTAAAGGTATCTTTAGATACAGTCTTTTTTCATGAAAGAATGCCTGTGTACGCAGTGATTAGATGGTGTTCTAGGTAACACCAACAGTTAGATACATGAGGGGTCAGACCTGACTGAACTCACCTCATCCAGCTTGAGTCACACTGAAGGAGATGAAATCAAATTACACACACACATTACTATTGATAGAGGTCTCAGACTTTACTCCTGATGGAGTCACACAATCCGAGACAATCTGATCCCTTCTATGGGCTTCCATTGTCTAGGAAACAAGAACGTTTGAACTGCAGTTTTCTAGTGCATTAGATATTTTTATTTCTGATATTCTCCATGAATTTGAAAAAAAATGAAAAAAGAAAAAAAGGAAAAGACAGAAATGAGATGAAAGAAAGAAAAAGCAATACACGAACCATTTAGGATTCACAGGATTTCATTTGTCCAGAAGTAATAAAAGTCTCAGGAGCAGCTGATATAACAGAAAATACAATGATTTAGGTGTTATTTCATTCAAAATCCATAGTTCTCCCTTGCTTGTATATGAAAAGGTCTATGGGGTCTTTTTTTTTTTTTTTTGGTTTTTCAAGACAGGGTTTCTCTGTGGCTTTGGAGCCTGTGCTGGAACTAGCTCTTGTAGACCAGGCTGGTCTCAAACTCACAAAGATCTGCCTGCCTCTGCCTCCCAAGTGCTGGGATTAAAGGCGTGCGCCACCACCGCCCGGCCTATGGGGTCTTTGATACTACAAAATTACTGCTCTTTTCTTAGGTAATAAGGACTCAGATTTTCTATTTGTTTATAACAACACAAAATTCAATGTATTAGAAGAAGATGAGACTTGATTCCTTTATAAATATAAAAAGTCACGCAAGCTTGTCAGGTCAGGCCATATTAGACCAACAAGATGTACAGCTGTTCCAGGGTCAATTATGACTTGGTTTTATGAGAAACCAACAGTAAACTGCAAATACTGTATATTTTGTTGGCTTTCAAATTACTATTCCACTTATTACTATTTTCTATTTTTTTCTGAAGTGTTTTATTTTTAGAGTGAGGTGACATCATAGTAGTGGATGCAATTTGGGAAGGAAATATTTTTGAAAAGTAATCTTTTATCTTAAAAAAAATGTTCAAAGAGAAAAATGCATAAACCATACATTAAATTAAAAGGCAACTGTATATATCTTTTGGAAATGTGCTTCATATTTTACCATCTATCTAGTGTGAAGCAGCTCCAAAATTACCAAGAATTTTATGTGTGCTAAAAATCAAACAAACATGAAATAGCATCTCTGTCTACACTGTCCCCAAATAGGATATGATCTTACAACAAAGTGTAAAAGAAAATAGCGACCACATTTTAAAACCTGGTTTACTTTGCGAGCAGCCACTTATTTGATAAGCCTAGAATGAACATTAGAGAGAAATAAAATCTTTGATTTTTATGCTGTCTCCTCTGAGGCTATATTTAGTTTGGCAGGTCAAAAAAACTATTCTGCCCAAGAGCAAATGGACAGAGGTCACAACTGCAGATGGGAATGAAAAGCATGTAATTCATGTTTTGGTTTGTCTTTCAAAAATAACTCAAAGTTTCAGTGATGTTGCCAACTAATCTGCAAGACGTTTCCCACCCTAAGTCAGTCCAATCAGCTGAATTCATCATACTTTCAACTTTCTGTGTTCCCATCTCACTTAATGTGCTATTCAAAAGTTTTACAATTTCTGTTGTTTGACACAATCTCTCTGCCGCTTTCTAGAGAACAGGGACTACCTTCCCTTTCAAACTTGCCCTCTTTCTTCAGCAATTATCTCTTGAAACTTGACTTTACGTTCCCAAAGATTAGTGTAATGCGTGGCATAGACTATGTAGTCAATAAATAGGGGAGGGGAGTGGTGTGGATTTTAAAGTCCAGTCATTCACCACATCAACACCACCATCCCCAAACACGTAGACAAGAACACAAGCACCCAGGAATCGTGCACATGCCTATAATCCTTTCACTTGAGAGATTACAGTAGGAAGACGGCTGTGAGTTAGAGGCTAGCCAAGGCTTCACTGTGAAGTCCCATCGAAATAAGGAAAGAAAAAAGAAGGGAGGGAGGGGAGGGAGGATCTTTAACAGATTCTCTGGAACGGGGCCTCTGCACAGAACTGAGAGTGAGGAGCATCGCTGTCCACTGGAAGCTACCCTTTAAGCACACATTACCATCACGGTGTGCTACTTGGTCAACAATCTGCCTGAGGATTTAGCAAATACTCATTACCCAGCAACAGACTGTACCAGAATAACTGGATAACTTCATGTGAAGGAAGGAAGTTAGGGTTGGATCTCATTCCACATACAGCAATTAACTCAAAAGTGATGAAAGATGTGTGTTAATATAAAAATCTGACAAAATTACAAGCTACTTTGGTTACTTTTATGACACAATCAATTGTTTCTTCATGTAACACCACGAACACAAGCAACAAAAGAACAAAACCGGTAAATTGGGCACTGTTAATATTGAATAGTTGCACAGAATGGAGATCATTTGTAAATTATACTAATGTTAAGTGGCTTGTATTTAGAATATGTTAATAGTTATATATAAATATATTACACCCCAGAGCCGGGCGGTGGTGGCGCACACCTTTAATCCCAGCACTCGGGAGGCAGAGGCAGGTGGATCTCTATGAGTTCGAGACCAGCCTGGTCTACAAGAGCTAGTTCCAGGACAGGCTCCAAAGCCACAGAGAAACCCTTTCTCAAAAAAACAAACAAAAAAACCAAAAAAAAAAACAACCAACCCAGAAATAGAGGCAAATTACCCAAATAGAAATCAGGTAAAAGACATGATTTCTACAAAGGCATATGAACACACATGAAAAATTGTTCAACATTATTTGCCACCAGGGAAATAAAAGCCACAATGAGCTACCGATTTTATCCACACTAGGATGGCAACAATAAGAAAGTTTTCTCTTTACAGAGGTACAGGACTCTTCCCCACCGCTGTCTCATTCCAACTTGGGGAAGCTACTTTTGAAAACAGGTAAAAGTCCTACAAACAGTGACCTTTTCCTGCAATTCATGCCAAGGGTATGCCCCCAAGAGAAATGAAAATGTGTGTCCACACAAAGGCTTGCACGCCAATGACCATAGCAGCATTACAGAAACAACTCTGTCTGCCGAGCTTATGAATACACAAGCACAACACCACAGGCTTACACATGGAATATTACTTGCAGGTACTGACAGGTGCTATGACATGACATGCCCGAACCTTGAAAACATTATGCTAATTTAGGTAAAACAGTCACAAAAGCCCATATATTATGGATTCTATTTATAGAAGCTGTTCAGGACAAGAGACTCTGCAGAAACAGAATGTACATTACTGCTCCTCCTGAGCTTGGGAAGACAAGGCAGTGGGAGATAACCGAGAGCTGTACCGATCCTTTATGAGTTAATCAAAGCTTCCTAAGACCAATGCATAATTAAAGAACCAATCTGAAAACCAGTGTTTTGTACACTGAAGCTGGTGAACTGTGTAGTATTTTAATTGTGTGTTCAATCAAAATTAAATTAAAAATCTAACTAGCTGTCTACTAAACCATTAGGCTCTGTCCCAGCAAACTGACTGATGACCGGAGTTAGAATATCTCTACCACCAAACCCCGCAGTACACTCCATCGAAAGGGAAAACTGACTGCTCTTTGTGCAGAATGGCTCGGCACCTCTCTCATGAACTCCAGAACTGGCCTGCCCACTTGTTAGCGTCTGCTGCCATCCACCCTTAAGATGGTGGCAAGTCATCAAAAGTTTTTGGGTCGGAGAGTTACCATTATTTGCACATGAGCCTCTCGGGTGGCTAACATGGGTAGACATATGCAGGAAAGTAAACTTATAAACAGGCAGCTTAAGGAAAGAGCTTTTGTTTTCAGCAACTCAAAAACATTTTTTGGTCCAAAAATTATTCTTCATATTTATTGATTAAAAAGATATTCAGTAAAGGAAAGAGCAAAATACACTTTCCCCTATGGTACAGCCTTTCTCAACCTGTGGGTCACTACCCTTTTGGCAGACTTCTATCTCCAAAAATATTTGCATTATGGTTCATAACAGTAGCAAAATTACAGTTATGGGGTAACAACAAAAATAATTTTATGGTTGAGGGATCATCACAACATGGGAACTGCATTAAAGGGTCATAGCATTAGAAAGGTTGAGAACCACTACTGTTCTAGTATTTTCTAGCAAAGAATACTGGGTCATTAAAAGTGTTTGTCTCTTTAAAAATATTGAATTTTAATATTAAAATAATTATCAAATTTGCCTCCATTTCCCTCCCTATAACTCTTCCCCTCTCCCAAACACTATTCCTTCTAACTTTCATGTGTTCTAAAGAAACAAAACAAAACAAAAAACCAATCCACTGAGTCCACTTAGTCCTGCATGTGGGTGAATGCAGGGCATCTGCTGGAGTATGGGCAGTAACTCAAGGGCTGCACCCTGAAGTAAACTGACCCAACTTCCCCTAGCAGCCTTCAATTGCCAATAGCTCCTCAGCTAGGAGTGGGACTACAGACCCCACCTATGCTTGCATTTTGTCTGGCAGTCACAGTTGCTGAGTTCATGTGGATACCAGCCTTGTCATGTCCAGAAAACACTGCTCTAACGCAGTCATCTACCACCTCTGACTCCTACAATCTTTCTTCTCCCTCTTCCAAGATGACCCCCCAAGGCTTGGGGGGAAGAGGTATTAGACAGATGTCCTATTCTGGGCTGGCCACGCCACAGTCTTTCCTTCTCTGCACGTTGGCCATCTGGAGGTCTCTGTACTAACTGTCGTTACTGCACAAAGAAGGTTCTCTGATGAGGGCTGAGACATGAACTAATTTATGGGTATAAAGAAGACAGATGGATTCTATGTCAATTTAGAAGAATAATAGTAGTATCATTTTTACTACGGATTATGACTTACCCACTTACAGATTCTTGGGACAATTAAAGGAAGAAGACATGAGTTTCACTTTGTGGCCTTACATTCAATTAGAAAATGGTTGGTTACTCCCATAACATTTATGCCGCAATTTCACTAGTAGGCACGTGTTGTTGGGCCAGTCATCAACTGTAGCTCACAAGGTTCACAGCAGGGACAACTGTCAATTACCTTTTTCCTCTCTGGTAACAGCCAAGTGAGAGCTAGCCAGTAGGGATGAAACTTCCAGGCTGGTAGCAGCTTTACTCTTTGATGTTCTGACTCAAGAATGTAGTGTGTTTGACAAGAGGATCTCTCCCCCAAGTCTGGAGGGCAACCAAAAGCCATGACAATGTCATGTTGTTTTATTTGGGGGGGGGCAATATCTACAGAACATTACCAAACAACAGCTCATAAAAGGGAAACCACATATCTGGCATTGGGCTTTTTATATGACAGTCTGTACTCTTGAAGAGGCATTGTTGTCCCTTCCCCATTATAGGGTAACTCCATCTAAACTCTTTGAAACTATGTTTATGTTTCCATTGAAAGACCTTCAATAGGAGTATGTTTCCACTGGGATTCCCCCCCCCCAGGTCTTTAGAAAGAATCTCTTCTTTGTAAACGCTACAGATAGGTTCTTGTTAGAGGTTTGAATTAGAATTTTAATTTCTTGTCAACCAGGTGCAATGGCAGTGTCTTATTCAACTCCACATGTGAATCCAGACCTGGCCATTCTTAGCTTTCCCAGTGAGTAAACGGAAATAAACATCAAAAGTAAGGAATCAGATGAAGAATTTAAGTCAGAGGTGGGCTGCAATTTTTCATGATCTGTTTAGAGATAAAAATGCAAGCATTTCAATCAAACTTCAGAGAAATGGTGCTAACATTACTTTTGAGCATTTAAAGTAAACAAGAATAACACTAAAATGAGAGAGTTGAGGGAATATTTTAAAGTACAGATTTTCACAGCTAGAAAAACACTGGATCAAATTTACAAACTAGCTTGATCAAATTTGACTCGTAATCCTTTTGTGGATGGTTTGTGCATTCTCTCTCACTCCCTGCATGCCTGCAGTATTTATTTGTGGAGAGGTACTCAAGCCACTGCACAATTATAGCGTGAAACATTGGCTCTGTAGTGGGAAAAGAACTTTTTTTTAACTTTGCACCCTGCTTCTGGATCCTACTGTCACAACGAGCGTTTGACCATGGTGGCAAGCTGATGGTCCCAGCTATTTTGACCACGGTGGCAAGCTGATGGTCCCAGCTATTTTGACCACGGTGGCAAGCTGATGGTCCCAGCTATTTTGACCACGGTGGCAAGCTGATGGTCCCAGCTATTTTGACCACGGTGGCAAGCTGATGGTCCCAGCTATTTTGACCATCGTGGCAAGCTGATGGTCCCAGCTATTGTCAGTTCAGCTTGGGCTAAATATAATACTCTATCTGCTCACAAACCGTCCCATCCAGAACCAGTCTCAACACTTAGCTCAAATAAACATCACAGTAAAGACTACTGTGAGCAGATTAACATTCCAGCTGACATTAGGAGAGAAACAATTTTACTTTTGGCTCTTTGTTCTTTCCACAAGACAATCATTACTTTCAAGTACAAAAACAAACACAAGAGTCTATATAGTATAGAAGAGTAAGCACTAGGCTAGCAGACATCCCAACCTTAAATCTGAGCCCCAAATTCCATGACATAATTTTTCAAATTCTCTCTAAAATTGACCCAATATCTGCCCCCCCATCTCTCACCCCCACTGTCTGAAATTCCTGAATTGGAAGGTAGCATGATACTGGGGTACAGACTTCCCGGAGTGTTTACAGCAAGCACGACCATCACGATGTCCCTTACACATTCATTGTTCTCTACCTCCATCCCTATCATCACTACCAGCGTTTGAACTGCATGGACTATTGTCTCTGTCAAAGCCACTGGTTCAAACCCTTGGCCACAATTCCCTTCCAGGAGCACTCATGTACACAGGTCAACCACTAGTGCTCTTTGCCTTACGGAGCAGGGTTCTGCTGTGGATTTTCACATCATGGCCACCACAAGATAGTTATCTACACAGCTGCGACACCGGCAGTCTAACCGTCCCAATACCCACCTGTCTGAGGGCTAAGGGCCTGAAGGTATGATAAACACTGCAGTGATTGGAGAGCCCTGCCTTATAGCATAGCCTTTCATTTTCCATATGCAGAGACAAACGATATCAGGATCAAATCCAAAAGATACAATGATAAAAAAAAAAAGAAAAAAAACATCCGGAGTGCACTAGTGAGAAGAGAAACAGATCAGAGTCTGTGCAGATTTCTATATGGTACCATTTGGGAGTGGTTATTATTCAAGGTCAAATGTAAAATGGTGACTGGGGAGGCCTGAAGAGAGACTCTCAGGAGTTGCTGGCTACAAAGGAAGTCCCAGGTAAAGCGGGCAAGCACGGGCTGTGGAGAAGTTGAGTTTTCTAGATCTTGATACGTGAGCTTCTGGGGCGACACATACCTTCCATTCTCAGAGTCCTCTTGAGTGACCAGACATCTAAAAACAGCTTCTACATCCAGTTATGCCATGTGACAGGTGTCTGTCAAAATTAGGTCAGGGCTGCTCAGCGCACTATGGACACGCAGTGCTGATGGGGCTGCTTCTGCTGTAGGCTGGATGTTTCTAATCTAAACTTGTCCTGAAGAAAACACAGCCGAGACGAAACTTAAAATAAACTGGGCTGTGCTGCCTACAAGCACCATCAGGGATGAATGGCAGAAGTTAGTGACCTCTTCTGCTGCTCCTGTCTCCCAAATGGTGCCAGAGTCCCCCATACAAGAGCAAAGACTAAATATTACCCTATCTTAGTTTCAGACAACCGTTAGAGTTGTGACTACCATGGACAGTCTGCTCTCTGTGTCTTAAACATACTGGGACTCATAGAATTCTATAATCTTGAATATGAGAGGCAGGTGGATCTCTGTGAGTTCGAGGCCAGCCTGGTCTACAAGAGCTAGTTCCAGAACAGGCTTCAAAGCTACAGAGAAACCCTGCCTCAAAAAAAAAAAAAAAAAAAAGAAAAGAAAAAGAAAAAGCCAACAGAAACAGCAGGGAAGCTAACTTTTCCTTCAGTATAAGTTTATTTTAGATGTATTTTATCAAATCTCTGGAGTCATGAGGGGTGCATTTCAAGACACTTCAACTGAGTTACAAAATTTTATATATATATATATATAAAATGTGTGTATGTATATATATGTGTGTTTGTATATATGTGTGTGTCTTCAAACACTAGATATATGACAGAAGTGTATGTTCATATATATGTCGATACACTGTCTTTATACATCTATATTTGGTAGCACTGTTAGTGACCACAAAGGTTGAAAAAATTATAAGCTGTATAATTACATATCCCCAATAAATTGTGTGTGGTGTAAACATATGATGCATCTACAATCCAAAAAAAATCCAACATATTCTGACAAGGTCAAAAGCCATGAAAGAATTGAGACATCTTAGTCGTTAACAGGAAACAACTGCTCCTCTTCCGTCACCAAAGTCTTGCAGACCCTGCTAATCCATAACCCGAGAGAATGCTGAAGTCCCTGGAAGCAAGCATTGCCTCACTGCAAACTGCATTTCAAAACTAGTAACAGCAATTGCACCCACTCTTTAGGTAGCTATGGTTTGTGAATTTTTGGTCTGTGAGTTATAACTACCCATTTTAATCTATGAGACTCAATCTTCAAGTTGAACTAACTGGAGCTGGGGAGATTACTCAATGGGTAACTGCTTGTGCTACAAGAATGAGGATCTGCCTGTGTTTGAATCCCCAACAGCCACCTATAAAGATGAACATGACTGTGCATATAGCTCTAGGCACTGGAACAGGTAGATTGTGGGAGCTCCATTGTCTGGCCAGTCTGTTTACGTGATAGGAAGGCAAACTTTAGGGTCAGTGAGACTGGTTCAAGGTAACAAGGCATTAGTAATAAAGGAAGACCCTTAATACCCTGTTCTAGCCTCTGCATGTGAATACCCACACATATGCACATGCACACACACACACATACATATACACATATATAATTTAATAGACTTCTAAGTTTACTGATGTAACTTTCAGGACATTTCTCATACATCCTCTTCCACAGCAGAGTTATCAGAGACACAGGAGGCGGGGCATCCACACAAATCTTTGAAACATAGTCTTGAGTCTATGTTCAGAATGTGCCAGGCTTTCCAACAGTAGGCAAGGCTGAGCTATCAACATGGACATCAGGCCTGGCTGAAGAGCTCCTGAAATATGTCTGCCTTTCTTCTGTGAAGCATCAGAAAGTGGCAGCCATCAAGGCACAAAACCCAGGGAGGTGCACAAATGCTAAGGCTTGTGAATGAGGCAGCGGTGGTCACTACTAGTCAATGTTTACCTAACATTACCCAGAGGCTGCAGTGGCTGGAACAAAAGAATCCTTCTTCCTTGGCTTCAGGCAATTCACCTTGTGAGTAGCACCAGGGAAGGGCTCTGTAGGACACAACTTTAAACAGGGGCTTGCCTTACTCCGGTACTGGAGTAAGACTGAAGCTTACCATTAACGCGTTTCATTCAAGGCCCAGTGTGTATGGTACTTGGCTAAAGTAGTCAGCTCGTGGAGGGGGTGGGGCCAGGGGAGTGGGGGGTGTTCTCCCACCAAATGCTATAAACAGATTTGGACCCAGGAAATGCACAGAGAAGGAACAACAGAGTGTGTGACCGCAGTTGCTACTTTTGGAGATGCTAGAACTATTTTTCCAAGCTATTTTCCTTTGACTGCTTTTCTATGCCTACAAATCGCCTTCCTACTCCAATACCCCTTGACCCATTAAACAGGTTTTAATTATTAAGCGAAGCCAAAGGGTCAGTGCGCTTGAGTACGACACAAATCATTCCTAACACCGAAGTGACTCTAATATGGGCTTCCAGGGCTCCAGGACAGTCCAGGACAAATATGGACACGCCCCAAGAACATACTATTCCAGAAGAATTTAAATTGTCATGTGCACACTGTACCTACATTTGAGAGCCCCTGTCTCTCAAATTTATTGTAAGTTCTTCAGAAGAATCCTCAACAACAGAAATTGTCTTCTAACTTAGATGTGATTTTCTCTAAAAATCACCAAATATTGTGAGTAGCAAATAAAGGTAAGTTATCCAGCTAGGTAATTCTTGTGGTTAAAATAATGAGGCCATAAAATAAAAAGTTTGACTTCTTATAAAACACCTACAGGCTAGTTGCTCAAACAGACACACCTTACGACCTCTGGACTTAATGCTGCCCCCATGTTCTGAAACCCGTTTTATGTCTTTTCCTTTTACAGAATTAAAGGGCACTTTAAAAGGCCTTCCTTCCTTTCAACAGTCCAGTGTAGAGCATCTATCTGAATACCTACGTCTGTTCAAATCAGGATCGTGGTTGGTTTTGTTGTTTTTTATTTGTTTGTTTATTTTATTTATTTATTGAGACACGGTTTATCCGTGTAGCTCTGGCTGTCCCGGAACTCGCTCTGTTGACCAGGCTGGCCTCAAACTCACAGAGATCCACCTGCCTCTGTCTCCCTGGTGCTGGGATTAAAGCTGTGGGCCCCCTACTAGGATAGTGTTTTAATAAGTCATTTAATAATTGTTTTATTACTGTTTTAAGCTCTCCCTCTAAACCTGCTGCCCAAAACTGTAACCACTGAATATATACCATTATATAAATTTAAATTAAATGCAAGTTAATTACAATGAAGACAAATTAAAGGGGAAAAAGGAGAGCAAGTTAAATTTCACCAAATGAAAAACTTTTGTTCTTGAAAAAACAAGGCTACAGAAATAAAAAATATAGGTCACAGAGAGAAAATTTTGAAAAGCACATACCCAATAAAAGGATTTGAATTCAGAATGTATAAAGTACTCTCAAACCTCAGTAATAAAAAAACTAGCAACCCAACAAAAGCTGGTAAGATATTTAAAGAGCTAATTCACCAAAAGTAATGTGTGGATGACAAGCATTTGAAAAGATACTCAATGTTGTTGAGGAAGTACAGATCTAGATCACAAGGCACTACTAGACACCCCCGAGGATGACGATAAACCAAAGAGAGGTGATAAGTGTTGGTGAGTGGAAACTGGACTACCATACACTGCTACTGGAAATATAAAATCACTTCACAACAAAGCAACCAGTCTTTTGAAGCATCAAGTATATGACTAAATATGATCCAGCCATCCCTTGCCTACGTATTTACCCCAAAGAAAGCATGGGTCCATGGGGAGGCTCTCAGCAGCTTCATCTCTAACAGCCAAGAAATGGAAGCAATCCAAATACCAGATGAATGGCTAAATGCACTACAGGTCAAACACCCATAGTTCCCAACCTGGCATCCAAAACTGCTTCCAACCCTGATATAAGATATGAGAAGAACATTCTACTCCTGAGTAAATTGGGAGCATGGGAATCATGGAAGAGGGTAGAAGAGGAGAGGGGAGGAAAGGAAAGGAGTGGAGAAAAAAATATATAGCTCAATAAAAACACCAAAAGAAAAGAAAAGAACATTCTATGCCACATCTCCTGTGATGGGTGAAGATCAAAATACATTAAAAACAATGAACAAAATTACTTTTACATTATGCATGTAAGGTGCTTATGAGATGTGAATGAATTTTATATTGAGTCTTGAATGTCATCCATAATAATTTTGAATTGTTTACTTATGTACAAGTAAACAATTCAAAATCTAAAACACATGAAATCTGAAACCCCCAAGTTAAGATAGTTTATCTTTATCACTCTGCAATGAAAGGCATTAACACATACAATTATTAAAAAAAAGGATGGAGATAAAACTATAGTAAGAAAGGCAAAAACCAACATAAAATCATATTTCACTTACATAAGCTGAAAATGCACATTTAATCTATAGTGACATAAAGCAGTTGGATGATTGATTAGGGATATGTAAGTTTTCTAAGTGAATACGTGCATCACACCCTAGACTGATAAATTCTAAATATGTTAGGTTATTGTTCATCAGATAAACTCAAGGGAACTGGTAAACTCTGCAGTTGTACCACCCACACTTCAGGAGTTGGACAGACACGTGTGGCTACTGAACCAGATACTGAAAACAAAAGTTCAGCACCTGACCAGGTCCTACCCAAAAGCACTGCTCCCAACCAGGGCCTGGGAAACTACAGAGTATGTATGTGTGTGTGTGTGTGTATTATTATTATTATTATTATTATTATTATTATTATTATTATTATTATTATTATTATTGTGTGTGTGAATGATGTATGTGCTGTGTGTGTGTAGGTAAGAGGGCAATTTTGTAGAATCACTTCTTTCCTCCCACCTTAATGTGGGCTCTGGGGGACCAAATTCAAGCTTAAAGTCTTGCTCAGCAAGTGCTGATGAGCCATCTCACCATCCTCTGCTACGTGTTTTTATAAATAAAGTTTTAGTGGAACACAATCAAGTCCACTCATTTATATACTGTCCATGCTGCATTGGAGCTGTAATGGAAGATATAGCCGGAATCATGAGACCTGCAAGCCTAAAGTATTTACTACCTGTTTCTTTAAGGCTTGGTGGTCCTTCTCTAAATGAAAGATTCTAAGGACAAGGGCCACACTGCTCCTGCTCTTGGCTTTACAGAACCCAAGGAATGCTTAGGAAACACCTACTGTGGAGCAGGTCCTAGCTTTGAGGACACAGTTGGGAGGGGTGCCCGTAATGGAAAAGAAACAAGTAGATGAGAAAATGCCACGTACAGTGCTAAGACAACCAAAAAAGCAGAAGGCACAGAGCATGTCTAGAGGCAGCTTCCATTTAATCAGGAAGAAGAGAGACAGATCTCTAGGGAGACCCAAGGTTTGCACAACATGAAAAAAGGCAACTCTCAGGGCAGACGTAAAGGGAATATAACACTAACAACCTCAAAATAGCCATGAATTTGACTTGGTGTATGAAAATGAAGGCCCACGTGGCTGAAGAACATACCAAAGGGGGCAGCGTGAAGGGGTGGGAGAAGTAGTCAGGACCCAGGGAAAGGACCTGCATTTTACTATTCATACAAAATGAATCTTTCAGAACTGTAAGCAAATGAACACCCCAATCAATTAAAAAAACAAATCCTGGCGCTGCTAAATGCAGCTGGATCAGAGAAAGACAGGAAATCTGTCAGAGGGGCAGTTTCTGCAAAGGCACAAGTTAGAGGTGGCTACGGGTAGCCTGAACTGCAGTGGCAGCAGTGGGGATGGAGGGCAGACATTCTAGACACGCTGGGAGGATAGTAGCTGTTCTGATGGATTGGCTGTTGCAGAGCAAGGAAAGCTGTTGAAACCCATTCTAGATTACCGGCTTGAGCAACCCGGGACACTAATATATATTGGAAGCATGGGGAGATGTATACTAAGTGCTAACATCAGCGTGCCTATGTGCCACCATTCATTCATTTAATTTTCTCAACAGTCTTGGGCAAGTACAGATTGATGAGGCAATGTACTAGTCCTTTATGTTTTTTTAATGAAGGACACCATAGTGTGTGCTATGATAGTGGCTGTGCTAAGAGAAAAGAACATAGGAAAAAGGGCACAGTCACCCTTCAGTTATGGGACAATTGGGGCCTGAAAATGATAAAGCTACTCTTTCAGGCTCCTCCCCACCACCACTCCTATGCTAGCACACTTAATCAGCCTCGGGGGAGGGGCCGCACTTCACAAAACAAATGCTTGATTCTTCCTAATTCCTTAGGTTTACAGAAACAGAAGATGCTTTAAATCTATGCCAATTGCTTAATGTTCATTTGCCATTCTAAATGAGGACATCCTGACATTTTCACGTTTTATTTGGAAAAACCGGATTTTACACACACACACACTCCATCTTTAAAGGGAGGGTGATAAAACGACGACAAGGACAAACATCAGTCTCCAGACATCAAAGACTGAGCCTCTACTCCTGCCCATACATCAAGTTCACGGACACCCATAGATGGCTCTGCGACAGGGCCAAGGTCCTTGGGAGCTCACATACATTTCTATACAGATGTCACCTCTCTTCATTGACCTCCAGCCAACCCACCATCCTAGTAGGAAGATTAATGAAAGGCCATAAAACCCGTACATGCAGGGAGCCGATGTATTCCCCTTGAGTCTCTAATTATAGTAATGCAACATCTTCACATATTTGTTAGGGAAGAGCTAGAACGATCTCTCATCCCAACTTGTGTCCAGAGAAGCCGGGAAAGGCAGCACCACCGTAAGGAACAAATATGGCCAAATATCGGAAGGTTTTGTGCTGGAAGAAGGGGGGTCAGACATGGCTACAGGAATACCCAAATCAATTCTCAGAAGCCCAGAAGCTTGAGGCCCACAGTGCACTTGCTCAGGAACCTACTGCAGACACCTGACGTCCATCGAAATCCTCCCTCTGCACCCTGGGCCAGTCAATCACAGGCAAAAGCTACAAGTAGTTGCCTGCCCTGGTCCACAGGGTGACAGGGAACAAGGGCACCGCCCCCATAGGCTCCTGCAAGGTCCCCTCGCAGGAGGTGGCTCCGGGCCAAGTCCCCCACGCCCCGCTGAGACCTCCGGAAGCTGCCCACCCGCCACTATCCAGCCTAGGTCTAGGGCAGCCGAACGAATCTCCGGGTCCCACAGTGTGGCCCACGACACCCATCTCTGACACCCCTGGAGGCCTGGGCTGGGCGCATACCCTCCCGGGCCTCCTACCTTCCCCAGGCTGCCCGGTCAAGGCCACCTCGGGGGTCAGAGGTGGAGAGGGACCTGTGGGAGGCAAGGGGCTTTCCGAGACCGGTTTCCACCAGAGGGAGCAGGGGATTCCGGGAGGTGACACCGCCCCCCCTCCCGCCTCGTCTCGCAGGGACCGTTAACCCCTCTCAGCGCCAGGCACGCGTGGAAGGCGCGCGCCCGTGTCCCCCCTCCCCGGCTCACCTTCTTGGTGCCGGGGCCTCCGGCGATGCGAGACATCCCTGTCAGCGAGGAGGAGCGCCCCGGCTGCCCCCCTAGACCATCCTGCTGTGGAGACATCGCTTCCATGAAGAAGATCTGCCAGCCAATCCCAAGCCCGGGACAGGGTGGCTGCGCCGCTCGGTCCGCTCAGTCAGGCCGGACGCCGGGGTGCGGGTGCGGGTGCGGGTGCGGGTGCGGGTGCGGGCGCCGCGCCTCCCGTCGGGGCCATGAACCACGGCCCGAGCCGCGCTCGCCGCACTCAGCTCGGGCTGCAGGCGCTCCCCGCGGCCGCCCGCCCGTCCGTCACTGCCAGCCCCGCCCCGCCCCTCCGCGCCCGCCCCGCCCCCGCCGCCCTCCCAGAGCCGCCCGTGCGCGCCGCCGAGAGTTCTCGGCATTTGGCGCTCGCCGCAGGAGTCACCAACCTCGCTGGGCGCCTCGAGTCCAGCCTGGTCCGAAGCCCTTGCCGCCGGGCTCCACGCACCGCCGCCTCTGGTCGCAGCCCAGCGCGCCAGTCCGCTCGCTCGTTCCCGCCCGCGTCCTTTCCCGCGCAGCTGCAGCGCGGGAGCCTCAGCGACCGTGGCTCGCTCCGAGGAGTTGCAGCGACCGCCTGCCTAGCCTCGCTTTCGCGGGGGACTGCGGAAGGGACCCCCAGCCCACCTCCCCGGCCGAGGCCTGGTGACAGAGTCGGAAAAAATTGGAAGCCCCCGTGGCATCGCCCGACCTCGGGTGCAATCTCGAACGCTTGCTAGCTAAGCCTATATGGGTTAACCCTGGGTTTTGGCTTTTGCAGTCAGTCACAGTCAAGCCCCCTTCCCTTGCAGGTTTGCACCACCGGTTTCAGTAGGCTGCAGGCTGCAGGGAGCCGGCATTCTGTAGGAGAAAGCCCAATTAAAAGGAAAATGCAGGCAGAGAGGAGGGTGAAATTTGGCATAGCTATTGAGAAGGCGACAATATGTGGAAGCGTTTATCAGATAACCGCCCTCAGAACCCAACTTCCTGATAGCCCAAAGAGTGGCTTTTTTGGTTTTTTGACTAAATAATAATCAGAAGGCATTTGGAAAACACCAAGGTTAAGTAGTCCTCGCACTTTGCAGGACTGGCTGCTGGTGGGAATGATTCGGTAGGTGGCATTCTTTCCTTGGAATCAGAACTAGTGAAAAAAAATCACTAAGGACACCGCTAAGATGCTAGGTTGTTACGGGTTTGGCCTGTTTTTGTGACAAGGAAAAAAAATAGAGGTTCCCGTCAGTTTGGGCTGTTATTAGGGCAGATTGTAAGAAATCGAACTCTGGCAGGCAGTGTTTGAAGCTAGAGGATGCTGTCAAACCGCCCCCTCCCACACTCCCCAACACACACCACCACCACCAAACCCCAAAATTGTTGCGGAAATACAGGCTAATTTTAGGCACTGTCCATACCGCATTGTTAAAAGGAAGCTTAATAAATCTCATAAATGTTATACATTCACACATCTGTGCATAAGGGGTAGTACAGCTGTGGCTATCCCCCCACTAGCTTGTGTCACATTTAAAGAGGGCTTTGTGGTTCTGTTCATTGACTTGAAATCATCCTCAGGGCTCCTTAATCTTTTAATTCTTTGGTGAATGGACACTCCCAGCTTCTCTTAATCTGCCTCATTCTTTGTTTCAATTATTTTATCTCCAAATAGTTCACTTAGCTCAGAGAATTGCAAGCATGTAGACTCTTTTTGTTCTTTGTTGATTCCCAATACTTAAAGCAGTGTCTAACACAATAAATGTTTGTTAGATAAATGAACTAAGGAAACACACAAATGATATGACAAAGATCCAGAAAGGCCAACTGAGTGTGGGCTGTCACTCAGAACGTATCTCTGTGGTAAAAGACCCAGTGCCCCAAATCAAGGTGCTCTTTTCTTTTTTACTGCGAACGTGAAAAATGTTCACTGCTCAATTTGTGTCTTTATTCCCAAGATTAAATAGTTTGAGTTGGCACAGAAAATTACACCCCCCACCCACATCCTAAGATTTGAGGCAAGGCTACTCAAGAAATTTGGGTTGGAACAGGGGACAGTAGATCCCATCTCTGATCCCATCAGTCCCCTGCTGAAGCATTATTTGATGCCGTCTACAAATCTAAAATGCCAAGGTACAGTATGAAACACTGACACCCCACCCCCACTTCAATTTCTTGCTGTCTCTTGTGTCTTTTTAACCCTCACCCTATTCTCTGCCGCCTTGAATTCTTCATATTTTCAGAAACCCACCCTGACTTGTTATGCCGCCGTGACTTTGAACCTGTTCTTACAGCCCAGGAAATCTTCAACCTCCATGTCCACCCTGTGACCTGACACTGAAATATCTAGCATCCAGGGCATAGACAACACCTGTGGGATATTTGTTCTGGAAATCCTCAGGATTTCTATCAGAATCTACCTGAGAAAAGTCTCCCCAACTTCTTATCTATCTCCAGACTGCTCCCTGCCCCACACCCAGGCTGAGTGTAACTTCTGCGTCTGCAACAGGAAACCTTTATTGAGTGTTTACTTTATGCTAGACTATAAGCATTTTACAGATATAATTAACCTCCATCCATAATTATCTGACAGATTGGTTCTGTTTATTCCCCCATTTCACATGTGAGACAACAGCAGGCCACAAGGACATTAGACAGTGTTCCTAAAATTAGCTGGTGACTTGAAAACTGACGATTCAGCTTCAGAACCCATGTTCTCCTTAACCACTTGGCCCACTTCCTGTCCTGTAAAAAGGTTATCTTCTCTGAATAACCCACGCCACACTATACTATGTCATATCTTCGCTTGCTTTAAGAGAAAAGGTTGTGTTTTGTCTTTTCTATCCCAGGCACCCAAGTATGCTGTCAGCAATTTTCAAAAACTTCTCTATTTGAATGAATAAATGCACTAGTATACAAACCATCTTCAACGCCATCATTATTCTGTCTTGTGTGGAAGAGATGCTATAATGAGGAGGAGGCAACCCTGAACTAGTGCTTCTATTCCACTCATCCATGCCCCAGGACCACTATGCTGTAGAAAACGGTGACATCAGAACACAAAACTGATGATCAAGCCATTGGACAGTGTGATGAGCAGTGCCCGACAGAAGCAGGATGCACCTAGAATACTGTGAAACAAGCTTTGAAGCAAAATATTCAGTCGCCAACGCCTAGCCACAGGGAAACACCGGGAGCAGGCCTACAATAGATGCTAAGAAAGAAACCAACGTGTTTTGCCAGTCAGCAGAATGAATAGTTTTGAAGAAACTTAACTATCAAAGAAACTTCAAACAATGCTTCTTCATATGCAGGACAATTGCATTAGGCACTTGATGAGCTAATAGTCATAGTTCTTATAAATACCAAGATGCATACAGCAGTCACTTTCGCTGCTCTCCAAATACCCTACATACACGGTGCAAACTGATGGCCTGCAGAGCGAGTCCAGATCCACCTACTTAAAAAATTGTGCTGCCAAAAATAAAAATCAGAATATTTTAGTATACTTTTGGGTTCTTTAAAACATAAGAATTTGCCCATATTATGCTCAAATTCTCTGAGAAATTAACTAGATATATGATTTTATCTAATATAACAACCTATAGTCACCACTGAGAATAACTGGTAAATTAATGGAGGTGAAAAACTAGGAAGGGGAGGAAGATAAAGAGTTAAGGGACAACACCAAGTGGGTTCATTTTTAAAGTCAATATAACAGTTTTTGGAGAAGAGACATAGTGGGCGGGGTCTTAGACTGCAAGAAGCCAAACTGCCAGAGACTAAGTTGTACTTGGAAGAAGAAAGGAGGAGGACTGAAGACTTCTCTTTATAGATTAGCAGAGGATAGAAAGGAAAACAAGACAGCCCCTGTCAGAGGGAGATGGAGTCTCTTACCAAAGCAGGAGGCGAGATCTGTTAAGGGTGAGGAATGAGAGAGATGCTAATATTCAGTTAGCGAACAAGGTCAGAGGAAAATGTTTCTAAAAAAGAAAAAGTGATCAAGAAGGGTAAGACTGGAAAATTTCTATTGTATTTACCAACAGGAGCTGTGCGTTTGTGCGTGGTTGTGTGCGCATGTGTGCGTGCACGGGTGACCCTCTACAGATCAGCTGGAGGGACATGAAAGGGCTAGAGCTTTACAAACGAGAAGAAAGATATACAGTGAATGTGCATTACTCTGGAGGTATGGCTGAGTTGAAAGAGAAGGCAGAAACTAGAGAAGAAGTCTAGGTGGGCCAAGTGAGTTCATATAAATACCGAAGGGAAGGCATTGGTGGGGGATGATACAGAAACTGAAGACGCTGGGACCAATCATATACAACAACAACAACAACACTGATTTCTATTATAAAAGGGGAGCAGGAAAGAATTGTGGATAAGGCAGAAAGCTTGCCTGACATACTGTAAGTAAGGGCACTAAATACAGATTGAGGTTCGGGAGTCAGGAAACATCTGTATGGTTAGTTTGGGGATCAGTAAATTCTGTGGAGAATTGAAGGAAGCATCTGAGGAGAGATGGTAAAATAAAATGCCTTAAATAGGTTTTAAAGAATAATCAAATCCAAGGCTGTGTTGAAGTCATACTCAGGGTATAGTCATGGATTTATCATTGCCTTCACAAGGTAAGGTTTCTCTTTGGGAATTCTGGAAAGTGGGCTGAATTCAGAGAAAGGGTTTGTCAAATGAGTGTGAACAACAATAGATAAAAAAAATTGAGAATACTAGTAAGAGTCAGTGTGACCAGGGCTTTCTCCTTGAAAGTCACTGGCTTGTCTTCTTCCTGATGTCCACATCAAAGATCTTTGTAGCTTTATTTTTTCCCCCATACCCTAGAAACACTCAAGGATTTACCTTGTCATCCAAGTATTCTTGGAACTTTGTGTGATCATAGTCACATCATATTCTTGCATATAGTACTAGTTGGGTAACTGTTAATCTCTGTCCCAGAGACTCACCCGTTTGTGAACACCTGTACCTCACTGGTCTAGAGCTGAATTCATTAACTTCTCAGCTGCTCCAGCCCTCACCAATCCTTGGTCACTCCTGCAGTCATGTGCATTTATAGTTCAAGCTCATTATCCTAGATTTCTGCTCTCTTCAAATCCAGTCAATGACCTGCAACTTTATTCCAAACCAGTCACTCACAGACAGTGCCACATGGTTGACCACAAAGTCCTCTGTTACAGTGCACATTTGAGAATCTGAACCATTTCCTTTGTCTTTTTTTTTCTTGGTCATACATACAGAAAATTTCTAAACTGGCCTGTAGAACTTTTCTGTCCTCATTCATGAATGGTGGGCTTGGAAAAATGGTATATTTGGTGTTTCCTCAAAAATTTAAACCTAAATTACATTTGACTCAGCAATTCCATTCCTAAGTATATGTTTCCAACAAGTTGAAAACAATGATTCTAATAGGTACCTGTATGCAAGTATTCTTGGCAGCATTTTTCACAAATAGATGTGGTTTACACACATAATGGAGTATTATTTGGTCATCCCAAGGAATGGAATTTTGATGTCTGCTATACAACATGCATCGCATTAGGTACCAAACCCAACCTGCAAAGCTTCTCCTAGAGCTTCCTGTCTGCATCTCAGGGATGTATTCTTGTTTCTTTCTGAACTGCACTCAAGCTTTTCCCATGCCCTCAGTTCTGTAAAGCAAGGGAATAATTGTGTGGCACAGAGGCTGCTCTGAGCTGTCTGACAGCAGAGTGTCTTAGGATTGAGACGTTTATAAGCTTTGATGTGAGATAGATCAAGACCAGACATGGCGCTTTATTCCTATTTATTTGGCTGTAATCTCACAAGAGGCTATTTGCACAATGAACATAATCCCAGTATAAGAGATTTTAGGG
Organism: Dicrostonyx torquatus; assembly: GCA_028555095.1. Classification (NCBI taxonomy): domain Eukaryota; kingdom Metazoa; phylum Chordata; class Mammalia; order Rodentia; family Cricetidae; genus Dicrostonyx; species Dicrostonyx torquatus. Next base: position 12,257,786 of record JAQHUG010000003.1, on the reverse strand, counting down.
TGCAGAGGAAGGAGCTACAGAAAAGAGAAAGGAAGAAGGATTCTAAGAGGAGAGAAACTAGGAACTAAAGCTAGAAAAATAATTCAGGACAAGCTTGTGGACTCTAGAGTAAAACTCATTGATTTTCTAGGAAATGTGAAAAGGGACTGAAATCTGCTGGGTGCCTACCTATGTCAGGTAAAATATATACATCTTGCTCAATCTTCTCTGATGCAATAGGCATTATTGTGATCCTTAAAAAAATTAACTATGTATATGTCTCTGTTGTTATGTGCACACAAGTGCCAGTGTTCACGGAAGCCCGGGGCATTGGATTCCCCTGGAGCTGGAATTACCAATGGTTGTGAGCTGCCCAGTGTGAGTGCTGGGAACTGAGTTTGAAACTTCTGCAAGAACAGCAAGTGCTCTTTACAGCCTCATGATGCTCATTTAGACACAAAGGCAAACTCAGAAATAATTACGTGGGTCGATGAGGGTTAGGTTTCAAACCTGGGTCAAAGGCTGAGTTATCTATTTACCACATTAAAGTGGACCTGGCCACCAAGTTCTCCCAGCATCCCTCAGTCCATACCATTACAGGGTTTCTCCTGGCTGGCATATCCTGCCCCTTACCTTAAATTCTCCAGCCCAGGGGCTGGGCTGCCCTTCCCTATATAATCCAGCCATTTTGGTTACCTGGTCTTTTTCATCTACTCTCTTTTGGGCCTCCTGGCTGATACACCTAATTCTCCTCTCTCCCCTCTTCCTTCCTGCTCTCTTCTCACATGGCTTAAGATCATGTTTACTCTGGACTCCCCAAGATATCTTTGTCTCTTGCTCTGTATGCTCTCCCACATGTCTATAATAAACTTTCTCCTCCACCACACCTAGGAGCAGTCATGTCCTTTTCTTATCTTTCCTTGTTTTTTTTTTTTTATTTTAATTCACTGAGGTGGGAGAATTAGGATTTGAACCAAATATGATTCTTTCCCAAACCAAATCAGATTGTATTTATTATTGGAATATCAAAATACCGTGGTAATACTCATATCTAATCACTTAGTAGGAGATAACTTTGTAGGATGAAGCTAAAGATTTGGGCATTAAAGACTATAGTAAACATTTGTCATAATATCACAAACTTCAAGAAACCACCATCCCCCCACAGTGACTTGCATTTTTAAGCTTGCTACATAAATTAACAATTTGGTACTCAGGGGTATTAAAGTACTTATTAGAATACATTTAGCTTGGAAATGCAAGAACCAGCATCAAGTCGAGGAGCCAAAGCCCATATTTTTAGTTACTGAATTCGATGGCACTATCTTTTTTTATTTTCGTGACCATAAACAGTGTTGCATCCATTTTCATGAGACATATGACATATCCTACTTAGCTTTCTTGCTGGTCAAAGGCTTAATCCTACAAAAATGTCTTGATTGCTCAACAAGGAACAGAAAAAGGCAGAAGAAATGTGTTTTCCATCACAATTTAGATTGCTTCATGGGCCAGAAAGAAAATTAATTAACTAATCATTCATTCTTCGCTGCATAAGTCATTTTCTTGCCCATTCTTCGGGGGTAATCCCAATCTATGACTCTTCTCTTTCCCACAGATCACTTGGGGTTCCTGCCCTTTTTTCTAGGTGTTTCGACTGGCTGCAGGTTTGTTAGTTCAGGCTACATACTTGTGTTACAGTTCTCCACAGAGGTGCATCGGAATGCATCCTTCCAACATGATTCCTCTACTTCAGGGCTGTGTGAACCCTTCTTTTCCTTGAATTACAAATGAAGGGATGAGGGGATGATCGCAGGGTGAAACACTTTCTTTGCAAGCATGAAGAACTGATTCTGAACCCCCAGAAGTCACTTGAAAAGCCAAACTTGACTGGCCCTGACAGTCACCACAGCACTGGGGACATGGAAAGAAGAGCTCACTGGCCATACAGTTTTGCAAAAATTTTAAGTTTCTTGTTCAACGAGAGACGTTGTCTCAAACCAATAAGGCAGGGAGAAGTGTAGGCAGAGGCTGCTAATTTGTTTTCCAGCCACCCAGACCCAAAATGATCACATAGAAACTCTATTCATTGCAACACTGGTTGGCCTAGCAGCTCAAGATTCTTATTAACTAACTCTTATATATTAAATTAACCCATTATTTTGTATTTTAACACGATGCTCGTGGTTTACCAGTCTGGGACATCTGTCTCCTTTGGCAGCTACATGGTGTCTCTGACTCTGCCATCTTTTCTCCTCTATCTATGTTTGAAATTCCCACCTTGCCCTATTCTGTGCTGCCATAGTCCCAAAGCAGCTTCTTTATTAACCAATGGTAATAAAACATATTCACAGCATGAAGCGGGAATCCCATATCAGAGAAGTAAACCATCAATGCCTTGCTGGACTGTTTGCATGTGTGTGTGTGTGTGTGTGTGTGTGTGTGTGTGTGAAACACACACATAATCACACACACACCTTACATGCACCCACTATATAGGCAAAAAACAACTAAAAAATCAATCTTTTGCATATTTACTATAGAAAAGGAAGAGAAAATGATACTGGTAATTTGCAAAAGTGCTTATTATTTTTAAAAAAACAGTGCACAAAATAAAAGGGAGTCGAGAAGTTAGATGAAGACATTCCAAAAGCAGCGTTTCACTTTACAGCATATTTTAGAAAGCATGTCATACGTAACACCAGTCCCTTAAGATCCTCTAGGAGAATATAGAGTTTCATAGTCAAGTGTGTTTTGGAAAGTCTGCTCAAGTGACGCTGTACATTATTAAGCATGTATATGAGAAGTTTTGATAAATTCTGCAGCTTAAAGAAAACCTACTTAATCTCTACTTAATCTTTTTCTGTCTCACCACAATTAATGTGTTAAGTCCACCCTTTCAGGAACACTGTTGATTGGTTACACACTCAATTTTAGTGGGATGGGGATGGGGTGATGGGGATTATTCTTCCTTAATTGCTTCCTTCCCAAGTTTTCTCTATCTTAGTTCAGAATATATTAAATCTTTTACAGTTTTCTGATTTAAAGATTTTTTAAAGTATATTTTTTTAAAGAGCAACTTTGGTTCACAGTAAACAAAAAAAAAAGCAAGAGCATAGAAATGTTGCTACTCCCACGTTGACAGCCTGCCCCCATTATCAGCATCCTTTACCAAGGGTGCATTGGCTGTGATTGAGGAGCAAGATCACAGTCTGTAGTTTATACTAGGGTTCGCTCTTGATGCTGACTATTGATTTTTTTCTCTACTGATTTTCTGTTTTCAGTTTCATTGATTTTTGTATAAATTCTTATTATTTTTTTGTCTTCTGATTGATTTGTTCACCCTATAGTTTCATTAGGTAGAAGTGTATTACTGACTTTAGATCCTTCCTCTTTTAAACATCTGTATGGCATGCAATGAGTTCAGTTAACTTCCTGAGCTTTGTTTTTATTGCACTCCACAAACTTTCATATTGTTTTCCATTTTAATTAATTAAAGATAACTTGGAACTTCTATTGAGACTTATTCCTTGACTCATGCACATTTCTTTTGTTGTTTTAAAATAAATTTATTTATTTATCCATCTATTTATTTATGGTTTCCCTTTCTTCCTCTCCTTCTAGTTCCCCCACTCCCACATCTCTGTTCCCATCCCTCAATCCATTCTTCCATTTCTGTTCAAGAAAGTGCAGGCCATCCATGGATATCAACAAAGATTGGCATGTCAAGTTACAGCAAGACCAAACACCTTCCCATGTGTTAAGGCTGGACTACGCAACCCAGTATCAGGATTAGGGTCCCAAAAGTCAGTAAAAGAGTTGGAGACCATCCCTGTTCCCATTTTTAGGAGTCTCACAAGAGGACCAAGCTATACAACTTTTACATATATGCAGAGTGCCTAGGTCAGTCCCATACAGATACCCTGATTCTTGGTTAAGTTTCTGTAAGCCCCAATGAACCCAGGTGAGTTGATTCTGTGAGTTTTCTCGTGCTTGTGCTGTCCTTGCCCTTTCTGTCCCTTACAATCCATCCTCCCTTTCTTCTGCAGGATTCCCAGACATCTGCCTAATGTTTGGCTGTGGGTCTCTGCATCTGTTTCTATCATTTTCTGGATGAAGCCTCTCTGATGACAACTGGGCTAGGCACCAGTCTTGTCTTAGGAGACAGTCAGTTCAGGCTACAAATCTACTATTTCTAGGAGTCTTAGCTGGGGTCATCCCTATAGATTCCTGGGAGATTCTCTTGTGCCAGGTTTTACCTGACCCCAAAATGCACCTTCTTTCTAGTACTCTTTCCCCACAACCCCAACCTGATCGCTCATGTTCCCATCCTAACCTGCCCTAAGTCCACTCACAAATCCTCTCTATTTCTCCTTCCCAGGAAGATGCAGGTACCTATTTATGACCCCTCTTTGTTACCAAGTCTCTCTGGGTCTGTGGATGGTAATACAGTTGTTCTTTATTTTACAGTTAATGTCCACTTATGAGTGAGTAATACCATGTTTTTCTTTCTCAGTCTGGGTTACCTCACTCAGGATGATTTTTTTTCTAGTTCCATCTATTTGCCTTCAAATTTCTTGGTGTCCTTGTTTTTAAACAGTAATAACCTACTGTTTAAATGTACTACATTTTCTTTATCCATTCTTTGGTTGAGGGACATCTAGGTTGTTTCCAGGTTCTGGCTATAACAAATAAAGCTGCTATGAACACAGCTGAGTAAGTCTAAAATACATAAAGAACTCAAGAAACTAGATGTCAATAAACTAAATAATCCAATTAAGAAATTGATACAGATCTAAACAGAGATTTCTCAACAGAAGATTCTCAAATGGCTGAGACAGATTTAAGAAGATGTTCGACATCCTTAGCCTTCAGGGAAATGCAAATCAAAATGACTCTGAGATTCCATCTTACACCTGTCAAGACGGCTAAGATAAAAAACACAAGCAAGAGTTCATGCTGGAGAGGATGTGGAGCAAGGGGAACAGTCTTCCTTTGCTTGTACTGTCATTTTGGAAATCAGTTTCCACAGTGAAAATCTCAGGAAACTGGGTATCAACTTACTACAAGAAAGAACCAATTATACTGCTTTTGGGCATAAACCCAAAGGATGCTCAACCACTCTGCAAGGACACTTGTCCATACACATTGCCAAATATGTTATTCAACCAGACTTTGGTATTTTTCTATCTTTGTTAGTTTAATTCCATTGCAGGTCTGAGGATGCTTGGACTTCTAGACTTAGATATTTGCTAAGGTGTGTTTTATGGCTGCAAATGTGGCCGTTCTTGGTTAATGTTTTATGTGAGTAGGAGAAGGACGTGCTGTCTGTTGCTGGATGGTACAGTCTATGGATGTTCATTATTTCCTGTGGACACAACCAGGCATATGATGATTTTCTGGTTGTGACCACTTTGGCTAGGGAAGTGTTGAAGTCTCCAGCTATGATATATTGATTTGATTTTTTTTCTTGCAGCTGTACTTACCTCTACAGTCATTACTACTACTGCTCTTGTCACACATAGTTTGGTGTCCTGCTTTGAGGCACATACCTATTAAATATTGTTTCATCTTCTAGAAAACTGATCCTTTTACTTAACACAAGATCCTCTGATAACCTTTCAATATCCCTGACAACTTTCTCAGCTTTGAGATTTTCTTTGTCTGATATCAGTGTAGTCACTGCTGCTTTTATTTTTGATTGGTGTTAACTTGATCTATACTTCATCTGTTAACTTTTAATCTGTCAGTTTTTTGCTACACAACCTAAGCTGACCCAGAACTCTCAGTCCTCCTGCCTCAGTCTTTTACAGGCCTGTGTCTTCACTTACAGATTTTTATGTTTTAAGTGCATTCTACATTTACAACTAACCCAAATCAACTTACAAATAACACTGTATTTATTGCTTTATGGTAGCGAAAATATCATGGACAAAATAACCCTTAAGCCTCCTCCTATCTCTGTTATTATTACTTTCATTTATTTTAATATACATGTATGTATATATGCACATATCTGATAAAAGCATAAATGTAGAAAATCATTATTTTGACTAAACTTGTTTTTCATAAATAATATAAAACATGTTTGTCTTTACTTATATTTTGATGATTGTATAAAAATAGTAATATTTAGAAAATGGATTAAATTTTTTTCAGCTGTCTGAGTTGATTTATCTTACAATATTAGCATATACAATCAGTTTTACAAGATTTTTTCTTTGAAATAAAGAAAAATAGAACTTAGCTTGTCAAATTTTCATAGTAACTAATTCTCTAAATAAAAAATCTTATTTCTGAGGCACACTGGAAAATTGCTGGTAAGCCACAGCCACATGGTGATACACAGATTAATAGAAATGGCTTAATTTAAGATATAAAAGTTAGTGAGCCAGAGACCTGGGCTAGAGCGGGCCTGGGACAGTGAACTCCACGAAAGCAGGAGCAGATCCAGACCAGGGACATTTGTGGAAGCAGGACTGGGCCAGCAACCTAGGCTGAAGCAGGTCTGAGGTGGCAGGCTCCATAGGAGCAGGAACAGTGGAGCAACTGCTGAGCAAGTGGGCCAGAGACAGAGACTGCTGCGGATCTAGGTGTGAATCTGGGACCTTCAAGGGAGCAGACCTGAGCCAGGTCCTCTGCGGGTTTGGGCACTCCCGAGTCTCGGACCTCCAGGGGAGAAGATCAGAGCCAGAGATCTTTGCAGGACCAACCCCAAGCCAGGGACCTGTGCAGGAGCATATCCAGACCAGGGACATTTATACAAACAGGTCTGAGCCAGCAACCTAGACCAGAGCAGGCCTGAGGCAGCAAACTCCATGGAAGCAGAGCAAACCCTGGGAGCGGAGCAAACCCTGGGAGTGCTGAGCGACCTCCAGAAAAACGAGTAACCAACAGTGTAACTAGAACCGTGGCACTGACTGTACCAGGAGGAACAACCATCTGAGCTTTGGATCCACTGGCACCTAGAAAACTAATCACCAGAGTCACAGACAACCCCAACCACAACAATTAGAGGAAAAGATGAGTAGACAAGGTAAGAGCACATGCAACACCACAAAGAGCAATATGACACCAGTTAAACTTAAAGACCGTATAAGAGCAAGACTTGAACAACCAAATATAGATGAAACAGATAAAAATGACCTAAAAAATAACTTCAAAAGAATGTTTGAGACTCTTAAAGAGGAAATGAGAAATTCCCTCAAAGAAATGGAGGAAAAGACAAACAAAAAATTGGGAGACATCAGCAAATCCCTTAAAGAAAACCAAGAAAAAGCAATCAAACATATGAAAGAAACTATTTAAGACTTGAAAACTAAAAGAGACAACAAAGAAAACACAAACCAAGGGAATTAATAGAAACAGAAATCATGATAATCAAAACACTAAACATACAGAATAAAGACAGAATATAAAGAGCTGCAAAGGAAAAAGGCTAGGTAACATATAAAGATAGACCTGTCAGAATTACACCTGATTTCTCACTGGAGGCAATGAAAGCCAGAAAATCATGGTCAAGTGTTATGCAGACATTAAGAGACCACGGATGCCAGCCCAGACTACTATACCCAGCAAAACTTTCAATCACCATAAAAACCATTTTTAACCAATACCTAGGCACAAACCCAGTCCTACACAAAATACTAGAAGGAAAACTCCAAATCAAGGAAGATGGCTACATCAACAAAAGCACAGACAATCGAGGAACTCACAGCAGCAAATCCAAAGGAAGGGAAAAGCACACAAATTAACACCACCAACAATGAAAACTCAATTAACAGGAGATAGCAATCACTGGTCATTAATATCCCTTAATATAAATGGACTCAACTCACCTACAAAAATACACAAGCTAACAGACTGGATACGAAAATAGAATCCATCCTTCTGCTGCATACAAAAAACACACTTCAATCTCAAAGACAGACATCGCCTCATAGTAAAGGGTTGGGAAAAAATTTTCCAATCAAATGGACCTAAGAACAAACTGGTGTAGCTATCCTAATATCTAACAAAATAGACTTCAAACTAAAATCAATCCACAGAGATAAAGAAGGACATTTCATATTAGTCACAGGAAAAATCCATCAAGAGGAAATCTCAATACTGAACATCTATGCCCCAAATACAAGGGCGCCCTCATATGTAAAAGAAACACTTCTGAAGCTTAAATCATACATTAAACCCCACATACTAATAGTGGGAGGCTTCAACACTTCCCTCTCACCACTGGACAGGTCAGTCAGACAAAAAATTAACAGAGAAATAAGGGAGCTAACAGACGTTATGACCCAAATGGACTTAACAGACATCTCTAGAATATTCCATCCAAACATAAAAGAATATACCTTCTTCTTAGCACCTCATGGAAACTTCTCAAAAATTGACCACATACTCGGTAACAAAACAAACCTCAAGAAATACAAAAAAATTAGAATACCCCGTGTATCTTATCAGATCACCGTGGCTTAAAACTAGAATTCAACAGCAA
>JAQHUG010000003.1:12213617-12245142 GCA_028555095.1 Dicrostonyx torquatus | reverse complement strand
CAGTATTACAATTTAAAAAAAAACTTATTTCTTCTTACACTTAATTTTCTATTTCTAAAAGCCATTAAAAGATTTTTTTAAAAAAATATCTAAAAATTCAACAAAACAACACCTCTGTGAATAGGCACATTGCTTCTCTTCAGAATGAAATTTCAAATTTCAGGTTGATTTTTGTCCTAGATTCTAACTTGTTACAGTTGAACATTTGATGGGCATTAAACACTTACAGGATGTTCAGTAGCGACGCAGAAAGATGCACCTGGGGCCCAGAGGGAAAGCAGAGCCAGTGTGTATTCACAAATGCTTACCATGCACTAATACGGGACTAAGCTTTTACCTATCATTTCGCTTATTCTTCCAAAATATTTGTACAAGATGGGTAGTAGGGGCATCCCTGTTTTTAGAAATTACGATGCTAAGATTTTGTGGCATTAAACCACTTGCCAGGATTCTAACTTAGGCTGCAGGACTTGGAAGTTCTTTGAATGTCATCTCACAATAGTTTTGTGGTGGAGTCCTTTGGAGATCTGAAAACAGATAAAATAATAAAGAAAATAATTTTTCAAAATCACAAGACAGGAACAGATTCAAGCCCAGTTATGCGTTTCTACTGCCCAAGGTTTTCCAGTATGCCTATCTCTGGTGTGCGAGTGTACAATCACACACGTCACCCCAGGGACAAACTTCTGTAGTGATTTAATAATTGAGTGGTTTTGGTTTATTCTTTTTATATAGTCACTTTTTTTTCTTGGAAAACATGCTGTATGGAGTGGAGTGGGGGGGGGAACCACTGATTCCTGAGACTTTCAGGGCCCAATTCAATTTTATGATCTAGTAAAACACACCTGGGGCAATTTTCAGCTCAGACTAGAATTTGAACTTTGTAGCTACAGAGTTTATGGCGCTGCATGCTTTCCATAAATAAAAGAAACTGGAGAAGGGCAGGGAGTGTGAGGTTCCCACAATACTACTGAACATTATTTTTCTACACAATTCTGCAGCAGGAGACAAGCTTTCCTGAGGCAAGCAAAACGAAGCAAATGTAATAAATTCTAGTTTGTATACATCTTCAAAGTCTTCTGTTTGCTTCTTTTTCTCCCCACATTGTCCCCTGCCACCTAAACTTATTTTAATGTCTACAAAGAAGCAGATCTGGAGATGTCTTACAATACAAGTCTATGGCACAATAGTCAAGAGCTTATGCTTCTTAATTAGAAAACAGAGAGCACAATGACAGTACTAATTGATATGCCAATGTGGATGGGGGAGGGGTCACAGATCCTCCCAACCCTAGAAAAGGAGCTACAGACAATTAATGGCTATAAGAGAAGGAGACTCAGCCGGGCGGTGGTGGTGCACGCCTTTAATCCCAACACTCGGGAGGCAGAGGCAGGCGGATCTTTGTGAGTTCGAGACCAGCCTGGTCTACAAGAGCTAGTTCCAGTGCAGGCTTCAAAAGCCACAGAGAAACCCTGTCTCGAAAAACCAAAAAAAAAAAAAAAAAAAAAAGGAGACTGGCTTCTCTAGGGGCCGTGCCTGGTATTTTATCTAATCCAAGGGATTAGACCTAAACAGATATTCATCTGAGTAATGCTAATGGATTCATCAGACTATTTATATCTACATATGTACATATAATGTATATGTATGTGACACTAATAATTAGAGAAGTCCTGAGTATGAGAGAGAGCGGGGCGGGGCACAGAAAGTCATGAATGAGAGAACAAGGAGAGGGTGGGATGGAGATGATGTAAATACAGTACTCATGAATGAAGTATTCAAAAAATGTTAAAAAAAATAGAGAATAGCCTTGAAAAGGCAACAGATTGCTTTTGGATAGAGTTTGGGATGCTGAAAGTTTCTTCTGTGTTTACAAAATTATGTAAGACACACAGTTGGGATGCTTCTGGGATGATCAAATCTGTGAATATAGATTTTATATTTATGAAAGAGACCAACATAGCACTTGTGAATTTACAATTTGGCTGGGTCCCTCTTACTATTAACTACTACCGTTTAATAATGGCCCAGGTAGGAAAGCTCAACTATCATTGAGATTCATTTTGGTGTTTTCTAGAGTAAGCGGTACAATCTCTAAAACTCACACAACTTTAGATAGCAAAAAATGGGGGTGTATTCAGAAATTTTAAAATCGCAAGATTTTTTTTATTGTTTCAGAAAAAAATGGTGAAATCTGTATGATCCAGTGGTAGAGTTAGTGTATAATTAATACCAAACTGCTAATGATTCTGAAAGTAATTTATCATTTGATTTAGTGATTTGTCAGTTTTGTTTAACAATACCATTAGAGTTTCTCTGCTAATTTATTACTTTGTGGTGATTATAAAAACTGATTGAATATCCTAGTGAACGCTGATGACCAGCTCCAGGAGGGCACCTGCTCTGGGTTTATGACTTTGAAAACAGGCCCTTTTCTGGGCAGCAATTAACCTTGAATGTTACAAGTAGGCTGGGCTTAACAAAAACATCTCAGGAAATGGCCTTTGAATGGAGACATTTAATAGTTGACTTAAAATATGAACCCCCAAAACTGTTTCATTCAAACTGACCAAAGGACTGCAAGATGGCTCAGTGGGTCAAAGTTTTTGCTGCAAAGACTCATGGCCTCAGTTTTATTCCTGGTATTTAAAATGATTGAAAGAGAAGACCAACTTCCAAAGGATGCCCTCTCTTCAACATGTATATCATGGAAAACATGTTGTACACACACACACACACACACACACACACACACACACTGAACAAAAAGCAAACAAGAAGAAAAAATTCACAATGTTTTTATGAGAGGAAGAACATTTTTGTAGTCACTGTATATTCTGGCGTTTTTTTTAATCTACTATATTGGTATCTAATAGATTTGAATGCCTAGCATTTAAAATTAGTAACTTGTTAATCTTTGAGTGTAAAAATGTTTTTAGAAATGTCTTCAAAACATCTAGACTTATGACTATGTAAAGAAACAGTATTTCTAAGAATCGTTAGCACAAAGCCGGGAAATGTCATTTGGGGGTCAAAGAATGAACTTACCTGCTTCCTGGAGCCTCATTTTATGTGTGTAAACACTGATGGATTGCTTAACTACTATGAACTTCCATTCAAATATATCCAGTACTTAACTTTAAGGGTTTATTGAGCTCTTGTCTATGATATGAATGAAGGTAAAATAAATACTATATAATGACCAACATTTATACAAGTGGCATTTATGATTATTATCTAAAGTTTAATAAAGACAGGCTGTCCCTGCAACCTGAGACCTATGCTGGAGCCACAAGTTAATTCTGGAGTGCTAGCTTCTGTATGCCTTGTGTCAGGCCCATCTCTGCTCCTGAGAGGGGAAGAGAGAAAGGAGGGATCAATCCTGCTAGTCATCTTTCCCAAGCCATGCAAAAATCCTTATGAGAACCAGAGACCATGAAAATAAGGGTGAAATGATGGGAATTCATTCCCCTGCAAATTAAACCCAAGGATACTTTGCTTTCATGAGAGCTGATCATTAAAGCACTAGAGGCTGCTGTCTCCAGTGACAAAATGTGGGGATGTTAAATTGCTGGCAGGTGTTATACCTCAGGAAGAGGAGACCGATGAGAGAGAGAGAGAAAATGTCTGTGTTGATACACAGCAATGTTTGAGTAATCAGCAAGGGATAGAAAGAAATAAAATATACATGAATGTTTAAAGGGGTTTTTAGCATATTAAATTTCACAGAAATATGCTTAAGCATGTGGCATTGCTTAAGGGCTATGTTCACCAGGTCAGGCAGAGCTTTTTGTTTGCATACTGTGTGTGGCAAAGAAGGAGAGACATACACATTCATTTCTGGAGGAAGATATCATAGCTCTACTAAAGCAGTAATACATATTCTTAGAAGTTTCGGGAGGAAAGAAATATTACGTACAATCCACATTGAATCCAAGGACAAGGTGAGAAAAGGTTTTGTAGAAAGGACATACGAAGTGAAGATGTATCCAATATATCACAGGCTATTGCTATAAGCACACTGTTGCACTGCAGGGGGACATTAAGAAGAGACAAGATAAAATTACAGCTGACATTGCATTTTTTATGTTATCTTGACAAGAGCATCAGCAGGACTTAGCTTAACCAAACATTGGCACTCTTCCCAAATGCTAATGTAATACAAGTAGAGAAACTGGAGAATTCTGGATTTAAGTATTTGACTGGCTGACGCTTCCCACATGTAGCTTGGTCTTTACTGGAGCACACACAGGCACAGAACTGTCCCCTGTGCCATCACATTCCATGGACTGTCAGAGCTAACCTGTGGCTCTTTCAGCCTTCAGATGAGTGTTTAGGAATGGGGAGATGAGAGAGAGAAAGGGGAAAGAGATACAGAATGAAAGAAAAGATAGAGGGGCAAAGAGAGAGAATAGAAGAAGGGAAAGAAGAGAGGAAAGGAAGACAATGGAATTATGCAGTCAAGTCTGGTTTGATCAAATCATCAAGTAATACATGGAGAATGGACATAAAAAGGCAAAACAGTAAAGACCGGCCCTTTAATCAAGGTTATTAATAAATAACATATACTGGAAAATAAACATGCCCAAGTGCATTAAATTCTCTTCTGCAATGCATCGTACAAACTGATTGTAATACCCTTTTATAACTGTCGAAGATGAACAGCCTAATGTCTAAGGGACTATATAAGTGAAGGACTCAGCATAATTAAATTCCCAAACAGAATTTCAATTAAGTGCCTGTTAATGAAGACAATGCACACTTTGGACACATGACACAGAGAGATCAAGGGAGAGCTGATCTTCTCTACTGACTAGCCTTCATTGAGGTGCCAGAAGGTGCTCTGTAGCCTTCTTGAGGAAAAAAGTCATCAGCAACTTTATCTAACTTTGAATCCTGCAAACTACAATAATGATCAGCCAGGCAAGCTATGCCTTCTAGTGAAACAGTGGCCTGACTATTATGTAACAATGACAACCCACTTTCTGCTTAGATTTGAGGCCTGCTGGGCAGGAACGAGCTTATTCCTGGTTCTACTAAACCTGGTCAAGAGCCTATGACTGGGGAAGTGATAAACCATAAGCAGAAATCTACTTTCACTTTACTGAATGATCATGTTGTCCAACTGCCTTCCAAATATTCTTGCTTATACCTTTATATTAGTGTTGCCCAGGCTTTATCAGAGAAACTCCTTACTTCATCAGGCAGTGGTTAATTAAAAAGCCCATAACTGACTAAAGTGCTGAGAATAAATGATTTTAGAGTGAAGGCCAGAAGACATCTAGGAAGTGGAGGTGGAAAGAACGTAAGCTCTAAAATATAGGGATATAGGCAGTAAAATGATGTCTTCTGCATGTAACATTGGCTTCGCACTCACCAACCCACCATGGCTGTGCTTGTCTGCAGAAACCCCACATGAGACTGGACACATCAACATTTCATAATGTATAGGGCAGTGTCACGAAGAACCACCCCTTCCTGATGGACTACCAACAGTTAATGGTTGTTGGGGAAGGGGTATCAGTTTCAGTGGTGTAGCAACTGATAAGTTGCTCTCGTCCTAGGAAATGACCTCCTGCCCATGCACAGGCAAGAAATGTTAACTAAACTCAGTGAATCACGTAAGAAAAGACAGGAGAGTGGGAAGGGAACTGTTGAGAAGGACACCAAAGGGAGAGGGAAGGAGATAGGGAGGGAACGGGGTATGCGTGGCAAGGACTAAAATTCCTTATGTAAACATTCAGATCTGTCAAACGGCAGCAGAAGGTTCCCATCTAGCAGGTGAAATACATAACAGAAGAGGCCATCTTGGCCATGTTGTATTGTTTTATATAGATTATTTTCATATACACTGACGTAGCTTGAATGCCTCTGATAGTTGTCTGACATTAATATTCTTTTCTGTAACATAAAGATACTCTGTCTTTAGTGAAATATCTTAGGTAATATCTAATAAAATTGTACTCTGGTTTGTAAAGCTTTTCCTACATTTATGTCTACCTGGCACAGTCATGTACTAGTTCATTTTTACTTCTTGAAAAATGTTCTAAAGATAGATTATCTCTTGGAGTATTCCTGACAAAAGACCTCAGGTTTGGAAGTCTGGAAAATGAGAAGAAACCTGATGATTACCTTCCCCTTTGAGTTGTGGTCCAGCCAAGCCAACCCTTTATGACCCTTTGTATGTAGCAAAAGGTCTCTTCACAAAGGTGACCGTGGAGCTGACATTGATCTCTCAACTTAGGCATCTTCCATGAGATCTATTAAAACATATAATGTAGTCTGATCATATTTACCCCCTCCTTCATTTCTCTCTTTTATCCCCATCCTCAGGCTTTTAGCTGCTCAGCTTGGAGTCCTAAGGTTTGTAGCGGTTCTCACACTCCTTCTCGTCATGTTCTGAACATCTGAGAAGCTGTTTGCAATGGCATCATCTCTCTCTAGATCTCTCAAAGGCCTAACTGTGTGGGGCTCATCAGCTCCCTCTTTATCTGAACATTGAAGCAGAATGGTATGCTGCGGCTTCCTTTGAAGTGGCTCTTCAACATGGGTTCTCTCTTTCCATATGCCCCACTCTTAAACCCCTCACCATCCTAGGTCAGCTTTTATTATTATTTTAATGTTTTATTTATTCTCTGACAATTTCATAATGCATATAATATAATTTGATCATATTTAATCTTGCCCCCCCCATTTCTCTCTCTTATCTCCCTCCCTAAGCTTTTAGCCTCTATGGTGTGGAGTCCTAAAATTTCTGGTTTGTTCTCATATCATTCTTTGCATGTTATAACTACCCAAGAAGCTACTTGAAATAGCCTTATATCCCCAGGAATAAAATAAGAAGTGCTATATTTGTGTGCATCAGGTTAAGCAGAAAGTGCTTCCAGGAGCAAATTTTTGGAGTGAAGAAGTAAATAGAATTATAGACCTCTGATTCAGCTTCAACAGAGGCCTCCAGACTCAATCAGAAATTCTAAAATGTTGGTCTTCAGTTATGTCCACAGTTGAGACTAGAACTGCACCCATGTAGTTACGCTCGGACTAAAACTATATGTGGACTTCCATAGGGCCCTTAGAAAGAGCTATAGGATTTTGGTTAGCCTCATTCTTTCTGGGAAAACACAAGAGAAAAGCGTGAAGTATGCTGTGTAGTCTTTGCTCCTATATTTTGTATAAAAGTCTTGTGTGACAAAAATTTTCTTGGGGAGATGCAGCGCTACACACAACTGCTTACTCCCAGATGAAAGAGTAAAGTATGGCTACTACCAAAGTTCGACTTGGTGAACCAGTGAGTTAGGTTGAGGTTACTTACATGTGAAGAAATGACTCAAATACAGCCGTATCCAAAGCCCACCCCAACCGGGAACCTGGAGCACATTGCACAATGTGTGGGCTTCTCAGCAGGTTGGAGAGTGCCCTTTCCAGGTGACTCAGCTGATCTAAACCTCTTCCAGGCAGCTCAGCTGGTTTCTGCTTCTTCCTGGCAGCTGGCAACTGGCTTGGTCTCCATCTTCTTTGGAGCTTGGCTTGTCTGAAAGTGACAAGCTGCTTGTCTTATTTACTCTTGAGAAAAAGGGACCTAGAGAGTCTAGTCAGCTTTAGGGACTTTCTGAAGCTATTTTCAGTTGTTTACCTGCCTACTTAAGGAGTTTCCCTGCAGGATGGAATATTTCAATACTGGGGGAAACTACTGCATACCTGAAGGTCATTAAATATTCTAGAACACCTTCAACCTCTCTCTTGTGTCCTTCTTTAGGTCTCAGTGGTTTAACTGGTACAATAAATAAATCATTTCCTCATTCCGGAGGGATTTCTATCTTGGTCATCACGTCTTTGCGGGGTTGTGGCTGATGATCCTGTCTATTTAATAGTATAATTTGGCAGAGGAGTACGAAAAAAGAAATGTCACAGGAGGTTATTCAGGACTGTTAACAGAATTTATACACTCTGGGGAACACTTTATCCTTGAAGGTGTCATCTTTGTAAATCCCCGGAGTGTGATGCTGTCTGAGACTTGGAGGCACAAAGGTAACCCTTATCTCTTACATGAGTCAATTCCAGTCAAAATGAATTGTTGTCATATCCAGTTTCAAGAGAATACACTGCAATATGCTTGCTAAGTAGCTGGCTGGTCTCTGTAAGAGGAGGTGATACATCAGCGTTAGTGTCATTATTGGCAGGTAGGATATTTGGCTGCAAGCAATACTTACCAGTAGGTGGGCCCATGACTTCTCATCATTATAAAGCAACTGTGCTGGTACTTGTTTGTCAAAGATAGGGGTTCCTGGCAATAAATGACCAGGCAATTCTGCCTATTTAATTGCTAAATGCTTCTCCTGTGAAAGGATGTTCTCTGGTGGATATTAACATGTGATATAAGGTCTCCAAACTCTCTCACAACTTCTGTCTTGGTTAGGGTTGCTATTGCTGTGAAGAGACACCATGACCACGGCAGCTCTTATAAAGAAAACATTTAATTGGGGCTGCTTACACTTTTAGAGATTTCGTCCATTACCGTCATGGTGGACATGGTGGCATGCAGGCAGACATGGTGCTGGAGAAGGAGCTGAGAGTTCTATATCCTGATTCACAGGCAGCAGAAGGAGACTGTGTGTCACACTGGGTTTACTTGAGCATATAAGATCTCAAAGCCCACCTCCACTGTAACACACTTCTCCAACAAGGCCATACCTCCTAATAGTGCCACTCTCTATGAGCCAAGCATTCAAATACATGAGTCTTCGGGGGGCATGCCTATTCAAACCATCACAACTATCCACATGTTTCTTCCCTAGAACTGTGTATAGTTTTCTCATCTGTCTCCTAGATCTCTGGTCAAGTAATTAAGTCTACCATCACTGCTCATGATGTTTATAGTTCAACCATGGTTCAATTATTTTTTATATATACAAGGTAGGCAACCAGTGAACTTCCCAAAGATTCCCATACTAACTTATCTATGTTCTCCAGACTGTCTTGAACTCAATATAAAATGTATGACTGACATATTAAGATAGGTTGTGTGAGAAGCCAATTTTATGACGTGGTAGAACTGACAGAATGACAAGGAAGGTTAGGCCACTGGGAAGCACTATTAGGGTATGTTAAAAAGTAGAGAGGAGGTAGACAGGTAGGGATGGGTTCATAGCTAGCTTTGACAAGCAACAGAGAGTCCCTGTTGTAGTGGTATATTATTTGTATTTGAGAAATAAATCTTACCTGAAGACCAGAGACAAAACTAAAGCCACTAGAGGTCAGAAAATGATGACACACATCTTTAATCCCAGGATTTAGGAGACAGAGTTAGAAGAATCTCTGTGAGTAAGGCCATCCTGGGCTTCACAAGATCAATGCAGAAATAAATCCAGGTGGTGATGCCCTACACTTTTAATTCTAGTACTAGGGAGTCACACCCCCTTAATCTAAGGGCTAGAGGGAATATAAAATGAAAGGAGAGAGAGGCTTGGGCTGCTTAGTTTGTGGTTGCCCAGCCATGGTAGAGGTAAGACTTTTCTAGTGATTGGTTGCTTTGCTTTTCTGGTTTTCAGGTTGAACCTAAATTTCTATCTCTGGGTTTTTATCATTCATGCTGCACTCTGTCTCAAGAAAAGGTGGAAGGTGAAGACTGATCCCCAAGATTGTTCTCTGATTCCTACTGGTGTGTCAAAGCATGCATATGCCTATACTTATACATATGAAAATGTGGTTTCATACACAAATGCACGCAACCCCCACATTATATACACATATATCATACATACAACAAATGAAATTAAAAAAATAATAAAAGTTCTCTAGGACTCAGCAATAGTTTCTCCAGATTTCTTTGAAGCACACTCCAACCCTGAATTATCTACCTTCTCACGGTTCTTGCCTACTTGATAATTCTGCAGACTGCTCCATTAGTACCTACCTACTTGTCATCAGCCAGGGCAGTACGTGGAATGTCACTGAAATACATAAATACTGGCCTTTGACACCTTTGTGTTAATAAGAAGATCACTGAGTCAATTAGGTGGTTTTATATAATGCATCTGGCTTGTTAGTAATAATGGGAAAGAGAAGAGTGGAAAAGCATACAATAGCTTAGTGGAGTTTTGTAAGGATGAAGCAGTCTGAGACGCCATTTCTTCCACAGAATAGCTGGATTGGCTTTACTCGACCAAGATGTTATTTTTAGAAAACAAAATTAGCCTAGCAGCTGTGACCTGCTCTGCTGGGGCATCCCCTTTCCCAGTGTGCCTGTTAGCTCAAGGTCCCATATGCTTCCATGGCTAGTGTCTCCTTCCAACGCATAATCTCTTGGTGTCAAGTGGCTTAGTTTTAATACCTTGAGGGATATGAAAGGAAAAGGAGACCTTATTAAGGAAAAGGACAGGAATCACAGGGAAATTAGGCAAAGAGGAATATAAGATGGAAGTGAGTGTTGATTATAGTCAAGGTATATGATATATATGCATGTATACATGCAAAGGACCTGTAAAGTAAAAGAAATGTCTATATGAAAATTTCTCCCCAAATCCATTGTTTGTGTAATTAACACATAGTAAGAAGGGGGATGAACATTAAAACAAGCTGAACAAACAGCCCTAAATATTCACGCACTATTATCATCTTCTTATTTTTCCAAAGGGATAATTTATCACAGAAAAACATAACAGACTCAGAATAGTCTCTCAAGGAAGAATGCTTGACAAACCTGCTTTCTTCCTAGTCACCCTCTTATGAGACATGTAGCTGTAATCCCACCATGCAGATACTTCTGTAAGATCCCATCCAATGTGAAGAATGTATGCGCCAAAGCATTTAAAGAGAAAGAGCACCATTTCTTCAAGATTACATAAGATCTTTCAGAGACCAAGTCTCATTGATTAAGATTATATTTCAAAAATCCCTAAATCTGAAGACATAAAAAAGACACAAGACAGTTCTTCATTCACAAACTAGTGAAAGAAGAACATGTAAAAGCAATTAAAATTCATGTGATAAAAAAAATTACAGAATCCGATGCACTCCAGTGTCCTCAGGATTGAAATGAATGTGTTTAGGTCAGTAAGACTTTCTGGAAGTAGCTCTTTCAATTGGCTAAGTGTGGGGAGACAGGAGAAGCACAGACAAAAAGAACAGTATGCACAGATAAACACTACTCAGGGAACATACTATGGGCCAGTGACTTCATATACATTACCTCAACCTGTCCTTATATCAAATCCATGAAGTATGTATTAACAGCATAATTTACTGACCATCATATGTCTTTAGTACCTGTTCTAAAAGTTACTCAGCTAGGAAAGATAGGAGTCTGCACTGGAAACCAAACCAACTCGTCATCCTAAACTCCTATACTTGTAGCTACACTGTATTTTTAAGGCAGATTGTGTTAAGGTTATATACAGATCACGAACATCCCCAACACTGACAAATTTAACTTTTATTTCAGTATACACTTGGTCCTCACTCTGGAAATCAGGATCTATATTAACTATTGTTAAACATATTTTGTTAATGGATGTCTACGTATGTAGCAAGTATGAGAGATGACTGTGGCAGAGTAAGAAAAAAAATGAAATTTCAACAAAATGAGATATTTATCTTGCCTTAGAAATTTTGAATATTTTCTCAATTTTTTGACTATGATAAATTACACAGAGCTTAATTTATCTTATTCATTAACCATTTTTAAGTGTACAGCTCAGGAGAGTGTATATTCAGGGAATCATATAACCCTGGTATCATTTTATCCTTGAACAATAAATCACCACCCTTTTATCTCCCACCTTCTGTAGAAGCCACCCCTCCTTTTGTTAAGGGAGGGACTCACCGTGTAGCTCATCCTAGTTTCAAATTTGTAGCAATTTTCCTGGCTCAGACTACAGGGATTTACTGGTTTGAGTCATTACACTGAACCACTTGGAATCATTTTGAATGATAAATTATTTCAATCAACAAGCATACAAATGCAATAGTCTGAAGATGATGTAGTCAAATAGTAAAAAAAGTCAAAATTTTAAACCTGCTTAATGAATATTCTAGCTATTATATTTGAGCTTGTGGAATAGATCCTAATTTTTTTCCTTTCCGTATTTTCTTTTCAAGAGTCAAGTCACATTCAAATTGTTGTTGTTAATGGTTTGTGTGTGTGTGTGTGTGTGTGTGTGTAAGAGAGAGAGAGAGAGAGAAATCCATACACTGCTAAACGGAGCTGAAGAAATGCCCCAGGGGACTGCTCCCTCACTTTGCTGAGGTCCTTTGACAACAGACTCATACAAGGACCCCAGGAAAGCCAATACTCACAAGCTATGATTTGGAGGAATGCCTCAAGGACTGGGGGAGAGGGTCTCACTACGGGCATCACCAGCTCTAATCAAAGGATGTCTAGTCAGCTTGCTTGAAGGCAGGTGGAGGTTTCATCCTTTTCATGTCTCTGGAGTCATTTTGCTCAGAGGCAGACTTATTAAATCAAAATGAATTAAACACAGACTAGGAAACATAACCACTGTGGTGTTGGAAATCAGAGTTAACTCTCTCCCACTTATCTTGACATTACTTCTTTAAAGTAGCAGAACTCATAACACAATTGTTTATTAGTTCTTAGAAACATGGAAAGAGGGGAAAGTGACATCTCACTTCCTATCAAGTTTCCAGTGCAGATGGCTATCAAGAAGGAAACAAATGTGATATATTCAAAAAGAAAAGTACAAGGAACGAGTATGGTTAGAAGAGATACTTGGGTCTTTTTCTTTACTGTTTCTGTTCATATCCTGGCAAACACCACGAAGAAGCTAGGCTAAGGGCTGAGTGCCACAGCCAGCTCTGGGAGACCTCTCTAAGCAAATTCTTGAAGCTGCCCTTTTGAATCTGCTTGTCTAACTGGTTAATTCAAGACTCTTTAATCTTAACCCCAGTCTCCTTGTGAAAACCCTGCTGCGAACTTTAAAAAGAAGTTTTTAAAAGAAAAAAGTTTTTAAAAAGTTTTTAAAGAAACTTTAAAAAGACTTTAAAAAGAAGAGAACAAAAATCATCCATGAGATTCTTCCAAGGACTACAGTTGTTCAGGGGCATGGTAATTATGGTTAAAACAAAAAAGGATGGAATCCTGGGTTGATCAATACTGAAACCTACTCATGTCTTCCATGGAATGTTAGTTTTTTTCTTACCTATATCTCTAGATTGTATCTAGAGTCTCCATTTTTATGAAATGACTATCTATCTATCTCTATCATCTCTCTCTCTCTCTCATCTATTTGTCTATCTGTTTGTCTATGTATCTATATATCTATCTCTATCATCTATCTATCCATCTATCTATCTATCTATCTATCTATCTATCTATCTATCTATCTATCCATTCATTCATCTTTATCTCAATAATTTCTAACATTTATAGTGGTCCATGTTTGCTTGGAATGTGTGATCTATGTGCTTACACAAGGCTTCTCAGTTTGAGTAGGAAGGGCCATAATTGGCCCATGTCATGTACTTTCATGTCCCAAGCAGTTGGTATAGTTTCAATGACAAACAAAGGCTGGGCAATTGTGGAACAACAGACTCAGTTCAGTAACATGATCAAGGAGAACAATAAGAGTTGAACTCAGCCTCTGGAGCATCATTCCTATTTCTTCTATGTTCACAAACCATTTCTTTAACAGCCCAGGAATCACATCCAGTGACAGAGCCACATTCCTTTTGGGAAACTAGAATGCTGCTCCCTTTGTGTAACCAGCCCTGCGAGACCCCCTTGGGAGCATCTCAGACATCACGGGCATAACTATGATGCTTTTCTTTTCAGTACTTTAGAATAGGTGAATTGAATTTACTGGGAACAGACAAATGATTTTTTTTACAGTTTCTCTATTCATTTTATTTCACCATTTTCAATATGAAGGAACTTTTTCTTGAAGATGCAGAAGTAAAGCAGAAAGTAAGCTCCATTTTCTCTGTTTTTCATTGATGTTACTGAGAATGATTAGTATTACTAACCCATAACTAACTTAATAAATTTCAAAAAAGTGACCGCAGTTTAGCAAAGGAATATTCTGAGTAAAAGTTGAGCCTACACCAAATAGGACAGATGGTTTCACTGAGATTCAACAACAATTTATTGATCATCTGTTACAAGAAGGGGCTAGGCGACATAGACAAAGTGTTATTTCTGACCTGGAGGAGCTCAAGACCAGCTGGTGGGGAGAGAGTAGAATGGGGAGGTGGGGGAGTGGAGTGATTCATGAGGCAGTTAAGGAACACACAAGAAGATGGTGGCCCTGAAGAGCCCAAATTCAAAATTTTATTTACTTTCATTCTCTGAAGGAGTTATTGTTTAGTAGATCAAAGAGTACTATATATAGGGAACCTATCTTGATTTTAGCAGAATGCCATGGTCTCTTACAACCTAATGAGGCCACTAGTAACACATTCCATCTAGAAAAGATGAAATCAAGTACCAAGAGGTAAAATTCACAGCTGGTTCCATGACCAAAGAAGGGTGGTTAAGTCCTAAGCGTTGACAGGAAGTGGTGTATTTCATAGTGTTGTTGGCCATTAGCCTGAACACTGTCCTCCTCCACAAAGCTGCTGGAGACGGAGAAGACATACTCGGTAGGTTTGAAAACATGAGAAGGAAGAGAACATGCCAGGGAGGATACTGAAGATATAAAGCAAAGCTAACAAGTTGTGGACTGACAGACCTAAAGCAGATGGAAGACAAGACAGCTCCAGCATCCTTTAGGGAAATGCCTGATAACAGAACTATTCACATTATTTGTTGAATGTTTGCATATACCTAATGATATTTAGAGAAGAGACCCAAGTCCAAGTACAAAATTCATTCACGTTTCCTAATGTTTGCTTTATAAATACACTTGCTTAAGAGTAAATGTACAAATGATTTCTAATGTGCTTGTGTTTTAACTGCAACTTAAATGAGATTCGGTGTGGCAGTTCCTGTTTGCTGTGCTCAAAACAGTTAGAAATAGCATATTTCAAAGATTACATTAGATTCTGGATTGCAGTGTGAGATTGAGAGAATTATGGAAGTCCAGAAGTTTCAGCTGGGCATCAGCTAAATGGAACATGTAGTCTTTTCCTATACCAAAAAGTTCAACATGAATGCCAGCACGCTTGTGCATACTACTAATTTAGCAAACACAAGAATGATATTAGGATTATTTGCTTTGGCAAAGCTGCCACCAAATGTGAAATTATGGAATGTGGGGATTGCTTTTTTTGTTTGTTTGTTCTTTTTTATTTTGAGTGCATATTCCTAGGGTTAACTCAGTTCTTGGAATAAAGGATTCAGTAACTATGGGAAGGACTGTGAAAAGGAAAGGACTATAATTCTTCTCTTAATGGCCATTATTATGGTTATTATTAAATAGATTGTAGAAGAAAAATTGAGGTGACAAAATTTGTATCATGAAAGAGTCTTAATGATAGGGAAATGGGAAATATTACTTAACATAATGAGATTCTGAAGCATGAGCATTTTGGTTTTCCAAGCCCCTTTCCAAAAATAGCCAGTAATTAAGAGTATGGAATCCTGCAACTTGGGCTCAGGCTGGCAGGAGTGTTCCATAGCTGCCTGACTTAAGGAATCACTCTCCCTGGCCACAGTCTTCTCATCTACAGGATAGTGTAACAAAAGCACCTGCTGTGGATCCATGGAGTGGATCAACTAAAGATGCCTGGCTTTGAAAAAGTCTGCCGTGGAACTGAGTGCACAGGAAGAACTATTGAAGTATTTGCTTTTGTTCTGGCTCCTGTTACTGAAATACTGGATTCACCAGTTTGTACTGCAAAGTCCATATTATCAACTTCTAGTCATTTTGTTGTCCTTTGAGAAGAGCTGTACACACATCAGTGCTTACTTTAGTGAGGGCACAATGCCATTTCTGGAGCAATGCTGACCACAAAAGCAACGATCATAGCAGATAAAAAAAAGTGTCACAGGGTTAAACCATCAAGAACATCTAAGCTCAGAAACACCAAGAAGAACTTAGTTTAGATCATCCCCATGTTTGAGAGCATAAATGGCTTAAGGCAGAGAAGTATCCAACTGATGAATGGGTAAAGAGCTCAAGGATGGGAGGATGTCCCTACAGAACACCCTGACTCCACTATGCCATTTGGACAGCTGGGCAGAGGTGATGCCTCTTGGACCAGGGGTCAAGTTTACAAATTCCTTAAGTTAAAAATAATGTTAAACCATGCTACAGCTTTAGTCTTATAATAATTTAATTCAGGGTGTTTTTTAAGTTTATAGAAGCTACATCCTGTTATTTCACCTGCAAAATAAAGGACAAATGTCTGTATTTAAAATTCACAATGTAAACACAAGTATCAAAAGGAAGATACCAATACAAAGCCATTGTTAATCTTTCTCTCTTCTCCAGTGAGGATGTAGGTCTTTTTTAGAGATGAGAAACTATTATTTGAGAGGACTCATAAGTAGAGAAGCAGATTAAGAAAAGCTTATTAAAAGGATTGTCTCAGATCTCCTGAGTAAATTGGGAGCATGTGAGTCATGGGAGAGGCTAGAAGGGGAACAGAGAAAAATGTATAGCTCAATAAAAACAATAAACGAGAAAAAAACCCCAAAGGATTGTCTCAGGTAATGCAATAGTGGTGGCGTCAGAAACATTGCTCAAAAGGATTGGTCTGCACAGCCTCACACTGAGCAGAAAGTGGGCATACTCCTCCAAACACATGGTGTTGCTTCCAGGCCAGCCCAAACTCTGGAATCCATTCTAGATTCTACTCACTGAGGCTGCCCAGCCCTGTCCATTGCCCCATACAGACGGACCCAGCAGGAAGGAGTAGCTGAGGAAATTAGAAGGCAGCAAATGCAATTCTATTCAAATATGCCCAATTCAACCTAATGAAGCTAAATTCAGTTGAACATTTTTTTGATCTCCTTGCTATTGGACCAGTATACTAATCTACATAAGTGAGCAATGTTCACATGTGATGAATGACCTAGGGACAAAAAGAAAAAAAGAGAAATGTTCAGGGTAGGGGATGCAAGTTAAAATAGTATTCTTGTCATCAAAGAACTCATAATTTAGTGAGATAAAATTAAATAAAACTGACAGTAGCAGCTCGATTGTAGGGTTCTCAAACTTGGCAAAAATAAATGTGTGAAGAGGGTATATGTTTTCAGATGGAGTTCCCTTGACTTATGATATCTTATTTAATCCTGGGAAGTTGGTGAAAACTGATTACCCCCATCTGATAAATGGGGTAACTGATCCTAATACAAGTTGCCTAAAGCTATGCAGGAAGCAGGTTAACAAGCTTGGCTCTAAAGTTAGGTCTTCAGAAACTGAAAGTGGGGTTCATCCACCGTATATCAATCAATAATCCTAACTCTAGAATGAAGATCTGAAAGCCATCACTATAGGGCCCCTAACACCTTACACACACCATGAAGAGGCAAATATCTGTGTTTAGATGGGTCTGGACATCCTTGATGTTTCCATGACAGGAACTGGTCCACATCAGGAGCATCATACAACTAGGGGAAACATGATCCTGTACTTATACTCTCAGTGAGAAAGATGTACGAAGTTCCAGAAATGAGTCCCAAACATGGATCCAGTACCTGATCTCACACAGACCTTCTGTATGTGAAACTCCCTGGGCACACCTTTGCCACCCACAGTGTTCCTTCAGGCCTCTGAAACAGCCCTCTCAGAAAGACTGAGGGAAGGCTGTGGGACCTGATGCTGGCCTGAGTGGCTACTCTACACTCTTATTGATTTCACTCACCTTAGAAAGCTAATGCAGCTAAGTGATGCCCAGGCAAACTGCCAATTGCTTTTGCCTCCTGTTAATATGGGATTCTGATTTGGTTGCCATGGTTACAGGAAACTAATTCTGGATTCTCCTGAAATCAAGGTCCAGTCTTTTCTTTGTGGGAATGCTGCAGTCAGGCCCAGAATGCCCACCTTTCCCCATGCAAGCTAGACTCTGTGCTCCCATGCCTTGGAGACTTCAAGGGAAGCAGGCGGTGAGCAAGCAGGAGCCACTATTTTTAAAAAATAAACTTATGGTGTACTTTTTATAATTAAATAAAATGTTATCTCTCAAATTAAAACAGGATATTTCCACCTAATGGGGACTTGGAACCCGCTTTGAGAGGAGCCATTGTCCTCCAATGGTGAGAAGATTCACAATTCCTCCATGGGAAATTTTGTTTTCTTTTCATTTTCTCCTTCAAAACAATCACAACCTATCACTACAGAGAAGGGGGATTCTAAACACCATGATTAGTCTCAACTGCATCATTTTCTGAGGCAGGATCACCAGCAGTTCACATAATTCTTTCTAGTTATCAGGATGGCCTTTAGAGGTACAGGGATTCAGAGACATGCCTGGGGCATCCTCAGCCCATCCCATCGCTTGGATGCTTTGCTGCCTCTGCCTCTCCCAAATTCTGCCTTTACAAAGGCTGCCAGATGAGATACTGCGAGTTTGCAAACAAGCATGCGGTCCAGAGAAGTATATCCACCTCCCTGGATGTGTGTACTTCTGTCTACGCTGTTCATTGGTAGGTTCCTTAGCGTACAACTCTTTTTCCAAACCTACCTTTGACACTGAGTCCTCACCAATCCACCAGTAGATATAAGTGTAGAAATGTAGGTGAGGATCTGCTCCAAACG
Organism: Dicrostonyx torquatus; assembly: GCA_028555095.1. NCBI lineage: Eukaryota > Metazoa > Chordata > Mammalia > Rodentia > Cricetidae > Dicrostonyx > Dicrostonyx torquatus. The sequence goes on along the minus strand of JAQHUG010000003.1, from coordinate 12,226,486 downwards.
ACTGACCCTGGGGTCATTGTCAGTTCTGTGAACACATACTTTCTTACTCATTATACATGCTGTTGTGATTCGACTATGTTTAAGCAGGGTCTTCATTTGAATCTTTCTGAAAGAAAACACAGAGAATGACTTCAAGTATTCAGAATAGGAACCCCTTATCCAGTTCCACTAAAGCCCAGGCAGCAGGCGGCTCTGGCAGTCCCCCAGAGCAAATAATGACTGGATGTTTCAATATTCAGTCTGAGGATTGCCTATTCCCTTGGGCAATCGGGCACATGCTCTTCTGGAAATCAAACAGCAACAGAATCCAGTTAGAGCTGGTCCAAGTTAAGACATTTCAGGAAATATGGGTTTGTTTTTTTCTACAAGCATAAATCTGAACACACCACTGTCTACTGTAGCCTCTCCTCAAGGACGAAGAGCTCGCCATATGCAGCAGTGGATCTGCCTGAAACAAACAAACAAACAAAAAAAAACGGGTGTGTGTGTGGGAGAGAAGGGCTCACATTAACTATTTCCCTTCTGGACATTATGGAAATATGCCTGAGCTTGAGTCCAGGAGGGTACCTAAGGAAGAAAGGGCAGGACAACAGCTCTTACTTGGCTGCACGCAGCCTGCTTTCGGTTGTTGGCATGAGTTTAATTTAGTGCTTGTGTGGGTGGCCGTGTGCGAATTCGCAGAGTAACTTGCCTTAACTGTTTATTTACTCGTCCTTTGGAATTTGGCGCCCAGCCTGCCTGCCAGTCCCTGGCTAACTTATGAAAGTGGGGAGCAAGGCAAGTTTGTTTTAGACAACCTGCTGCCTCCCTTTGCTCTTTCTCTTCCCCCCTCCATGCCCCAAGCTATTTTGCCCCCACTCCCCAAAGGTGCTCAAGAAAGACTTTGAATAAATCATTTGTTCTAAGCTTCGAAACATTATCCCAGTGGAGTGATAATGTCTTTTTTTATTCATACATATTAGAAAATGAGGCATTCTACATAAATAAATTTCTAGATAAATGAAAACCATAACCTGAAGTGCCAATTAAAACCTCAATTGGCTTCGAGAAAAGCATTTAAAAATCTTTTCTATGTATCTCTATCTCCATACACAGAGGTACCAACATAGTAACAAGCCAATAATGTGAAATTTTACACATTACAAAATGCTTCCCTATCCATTTTCTCATCGGCTTTCCAGACTTTAGAAAGAAGGCATTAGGTTTCTGTTTGCTGGGAATTGTGGTTTTAAGTGTGACTTGTGATGCTGTAGTCCATGGCACACTATCATACACTGACATCTTACTCATATTTGGTTTTGTCTAAGGTTCCCCATTTTTCACCGGGCTTTCTGTGTCTCAGTGCTTACTACCTGTGTTGGGTCAGCATCTCCTTTTCGTCACCACAGGAGCTGTTTCCAGCTAACTTGGTTTATTGCAAGTACTTCCTTCAGCTCCATGGTTCTAACCTTTTACTGGCTGGGAAATCTGATGAATTAGCTTAGGAGACTATGTTACAATGCAGTCAAACAGGAGATCCATTTGTTTCAGCCTGACTGTCTAAATGGTTTCATTTCAGGATGCAAAGCTATAATATTCTCTTCTCTTACCGTTTCCCAGACTATGAATGAGGCTCCTCCTCATTGTCTGGTGTGCCCCCAAGACTCTACTTGGAAACCCCAACTGATGAAATGCAACTGTGTTCTTCTCTGGTCCTGCCTGTCCCCAGAACTTTGAATATTTCTAGGGAAATGCAGGAAACCAGGGTACATAGTACATTGTCATTTTAAAACTTTGTAAAATTAGTACAGTATACATAGAAAATAAAAGTTGAAATGGTTCATTCCTCAATGCTGGACAGAATGCTCAGTAGATCAGGTGATTACATAATCCCGAACTCAAATCCTGTTAACCCTGCACACTTCCTTCCAGCTCCTGCTCTCCATGCTAATACACCCAGGGATGGATCTTTGTGAGAATTTATGTTATACCTTTAAGTTTTTCTCTCAGTTTATGACATTTTTTATGTGTCTATTTACATATTATTGGCTTCTTTTATGGCTTATGACATTATAAATAGCACTATAAAACAGCCATATTTGGGGAAATTTTTCTAACTCATATTATTTTTTTAGTTCACACTCAAAGTTGGAATGACCAGATCAAATGTCAAGATTACCTAAGATGTGTGAAATTACTGGAATACTGACTCTTGCCTTGATCACTTAAGTTTTGTTATTTATCTTACACCCACTTCTGTCAGGCAGTGGTGAGGTGACTGGGCCAACAAAGGGTCCTTATCCTCAAGTGATGCTGTTTGAGGTTATCTTGCTGTCAATGCTGAGGTGAGATGCACGTTTGGAATAGTAGGGACACTGATGGAAGCGTGCCTAAGTCTTGAATGATATTTAAATTAAATTGTAAAGAACAAGCAGAATTCACCAGGGCAAGGCACAGAACTTATACAGTCAGTTGTGTTCAGAAAAGCACAACTATTTTGGTATCAATGGAACAAGACCAGGGACCAATAAGTCACTGACATCTGCTCTGTTCTATGGCAGATTATATACAGGGACTTACTAGATGTTTTACTGACATCATCACCATCGTTTTTCATAACCACTTTGTGAAGTATGCAATATGAACTCCTTGCTGCAAATGCAGACTACTTAGCCATTAAATATTGTAAGTAGCAGGACACAGTTTGACCTCAGGGCATGGCCGATGCCTCTAAACCTCCTGTTATATATACTACTTGGTCTCCCGTGGAACAGTCATGGATGCTGAGCGTGGTGAGTAAGGAGGCCATAGAAGTCATTACATCTCATGCCAAGGAGCTTTAATCAAACCTACAGACTTCTATCACAACGCCCATCACACATCCGGAGAGTGTCTGCTTGAAGCACGTTTTCACTGACCCTAGATTCTCAGGGTTAGAGCTTGTGTCATGTTTACATTTACTTTCCTGGAAACTAGCTCAACAGCCAACAAAGAGTAGTCACGAAATCAATGGGATTGAATTAGTTTCAGGGTTTTATGATAGATATCGATGCGCTAGAACACGTTCTTTCTGGTTTAGATTTGTCGTTATAATTACGGGAATTATGTGTGCTTGTTAAATACAACCATTATTTAAAACGAAATGATATCGGGTTGGGTGATAGTGCAATGAAGAGTAGAGCTCTTGCCCTTTAAGTGTGAGGAGTTTGAATCCTGGCACTGACTTAAACGGCAGGTGGGGAAGTGGCTCACTTGTCCTTTCAGATCTCTGAGGGCAGAGATGGAAATCAGTGGAGCAAGCTGGCTAGTTAGGTTAGAAATATTTGACATCTCTGGGTTTGAGAGACCCTGCCTCAATGAATAAGGTGGAAAGCAGTCAGAGAAGACTCCCAACACCAGCCTAGGGCCTACACATACCACAGACACAGGTACAGTTGCAGGCACAGATGCAGACATGTGCATGCTTGCGTGCGTGCATGTGTTCATACACACACACACACACACACACACACACACACACAGGGAGAGAGAAAGAGAGAGAGAGAAGAAAAAGAAAAACAATACAAGCATAATTAAATGAATTATTATTAAAAGTAAAGGCCATGCAGGACGAAGAGAAATAAATGCATACACACTCCTTTGCTCACTTGTCCCCTCAGCTCACGTTCTCCACTCTTGGAGAGTTCAGGAACCCCTGCCTAGGGAATAGTACTGGCCATGGTGCACTGGACTTTCCCATATCAGTTAACTGAATCAAACAAATACCCCACAGATGTGCCCACCAGCCAAATGAGTGTAGACAGTCTCTCGCTGAGATTCTCTTCCCAGGTGATTCTAGGTAATCTCAAAATGACAATGTTAACTAACACCGTTCTCTTAAATCATTGTATTTTGGTGATTTTAACAAACATCCAATGTTGTCAGTTTCTGTTATCGTACAAACAGCTTTCATAGGTGCCAGGGAGATAGGTGGCTTGCTGGGTAAGAGCACTAGCTTTGGGAGCATGAGGACCTGAGCGCAAAGAGGCAACGTCCATGTGAAATGCCAAGCAGGGGCATGTGTGTCTGTAACCTCAGAGCACTGCAGGAGTAGAGATAAGAGGATTTGGGGGGCTTTCTGACTGCCATTCTTGTTCTAGCTTCAGTGAAAGATACTGTGTCAAGACTACAGTGGACTTGGCAGAGGTGTAGGTGAGTCAGCCCTCAAGTTGTGAGTATGGGAGAGCTGTCCCCATTACTGACCTGTAATGTGACAGCATGGGTGGGGGAGGTTCCCCCCATCAATGACTGAGGCAGGTGGGAGAGCTTGTCCTGAGGTCAGCCAAATGAGAGAGCTGTCCCTGCCCCTCATCAGCTGTAGCAATCAGGAGAGTGACCCTTGCTCCATGCTGGACAACACAGTAGAGCTGGCCCTAATGGTCCAGGTGACTCTGAGGACATGAAAGCAGGAGAACTGGCCCTGTCCCCTGCTCATTGTTGCAAGGGGTGAGCTAGCCAGGGCAATGCAGGAGAGCTCATCCTGGTGGTGAGGGCAAGGGAGATCTGGCGGGTTGATCAACCTCACAACTACCCAGGCCCAGAAACAGAGTTGTGTGGCTGGTCCAGCTCAACATCCACCCATCTGTGACCTGCTGGAGCATGTGAAGAGACCGGTCCTGCAGACCCAAAGCTGCAGGATCTGCACAACACAGGGCAACAGCAGGAAAACCAAGAGGAGTTCCAGTGAGGGCCCAGCATTGATAGTGCAGCAGAAACCAGAGGCCCTGAACCAGACCAATGACTTTTTGCAATGAACATTTGCAGTAAAAATAATTAGATTACTGCATGACTCACTGTGTCACAGTACAGTTTCCATGACAAGATTGATTTTTCCTCCTCTTTCTTCTTCTTATTTCTCTTAAATTCTATTCTATTTTATTTTGGCAGGGAGGTGGCAGGGGCAGAGGGTGGATATGAAGGGATGGGGAAATGAATGGGATAGAAATGCATGATGTGAAGACACAAAGAATAAATAAAAAGAGAAAAAAATACAGTGGAGAGTGATAGGACACCAGCTGTCTTCCTCTGCATTCTACAAGGGTACACACACACACACACACACACACACACACACACACACACACACACACGGTGGGGGGAGGAGTGAGAGAGAGGGAAGGGAAGAGAAAGAGACTTTCATGCTTCTTTTAGAAGATAGACAGCAAGTTTTAGAATTGCCACATTGTAGGGCAAAGGGGGCTTTGTGTTTAAGTTAGGGAATTAGCAGAGACTGTGTTGGGTTAGCATGGGCCCAGCATAATCACAAAAGAGAGTCAGTGGGGTCAGAGGTATAAAGAGAACTATGACAACCAAAGCATGGCTTCAACACTAAGGCAGGGCCACAAACTAAGGAATGCAAGTACCCGCCAGAATTCGGAAAAGGCAGGGAAATGGATCCCGCACTGGAGACCTCAGAGGGTCTGAGGCTTTGCTGACATCATGGTTTTAAGACATGTTCCTTCTGAACCTCTGCTCTCCTGAAATGAAGATGACAAAATTGTGTTATTATGTTTAGTAGCTACTTTTGTTATATTTTAACAGTAGCAGCAGAGAATCCACAGCAAATTCTAAGCGAGCTAAGCCAGTATGGTGAGACTTCTCCCCAGAAAAACAAAAATTTTAAAAGTGTCTTTTCTCAAATCCCCTCTCGCTTGAAATATCATGAAAGCATTGAAAAATAGGAATTCATTATTATTGTTGTTGTTATTTCCATTTATAGCAAAAGAATGTGAAACTTGGTGACCTTAAGAAAATGGCCAAATCTTGTCCTGGTGGCTACAAACTAACGCTCCGTTTGGCCTCTCTCATCACTTTTTGTTTCTCATGGGCTTCCTTCCCCCAATGTGCAGACAGATGTCCTTGCTGTTTCAAGCCACCGTTTCCTGCCTGTGCTTAAAACCAGAGATTCCATCACAGATATGGAAAAGCAGTGTTCACTGGTCCTCTGATACGTCTCAGAGACAGTGTTAGATGCTTCACATGCTGGTAAGTTCTTTGAGATGGAAGCTCATTCATCTTTGTGTTCATTTTTCTCTCCCCAGTATCAAAAAGAATGTTTCACAAATCTTGGGTCTGCTATTTCTCAGCTCCGGCTGTGCTAACTCTCGGATGGTCACCTTCAGCGATGGCTTTCAGTTTCATCTATGTCCTAATGGCCCACAAGTTATATCATCAGCTCTGACATCACTCTTGGGCCCAAGAATCACATAGATACCCCATCAGATATGTTCACTGGACATCTGAAAGCCAGACCAAATACAGCTGAACCATCGGCTTCTTTTTCTTATAAACTTTCTTCCCAAGCATTATAGTGTCGTTATAGACTAGTGCCAGCGCTCACCAATTGCTCAGACTAAAACCCCTGGGGTCCCTTCGGACTCTGTCTGCCACACTTCACTATCAGAATATTCTATTAATTAGCCGGGCAGTGGTGGCGCACACCTTTGATCGCAGCATTCGGTGTCAGAGGCAGGTGGATCTCTGTGAGTTCGAGACCAGCCTAATCTACAAGAGCTAGTTCCAGGACAGGCTCCAGAACTACAGAGTAAACCCTATCTCAAAAACCAAGCAAACAAAAATTCTATTAATTTTTATCTTCAACACATACCTGCTATTTACTAAGTCTAGGCAGCCCTATAACTATCAGCCAACTCTCTTTGTCATCCCCTTGTCTAAGCTGTCCCAATTCTCTCTGGACATCCATCTGACCACTGCTGCTTCCAATTCTTTTTCTGTGAAACTGTCATAGTGATATTTTGCAAGCAGAAATCTCTGGTATAAGTCTACAATAGAATGAAATCATTTCCTGCCATACCTGCCCTTCTTGGTATCCTTCAACCCCAGTGGTAGCTTAGCTTTCCCTTGGATAGGCCAGACAGGCTCCAAACACAAGGATTCACATTTCCTATCCCCTTTGTTGGGCTGCTCCACTTTATGCTCCTTCCCCTTCACCTCACCTCCTCTGAGAGACCTCTGAACGCTCAGTTAGAGTGAGCCTGCTCTCTCGCTGCCTGCTCTCTGCCACTTCACCAACCTTTGTTTGCTCTGCAGCACATACTAGTACCTGCTGCTGTCCGTACTTATTTTTTGGGTTTGTCTTTGCCCATCTCTGTCAGTAAAACATATGCTAGCATTCTTGCTTTTTCAAGAGATGGATGATAGATAATATGATAAATATTTTCTGAATGAATGAATGAATTCATCTTCACATTCCCTGCATCAATATTTATTTCCAACTCAGCAACACAGGGACTACTTGATAACATTATGTGAACGTTGATCAATTCATTCTTTGATGATTCACAAATGTATAAAATACACTTTAATTTCTTTCACACCTGCCTACTCACTCCTAACTCCTTCCCATCCTTTTACCCTCCCTTCCCCAAAAGTTCCTTTCCCACATCCATTTCCTTTCTTAGTGACCTGTTGAATAATGTTTTGTTAAATTATCTCAATTAATTGTTTAATATGAGATGCAAATATTTTTTTTTTTTACGGAAAGAATATGTACTCAGCTGCTGATTCCTGACCTCTGCACAGTCAGAGTCTTTGTGACTTCCACTTCCCCAGGGTTCCCACTTCCTTCTGCCCTGTGTGGGCTCTTAGAATAGCTCAGACGACAATGGAAAGGTCTCATTTACATTTGTGCTCATACAGGAGATCTCAGGTGGGTTAGGTTTGGCAAATTCCAAGTACCAAGTCCTGTTACACAGGCAATAGCAGTCCTGCCCTGGCTCCCAAACAAATATCAAGGCTTCCCGGTCAATCCGCAAGCACCTAAAAATCAAACAATATAAAAAATATCCACCTTCTTTCTCAACATAGCACTCAAAGTCTTAGCTGGAGCAATTAGAAATATATATATATATATATATATATATGTAAAAGTTATACAACTAGGAAAGGAGGTAATAAAATATATATAAAACAAAGAGTCTGACAAAAGATTGTTAGAATTGGTAAACAAATTCAATAGGCTTGCTAAATACAAAATTGAAAAGTAGTATCATATTTATAAACCAATAATGAGATTTCTGAAAAAGAAAATGAAAGCAATGCTATTCACCATAATTGCAAAATACCCAGGGATAAGTTGAACCAAAGTTTTTAGGACCTTCTGTGATGAAAGGCACAAACCCGTGACGAAAAGCAGAAACCCATGATGAAAGAACTTGAAGAACACACCCCACTCCACTCCCACACACAATAAAAAGCCCTCTCACATTCATAGATTTTAAAGGATAGATTGCTAAAGTGTTCATACTACCTAAGTTACCTATTGATTCAACCCAGTTCCCATCATAATGTCAATGGCATTCTCGCTTCTGTATTCATTTCTAATACTGAAACTATGGAATGTGTAGTCTTTTAGAGAATTTTACCTCATTCAATGTGTGATTTGGCAAAAGTGCACAACCACAATGTTGACTCATGTAAGCATTATAGCTGGCTGTAAAATGTTAAAGCTTCTTAAAAATACATTAATCATCTCATTCATCAAGGAAGCTTAAATTTGTGACAGTTGAAATCCCCTCTGTAGGTGACTGCTGCAGGGACAACACATTCTGGGTTTGATTTCATCAAACAATTAGGATTGTCAATGAGGGGTTCCAGACGGCTGCAATGGCATACATTTAAATATTTAGTTTTCTAACTCTTTCTCCTGGTTGTACCTACCAAATGCACGGTCCTCCTACCTCAGTGTGAGTCTGGAATGACTGACATGAATGACAGATTTGGCCATTCTTTCCATGAGTGTAGTTAGTAAGCATGTGCCTGCTATACCCTTGCCATCTCATTATGACACGTGTACACATTTGCAAAAATATGTTATCTTGTAAAGTAGATTGCATGCTCTATCAAGCTTTTACGCTTCTCAAATAAATACCCTTTATAAAATATAAATAAATATATTTTTCCTAGGATTATACTGATTGAGATCTTCTGGCATTTCAGCTTTTAGAATCTGGCATTAGCAATGGTGTCTTTCGGGATTATAGTCCCAGTTGCTTTGTGGTCAGTGTTTTTAACTTATGGATGGCTTAATTTTCCTGCAATGACTTCTTCTCCCTATCTCAGTTTTTTTCTATCTGTTTAGAATGAGTGTGAAGATTAATGCTGTGTATGTCAAATAATTTTTAAAAATCTATACTGCCTTAGTCGGGCTATTGTTGCTGTGATGAAACACCGTGACCAAAGCAACTTGGCAAGGGAAGGATTTATTTGGTTTACACTTTTGCATCATTACCAAAGAAGTCAGGACAGGAGCTCACAAAGGGCAGGAACCTGGAGGCAGGAGCTGACACAGAGCCCATGGAGGAGTGCTGCTCACTGGCTTGCTCCATGACTTGCTCAGTCTGCTTTCTTATAGAACCCAGGACTGCCAGCCAAGAGGGGAAACTGCCCTCATTGGGCTGGACCCTCCCCCATCAGTGCCCTACAGGCTTGCCTGCAGCCTATGGAAGCATTTTCTCAATCAAGGCTCCATCCTCTCTGATGACTGTAGCTTGTGTCAAGTTGACATAAAACTAGCCAACACATGTACATTTATTGTTACTCTATTTTTAGATATTTATAAGATAACATGGTTCTAAGAGCCAAGATCCACAAATAAGTTATTGAGTCCTTATTTTATAAAACGCTAGCTTGCTCCTCTGAACAGTAAGCATAACTCTGTAAGGAAAAATGAATTTCCATGTGGATTTTCCCCTGGTTGTTGTCCCTAGGGGGACAAGGGTTTAGGTGCAAGTATTTTACTGAGGAAATGATTTTGTGAAGCAGCAACAGGAGGGAAGGGAAGAGACCCAAGCAAAGAAAGTTGTGACTGTATCCTAACTCTGTGGGAAGGCTCTAGAAACACTATACAATACAACACGCCTTGTAGCGACCTACTGTGTGGCCACCAGAGCTGAGGACATTGTGCACTCAGTAGCGGTGGACATTCATTATCAGAACTCCAGTTTGCTCTGTGCTCAGGATTGGGGGTGGGGGAGGTATGTATGTGTGCTGATTTAGCTATGGTACAGCCTCCTAGAAAAACTCTTAGACACAGCACTAGACTTCTATAACAAAACACAGAATGAAAGATTTTCCTTCAGCACTGAAAACCCTGGGATTCAGGTAGGGCATCCCTGTTTTCTAAGCTGTATTGTTATCTCCGACTGGCTTGCATCTTGCACATTCACAACGCTAAGGACTGGACCCCTGTGGCTGGAGGAAGATTCTTCAATGTCTGATGAATAGGTGATAATTTATACAAAACAAGTGGTTAAGGAATGAGAAATCATAGTTTATGCCTAGGATTTAGCTATAGCTGAGTTTCCTAACAAATTTAAGTTATTTTATACTAGTGTAATTATAATGAACCACATGGGATAGATGATTATTATGACACAAAGGCATGGGGTTAAAAAGCAAAATAAAAAATAGTTAATGCCTTTGATCTGGAATACATAATTTACAGAAAACGTGCAGTAGTAATAAAAGATTCCGTGATCAACAATGCCTGGAAATTAGAAGTGAAATTCCTTCATATTTAGTCAAAGGCATTTATGAAGGACTTTTAAAACTGGCTATATGTGGCTTAATTGTCCCTAACCTGTTTTTGTGGAACAGTTGCCACCTTCCAGAATTTTCAAGGAAACTTGATGGGAAAAAGTTCCCCTGTGAACTTTTTCTTTTCTTATTACAGCAAGAAAATAAATAAAGATGAAATTTTGTATATATCTGAAGTCCAGATAAGAGTTCCTCTGTGGCTATCACGAATATAGAAAACCTATTTAAATTTTCTCACTTCCCCTTTCCTTTCAAAGCTGGTCCAGTTAGTTAGCCTTGGCTTCCACCCCTCTCTCGCCGGTTATAAAACAAAATGGAATGTTTGCACTGAACGGACAAGTCTGAGCAGTGACTCAGAGGAAGCAAGCATTTATAAACCATGCTTCCCCAAAGTCTCAGTACAAACACGGCCATGGCTCTGTTCCAGATTGGACAGGGCAGCGCTCTTACTGGGGTGGCCCCTTGGCAAACTGGTGTTACAGGGCCCTTACTAGAAACAAGGCCTGGGCTGCAAAAGTGGCCTTGAGACACCAGCATTCCACGGTGATCTTTCATCTCCAAGAGTCAAAACAAGAATGGCTGAAAAGAAATCAGACAAAGAAAAGGGGGCCTTGCTGGAACAGAACATTCTTGAATCTGCAGAGTTTGGTGGGGCTGAAACTTCCTTAGTGGCAGAGGCCTTCGCTGCTGTCTTCTTCATAGCATGCCTTTGCCCTAGGGCCAAGGTTGACCTTATCTATCCAGAATACAAAGAACACCAATAAGTCAGTGAGATTTAGGTTTGAATCCCAATTTGCTACTTTGTATTTTCACTTGACCATTATTTAGGAAGGACTGATTTTGTGGTTGGCACCGCTCTTCCTAAGTGCTGAGAAGGAGGCTGAGCTAGAATTACAGGACTGCTGTTCTCCTGTGGCTATTGTCTAAATGGAAGGAGGAAAAAAAAAACCCAACTAAAACCCAGAGAGATGAACTGAAAGTGATGGTGACGTCACGGTGATAACAACTAGGAACTAGGCTGGATGAGGAGAGGAAGCTTTTACAAGATGGCAAAGGGGTACCCTCTACAAAATGCCAGCTGAGACCTGAATGACATGAAAGTCAGCTAGAGAAGACCAGGCCTGGTACAAGCCTGTTTCATTAACAAAAATAAAACCTTTGCAGTGAGTGCCAGAGAATAATGAGCAAGGAGGTGGGAAGGACAGAGGATAAAGAGGACAGCCATCTCTGAGACACTTTTCATAGAGAAGTAAATTTATTTCTACCCTTGAAACTGACTGTGGTGACCATTAAGATACACAACTATCTTGGGTCCAGATTTTTAGATTCCTGGCAGCTTCAGTCTTGGTTTCTCTGTGGCCCCAAACTAGTCCATAAGATGGCCCGAAGAAAATTTTCCCTCACAGCTCTGTACCTGAGGATCAGGGAGAATCCCAGAAGAGGGTGCAGAAAGGTTGTAAGAGCCAGAATACCACAAATCAGCTTGGAAACTATCTCTCCTAGAAATGGCTACATAAACAACATTAGAACAATGGCAATATTCAAAGACATGCTGACGTGGAAGGGGGAAATTTACACATAGACAAGAACTACAGGTAACTAATGACCTCAATGACCCCTGAGAGAAGGAGAAGGAGCACCCATACTTGTCCAATGCAGAGGGGTCAGTCCTAATAAAAGCAGGTTCAGCGGGTTTATTTGTGTGCGCACACACACATGCACACACACTCATGAGTGCACATATACATATGTAGGTATGCAACAGTAATAATCAAAGAAAAAGAGGTCAATAATTTGAGAGGAGGTGCATGGGAGGCGTGGAGGGAGGATACCTGGGAGGGGCTGGAAGGAAGAAAGGGAAGGGGGAAGTGATGTTATTCTATTTTAGTTTTAAAAAAATGTACAAATTTTAAAAAGTGACTGTGATTTATGTTTATAAGCAGTACTTGCTATTAATGTAAGCATTATAAAGCTGTTATTATTATTTTAAAAAATTATTTCTTTAATATGAGAATTTCATTTGAGATATGTTTGACTGAGATCAAATTTGTGTCACGAGCTGAAAGGTCATGCTGCTTGGGGTGTAATTTCTTACAGGGTTACAGAGTGAATCCAGGGCTGTACACATGCAGGCAAATGTTCTACCACTGAGCCTGTCTGCAGGCCCCTGTGCTTACTTTGAATCCCAGTGCTCTAAAGCCCTGAGATAGGTATTCTATTAGTTATGGCTCCCATAGCAGAGCAATTTGCTAGGGGAGTGATTTTCTTCAAAATCACAAAACAAAATCACAAAA
>JAQHUG010000003.1:12140991-12173228 GCA_028555095.1 Dicrostonyx torquatus | reverse complement strand
TTTTTTTTCTTATTTGAGACAGGGTCTCTCTGTGTAGCCTTGGCTGTCCTAGAACTCACTCACTCTATAGACCAGAATGGTCTTAAACTCAGAGATCCACCTGCCTATATTTCCCAAGTGTTAGAATTAAAGGATGCAGTACCACTGCCTACCGGCTGTTGGTATGCCTTTTAAAGCATCTATTTAAGAAAAAAAATAAAAATTTATAGAACAAAAACAACCAAAAATTCTCTACTATCAATTTTTATATGATTTTTACTTTTAAGACATTATAATAGGGTACTTTCCAACTAGAAAAAATAGGATAAAGGCCCTTTCATCATGCTTAGGCAACCAGTCTTCTATCTGTATTCAGTAGTGTTTACAACTTTGATGCCAAATGCCATGGTGAATATTTTAGCATGTACTCAGTCATGGGTGTGGGCACACCTATTTTTGGTGAACTTCTCTTCCAATATCATAGGGCTGACAGTTGTAATCAGAAGCCGTGTATATAGATGCTTATTTATAAAGGCCACTCATGAACAAAGTAAATCTGAATGAAGGCTTCCATCCTTGTTTATATCTATATTTGCTCCATATGCATATATATTTATTTGTCTATTCATATGTTCTTCCTGAACTGTAAAACCCCAGGAGTACAGCGACTTTATTTACTTATCTCTGTGTATCCCATTTCACTTAACCAAGAAATCAAATAACACTGAAAAACTGAATTACATACCATCATTCACCACCAGTCTAAAGACCAAACTCCAAGACAGAGATTGCCAATCAATTTCTTCATACTATTTTTATTATTACTGATTAGATCAATTGGAATAAACATGGTCCCAAGAAATTACAGAAGCAAGACCAGACTACAACAAATATAAACAAAACAGCACATCAACAGACTATCATTTTATCATCTGATCTATCCTGCTTCCTTTAAAGATTAGAAAATAATGCTCAGAGAGACTAAGTATTTGGTCTTGGAAAACCAAGTGAGAGCTGGTCCCAGGATCTTCTGAAGACAGAATACCATCTTTCCAATACTGTAAATGAGATTCATGGAAAGCATCCATCAGTGTGCTGTATGGATCCAAATGTGTCTCAGATTTATATAATTATTTTATTTATATAATGACTCTAAGTGTGGGATATTATGGGCTATTTCTAAAGTGAGGCATTAATTTATTATCTTAATGTTTCTTTACTAAACCATGGTTTTTGCTAGTGCAGCTAACAGGAACCAAGGTGTTATATCTATTTTCTACCCTTGTACTAATGTATACAATAAGAAATTCTCCGGGTTTATAGCTACACAAGAAACATACTCATAAGTGTTACTTCAAGCCAACAAACTACCATGTGAACAGAGACAGTGATAAAACAACCTGAGGGTCTGCAGTAGCTCTTCATGCATGGGTAACCTCTGGTAGCATTCTAGCACATGGTACATGAGAGAGTCTCCCTTTTTACCCTGTACCTAGCCTTCAAATATTCTGCTAGTACTTTCAGTGACTGGAACCAGACTAAGTTTTAACTTTAGATCTTAATAGGAACATCTGATGAGTCTTATCTATTGGGATCAGACCCACAAAATTATATAAAACTTGAAATTCTAAACTCTGCATGGAAAATAAATAAATGAATGAGCAAATGAAAGAATTTATAGAAAGAGTGTTGGTGGGCTAGTTCTATGTCTCGGTGACAGAATACCTAAAGAACAGCTTAAGGGAAGAAGAGTTAACCACTTTCAGAAGGTTTCCATCCTTCACGGTGAGGAAGGCATGGTGACGCACATGGTAGTGGGAGTGTCTGGCACAGGCTGTTTACTTCATGATAATCCAGGAAGCAGAGAGTACATGCCCAATCTCATGGGGGTGGCTGCGGTCTTCAGGGGTCCAACCTTTGTGACTTGCTTCTGTCAGGGAGGATCCATCTCCTAAAGGCTCCTCTGTCTTCTCAAAGCAGTGTCGCCTACTGGAGAGCCAGCGTTCAAAACACAAGCCTGTGAGGAAAATTGTAGAACCAAACCACACAATAGGCTCCCTGTGAGGGAGAAGTGACTACCAAAATGTTAGCTTGGAGACTACAAAGTAGTGTAAAATAAAGAAATCTTACTTGAAGGGAAGAAAATCTAATGAGAAAAAGAAACCAAGCAGTTCTGAGCAGTTTGGGCAAGACTATCATCTCTATCCTATAACTATTTCTCCTGGAATTTGAGGCATCATAAATATCACCTTATTTGGAAAACAAGAGGATATTATGATCTAATTACATTGAGTATCTTGAGATAAAGTCATACTGATGACCTCAGTGGGCCCTGTGACAAAGGTCCTTTAGAAGACAGGAGGAAGGATGACAAACACACCAAAGAGTGATGACATACTTACCTAGGTGAAGGCTGGGAACAGAGAATGCACACAACCAACAGGAAGTGAAGAGAGGCAAGGAAGGGCACTCCCCAAAGCCTGCAGAGGACATGGAGCCCTGCCAACACACTGAGTTTTATACTTGTAACTTGGGAACTGTCATACAATGAATTTTTGATTTGTTTTGTAGTGATGCATTTATTTATTTAATTTTTAATATATATTTTTATTCATTTTACATACCAACCACTGTTTCCCTCCCTCCCACCTCTCCCCAACCCACCCCCATTCACTCCTCAGAAAGGGTAAGGCCTCCAATGGGGATTCAACAAAGCCTGACACATTTAGTTGAGGCGGGACCAAGCCCTCCACACACCAATCAACGCTGGGCAAAGCATCCCACCTTATGGAATTGGCTTCAAAAAGCCAGCTATGCACTAGAGACAGATGTTGGGGAGGGATGGGATGGGAGAGCAAGGAAAGTGATATCTCAATAGAGAGAGCCATTATGGGGCTAGGGAAAAGCCTGATGCTAGAGAAATTCCCAGGAATCCACAAGGATGGCCCTAATAAGACCCTTAGCAATAGTGTAGAGGGTGACAGATCTTGCCTTCCCCTGTAATCAGACTAGAGTAGTTTTGATGTTTTGAGCCACCAACTTCATGGGGATTTGCTGGCAGCCGAGGAAAACTCAAACAGACTGTGAACAACATTTGCCAAAATTCCAGAGGAAAATGACCACCGTGGGTCATTGTCCACAGTAGCGGAAGTGTACTGGAACAATTTAGATTACTGAGAGTGACAGTGTGACCTTCCCCAAGAGCTACCCTCAATTCCTTGGGCAAACAGGAAAGAAGTCAATGCAGTTCTTAGTGTGGAGGAACAATAGTCGTGTAAATAGACAGAGCCTGGAAAGCCTGGCTAACCCGCGGCCAGAGATGACAGAGGAAATTGCAGTCCTGTCATTGACTACAGAGGCTTTACCGCCTGCACATAGGAACAGCCCCACCTGTTAAACACGGGAGTTTAGTGACTGGCGTACCTGGTGGGAAAGCGCTGGTACTGAGATAGGGACTGGGATGAAGTCCTGGGACCCTTCAGGTAGCCAGAGAAGACTGCCCAGAAACTCAGGGAAGCTCCATTTAAACACAAAGGGTTAGAAACAGTGACAGTAAGGGCTGGCGCCAGGGGTATTTGACAAGTTTCCTATGTGTATGGGGAAATTATCTCAAGTGCATTCCATGTGAATGTCTTTATGAAAGCATTCTGTGGCTTGGGGTCACGCAGATCCTATGCATCATTTCTTCATTCCACTGCAAAGCTGTCAATCACTTACATCACTCAGTCTCTCTCTTAGAAGCAAAAGGCAATGCCTACTGGAGCTTGTCCCATTTCCTTCTGTAACGATTTATCCTTTGCAAAGCTCACATACTCCTGAGATTGAAGAGGGTTGTTCTGTAGCAGATCTGCACCAGTCTAAACCGTTACAATGCCTCAGCTTTGACCAGCTCAGTTCTATCAGGAGTTCCCAGCATTGACCAAATCGTGAACAGAAAACTCACCCTTTCTTTCCTGCACGTTCCCTTGGCTATTCTGAATTCACGACATAGGTGACATGACATCATTTGTGATGCATTTCGGCCACTCGTCAAGCATATTTGAGAAAGAAAACAGCCTTTCAAGTGTATTGGGAGAGGGGCTGGTTAAACCTGTTGTCGCTACCTCCTTGTTGGGGGACAGATCAGGCGGCGTTCCAGAGGCCAAGGCTGGTCTTAAGCAGAATGGCCATCTATATGTCAAAGTGAAAGCTAATGTGACTTTCTCCCTAAGAGGTTGATGGAGAGATGGCAGTCAGAAAAGCCATCTCGTGTATCAGAGTCGGAAGGTCCTGTTCATGGACAAGATAAAAATGGAAATGGAAATTTAGACTGATGTTCAATTGGTTCCTGCCACCCGAGCAAGCCAGTTCCACTTAAAGAACAGCACTGGGTCAATAAAGAACTGACTTGGGTAGTGTTCTACCCTGTCTGCAGCTGCACTTCACCTAGAAGTAAATGATGCTACTTTTTTTTTTGTTGAGAATTTCATGCTGGAGGCCAATGAATTTTGATCATGCTCTTCCATCCTTCTTCCTTCTGTATCAGAGATAAAGGAGATAATATGAATTCCCTGACTTTTAAATAGGAAATAACTGATGTCTGGCTCAGGGATGAATAAATCTGAACTTATTTTAATTCTGGGTAGATTAATAATTTCTGTATCACTCAGGTAATGACATCCAATTAACAGAACTACTTGTGCTCTATATTAAGCCAATAGATATCTATTATTATTCCCACAAGATTAACATATATATATATATATATATATCTTTCATTTTTTCCCAGGGACCCATTTTGAATTCACATGTGCCCAAGTAACAGGTAATGATTCTTAGTTGAATTTTATAAAGAACACAGTTTCTCAAACCTCCAGAAAAGTCGTGCACCTCTCTATAGGACCCTTTTAGCTGCTGCTATTGTTACCCTCATCACATTCACCAAACGTGATATGTCCGGTGCTTTTGAAATGTGATCACCTTTGACATTTCAGAAAAAAAAAAAAACCAAGAGACATCTCGTCTACCTTACCCAGCCTAATTCCTGTAGGGTGCCCGTGGAGACACTGAGCATGCCAAGGTCCAAATAGGGGTGGTAATCAGAACAGGGGTCGAGGCTGTAAGTGCATAAGTTGTGCTGCCAAAGGGACGCAGTGGAGTAAGATGATGTAAGACAAATGGCAGAGAGGAGGTTGCAGCTGGTGGGCAAAGGAGCCCTAATCTTAGTGTTCAAGGCTGCTGGGCAGAAAGCAGCTAATAATACAAAGCAGATGGAAGCTAATAACTCAAAGCCAGTGTTGGATCAGATTTGCTTCTATCTGAATTAGAGTAAAAGCACAATTCTCTACCAGGTTGTGGGGCTGATAGCTCTTTGTGTTACAGAGCGAACTCACCAGAAGAAAGCTCCCGGAAAGCAGGATTGTGGAGGATTTGATGGTAATCCACAGCAAGCAGTTCCCAAGTATTTGTCCAGTTTTATTATTTTATGATGTGTGGATGTCTACGTGGAGCTATGTGTATATGAATATGATTGCCCGGGGAGGCCAGAAAGTGGCATCAGATTCTCTGGAGTTGGAATTACAGGACACCATGAGCTGTTAGAGGTGGGTGCTGAGACCCAAGCTCCTGCCTTTTGCAAGAGTAGCTCACTCTTTTAGCCACTGGACCATCTCTCCAGCCCCCTTCTCCAGGTTTCATATTCAAGAGTCTCAGTCCCCATCATTTGAGTTGGGTTCTGAGTTACAGAAAAATTTCATGTTTCAATATATATGGGAATAGAAGACTTTATAGTTCCAATTAAGGCAATAGTAGAAGTAGAGACTCCAATAAGACCATGAGCTATTTCAACATTAGCTGAAACAATTACTTAATAATTATCCTCAAGAATCTACTGTGCCCCAGTCCCTGGTGTGTAACTATAAGTAAGATTGTCTCCACATAATATCAAACTACATTTTAAATATTATTTTTAAGTTAAAAATAATATATTTTTATTTTTTCAAGACAGAGTTTCTCTGTGTAGTTCTGGGTTCTAGCTGTCCTGGAACTCACTTTGTAGAACAGGCTGGCCTTGCACTCAGAGATCGACCTGCCTCTGCCTTCCAAGTGCTGAGATTAAAGGTGTGCAAAACGATGCCTGGCTCTAAATATTTATCTTCTATCTATAGATAAATGCAGCTCTCATGCCTCATCAGAAGATTATTTTTTTTTGCAATGTGTGATGGTTAATACAGAGATTCACAAGTGGTCAAAGAGCAGAGCATATGTGACCGTGGTGTGATCAGTCATAAATGGGACACCTAAATCACAACTCCTCTCTCTCAAGGCTCTGAGAACTTTATGGAAAAGGGTACTGGAAGACTGTGAGAGGCAGATGCTAGGGATGACTGCTGCAAAACAGTGTCATCTGGTGATGCCAGGGCCCTTACACTCTTGAATTCACAGCAGCCATGGTTGCCTGCACAAGATCTGTACCATATCAAGTCAGGCAACACTCTGGAACGGGTGGGGGAGAGGTTGGCCAAGCTCCATCACTAGCTGAAAGCTTCGGGCAGCCAATGATTGTTGGAGGAGAGAGAATTAATTTTCTTCAGGATCATGACCCTTAGTAAATTTCCCATGCCCGTAAGAAGGCCATCCACAATGCACATATGAGGAGCACTAATTGGATTCATTCAGTTACATGAAATAAAAAGGAAAGGGCATAAAATTGGCAGGGGTCCAAGAGAGGTTGGGAGGTAGTATAGAGTGGATATGATATAACTGCATTGTCGATATTTATGAAATTACCAAAGAACTAAAGCAAAAAGAGCTATGGCCTTCATCACTGAGGAGCCGGTACAACTGGAATGGGAGACAGACGAGAACATTACCTTGGGGGATACAGTGTGGGTAATAAGAAAGCTGACATGGAACCGTGTTCCTGGGCTTGTCTCTGGACTCTGTCACTTCCTAGAGCAAGTAACTTAACCTTTTGGACCTCTGTATCCTCTTCTGTGAGGAAGGAGAGTGAGAAGTTCTTGCAGATTGGTGCAGATGGAGCACTCAAGGTGTTGTGTGGCACAGAGAGAACATACGTGTGCTAGTCTGGTGGAAGACAGATGGACTTTGTGGAAGTATGCAAAAGATGCGGAGCCTTGGCTACAAGAGAGCCAGAGTGCTTCCTCCCAGAAAATGACATCTCAACCAAGAGATGAATATGGTCTTGTGGGGGACTGAGACACTGGAGTTAGGAGAAAGATGGAGACAGTGTGTTTAAGCCTGCGGCAGGCACAGTACTGGCACGCAATCTTCAAATAATTTAACGTTCTCTTGTTGCCGGATTCATTTGGCAAGAGAAGCAGGCTCATAAGCTTGCTGCTTTTGCCAGATGGCAGATGGTTGCTTCACCAACACCTCCTCTGTGAAATTGTCCCTTAGAGCTTCGGTTTGTCACTCTCCCAGCTGTGTTGCCAGTGGCCTTGAGGATGTTCATCGTACAACATTGTGATCGTATCTTCCTGTCTGTGCCATCAGCTCCAGGATGGTTAAAAATGTTTCTGATGCATATACAATGGTGCCCCCAACATCAAAAGCAAGATATGATTTACAGTATATGCTCAGAAAATCATCCTGAACAAACAACCCAGCTTTCTTGTGAAAAAACGGAGCCTCACTCTGAAATCCTACAATTGATCTGTGGCCTTTGACCAGAATGATATCAATCTGTCTAGTTCCAGAGGCTCCATCCTCTTCAGAGAGAACATTTAATCTCTTTCAGGTGTAAAGGTATGGGCATGGTGTTCCTTCCTAATTAAGCAATTAGCATTTTACTGCAGTGAGGTAAGCATTACAGAAGCAAAAACAATTAAGGTGATACATTCAATTTCAACAAGTCTTGAATTGTTGGGAAACACGTCATTCGTGAGAAATATACATTTATTGTTATTTGGCAGCAATGCAGAAGAACACCTTGTATTGAAGTTTTTGCTAACTTTGACCCAACATTTAGAAGCCTTATGTTAGCATTCCTTAGGTTGTCTTAGTTAATTCCCATTCATGTTTTTTTCAGCAGCCAGTTCAAGGATCTCATGACTAACTCATTCATAGACATTCTTTTGGATCTTTTTCTCTTCTTGAAACTCGATTTGGGAGTTCAAACCTGGGTACCACTCTGTGCTTACCAAGATGACACAGTGAATTCATGCAGTTTCCTAAGATAGTATTCAAGGAACATCCCCATTGTATAATTTTAAAGCCCATTTTCATATTAGCAACACTAAATCTTGTGGAAATGGATGAAGATTATATCTGATTAGATGACATACGCCGTTATGAGGAGGGAAAAGACCCTGTAAGATCTTGTCATTGGTGGAGTCAGGCAAGGGGCTGTCATTACACACATTGGGATTGCCCCAAATCTGCCAGGGAATGAATATATAATAAGACTGAGTCTTTTATTTACTCATGATGTACTTAATGCCCACACTGGCCAGATGCAGAGGATACAGCACACAAAAGAGAGAAAAGAATTCTATTCTCGGGGGGTTACATTATCATGAGGAGAGGCAATAAGCACAGATGGGGGATAAACAACCAAGATAATTCCAGCTGTGACAACTGTTGAAAAGTACAAGATACAGAAACATTGTGTAGCAGTGAATGGGTAAGCCAGAGAGCTGTGAAGCTAGGGTGACCATGGAAAGCTTTTCTACACAGGTGACATTTCAGCAGAGATGGGAGGTTGAGATGGATCCAGCTTACGAGGATGTGAGTGAAGGGGCGATCATCGCAGGTAAGGGATGCTGACAGGTAAGACCTGCTCTACTGTTTGCTCACTTCTGCTACAGTAAAGGAATCTCAACCTAACCAATTCCAAAATAATACTGCAACCTCTGTGATGCTATACTATCACCCTATATTCTGCCAGTTTTCTCTCCTTTCACCAGGGGAATTAGGGGCCCCAATAGGAGTAGGTGGTTGCCTTTGGGAAGAAGAGAGAAGAGAGAGCTTCTGGGAGGGCAGCAGGAAAAACAGCAGGGAGACTGATTTGAGCTATTGCTGTTCTCGAGACAATGATCACACAATAGCTATATCACAGAACCGATCCCATCAAATGCATTCATCCATAAAATAGGTGCTATCATGCTCTCCTTTTATAGATGAGGGAATTGAAACTTTAGTGTAATACACTAAGAACTAGCTACAGAGGACGCCGGAAGAAAACCCTTATTCCTTGTTGGTGTGGAGGTAAAGAGTCTAGCCAGTATGGAAATAGGTACAAGGTTTGCCCAGAAGGTTAAGACTGGGGCTAGTTGCAGCTCTGTGCTAGGACATTTGCCCAGCATGTATGAAAGCATGTGTGGAGTCCATTTATTCCACTTCCAGGTATACATCAGAATGATGGGTCAGCATATTGCAATACACTTTTATAACCGTGTTTATTATAGCATTCATTATTCACAGAAACCAAGCTATGAAGTCAGACTAGGTGCCCATCAATATTCAAACAGATAAAGAAAATACAATAGAGATGCACAGTGGAGCGTTATTCAGCCACAGACAAGAATAAAATTATGTACAGGAAAATGAGTACAGCTGGAGAACATAATGTTAAGCATAAACCAGGCTCGGAAAGACAAATACTGAATGCGTTCTCTCTAATGAGAAATGCAGGATTTTTTTCCCCTCTCTTTTTTAAAAGTCTATATCTTGGCCACTTTCACCTCCTTCCTCACCTCCCAGTCTCTCTCCAAGCCCCTTTTTGTTTCCATCATCCAATCTACTCCTCTTCCAGTTCTTTTCAGGAGAAGGCCGGCCTCCCATGGATAGCTACAAAACATGGCATTTCAAGTTGCAGTAAGACTAAGCACTTCCCTATGTAATAAGGCTGGGCAAGAAAACCCAGTATGAGGAGTAGGGTCCCAAAAGCCAGTAAAAGAATCAGAGACCACCCCTGCTCCCACTCTTACGAGGCCCCCAAGAGGACCAAACTACACAACCATTATCATATATGCAGAGTGCTGGATCAGTCCTATGCAGGCTCCCTGGTTGTCAGTTCAGTCTCTGTGAGCTGCTGTGAGCCTAGGTTAGTTGATTCTGTGGGCATGAACATAGACGTTGTTTGGTTTTTGTTTGTTTGTTTAAGGACATGAAAGCATTATTTTTAGGAATGTGGAAAAAGAATAAAGAGAAAAAATAAGAAGGAACAAAGGACGTGAATGTGATAAACACACCATATGGGTATATAGAAATGCCATGAAACCCATTTATTTGCAAAACTGATAGCATGAAGAGAAAACAAATGGAACCAGCACCGAGAGACAAAGGTGGTGAGAACACAGGAGAAAACACACAGAGCTAGAGCAGAAGGCAGTGAATGTCCTGGCTGGCCTTTCAATCTTGGGTTTCTAGAAATTCTTTTCGTGTCTTAGAAGGACTTCCCCTTAATGGGCTTCCTTTAGTCTGGATGCATCAGAATGAATAAGGTTGATAGCACTTCCTGATTTGAATTTAAAACCCAGCATTATTGTATGAACAATTTACATTATTTTTTGAACTCTATTAAGTATGGTAATACTGACATCCCTTGACACAACAGTCAGTCAGGAGATTTTGCACAGGGATAATAGGAAAGCCTGTGCATGTGTGTGTTCATGTGTATGTGTGAGTATGGATTTACATGCATTTTTTATGTCTTAATAATTATCTATGTATACATTCATATTCATATTTCTGCAAAATGAAACTAATGCAATCTCATTAAAACCCCATGTTGTCAATATAAAGCCAGTTTATTCTCTCCTCTGTTAATATTTTTTCCTCTCTTGTTACTGGGGATTATGCCCAAGGTTTTGTGCATGAGAAACAAGTACTCTACCACTGAGCTATATCCTCGGACCATCAGGGGTTTTTAAGAGTATGTAGTACGTATCTCTCTAGCTGTGATACTTCTCAACCCCAAGCCTTCTTTTTCCTCACAGAGAGCTTTAACGAGAAGACCACAGCCCAGTCTCCTCAAATATTCACCCCAGGCCACAACCAAACTCACAGAAGAAAGACCCAGAAGGCTCTAGAAGATCCTGAGGCAACAGAGCTCCCATAAGTTGCCTTAATAAAAACCAACAATTACTTCTCTGTAGTAAGCCACTGATTAAAGAAAATGAGTCTGGGCAACTAAAAGGTGAGCCAAACTGTAGCATCACCAAGGACAGTAAAAGTATTCTGCTTTTCACTCTAGGGCTCCTGTCCACTGTAGAGGGTGAACTGGAAAAAGGCAAGGCCTGTGTGGTGATATTTTGTTTGTGCTTTAATAAGTAAAGCTTGCCTGAAGATCCGAGGGCAGAGCTAGCCACACTAGTCAGCCATAGAGGCCAGACAGTGGTACCACACACCTTTAATCCCAGCACTAGGAAGACAGAGGCAGATGGATCTCTGAGTTCCAGTCCAGCCTAAACTACATGAGATTAAATCAGTTTAAAAGAGAAACAGAGCCAAGTGATGGGGGCTCACACCTTTAATCCTGGCACTAGGGAGGTGCAGATAAGAAGTGATATGGGTGGGCAGAGAGAGGCGTATAAGGTGGCAGGACACAGGATCTCAGGATTTAGTATGAAGTTTTGTTGGGACAGGATTGCCCCTTTGGTCTAAAGATTCAGTAGGGTAAGAATTAGTGGCTGGCTGTTCTGTTTCTCTGATCTTTCAGCATTAACCCTATATCTGATTCTGGGTTTTTTATTATTAAGAGAAATTAGAAATCACATTATGTCTATGTGCAAAAAATTCCATAAGGAAGAAACACGAGTATTCTCCTCTTGACATTTATAATTAACAATCATATACTTCTTAACTATAACATCTAAGCTATAGGATACTAATATATGAAAGAAAATGTGACTAAGCTCCATTACAAAGCACCTATAGGACTTAATTTCACAGCCATCTAATTGTGCAGCTAATTAACAACTTTAATTTGAGACTAGTATCATGTTATAATTTAAGGCTATCTGTTATTTATAAAATACATTGATTTAAATGTTTCTTTTTATTAATACATGTTTTACTCATGCCCTATAGAATACTGGACATGTCCAAAAGAAAGTAGACCTTATACTAGTTTCCATGATGTTGGAAACCACAAAATTTGGCAAAGAGCCTCATAATAGGCTATGTTTGTACTCTCAAATATCATCTCATTTATTTCTCAAACTGCCCCCATCATACACATGGTTATTAAGGAGTATCCACCAATTTTATAGACGAGGACTCAGTGCTCCAGGGGATGACGACATTTGCTTGAAATCTAGGATCATGGATATTTGAAAGAATGTCAGTATCATATTCTTGTATCTTCAGGGTCCAAGTTGTCCCAGAAGATGTCCTATTCAAAAGCCAGGTCGAACAGGCATGGTTATCATGACCTAGTGCAGTGACCATCTTCCTTAACTCTCCACACTGGGAACCTGGAACTTAACATGTGGCTTATAGTTGTTATGGCAACTGGCCCTCAGCTTACCCTTTAAAATAATTTATTCTTGTTGACTCAAAGCAGCTTAATTAAAGTAATGCTTCATTAACACTTATGTGAGATGAGATAATGTTGTGAGAAAATGCTCTTGTACACCATAACGATTTGTCACATATTAATTTAATAAAATGCTGATTGTCCAGTAGCCAAGCAGAAAGTATAGGCAGAGCAACAAGAACAGGAAAATTCAGGGGGAGGGGAGGTATATGGCAGTCACTATTTCACTATTTTTTTCTTTCTTTCTTTTTCCTTTCTTTTTTCTTTCTTTCTCTCTCTCTCTTTCTTTCTTTCTTTTTTTTTGTTTTGTTTTTCAAGACTGGGTTTCTCTGTGTAGCCCTGGCTGTTCTGGAACTTACTCTGTAGGTCAGTCTGGCCTTAAACTCACAGAGACCAGCCTGCCTCTGCCTTCCAAGTTCTGGGATTAAAGGTATGTGCCACCATTGCTCAGCTGTGCCATCACCACCTTGGAATTCTTCTAGTCTGGTCACCCTGCCTGTACTTCCTGTCTGGCTACATGCCAATCAACATTTTATTAAACTAATATGAGTGATAAATCTTTACAATGTACAAGAGCATTATCCCACAGCATTTCCCCTTTTTCTTTTCAAAACAATAACTCTGAATCTAATCACCTTTGTTTAGTTTTGTTCCTAACCATTATCCATAATAACTTGCGATCAACACACTAAACAAGACAAACATCCATAATTCATTTTTGTGGGCATAGTTTTCTAGGTTACTACCTGCTGTTTGGGGGTGCTGATAGTCTTGTGGGGATGCAAAGAAAATTTAGGATTATGTTCAAGACCTGACAGGAGTATTCTGTGAGGCTGGATTATCTCAGCCAACAGTCTTGAAACTGTTCTGGTTATAGAAACTGCAACAGAGGAGCTATGAAACATTGAATCATCCAGGCCATCTGTTCCCATTGGAGATTTTTCAGGAGGTCCTTCCTGATCAAACCTTATTTTTCTTAATCCAGAATAAATCCACAGCCTTTCATTTTCTGTGGAAACAAAAGAAACACCTCTTCTCCAAAGTAACATGTGTTTTGATTTAATTTCGAAGTCAAGGCATTTTCAAAATAATAGGTTTCAAAATAAATAAGTTGGGTTAATCCAGCAGCATTAATAATCAAATGTCTTTTAGCATCTGTTGCTCCTTCCTCAGCAGTCAAATAATTCAAAGTCAACACAGTTACATACAGGATCCAGATTCTCTGTGTATTTTCTATCTTTATGTGTTTTTTTACTCTATTTGTTGTATTTTTATTTTTTAATTTTTGGGGTTTTTTTGAGACAGGGTTTCACTGTGTATCTTTGACTATGCTGGAACTCAATCTGTAGACCAGGTTGACCTTAAACTCACAGAGATCTGCCTACCTCTGTCTCCCAAGTGCTGGGATTAAAGGCATGTGCCACTATACCTGGTTACTTCAATTTCTTTCTTTTTTTTTTAAGGCCTTTCTTTATCCTTTTGATTTTTTCACACAAGTCTACATTTATTTTAAGACACACTGTAAACCAGTTAGAGACTTTTTATTTTTAAAAAAATCTGAATCTGTCTTTACTGTATATCTTCATTTTTTCTGAGCCTATGAATATTTAATCTGCTAAGCGATATGACTGGGATTAAAGCGGTGGTTATGGTGGCTGGCTCTGCCCATTTCTTGGCTTCTTGAGAGTTTAGCTTCATGGTGGAATATTGACAGGAGCCACGTTTATTGTCACAATTCTGCTGAGTTTCTAGGTCTATGCCACCATCAAGAAGCATGCTCATAAACACCATTTAAGCATTTGGTGGCAGAGCCCCTTGAAAGAGCCACCATGCAGTCTCTTAAAGAAGCCATGCTTCTGCTCACTGCCAGAAAACAGAGCCTACTGGAGAAAAGATGGTTACCAAGAAGCTGTGCTTGACTGTTCTTGTCTGTATAGAATCCTTTTTCTTTCTTTCTTTCTTTCTTTCTTTCTTTCTTTCTTTCTTTCTTTCTTTCTTTCTTTCTTTCTTTCTGTTTTCTTAGGCTTTACATAGAAATTCTTGCCAAACGTTCAGGTGCCATTTGTAGACTGGAGTTTCTGTCCTGCCTGGTCCCACAGCTGTTCAGTCCCAAGGAAACACACAGAGGCTTGTGTTAACTATAAAAGGTTTGTCCTATTAGCACAGGATTATTATTAACTAAATTTTACAACTTAATTTAACCCATCATTCTTATCTATGTTTAGCCGCCTAACTTGGTGTCTTTCCTGCATGAGGCATTCTCATCTTGCTTCCTCTGTGTCTGGCTGGTGACTGTGTTTCTGCCTTTCCTCGCCCCCAGAATCCTCAGTCCAGTCGCCTCTGCCTGGTTACTGTCCAATCAGCATTTTATTAAACTAAAGTGAGTGACAAATCTTTACAGTGTACAATCCCACAACATTGTTGAGTAGCTAAACTGGGCATGGATTTTAGAAGGGCTTCCTTGGCCTCTCTGAGATTCACTGAAGACCCTAGTAAAACAATGTCATGAAGTACTTGTCATGTTTACCTGGCACATAGAACATGGTCCACTTTCCCAGTCCCACATCTTTCATGTGGATTCAGAAGGACAGGTTCTTGCTAGACTTTATTGTCTATTACCTGAGACCTCAGCTATGGACAAGTGATTCACAAAAGAAGGGATCGGAGACTTAACTGAAAGAAACCAAACATGAAGAAACACAGCATGGTGATGGGCATAGTTTTGTGCAGGTATCAGTTGTCAGGATAAGCTAGGAATACAATGGTACAATAACAAAGACTTTGAAAAGGGAAACATTGAATTAATCACTTAGGTTTATCATTTATTACTAGAATTGCCATAGTTGGGTGGCTTCATCATCGGTAGTCATTTTAAGTGACAGATTTGTTGGCATTTGGAGGCACAAAGGAAGGGGTCAGAACATTCATTTTGAGATGTTTTAGTTGCTACAATAAATGGTTTAAAAATTTGGGCTTTGAGTTCTGTCTAATGACTGCTAAAGCTGTCAGCTTAATGAAAAACAAAAACCACATAATCACCTAATATCTTATAAGAAAATCAATCTGGTCTCCTGATTTAATTAGATGGGTAGCTTTGACATTGCACAGAACTGGCTCCAATCATCCGTTTTACAGGCAGAGCCCAGCCTCCAGTGTGGATAAACACGTGGCAGGCAGGGTACCAGTAGAGAGGCTAACCACATGGCAATTAGCAGAAATCTATGGAGGCTTCAAAGTTATATTTGTGGTTAAAAGTCTTGTGTTTGGGCTTTCATGGGCCATCTCAATGCCTGGATGAGACAAGGCAGATATATTATATCCCCAATGTAATGACAACAAGATACAAATTGACCTCATTAGCTCAGCTCCATGGTATAGAATTTCTGGATGCTGAAGAACAGACTGAGTATTAAAACACATTAAATGACAACTTTGAATGTTATAATCACATTTCCCGGTTAGAAGAATTTTTTCCCTGCCAACAGAATAATTCTCATTTGAAAAACACAAATGTATGTTGGCAGGTCCTGTGCTATCCCCAAATATGCTGTTAGAGTCTTGGAGACAGTAATTTTAATTGCTTGATGAGGGTATGAGGTGCTGCTCTGGTCAGCCACCATAAATGCTAGGTCAGAGTACCTGGCCCAGGCCTGGGATCAGATTTTCTGGGAAGTAGGTCAGAGGAAAACAATTTGAGTTAACGAGGTGCTTTGTGCACCATCCCCCTCCTAACTTCTATGATAATGAGACTAGAGATGAGCCCCATGTGGAGGCACATGCCAGTAATCCTACCACTGAGGAGGTGAAGGTCAGTCTTGGCTACATAATGAATTTGCAGACAGTGTAGGCTATGTGAGACCCTATCTAAAATAAAAACAAAAACAAAACCATAAAAATTAATTAATTTGTAAAATTAGGGATGGTAGATAACTTGTTTTGCCTATAGAATGTGGCCTGTTTGTCTTCCTAAGGCCATGCAAGCATTTAAGAATCACTTCTCCATAGAGATCAAGAGCTGTAAAAGCAGTACTCACCACACGTTATTTGTTAGGAATTATCTCATTCAATCCCAAGAAAACTCTGAGTAGCGGGCTGTGGAAATAACAGTGGGGAGATGTTACTGAGCTTGTCTAACATCTCATGGCAGGCCTGCCGTTTCAGAGCTGATATTTGTAACTCCAGACCAAACTGCTCTGAGTTTACAGCCTCCAGACTGTCAAGCATTGGAGTGTTGGAAACCAGAACGGAGAATAGCTATGGGGCCTCTGCTGTCTCTCGGTGCCAGGAGATGGATCTTTGAAACAAGACCTTGGGACTTGCAGAGGGAGTGAGCTGTAGTCATGGGGTCATCCTCATGAAAAGCTTGCCTTTCATGTTTCCCTCAGGACTAATGGAAGAACAGGAGCCATGAAAACTCATCCCCTGCTTGGCTAGCACCATGGAATTCCTGGAGGGAACGCTGGATGGCTGGGGCTCCAAGGTTCCTAATCCCACAACTCAGAGCTTCACTTATATCCAGCACCGCAGCATCTGTCTTTATAACAGGTTCTTCCAACCACCGGGGAGACTGTCATGTCGTGTTCTGTTGCTACCCAGACCACAATCCCTAGCATGTGGCTCTCCATACAGCATTCACACAAGCTCTTCCCAGCTGCATCTTCCTGGGCATTATTAAGCTCATTGCCTCCTATGCCACTTGCTAATGGTTGGGCGTATGGTGCCAGATGAGAAGGGGGCTGATGCAGGAGGTTGAGATGCTATGTGGATAGACTAAATCCTGCCTGAGTCTCGGCCTTTTAGAGGGTGACAGCTGTTCTGCTTATTGAAGAGAACGTACTCCTCGTATGTCTATTTTTATATTTTTCTGTGCACAGCCCCATGTCGTTAGAAAGGGGGTGATCTCTCTCCTGAGACCGAGCAGCCCAGAAAATAACAGAGGTTGCAGGCACGTCAGGGACTAGAAATTGCTTTCTTTTAGAAGCAGTCTTTCTGTGTTTGAAACAGTTAATGAATACCGTTTACATTCATAACACTACAAGAAATCATGGGACCCCATGTGCAGTTGTGACAGCTGGAAAGTATTTGTCAGCCATCTTCATGCCTGAGACCTGTGGGCTCTCGCTGGCCCTCCTCTATCCCTTTAAGCCTATAAAATACATTTTCTTCTGCTGACACTGCAGCGTGAACTCTCCATCGCTGCTTATTCCCACACCACCTGTTAATAATGCCAAGAGTAATGCATTTCCCTCCCTGCACACTGTGCCAAAATGTTTACACAATTCAGCTTATTCCAGAGCTTAGAGACCAGGCATAAATCCTAAGCTAGCTGTGGCCTTCCCAACTACTCCAGGACTGTGTTGCAACATTTTTTTCTTTTGTGAGCAGAATCAGGCAATTTTTTTTCCATCCAGCCAATTTTTTTAAATAAAGAGAGGGTGTTCCTTTGGGGCTATTCTGTTCACTGTTTTGGGGGGTATCAAAAGTGAACTGTTTCACAGAGTATGGCCAAGAACAAGTTGCTTTCAGTGAGACATCAGCTTTATGGCGACTGTTCTGAAAACAAGAACAAACATGTCCAAGTAGAAAAAAAGTCACTCTTCACAGGAATATCTCAATATTATGTTCATAACTCATGTCTGAATTTATAGCATGAGTCAATGTATATTTTGTACTTTATTAATTATATAGTTTATATCCATTCTTGTGTCACTTGATTCTCATGAGATTCTGTACCTCCTGTATCTACACCTATGTTTTATACTGACAGACCTACGATATACTAGGAATCTATCTGCCCGAGATCACACAGCTAATGGGCAGAGGAGATGGGATTTGTAATTTGATGAATTGCACATAAAGCCAAGATTCTTTCACCTACATAGTCCCTTTCTGCTTTATGGTATTGAGGCAAAGCACCCCATCACTGAGTTACATCACAATCTCTTTTTTTAAAAATGTATTTTGAAAGAGGATCTCACTAAATTGCCCATTCTAACTTTTAACATCAGATCCTTTAGTCCTGGCCTCCCAAACACCTGGAATTGTAGGATGACACAAGTAGTCCTGGGTCATGAGTTTTCTAAAACAGTTTTCTTGGGAAACTACACAAGAAAATATTGATAAGGATGTCTAAAAGTGCCTATTCCTTGATAAGTCACCTTTGGAACTTATGTAGTCACAATGCATATCAGGATACCCAGGGCCCCAGGAAGTCCTACAGTAAAGTGACAACCTGCTTAATTATACAAAGCCAGAAGCTTCCAAACCCAGTTGAAAGCAGTACATTTTTGTCCCAGGCATCCATCAACACCTACACGGTAAAGGCTAGAACACAATGTGGGGGACAATGTGGGAGATAGCTCATGCCGGCTGCTTCTTCACCACAGCCAGGCCGTCTGCCCTCAATACCAGTTCCTCCTTTCTCTTCTTCACTTAATTTCCAAATGCTTTGTAAAGATGACAAACATAAAACTATTTTATTCCGTTCCCCCACCCTGATCCCAAGCCATTCTGGATCCATTCATGCTAGTAATTCATTAATCTGCCATTCTAACAGGTTCATCTCCCTCCCTCCTACACATTGTGAGACTAAGTAAGGCAGAGATTAATCAAAGCTCAACCTGTTTATTCAAATTCCCAGAGAGGCAAACATCATACTTTCATATGAAAACCCCTACTTGGTCCAGCATAACCCTGTGCTTGAATAAATATTTTCATGAGATCCCACATAGTAATAAAGCCAAATGAATTGGTCACTTCCTCCAGAAAACATTTGATATCACATACATGTACTAGGCTTCTAAAAGGTTGTAAACCCTGGGCAGAAACCCCAAAGAAAAAAAAATTAACCATTCCAAGGATTGTGTGTGAAAATATTTTCCTGGAAGTTTATTGTTCAACTAAATACTGAGCACCTAAAAGATAGATGCAATCTTGCTTACACTCTAAGTATTTGACAATTTCTTTTTTTTTTTTTTTCAGAAAGACAGATGTGAGACAATTTCTTTCTTTTTTTTTGTGAGACAATTTCTTAAACTCTAACAGAAGCACTCAGTCTTCTTCCAGATGCTTAGGTTGTGGCGCTGCTGATCAATTTCTTCGTTTCAATTCAGTTCATTCAGTTTGACTTATATGAATCTGGGTGTTTAACATTACATAGACAGCCCTTCTTAGTTGGCTCCAGGTTAGGTATGTTTTAGTTATGTTTGTTGCCTTTTTAATGCCAAATGAAATGGCAACCACACACACACACACACACACACACACACACACACAATAGCTAAACTCCGTCTAAAAGAACTTCCTAGTTAAAATTCACTAAACAATATAAACCTACGTTTCAATTTTTTTCACTGTTCACTACTAAACTTACACGATTTCTCTTCCAAGGGATCCTAAAACAAGATTTGAAGTGAGAACTGAGGTTTTACAATTTGGAGCTTAGGAAATTAGCGAAACATGTAAACCCCTCCTGACACGAGCAATTTAAAACCAGGAAGGAAGACTTGAGCTGGCATAGTAGGATATCAACAACTGGTCTGGAGTCCCAAGAGTGAATGTCAAAAAACGTGCATCTAAGAACAGACAAAGGAATCAGAGACAAGGCTGCCTTGTGGACTGGATTTCACCCAAGTCAACACCAAGTCAGTAAGAAAACTTAGACTCTCGTAGGACCTGACTCTCTGTGTACTGTTTTTGCCAATAGCCCTGGTCCAGCCATCCCTTTGGGGTGGGGCTACCAATGCTAGGAGCTGAAGCCAAGAATAGCTATATCTGTTGTTTCTGGTGACTCTGGCTTTCCCACTTCAGAGTGGGCAAATGTGATTTAATTTTATGTTTTCTTAAGAAGCTCAGTTGGGCCAGAGTGTTCATAAAGAACCAAATGCTAAGAGAGGCCCGTATAGAAGTATTGCTATGAGTTCAAAGTCAGTGTGGGTTACACAGTGAATTCTAGGTTAGCCTGGACTACTGACATGAAGACACAGTGCAATGCAACAGAAACAGTAATGAAAAGGTACCAAATGGTGTAGAACAAATATAGATTTCTTAAATGGGAACAAAATTAACTATTGCCTATCAGCTGGCCTAGGAAAGAAGTGACGGTAGCCACACAGTATATGGAAGTTACTCCTACATATTATGTAAACACCGTGATCATCTCACCAGCAGGGTTGTAATGAGTCCACAATAATGATGGGGCTTTGTCATGCTGCTGTCTGCTTTTGCCTGGGAAGGCAGACCATCCTTATAATTAAGGGCACTGTAGAGTTTGCTGTCATTGGACAAACCTGTACTTGCTTTCTCTTTGGAGAGAGCAGCATCTGTGAATACATCTTTTTTTTTTTTTAAATTTTCGTGGGTGTTGTTTGGATGACTTTTTGGTGCACAGATTACTGAAGCCTGCTATCATAGCATCCCAGAGCCAAAAAGATCCCCGAGGGCTATGGAGGCCGCATGTCCATGCTGTACACAAACAGGGTCATGACAGTCACATCTGGCCACTGCAGCTCATTTATACAGCTGCGATACAGAAACACCAGCTTCCCCACGCTTGCTGTGTTAGACATTCCAAAGAGTCCTGGCTTGAGAGAGATGTGAGAACCCCTGTGCACAACCCTGGGTCCTACACACCCAGGTCATTCACGGGTGACCAGATGATACGATTGTGTTACGATTGTGGAGGAACCACAATTTGACCCTAGAATAATCCCATCGCATGGCACCATGCCTGGGTTTCCAACCAGTGGAGCCACTCTTCTGGGTACAGGGCGTGGTTTCTCAACCTTCTTTTAGCACAAAGACCGCTTTTATACATCAAACATTTCGCAGATCTCCCACATAACAGTTATATTTTTAGTTCCTAATGACTGTAAGAAGAAGCAAAACAAAAATTCTATCAGAAAGCTTAGTGGTGCTTTTAGATGGATCCATATCTAATAAATTATATTTCCTCTATATATTGAAGAACAGTCCTCTGTGTATTTAAAGGTTGTGCCAAGTCTAGTAACAAGCATGGATTTAAGGATACCTAAATCCATATTCTTATTCCCTATTGTTGTACCTTACACACTTTTCATCAAGATTTATGACCCACTGACTGGGCCATTTAGTGGAATGCTGTTTCAAAGGTGCAAAATAAGTGTGCAAAGAAAAGAAGGTTTGGGGAAAATTGCATTAAGGTCAAGACTATTTTTCTAGTGAACACAGACACAAAAATCTTCAATAAAATTGCAAAGTGTATGCAGCACCATGCCATAATGATCATATATCATGACTGAGTTGGCTTTTGCCAACAATACAAGACTAATTTTACATATACAAATTAAGAAACATCATATAACCCGTGGATATAAATGACACAATCATCTCCATAGGTAACAGCAAAGACCTTTGACAAAATTTGAATCCCATTAGGAAGAAAACCTTGATAAACTAGAAACTGAAGGAGTATATTTCAAGCTAATAAAGACTATACTTTTGCTAATATAATAGCAAATGTGGGAAGAATGGAAAACATTTCTTCTAAAATCAGAAAGAGACAATGGTCTTCAAATGGTGTTCAATTTCTCAATATGCTGGATGTGACTTCAGGAATGGACCTGAGTGGGGTTGTCAGCGAAAAGACAAGCACACAGAGACACACAGAAAAATTGGCATGAGGTAAACGTGGCTCTCTGATGGAGAAACCTCAGCCACCCAGAAGCTTGGCATGTTTATCCTATATAAACCCAGAATGCTTATGAATGTACAAAATAACCCGAATAGCTAAAGAAATCCTAGAGAGAAACAATGCTAGAGTCAACACAATACCTGATTTTATATTAATAATATAATATAAGTAACAATTACGGTACGGGGCTGACACAAAGGAGATCTCATTGGTCAAAAGAATAGATAATAGATGACCCAGAACCAAGCAAAACAGCTATACCCACCCGAGTTTTGACACAGGTATCAAAAGATATGGGAGAAAAAGACAGCCTCTTTAACAAACTGTTCCTGGGAAACTGAATTTCCAAATATAAAAGAATGAAATTAAATCCATCTCTTTCACCCTGTATAAAAATTCAATTTAAAATGGATCACAGGTCTCATGTCATGTTTAGTTGTTTTCTCTTAGAAATCTGTTCTTTTCTAATGAGAGACAGAAAGGAAATGGGTCTGGAGAGGTGGGGAAAACTGGAGAAGTACAGGGAGGGGAGACTATAATCAGGACATATTGTATAAAAAAATCTATTTTCTTAAAGAAAAATACCCATTAACCAACAAACAAAAAGACCCAAAATTCTGACCTGCTAGAGAAAAATGTAAGGATACACCAGAAATTACATGTATAGGCAAGAACCTTCTGGAAAAGACTTGTACAGTTCACAAAATTACAGTGAGAACCAAAAAATAGGATTGTATGGAATAAAAGTGTTTTGCACAGCAAAAGGAGCTATCAGCAGAATGAAGAGAAACTCAAAGAACAGGGCAAATCACTGAAAGTGTACTTATGACAAGATTAAAATCTAGGATCCATAAAGACCTCAAAATATTAAATACCTAAATCTAAAATAAATAATGAATGATATATTAAATTCAAATAATTAAATAAATCTCAAATAAATAATGAATGCTATATTAAACTCAAATAAATAAATAAATCTCAAATAAATAATGAATGAGCTAATGAAGTGAATAGGCTGTTCTCAAAGACAAAACATAAACAGCCATAAACATAAGAACAATTGTTCAACATGCCTAGTCATCTAGAAAGCACAATTGAAAGCACACTGAGAGTCCTTCTTATCTCAGTCAAAATGGATGAATCAAGAAAACAAATAACAACAAACGGGAAAGAGAAAGCCCTATGCAATGCTGGTGGCAGTGTAAACTACTTGCTAGTGCTGTCGAAATCAGTGCGGAGGTGCCTCAACTAAAGATAGAGCTTTCATATGATCCAGCTGTACCACTCCTGGGTACATACATGAACTATGACAAGCCACTCCACCACAAAAATACTTGTACAACCATGTCTATTCCGTACTTTTCACAACACCCAAGCCTTCTGCCTACCAACAGATGAACAAATGAAGGGAATCGGTGCACATGCACCGTGAAATTTAAGATTGGTTCCATCTGTGTTGGTGTGTCTCTGCGTGGGTATGAGCATGTGAGTTCAAATGTCTGCTAAGGATGCCCTGAAACTGGAGTTAGACATAGTTGTAAGGTGACTGACGTTGACATGGGTGCTTGCTATGGTCCTCTGAAGAGCAGCAAGTGCTGAGGTATCTCTCCAGCCCTATAATAGAGCTTTAGTAAATAACAAAGAAGAATATTGTGTAATTTGCAGGCAAATGGGTGGACCTTGGGTTGTCATATCAAGTAAAATAAGCCAAACAGAGTCTAAAACCACAAAAGGACAAATGTGTGTGTGTGTGTGTGTGTGCGTGTGTGTCTGTGTGTACGCATACATGTGTGTGTGATATAAAAGCAGATGGAGATATTTGATTTATGCTCTTTAGATGTTATGTAAGATCACTGTATACAGAATGTCTGCTGCCTGCTGGATGCAGGGTTGGTCTGCCTATCTGTACCACACTTCAGAGACAAGGCAGGGTCTTGCCTGGTGCTTGCTCCATCATAGCAAGAGTATCACAGCAGACCCATGTTGTTTGAAGACCACCTTTTGATGACCTTAGTAAGAGTCTTCAAGACAGAAATCTTTCTTGTGGTCTATATTCTTTGAACCTAGATACTTAGCAGGGCTTCATACTCCTTAAACTTGAAAGTTGGATTCCTGGGGAAATTCTGATATTCTCAGAAAAAGCAAAAAATTTAATCTTGGTGGATGTATATCAACTTCAGTGTGATACTCAAACACGCTGTTATATGAATGTGTGGAGAACCAAAGAGCATTTGAGATTCAAGGACAGCCCACTGGAGACAGAATCCCCAAGGGAGCCTGTTTTGTCCCAGCTATGTGGCAAGCTTACACTGCCAGATTGGTTCAAATGAATCAAAGGGTGGGCCATCTGTGTTTGCAGACACAACCAAACTAATGTGAGAGAGAAAACAGGAGCAACGAGTTAGACATTTCAAAGCCTCCGGCGATTCTTTTCAGTCAAGTGAAGAGATGGGTTAGTGAGGTTTGGGGATATGAAGTTACTAACAGAATCATTTCAGTTTGTCATTCTGTACATGTGTAGACAAGGCTAATAAGCACATCTTCATATTCACTTGTCTTGGCCGAAACGTCATTTGTTTTATTGCCGTTTCATACAGCATTGTGTTGATCAGTTAATAATTCATCAAGAACTTCTAGCTAAATGCTCACACAAACGTGTGCCGGAACACATCACTCCATCTTCTCTCCCCACCCTTCAGAGGGCCCTGCAGAAAGTCAAACTGCAAAACATCTGTGCTTCTTTGTGGTCTCATTATAATGTTTGTAAGAATTTTCCCCACGATTAGAACGAAAACCATCCCAATTAGCAAGGCCTGAACCACTGGCGCACTCCTATCAAGATGCTATAAAACATTCGTTCTGTCAAATATGGGGGTTGGGGAGGACTCCCCCCCTGAGGCTTCCTCCATTAAACTAGTTTCCTAATTACTTCATGCTATTTAAGTAGCATTGACTGTGCTTTTTTTTATCTCAAATGATATAGTTTAATTAGCCTATAAAAATTGTGGATCCCTACTGACAAAGAAATCTCACAACAAAACCAATCTCTATGAGAGGACACATTTATTAAAATATTCTTATTACCTCCTTCTTCTCTTTCCATCTCATTGCCCCAGACGCAGCTCCATTTATTTTTTGGAGCACTGAAGCAAACAATTAATGTTGAAAACCAGTGCCATTTATAATTTATTAAGCAGCTGCTAGGCACAAGGCAGATTAAAAACATTCTTTCACTTAATTATTTCAATAGCATTTTCATGTTATGAATATTGTTAGTATTTTACTAGTTAGAAAACTTAGAGGGGGAAGTAGTTAG
The DNA here is from genome assembly GCA_028555095.1 of Dicrostonyx torquatus. Taxonomy (NCBI): domain Eukaryota; kingdom Metazoa; phylum Chordata; class Mammalia; order Rodentia; family Cricetidae; genus Dicrostonyx; species Dicrostonyx torquatus. The sequence goes on along the minus strand of JAQHUG010000003.1, from coordinate 12,147,782 downwards.
AAAGCTTTCTCACTGTGGGCATGTGAAGTGACTTTAGAGCAGGGAGCCATCACCTAAATTCATACTTCTTAATACAGTTCTATGTGTTGACTCTTCAAATACATTTCTTCAATTTTCTTCCCCTTAGCTAATTAAACAGCTAATGTAGGGTCACAGCATAACTGTTTTCATTATGTGATTTCCCCCAAAAACATACATAAAATTATAAAGAATAGTACAACGATTCCTAAAAGTATCTGCTTATTCCAGCCATCATACCACAATGTCATCTATTTCAGTGGGTAGCTCTATCTGACGACATTTGGTTTTGTTGTTTCATTTTGAGTCAGGATCTCTCTTTGTAGGGCAGCCTGGCCTTGAACCTGCTATGTAGTCCAGACTGGTCTCAGGGTCCAAAGTTATCTGGAGATAATTTCAACAGAGCCACCAAGTCCCTGCCATAGTCAACCATCTTTGAATACTAGTCTGTATAAGCAGGGTCCTGGCAGGAAATATTCATGGATTTAATAGGGGCAATCAAGGAGATTGTAATACACTGGCTAATTCTAAAGGTGTAGCCTTTTGGTAGAGTATGTGGTAACGGACACCACTGAGGAAACATGGAAAGGGCCTTCCTGTATCTCCCTTGATGAGAGGAACAACGGAGACTAAATTTCACAGACACTTCTTTCACCTACTGCCATTATCATTGGCTAGAGAAACAAGGTCTTTCATTGACAGGACCTGGCTTGTTGTTTCCCCATGTGATCCTTCACCATGTAACCGACAGATCACGGGGATTGACTAACTTTAGAGTCTGGCCTTGCAGACACGATAATTGAAAGGCAGCTCTGTGAACTTCCAACTGGACTCACCGAAGGGATCATATGGAGTCATTTCCTGCCTCCATTATTAAATTCCCCATTTATTTTATATCCACTGTGTTATAACATCGATTCACAGCCGGTTCTAATATCCATTATTTCATGCAGTTTATAAATTAGGAACATTTGAATTTCATGATTCCGCTTGCATTTACTAGCCAAGTTTTAAAAAAATATTTATTTATTGTATATGCAATATTCTGTCTACGTATATGCCTGAAGGCCAGAAGAGGGCACCAGACCTCATTACAGATGGTTGTGAGCCGCCATGTGGTGGCTGGGAATTAAACTCAGGACCTTTAGAAGAACAGGCAATATTCTTAACCTCTGAGTCATCTCTCCAGCCCCTACTAGCCAAATTTTTTAAGTAAAGATTTCTTCCTTTCATTGGCTAGTTGATTATCCAGACTTACAGTTCACACCAGGAGGACAGGACAAATGCTTGATTCTTTTTCCCTCCCGCTTTAACGTGAATGTCTTAGTGGTCAAAAACAGGATCATTGTTTGTGAAAATAATTTATGTTAAATATGTTTTTATATAAAAATCCACAAAAAATATTAAAGTATATTACATATACTATATCATTATATCACACTATTAATTTCCACTCCTATTATAATTCCATCATAGTCAAGGGCACATTTCATTTGTGTTAGAACACCTCTCTCTCTCTCGCTCTCTCTCGTGTGTGTGTGTGTGTGTGTGTGTGTGTGTGTGTGTGCACGCGCGCGCGTTTATGTGTGTGTCTTAAATATGAATGTATTCTCTTACAGTTTCTGGGTCAATACACCAGCCCACATGCTCAGCTTCTAGGGCCGGGAGAAGATTGTCTGCATTCTCTAGCTCCTGGTGGCTGGCAGCACACATGGGCTGGTGAGCATGTCACAGAAGCACTGTTTTCATCTTCACACCGTCTTCTCTGCTTCCTTATTTCCTCGTCCCATGGACACTCGCCATTTGTTTCAGGATCCACAACACAATGCGGTGTCATACAGCTCAAGGTGTGAATTTATTACACCGTCAAAGACCCCCTTTTACAAATAACGACACATTCCTATCGACCGGTCGTTAGAGTACAGGCTTGTGTTTTGGGGAACCACATGTGTGCTTGTGAATTGCTTTGTGGTGATGGGTCTGTTAACAGAATATGTTTTTGACGATCATTAAAATGGATCACAAAATAAAGTGATTCAAGTTGGAGTCATTGGCTGGCATTTTCGGTTACGTCAGTGTCATACCCAGTGAGACTATACTGGTTATCTAGAAGTGTCACCCAGCAGTCAATAAGTAGAGAAAAGTTAAGGAAAACTGTGTTGTCAGTGCTACCCTTTGATTTTAATTCATATTTGTATATTTGGGATGGAGAAAGGCATTTTTGTCAGAGGCTGAAAACATAAAAGAATGTATTGAGAGGCTATAATTGTACTTGGTAAGAGATACCTGAATTGGCTTGTTCCAGCTGCAAGGACTAGCTTTTCCTGTCTGCCGCAACCTCTCTCCTACAATGCAGCCCATCTCTTTTATCTAATAGTAGGTCAGTGTATCCATTCTGCAACAGCACACAGAGTGGGAGGACACAGAGGCACCAGATGCATTTCCCCATATTTCTTTTTTCTTGGAATTCACAGAATTCAGCTTCAAAGAATCATTATGTTTAGGAGGTGACCCCCTGAGTGTGTTACAAACCTGCAGACAGAGGCACTGTGTGTTGTCTAAAGCTACACAGTATCCATCACAACCAAGACAGTGACAGCAGTTGTGGGCTGTGTGACCTCCTGATAGATTCCTTTATTTTCCTAGCTGGACTAGATATCATGAGCACATTTTAGGCATTTTCTGCCCTACATCTGAAATCAGCTATTTCTCATATCAAATTTTGTCTTTGAGTAGGAAATAAATTAAATATTTAGAAACCCGATTTTAAGTGCTATGGATACTCACTCTAATTGATAGTTGTTATTTTGTAAACTTAGTTTCTTTAACAGTGAGGTATCAGTTCTTTTTCTTATAATTGAGTGATCTTATGTCTCAATTGGCCATGAAGAACCAATGAGGATCTCTGTTTCACAGCACTATTATTTATGGCACTCTTAAAGACATACCAATTTGTATGATAAATCTGATGTATTTTTATTGGTACTAAAAGTCTTTTTTTTTGTCTTTGAGTCTTATAGCATTGGAAGCATATGTCTTAATGTCAGAGCCATGGACCAATTTCTCAAATACAAGCTGTGTATTTTCAGTATGTAACTTTAAGCTGTCTTTCGTTTCAGGAAAGCCAATTTTAGGTTACTCCTTGCAGTTCATAGAAATCCTCCTATGCCACTGCTTTGGATATTATTTAAGAATTCTAATGACATTATATTGAATTTTTCTTGTCCATAGTTCACATCTAGTCCTGCATAGCCTCATTTTTTTGCTTAAGTTCTTTACTGTCTCCATTTTTAATTCATCTTATTGTCTGTTCTGTTGTCTATTTGCCCACGTTCCTTTCATTTTCATCTTTATTCTGAAGGGTCTGATTTTCTGTCCTCGCCCCCTGGTCTTCACTGATGCCATTCCAGAGCTCTTCTGCTTGTAAGTCATGCTATACTTTAATAGTCTCAGTGTGGATACTTATTTTAGCTTTTTTTTTAATAAATACTAATATTCAGCTTCAATCAGCTTCACATCTCAACTTTTCTGTCTTCAGCACTGCTTTCACGTTGCTCTGTCCTTACAGAGTTTGATTGCTATCTCTCGTCTTCTCTTGGCTTCTAGAGATGCTCTCAGGCAGGGATACTTTTCCTAGAGAAATCATCCTGAGACTTTGTTTTTGTTACTTTGAAATATTAAATAACTCAGCCTTTTAGTTTGACAGATTTATTTTTCTGCATTCTCCCTGGTTCTGGAAACTCCTCTTTTCAACTGTTTCTACACGGTTATACAGTATCCACCTGCCCCGTCTCAGTTTTTTCAAGCTCATAGACCTCTCACCATTTCAGAGAAGATCTCCTGGCTAGTTGTTGCTGGTCCTGATGCTGCAGACCATCTAAGATTTAGTTTTCTCACAGGGTCTTACCATACCATTCCTCTGCCTCGTGGCATTTGCCTCCAATATTACCGACTGATTGTTTACATGTTCACCTGATTAGAGTTACACTTGGAATTAGGTCACCTCATTTGGGAAATGAGTCTTTGGTGGGTCTCAGGTCCACCAGAAATTTATTGCTACCCCTACCAGTTCTTTACGATGGTTAAGCCTCATAAGCTCTGCTGATTGGTGGGTTGGCTTTAACCATTTTTTTTTCTTTCACTCTGGGTTCTTTAGAACTCCAGAAGAATTCTTTGTCATGTCATTTTGTGGAAGGCTTTTTCAATCTAATTCTTGTTTTTGGTGTGCTTTTGAATAATGATATTTTAATAACATAGTCAAATAATATGCTGCCACAATGATTTGGCTCTGGCTGGAGTTTAAGGTCACTCTTTAAAAGTTTGCCTGCACAGTGCCTACAAGCATGCCAAACAAGGCAGAACTTCCTAGAATTCAATCCCGAGGAACATGAGGCAAAACATGACCTAAAGAGAGAGTTGGTTTGCCATACCAGTCATATGGGTGCCTGCAAAAGTAACTTCACTACTTCAGTCAGCCTGTCTCTGGCTTGTGCTCCTCCCCCACTTCATCCCATTGGACTTGGGTCATTGGGCATAGTTTGGGTTTTTTGAGTCTTGCTGTCATTTATCACTATTAGACAAACCTTATAGGATAGAAGCCATGTATTCAAAGTCAGGCAGAAATGAGAAGTTTGCCAAAGGCTAAGAGAAATACATTTCCTAGGGATTGGTGAAGGCATCCAAAGGCAGGATCAGCAATGACTTTTGAAAGCCAATTACCCAGAGTCAAAGTAAGACAGGTTGCTGTCCTGCCACTTATGTCCCTTGTTTGTCTCTGTTCTGGCTTCTCTAATAACACTTAAAATCCTCACTTGATCTTTGTTTCTCAGAGGAGGTGTGTTCATGGTCTATACTGAGAAATAAACAGAGTATCTTTTCTACATGGAGCTACATGTTTTGTCCTTAAAGAAGGACCTGGTTTTTGCTTTGTTTGATCTCAATGATGATTACCTTGTGCACAGCACTGCCATGATATAGAAGCTCTCAGGCTTAATACCTGCAGGTCCAATGAAGACCATTCAAATCAGGCGAGATTAACTTTCTCTTTTACTCAAAGGGCTCCGGCTCTGCCTTCTTTTCCTATTTGACGGCTTAGAGAAAATGGTAAGCTTCCTTCTCAGCAAACCTAAAACTTTTAGTGTTTTATAGAAAACACATTCAGATGTTCAAAGAGAAAAGAACCCCAAACACCATGGTTTGCTAAGTGCTTCTGACTCGCTGGGCTCTAGGACATGAAAGTCACTCACATTATCTATTTTCATTTTCACAATTGCACAGTGGATGTCCAGTTTAGCTTTATTTGTAAGTAACAGAAACAGAGTGAGAATAAATTTAATATAGGGAATGAAATGCTTATGAAGTAATGGGAAGTGTGAACAGAAGCAGGCTACAGATTAAACCTCCCAGGAAAACAGCCCACAACTGACGCTCTGAGCATGGAACTCTTAATACTATAACAACCAAGAAGAAGCTACTGTGAGTGCTGTGGGCTTCAGATCGTCTCCAAGATGTCCTACAGGAATCAAGAAGCCACTGCTTAAACTTCTGGAGCGTTTGAGAATGTCTCACGTGAACGCGCTCCTGGAGCCAGGGCTAGGCACAGACACACGTCAGCAAACAGCGTCTTAGGTGCTGCCTTCTTCTCCTTACCAAACACATATCCATGTTCCAATCTCATCAGCATACATCCAACTGGCACAGCCTAATTATAATAGGGAACCTTGCTGAAAGGGAACAATGAGATGTAGTCTCAAGCTTTTTAGCCTGACAGGCACACTAGGAAGGACTCACCAATGACCACAGTGGAAGAACCAAGAGTTAACTCAATCTAAGCCCATGTTCTCAACAATCCCATTCTTTTCCTTGCCCCTAGAAGGATCTCTGGTCAAACAGGTGCAGTTAGACTTTTGTAAGCAGGGTCAGAATTTCTATACCAACAATCTCTCCCCTGACATTCAGCTGTAGGTTCGATTCCAAGCCTATCTTGTACCAATCCTCTCAAATGTGGAAGAAATCTATTTATCACCTCATAAATTATAGAATGCACTGGCCCAACTTTCAGCCTGCTGCACACATGCTGGTTCATACTTATACCAAATTATATTAGTAGTAAATTATATTGCTTCCATTTGGTATTAGAAAGTAATTGTTTCCATTAGAAAAATTAAGTTTGACCTCAGTCAGGGAATGAAAAGGAAGTATGGGTTCCAATAGAAGGGATTCTGATTAATAGAAGTGCCTTCAGGATAGCACTGATGTTATGTAATCCTTCTTCTTCTTCTTCTTCTTCTTCTTCTTCTTCTTCTTCTTCTTCTTCTTCTTCTTCTTCTTCTTCTTCTTTTTCTTTTTCGATAGGCTGTCTCTGAAGCTTTTGGAGCGTATCCTGGAATCTGCTCTGTAGATCAGGCTGACCTCAAACTCACAGAAATCTGCCTGTCTCTGCCTCCCGAGTGCTGGGACTAAAGATGTGCCATCACCATGTGGCTGATTTATCGAATTCTTTATTTGCTTATGCAAGTATTTATTGGAGGTGTACTGTGTACCTGCAATACACTGTCCCTGCCTTCATGATGTTTACAGCCTAATATTAAGTGACAATTTATTTTATTTTATTTGTTTTCTTGTTTTTTTCTTGTTAAAAGAAAAATTTACATTTACTTCCCTTGTTCCTGGCCCTCCCACTCCCCCACTACCCCACCGCCCTCCCCCTGCTTCCTTAAGATGGGGTAGGGTACCCTGCCCTATGGAAAGCCCAAGGCCCTCCCCCCTCCATC
>JAQHUG010000003.1:12103627-12114750 GCA_028555095.1 Dicrostonyx torquatus | reverse complement strand
GGCCTAGAGCAGGCCAACCTTTATTTGGCATGTCTTCTAATATGAAGGGTGCCATCGCTGAGACAGGAAAAGGGAAACAAATTATTCCCTGAATGATTATATCAGATGAATATATTAGATGCACGCATCTCTCGGAAGGAAATGCCACACAACGGGATAATTAGCATGCATCAGCTAGAGCCTATGGATGAGACACAAGTGCAAAGCCAGCTTTAAGAGAAGCATGACTTCCAAAGCCAGAGTAGGAACACAGATGGACAAGGAGCTTCTGATCTACTTTTATTTGTCAGTAGGAACTTGGACAAAATTCTGCGCTCTTCTATAATACTTGGGAATCTAACTCTGTCTCTGCCTCTCCCACCTTTGTTCTCTCCGATTATAGTGAAGAAGCTTTTTCTTTTGGCCACTATAACCAAATTCATTCCCCCATGACTGGGTTCTCATTATTCCCTCAGATCAGGGGGTGGATGTGATTTGAGAGTGATCACTTGTATATTAAAGCTGTCATTTTGTCTTTACTTTCAAATACGGAAAGACAGTTTTCCTTGCAACAAAACAAAGCTTTGCTTCATGATCTCAACTTGTTTCCTCTTGTAGGCGTATTTCTGGAGTCCTCCACACTTGGCATGCCTATTTATATTTTGGGTCTCAACACAATTTGGTGGCTTTCTTTTGAATTACTATCTCGTTTCAAATGGTTCAACAGTTGTGATATTCATCCAAGAAATCCCTTCTGAGTTCCCAACTGGAGAACTCACTGAAGACTGGGCATTTCCACTTTGGTGGCTCATCACATGACATTCTCTTTTGCTCCCTGCCCTCTTGTCACTCCGTCTCCCCGTGACTCAGAGTCCCTTCTGTTCTGGAGCCCTTGTGCCTGACTACCCTCAACCTGGACCATTCATCTTCTTCTTCTCCTCTGGGTACATCTCCCCGAGTTCTCAGAAACATTTCCTTCCTCTAGGAAGCCTTCTCATGCCTCTACTATTTTGTGCCATCCTTTCAAAGTGCTATTCACCATTACAATTTTAACCTGGTGTTTACACCACTGTTAATTTAGGTTTTTCTTTCCAATTATGCATAAACCTCATTTTTGTCTGTTTAGTATTTCACCTTATTTTGTAAACTCTAAGATGTTATCAGTAAGGTCTAGTATTCTTTATGTATTACTAAATGAAGAAGCATTATCAAGTATGATGAGCTTGTATTTTTAAAGAAACATGGACCTTTAGATATTAAACTGCAAAATAAAAATGTGCATTGTGTTAAGATTGCAATATTACTGAAACTTCAACAAAGCCTAGTTCATAATAGACATGTAAATTCTTCTTTCAACAGAACTTATAGTATCAGTCAAAAGCCTGTGGAGATAATGAAACTGTTGGAAAGTTGGAGGACTAAGCTTTAAGACACTGGACACTTAAGAGAAGCTCATAATTGTAAATAACTCTTTTTAACAGGCTTCATTTTAGACAGCTTTAGATTCACAGAAAAACTGAAGAGGAAGTACAACATGTACACACACACACACACACACACACACATACACACATTCTTCCCCATAGCCTCCTATTAGCAGAATATATATTACAAATTTATTGACACCCATAATTGCTTCAAGTTCTTAGTTTACATTATGATTCATCTCTGGTGTTCATCTAAGGGTTTATATAAATATAGAATGAAATTTACAATACCACACTTTTAGAGTCCTAAAAATCTTCCAGATCCCTCCATTCATATCTACCTGCCCCAGATCACCTCTCTATCTACTGTCTCCATAGCTGTGATTTTTGCCAGAAAATCATATGATGGAACATCACATGGCAGGAACCAGGGACTATATAACCATTTTGGCTTTGCTTATGTTTTGCGTGTCTTTTCATTACTTGATAATTCATTTACTTTTAGTGCTGAATAATAGCCCCTGGTCTGGAATACATATTTTTATTTAAATTCACCTATTAAAGGACCCCTTAGTTGCCTCCAAGTTCAGATAGTTGTAAATGAAGTGACTATAAATATCAACATGTGGGTTTCAGAGTGGACAGAAGCTTTCAACTCCTTTGAGCAAGTATCATAACAGCTTGACTGCTGGACTATATGGTAAGAATACATTTAGCTTTAGGAGCAAACAAAGCCCGGTTGTTTTCCAGAGTGGAAGTATTACTTTATATTCCCACCAGCAATTCACGTATCCTACATCTTTGTCAGCATTTGACGGTAAGCTTTAGATTCTGGCCATTCTCGTCGTAGTCCCTTCTTGTTGTAACTTACAATTGTCTAAACATCTCTTTTGATCAGGATATTGTCTTTGCTGAGGTCTCTGTTGAGAATATCAGTGAATTTACTAACTGGTTTATTGTCTCATGAGTTTTCAGAGTTCTTTCTATAATTTGGAAAACAATCCTTTGCCAAATTTGTTTCTTTAAAAAATTTTCACCTATCCTGTTTCCTTTCTCCTTATTCTCCTGAGAGGGTAGAGGACATGGTCTTCAGGTATTTCTCATATCATCTCTCAGAGAATACAGTCCTATCATGAATCCAGTGTTCTCTCCCTTCCTGTAAGTGGGGACTTTCAATTTTGCCTTTGACTTAAATGAGAGAGGACTTTTCTTTTTTATTCTCTTGTCTTCCTCTTTTTCTTCCTTCCTTTCTTTCTTCCTTCTTTCCTTCCTCCATCCCTCCCTTCCTTCCTCCTTTTTTTCTTTTTTATCTTTTTTTTTTACTTTAAGTTATGTATACTGGGTTACAAAAGGACATTTTTGTACAAGTACATAATATACTTTGAACATCCCCCCATGCTGCCCTCTCCTTTCCCCTTCTCCTGTTCCACTTTACTCCTCTATATAGATCTGTTTCTATTTCCATGTCATATATAAATAAATGAATGATTTAAAATCCAAAAACTACAAATGAAAGAAAACATACAAATCCAGTGCTGGCAGGAATATAAACTACTCCATTCACTGCCGAAGGAAGTGTGGAAGAGTCTTCCAAAAATAAAAATAGATCTTCCAATATGACCCAGTCATAACAACTCCTAGGTATTAGCTGAGGACCCCCAAGTCAGCACATCACAGAGATAACCGCACTATTGACAATAGCTAAATTATAGAACCAACATAGTTGTCTAAGAAAATGGATAAAGTAAATGTGGCATCAGAATATGATGGGATTTGTTCAGCCATAAAGAGGGGGTATCTTTTATATCTGAGTCACAAAGGGTAGGGCAATTTGAGATAATGACAGTGACATAGGGGCCCAAATCAATAAGGTTTTACACCTTACAGGACCTGGCTTGTCTGTTGGAAACAGTCCATTCTCACTGCTCTACCTCCCAGACCTCCTCAGAGGGTCCAGAGCTCACCATCCTGCTCCAGCCAGGCCTCCCCTTTCCCAGGCTCCCCACAAAGGCAGACTCTGCATCCAGTCACTGCTCCTCCTTTTAATTTCCACCTCCCAGTCAACAAGAAATGGGAGGAATGCTAAGACTGTCTCTGTTTTAAAATAAATGCCAGCTCACTGCCAGCAAGTTGCAAACCAAACAGAAGGCTCTCCTTCCACTGGCACCCCCAGGAGAGAAAAGACCATTCTGTCCCTCCAGAGTCTTTCAGAAAAACTAAAAGGTATGTGAGGAATTGATGTTGTTCATCTTGAGTGACACCGGGAGGGACTAAGGCAGTGTTGAATGGGGGAAGTTTGACAGTTGTAGGTGAAGTCTTCTTCGTGATTTAATTGGTGTGATTGAAGTGAATTACCAGAAGTTCTGGTACCCTTGTATGCATTTATAAATACGAACTTAAGCTACTATATCAAATGTTACTGTTTATTTCTATAATGACCTATGCTAATTCTTCTTACACTGAAACAACAAAATGGAATTTCCTGGTGATTTACTGATGATTGTCAGGTGGATTAAAACACTCCCTGTTACCCACCTTATGCAATAAATAATCCCTATCAACACCTTATAGGAAACAATGGGTGCCTTCCATTCAATCTGCACTTCTTCCCGCATCCCTCCCTCCAGTCTTTCCTCCTTCCCATTGTTCTTTTTGCCTAGAACGTTGACTATTCACATCTATAGGTGATGATTTTCTTTCAAATAAGAGAAGTACATTTTTAAGTAGCCCCGCCAAACATTCGAAACACGCAGAAAAAGGCAAAAAGCAAAAGGTAGAGAGATCTGAGAGAGCCATTGGGAGGACAGCCTGATGTAAGAAAGCTCCCTACATCTGTGCTTACTCCTCAGTCAGCTGTGAATGATTCTGCTTCCTGTCTCTTCTCTCTGTCATCTTTGAGAGAAAGAAGCTTGGCTGAGTTGCAGTGTCTTGTTTTCTATACACTAATAATTTAATCAGTACTCATTTTGTGGAAGTACACTTTTTTTCTCAAATATTGTTCTATGATCATAGGTCATTTTATTCTACTTGCAAAATCTCTTCCTCCAAGGCCTGTGGTGAAGCTACCATCTGACTTTCCCCCACCTCAGTCTCAAGGGTCGGTATTGCTACAGAATCAACCCCAATGTGTTGCACTTGAAAGAGAAAAGTTAGCTTATGGCTGATTGTCCATCCCCACTGTTGGCCACAAAGGTGACTCCTGGTCACAGGCACCCAGAACAAGGCTGACTGAGCCTCTATCTTGATTTTATAATTTCGCAATACTGAAGCTAACTAGAGAATATTGTGTCATCTGCTGTCCACTGATCAAAGCAGATAGGGAAATTATCCATGCCAGCCACTTGAAAACATCCCCTAGTAACAGGTGAAGCACCATACTACCATGGCAATTTACAGATGGGGACCTGAAGGTCAGAAACTAGCTCATCAATTCATGAGCTCTCGCTAGAGGAGGACATCTTCTGACCTTCACGCTGGATGTTAACTATGTTTTCTGAATTTCCCCCCCTTCTGGAAGATGTAGGGTTGACATCACCTGGCTCTTTGAATATCATTGCCATCAAAAAGAGTGAGTATCAGAACCTTTAATTTTAATGTTAAAGCCTTGGATTTGCTTAGACTTCGCTGAGCACACAGGGGTCATGTCGTTATTTGGCTTACTGGTGGCTGTAAATGTAACTCTGGGTTATATAACAGAGTAGGCAGCTGTCTCGGTTAACTTCAGAGAGCTGAAAAGACTCCATGAGCACGCCCTCACCCTGCTCCTCCAGGCATGGAGCTCCCATAGCAGCTGCTATTTTTAATAGTTCTCATTAATCGAGGTGCTTATGTGTCAGGAATTGTGCTAAGTGCTTTCCTTTTACAATCTCACGCAAGGTGGGAAAGCCTTCGTGCCCCTTTGAACAGTAACCTAAAGCACTACAGAGAGTGAGGGATTAACTGCTTTTCCTTCTCATCCCCAAACCTCTGCTTCTGACCCTGTGTTTTCTTGCTTCCCCCAACAATGGGCAGGACAATGCTCTACCCCACACATCCCCCGCACAACGGCATGGAAGAGCTCCATTCGGTTCTCCAGGAGAGAACGAGGCCTCTGTAACATAAAAATTAAGTCCTCTACTGACAGACTACTTTTCACAGGTGTGGGGTGGGATGTTGGGGGCAGGGGGTCATTATTCAGAGGAGAGCTGTGGTGGAGATGCTATGGGATGGAAATTGAAAAGGGATCATTCCTTGTGCTGATTTCTTAACAAAGCATGGCCACCATGGCACACTGGGTGGCACAATTCTCAGGAATTTATTGTCTCACAGCATGGTGGCTAGAAATTCAAGGTCAAAGTGTCAAATACTAGTTGTATCTAAGAGGGAAAACCTGTTCCAGTGTTTATCCCACCCTCTGCTTCTGATAGCCCTGGATGGTCCAGGGCATGGAAATGATGATCTCATGTCTCTTAATATTCTCTTCCCTCTGTGGAAGTCTGTGTTTAAATGTCTCTCTTTTATAAGACCTTCAGTGGTATATGGATTCAGGATTCATATTTATATGACCTCATCTTACCTAATCACATCTACAATCATAGCTTTTAGAATGTTTATTTCTATCACACACACATACACGTCTGTGCATATATATGTGTGGATATATGCATGTGAGGTTCCCTGGGAGTCCAGAAGAAAGAGACAGATGCTTGGGAGCTGGAGCTATAGGCAGTTGAGAAGCACCTGACGTGGGTGCTGGGACTGGACCTTGGGTCCACGGAGGCATCTCTCCAGCCCATAATCACACCTTTATTTCCAAATAAGGAGACCTTCTAGATAATGGAGGTTCCAAGTTCAACACAAAGACTCTAGGGAGATCAATTCAACCCTCAAGGAAGCATGGCCATACACCTCTATCAGTGGACCTGGGGGCTTTACTGCTTCTCCTGAGGCTCCCTGGAGTGGAGGTGAGCCAGCCCCAACAGAAAGGGGCCACTGAGGAGAGCTCAGGAAAAGGAGCAGATTGAGACCATTGGAAGGCAGCCCTGGAACTGGAGGTTGGTCTCTGGCTCTCCAGCTTTAGAAGCAGAACAAGGCATGGGCAACCACATAGTCCTGACAGCCTGACAACTGTGTCCTTTCAGAACAGAAAAGGCTGCCTAAAAGCCGTTCCGTCCTACTCCATAGGGCTCTGGCTCTGTCCTAGTTAGGGTTATTATTGCTGGGGTCAAACACCATGACCAAAAACAACCTGGGAAGGAAAGGGAAGCCAGGACAGGAACTCATACAGGGCAGGAACCTGGTGGCAGGATCTGATGCAGAGGCCATGGAGGGGTGCCGCTTACTCTCTTGCCCCCATGGCTTGCTCGGTCTGCTTTCTTACAGAACCCAGGACCAGCAGGCCAGGGATACCACTACCCACAACAGACTGTCAATCACTAATTAAGAAAATGCCCTACAGGCTTGGCTACAACCCAAACTTACGGAGAAATTTTCTTAATTGAGGTTCCCTCCTCTCAGATGACTTTAGTTTGGGTCAAATTGACATAAAACTAGACAGCACAATTTCCCTCTCTCTTTCTCTTTCTTTGCTTCATGAGGCCACTCTGGAGCACAAAACTTTCACTCATTCACTCATAAATGATTCCTTGAGGCTGTTTTCTACAGGAACTAAGGTTGCACTGTGTGCAATGCAGACGAGAACTCAGGATGCATAGTGTACAATGCAGAAGAGAACTCAGGATGCATTGTCTGCAATGCATAAGAGAACTCAGAATGCATGGTTTGCAATGCAGAAAAGAACTCAGGATGCATAGTGTACAATGCAGAAGAGAAGCATTGTCTGCAATGCAGGAAAGAAGACCCTTCTAATCTAGAACACTTCCTTCTGCCTTTTAGAAGCCATTTTGTGTCTTTTAGAAGACCCCTTACATACCTTAGGGATAAGATATCACTTCTCAAATAACTGCTTTTACATTTTATTTACATTATTCAAGGTCGGAAATTTGGAGATAAAAATTTAGACAACAGATTAGCATTTATGGAGGAAATTTTTTTGTTTATTATTACTGAATACATTTCTCTGCTCAAAATCCACCTCACTTATTAATGGTGGAGTTATTTTGTAGCTGTAGTTAACAACAGACTAGAAAACAACTCTCTCTCTCTCTCTCTGGTAGCTTATATATCTTCATTTCCTTCTTAACCTCAGTCTCATGCACTTTCAAAATACATGACCTTCTGGAAAATGTCTTAAAGAGAAATGTGCTCTTTCTTCTTGACTCAAAGGATTTTGTAGAGAATTGGTGGATAGCCAAGCATTTGCAGTCATTTCCTGTAACGGGCTATTTTCACAGAAGTGCCATATGTGCCTAACTTTCGTGTCCCTAAACTGAGACTAATCCTCCACTGTTCTGGTTTATAGGGGTTGAGGTGTTGAGCAGAGGGGATGGCCGACTTAAACACCGACTGGACCTCTGGGCTCCTCCTGTAGGGTATGGGGTAGGTAAAGTAGACCTGTAAGGTTGGTCTTACAGCATCTTTCCACTACAACCATTCTATGACTCTTGATTCTTTTCATTCTAAATTTAGTCAAATTTCTGGTCTATTGAATGAGGACAGATAATTATGTGTAATTAGATTTCCTACTCACAGTTTTGTGGGAGATGGGAATAGATGATTAAGGGCAGCAGGGCAATTCTGATCATCTAATTTGGTATCAGAAAGACAGCTTAACCAGAGGGAGTCCTTGTCATAGAGATGAAGTGTCTCTAAATACAGATTACAGAACTGACTGCTTGGAATAATGACAAATGAGAGTCACAAGCCAGATCTCAGAGGAGTTATAACTCGAGAGGGCCGATTCAGCCTGGGAGCTTTGCCAGGAGCATGCAGGAGCTGAAAGAATAGACCTCAAGTTACCACAGCACTGGAGGACACGAGGGAACCCCACACAAGGCAGCCAAGGTGGTTCTCTGACAGACCATAGTTTCTGAAAATAACATCTGTTTATATTAAGCTCTTACCCTTTGTGTTGTCTGCCTAATTTTCTTTCCTCACCTCCCCATCATATCAGTTCTCTTAACAAGGACCCCATCATCTACTGATGAAATAAAGAAACCAAATTCACCATATGAATCTTATTTGTACTACAAATTTGATGAGCATTAAACACAAGTAATCCTGCCATAGAAAGACAGACCAACAGATGACGAGTGGATGGGTGATAAAATGATAGTGAAGATAAATAGATATAGACAAATACAGAGATATGAAGATAGACGACCTATATAAATAGATGGTCAATAGATGCATAGATGGTAGATACATTATAGATAAATGATAAATATATGATACAGACAAATCATATATAGGTGATAAATAGATATACAGATAACAAACATAGATAGATGGATGGATAGATAGATGGATGAATAGATAGATGGATAGATAGATAGATAGATAGATAGATAGATAGATAGATAGAAGGATAGATAGATAGATAGATAGATAGATAGATAGATAGATAGATAGATAGATAGACAGATGACAGACAATGGACAAAAATATAGAAGGTGCTCTGCAAAAATTGAGGTGAATCCTGTGACCCATCCCTCTTGTCACCCCTACTCTCCCCAATATATCAGCACTTCTGAAAGGATGATTTTCAAATACTGGTATTAGGGTTTCACAGCTATGTGGCTCCTGCTGGTGTCAATCTTAGCTTCCTTTCTTACTGGCTGTGCAGCCACAGGCTTGCCACTCAACTTCTGATGGAATTATTGTGAGGTTTAAATCAGAAAACGAATAATGGTACAGAACAAAGAGAGGCGTGTGCTCACAGAGGTGATCCATAAATGAGGTAGGATGGCAGCATCGTGCTGGGAATCATGGGAAGTGTCACGGTCAGTGCTTCTGTAAATTACATTTCATTACCCCTGGGGACCTTACTACCTCCTAACTGATAGAGCCAAATAGCTCAAACTGTAGAGAAATAACTTCCCTGTCTTCACAAAACATGGTATTCTGTTCTCAAAAAACATTTTTCCTTTAAATCTTTTTTTTTTGAACCATCACCACCTCCCAAAACAACTTGAGCTCTTTGCTGAATTTGCAGTTGGCAAACGTCCCTATGTAGCACAAGGGAATGGCCAGACTGGAAAATGACTTCCCTGTCACATTGCTCCATGCACCATTGCTTCACAGCGGCGAATGAAGTGATCATCTTGAATACCACCACGGAAGCTTAATTCCCACCTTGGCAGAACTGTTTCCACACCTCCATTCACAAATTTCTCAAGAGCTACTTAGCCTACCAGTAAACATTTCTTGAGGCTCAGGCTCTCTAGGGGAATACGTCCCTCAGGTTTCTCAGCTGCATTTTAAAGGAGGTCATTAGGTCTCAAGGGAGTTGCGTACCATCCATCAGGAAGATAATAGTTTTGACCTGCCTCCCTCCCCCAATAAATGGCCTAATTTATTCAAATCCACCACTCATATTGCATAGAATGATTTGTATTATCAGTGTCACAGAACTTTTTAAGTTTTTAATGACAAAGGTCACATTTAAGAAAGGAAAATATAGAGTGCAAAATATTGTTAGTTTGTTATTACTCGAATTGTATTGAAAGTCATTGACCATGCAGAGTTCCTTCAAAACATTGCTAGGTAAAATGTATAAGGAACCTGGGAGTAAACCCATGTATTTCAGGAACTTTTGTAGCCTCTACAGTTCAGACATAATTTATTAAGACAGAACCAGTTTCCTTCCTTGACCACTACATATCTTTCTGGATCCACCTACTGTAAGCGCAGCAATGAGGGACCTAGGATGCACATGGGACATGAAAAGAGACGTTTATAAGAGTGACAAGGCTCTGTTGTGCCCCCCACCACCACTCGCTCAGCATCACTCTGCGCAGAGAGCCTGGGAACCCATTTTAAGTTACCAGCTGATATCTTCCTCGTTCTTAGTTTGGATACTGAAAGCTATGGCTGGGCAAAGTTAGAGCACAGTCACCCATTACTCTTGGTTACCATAGTTCCCAGCACAGAGGTGGCATTAAAACAAGTGCCAACTGAACAGACAGCTTTGTAGTGTAGCAAATGCCCACTGACTAGCACACAGGAGCGTCATTCCACTGTCTTCCTTCAGTAGACCGTTTTCCTCTTCTTGGCCACTTGTCCACAGCACACCTGTTATAGACACTTTGACTTTCTTTACTCTGATCATCTCAATTGTCAGCTTGTGACTTAGAACGATTTAAGAGGTGCAGATGCAGAGTGGTTAGTTGTGGAACTAATTAACCTCTGGACAGTGCTCCCTGAATCCTGTTAAAGAGTGGGAGGAGCGATAATCTGAGCAAAGGGGTCAAGACCAGGATGGGGAAACCCATAGAAAGAGCTGACCTTAACTAGTGTGAGCTCACTGACTCCAGACAGATAACCAGGAAACCTGAAAAAAAAAAACCAATTTAGCACCAATGAAAGCAGGTGACAGTGGGTGGCTTGGACAGTTTGTGGGGCCACTGGCAGTGGGACCAGGAGCAATCCCTAATGAATGATCTGGCTTTTTTGGAGCCCATTTCCTATGAAGAGAAGCCTTGCTCAGCTTAGACAGGAGTGGGGAGGTCCTTGGTCCTGCCTCAACGCAGTGACGTGACAGAATTAGTTGACTTCTCATGGAAGGTCTTACCCTCTCTAAGGAGCTGATGAAGGGGTGGGGTAGAGGGAAGGTTGTGG
>JAQHUG010000003.1:12085779-12099315 GCA_028555095.1 Dicrostonyx torquatus | reverse complement strand
TCCGTCCAGTAAGTCACCCACCTCGTGGTGACATACAGACTTTTAAAATGGGTTAGTTTATGAGGAGAGGGCTAGCCGGAAAGAGGCTAGAGATAATGGGCAAGGCAGTATTTAAATTAATACAGGTCTCATGTGGTTATTTCGGGCATAAGCAAGCAATCAGCGGCTGAGCGGGCCAGCAGCTGGGGGCTTGGAGGCTGGGTGCTGAGAACATACAACCCGCACACCTCTCCCCTAATTACAACATAGCCTCCTAAAGAGATCTGATCTGTTTCATATCTGTATTAAAACACTGTTTTCAATTCTGTTACCAGCCTGCTGATACTTAGTTAAAAACATTTGCCCACTATGCCAAAATAGCTGTGATGGTTTGAATAGGAATGGTCCCCACAGGCTCATATATTTAAATGTTCAACTCCCAAATGGGTCATAACCTGCAGGTTAAAATCTACTGCTTTATTTATATGTAATACTCAGCACCAAAGTGTAGAAATCATATTAACTTGGGGCTGAGAGATGGTTCAGAGGTTAAGAACACTGACTGCTCTTCCAGAGGACCTGGGTTTGATTCCCAGCACCTACATGGTGACTCACAACCTTCTGATGTTCTGGTTCCAGTGGATCTGATATACCCTTCTGGCCCATTGGGGAACTACACATATGTGGTATACACATGCAGGCAAAACACCCACACTCATTAAAATAAATAAAATAAAAAGAATCCTGACTTGGATCATGTAATTATTCTTAAATCATGAAGGAGACTTTAAATGTCTTCATGATATTTGGGATGTTGCTGAATGGCCACTGGACAGTCCAAAACCCAAAGGAGAGGGAATGATAGGTCAAGATAAATGTGAAATAGTTCCTAACTACAGATTGTTGGCCTGTCTTCTGACTGACCCCCTTTCCAGTACTATTTCCCTCATCCTACAAGTCATTACTTCTTTCTTTAGAATACTATATTTCAAAGGGTAAGGATCTGGCCTGAAAATGTGTCAAGAAGATGTCTACTGCCATCACTGCTATTGAGCACCAAACCAAATTCTCAGCTCTAAGGGATCTCTCTTACCCACGACTGCAGGTGCAGGGCGGAATGTAGAACAATATTCAACAAGTATTTACCAACAAACTCGCTTATTATAATCGAGTGTCCACTGCATTTTCAACTTGCAATGATGGATAAACTGCATCTACAGACGACTCTCACTCCTGCAGGCCATGCCCCCCAGGTCACAAGGCAGAGAATGCGGCTCATTACTGAAGGGGCAACAGCTGAGACACTGGGGCTCTAATGAGCAGATCAAGGTGAGGCTTGGTCAAGGTGCCCATGTCAATAATTTTAAAATCTACTTGAGCTCTGCTGGAGTCTCTTTTCACATCACTCGTCAAATTTGTTAGACATGGCCACCAGCTGCTTTTAAATCAATTTCCCTTCCCATTCCACTCTATAGTATACAACCGGGAGTGAGGATGACACAGTGCAAACAGCCCACTTCTCTCTGCTCTTCAAACAGAAGCAGCATCCATCACAATAAAATAATGGGCACTGGGTCAGTCTGTGCTGCTCCATCTGAAATATATAGAGCAGAATAAAAGCAGAAGAGGCAGTGTAGGAGGCAAGGGCCCCCACATGTTCCCCTGTGCTTCAGATATGCAATGTCCCCAAAGGCTGGAAAGAGGGAGTGTTTAGGTACTATTTCAATGACACTTCATTTTGTCCCTGGTACCTGTCCAAACCCTGCTCCAGTTTACGATAAGAAATAACTTATGATCTGAAACATGTTCAGACTCAGTCACTATATGTCTACTTGCTTTCTTTTATCTGTAATTTGAAAAAAAATCAGATTGAAAAATTACAAAAACCAGAGGAAATTTCAGCACTACTCTACTTGGGAATCTAAATTGCTATTTATCTAACCCACAAACTCTTTTGCCATAGGAAAAAGGTCAATTTTCAAGTAGCTAGAAGTAGAAGCATATACCTGACATGACTCTGGTAAAGAAGTAATAAATGATTTTTATTATATAAAAATATGTTATGTTGTCTCAATGTTTTTTGTTAGAAATAAATATATACACATATATGTATGTATATACATGTATATATAATGTATATATACATATATGTACATATAAATAGGTATGCAATATACATATGTATATCTACACATATAAAAGTATATATACATATATAAAATTATATATATATATATGTATGTATAAAGACACATACTAGTTTGCCCAAAAAGCTTCCCTGAAGAGACATATGTTTTATCCAATGAAAATGAAAGAAAATGATAAATATTGAGTTTTCTTTTCTAATGAGTCTAACGTTTTCAACTCCCCAAATAGAAATTCTATACATTACGCCTTCATAACAGCATCAACGTTTCTTTTGCCTTTGAGGGAGGCTTTCAGAAAACACTTGCTCCCTGGAGTCTGGTGGAATGCTGACCAGACTTGTTCATAAATTCCCCACAAGCTGCTTACGGGTGGATGAGTATACCTTGTTCATCATTATATTACCATTCCCAGGTCGGATGCTTACTACCAAGTGGGTGTCAGCAATAAAATGAATGATCCCTACATTTTTGTCCATGCTCCTCCACTGCCCAGAAAAACTTCCTCAATCTTCCAAGCTGCCATTTCCTAACTTAATGAAAATGTCTGAATAGTCATTCAAGACATAATCTTACTTTCACTTGTTAGGTATTTATATTATTAATTCTTACAGGACTCATGCTCGCTAATTTAGTTCCATTTCCTGGCAAGAACTGCTCTCTAATTACCTTTCCCCAAGTCTGTTGCACGTCCTCTGCTGAGAAAGCCTTTGTGCACCCACTGGCCCTAACCACATCAAACACTGCAGAGCCATCACAACCAGTGACAACTTAGAAGGCAAAAGACACAAAACCTTCAAACAGAACAGATGAACAGTGGTGTTTGGGGCTAGAATCTCCTGAACAAGATCCTATCTCTCAGCCTCTGAATGACCTACTTCTTTCCCACCACCAAATTCTTCCAAATCCTGGTGTTTATGTAACTAAAAGCTAAATGCTATCAATACCTTATGCCTCCGTGCAATATTTATGTGAATTATAAGTTTTATGGGTTACAGCTGAAATGTTTCCAGTAGCTCGTTTGTGGAAACCTTGGCCCTATAGCAGTATTCAGAGGTGACTCCATCATGCAGGCTCTATATTCATCAGTGGAGTAACTCACCAGTATATAGCTAAATGGACTTTTAGGAGACAGTACCAAATTGGATGGAGCATGTCCTTGGGGGCATGACTTTGAAAGGACATGTCTCTAGGCTGGTCCTCTCTTTCTCTACTTTTTTGTTGCCAGAGGTGACCAGTTCATCACATCACCTCTGCCTCATTGTCATGCTTGACTTCAGGCCCAGAGAAATAAACCATGGTGTCATGATTGAAACCTCTGAAATCATGAGCCAAAATAAACTTTTTTATTGATATTTTTCAAGCATTTTGACACCATGACAAAAAATGACTAACGTGGTGGGAGAAGCCATCTGTCTAATGTGTCTACCAGGGTGCTACAGAAAGCAGGGGAGGACTGTGTTGAGTTTATTAAACACGAGAATTCAATTTCAAGTGTTTAAGAAAACAGCCAAACTCAGAAAATACACTTCCATCTATGGAAAATAACTGTTTTCTGTGTATAACTACAAGCGCTTGATTATCTGCAAGAAAATGGAATGATCCTAATCGTCCTTCACCAAGGAATCAAAGCAAGATGGGTAGCCTTGTTTTAGGGAACAGTCTAGGGGAGTTGACTCAGCCTGTATTATCCCTAAAGGAGCCTGGAAAAGGCTTGCGTTCAGAGAGCTGGCTCAGAAAGTAGTCCCAAGAGGCATAAGTAAAGCCAAGGAAGGATAGAAAAGAGTGAGAACAATGTTGAACTGGTCACATCATCCTCCATCCTGTGGGACCTTCCAAAAAACCAGCACTCACCTAAGGAACGAAAGAATGGTGCCAACCAACTCCTATTCCATGCCTCTTCATACTTTGGGAGGGGTCCTCTGGGACAAGCAGCAAGGAGGGGAGGGACCAAGTTGCTATCAGGCATAGCCCAAACAAAGCCTGTCCAGAAGTGGCTTCAAGTCAGAATGAAACATAGGAGGGTTGAGACAAGATGAAGCCATGCACCAAGACACCAGTCCTTGGGAACAGTCTCCTTGCTCCTAACTCACCCAGGAGCTGGGAAGATCTGGGATGGTGCAGAAAGACCTGGTCTTTGACATGAAGACTCAGCTTAAGCTATGAAAGGCTTCTAGTCAGAGATGACTCACACATAGACCCTGTCCAATATTTTAATACATTCTGTTTGCTCTACCAAGCCTTTCTCACTTCAGAATCAGCCCAGTTTAGAGAGGAGTGACTCAGCACTGCTCACTAAGAACCTGGCTCCCATGAGACACTGACATAGTTTGCTGTAACATCTCCTTGGAAACCATCCCTGGGTCTGAATACTGGAGCATCTTGGCACTCTGAGTACATCAGAGAGAGGTACTAACAAGTATAACATATGACAGAAATCAAAGTGCTCACTTCAGGTAACATTACACACAAGATGGTTATTAGAAGTTTGCTTTTGATTGATTTTTCTCCCTTATATTCACCCTGCTGCCCACACAAGTGTGTCCTTCATCTATTCAAAATTAATTTTTTAAAAAATCCATGTTGTGTTTTAACACTAGGGAATCACACGATGACTTTATAATCAATCAGAGTAAAAGTGAATCAGATTCATCTTCCAGGCCAGTAACTACAGAAAATTAACATTGCTGAGCAATGTTCAGAGTTCTTATATTTTTAAAATTTATTTTAAATGAAATAGAATTACAACACTCTCCCCTGTTCTTTTCCCTACCTTCAGCTCCTTCCAGTTCTCCTCAGTTGAACCCATACACCCTTGATCAAGGTAATTGCTTCTTTTCCTTCATTGTTGTTACATACATTTTATGTTTACAAGTAAAATGAGTCTGCTTTTGTTGTTGGTCTGATACGGTTTTAAGGCTGACTATTCCATTTGGGATAACCAGTGAGAAGGCTCGTCCCTGGAAGAGCTAGTTCTTCCTTTCCAAGAAGGCATGAGCTGTTTGTAGTTCTTTGTCTAGGGGGCAGGACTCTGTGACTTCTTTTCACCCATGCATGTAAAATGTTTGTTGATAGCCACTGTTCTGGTCTTACATATGCAGCTATTTCTAGGAGAGACTATTCGCAGCAGACTTCCTGATTTCCTGGCTCTTATAATCTTCTTCAGTGTTCTCTGTTCACAGATATAGGATCTGTGATGTAGATGTGTCCAGTAGGGCTGGGCTCCCCAAAATCTGTTGATCACTGCCTTGTGTCCAGTTGTGGTTTTCTGGGGTGTTCTCCATCTGCTGTAAAAAGGGGCTTCTTTGATGAGGAGTAGTAGCTACACTTGCCTGTGGTGTAAGGATACGATTTAGACTGTAGTAAGGAATTATGTCAGTCTGGCAAAGTGACTGTCATAGATTCTTTCCTAAGGTCCATGACCTCACTAGTCCTGGGAAGGGAACTAGTCTTCCAGGACCAGACGTGGTTTCCCTAACTGTTGAGTGGGTCTAAAGTCCAAATAGACAGCTGAGGGTTGCCACTGAGGTGTGGGTGCCAACTATGGCATGTTAATTATTTATATCTTGCCATGTTGGTAACTGTCATGGTTCATAGGTGCTGCATCTAGGTAGGGCTGCTTCATTACTTCCCTTCCACGACAGCTTGCATAGTATTGTCTGGAACCATGGAAATTAGATCAAAGGAAAGAGACTTTTAGGTCTAACCCAGGAATCAACTGAGTGCTGTATCCTGAGTGTATCTTCAGCAATAGCGGATAATTCTTAACCCCTTAAAGGCAACTAAGGGCTGCACACTTGGACTGCCCTGACCAACTATTCAAAAGATTTCTTGTGTTTGGTACTCAAGTACTGGGGGTTAGTTAGTCTGTGGTTCCTGTGAGGAACATGGTCAGCCCAGCTGGCTTAACTTTCATATATATATGGAATGTTTATAGATATTTGTATATAATAGATATATAGAGAATATAGACATATAAAAATTATTTATATGAACTATAAGTATAATTTTTGGTAAATATGAATAAATAATATGATTCCTTCAAATTTTATCAAACAACTTTGCTGTTATTTATCTCTCCCCCTTCCTGCTTCTTCTGTATATAAATCTAACATATGACCCAGTTATACCATTCCTTGGCATATGCCCAAAGGACTCAACATCCTACTCCATAGAACTTTCTCAGCCATACTCATTGACATCCTATTCATAATAGCCAGGAAATGGAAACCACCTAAATGTCTTTCAGGAGATGAATGAAAAATGAAACTGTAGTACATACACACACTGTATAAAGAAAAATGAAATTTCCAGGTAATGGACAGACCTAGAAAAGACTATATTGTGTGAGATAACCCACACCCAGAAAGGCAAACACCATGTTTTCTCGCTCAATTGGGATTCCTTGCTCCAAATCCTCAGAAGGGAGATACACAACATGTAATAGATGCATAAGGCGTTCTCACGTTGTTAATCACTAAAGAGAAAGCAAGTATGCTCTGAGTACAGAATACTCAAATGTTATGAACAGCAACAGCCTCAGCTGCTTACATCACCCAAATTTAAGACAATCGTACTTTGATGAAAAATAGTGATGGTTCTTACTCAAAGCCATTTCTAGTCCGTAGGAGGATAATTGCTTTCTCAATGTCACTCAGAATACTATCCTGTGAAAACACTCCTCAGCATGATTGTTCTCAGGCTTCCCAGACTCTCAGCCACATACTCTTCCTTGGGGCAGACACTCCCTGGTCCTTGCGGTTATTAGAGCCGATTGACTCTTTGCTAAGATCGGATTCTCCAACTTTCCCTTTGATTTTCTGTGTTGCCCATGATTTTCCAAGGCTTATTGTGTTAACCTGATTTCTATTGCTGACATCCTCAGGAATAAGTAAGTCCTACTTACTTCCTAATTCATCAATATTTTTTTAAGAAAAAAAATGAAACTATTGGGAATGCAATGACTGGAAAACCCATGTGCTCAGCAGCTTGCTGAGAAGCCACTTGTTTCTTAAAACTGTGGTTAATCTGACAGTCTGGGGGAGGGAACAGTGATCAAGAGCAGGTACAGCTCTTGCAGAGGACCCAAGCCTAGTAGTTACCCATGCCAGGTGGCCCACAGTCACCCGTGACTCTAGCTTCAGAGGATCTGCTACCCTCCTCTGAAATCTGTGGTCACCTGTACTCTCTCTTTCCCTCCCTCCCTTCCCCCCATAATAAAAAATAGCACAAAATAACATTAAAAATCATTGTCTGATTTGAAGTCAAGTTTTAGGGATTTTGTGTGTTGTTGGTTGGTTTTCTGAGACAGGATTTCACTGTGTAGCTTTGGAGCCTGTCGTGGAACTTCGTCTGTAGATCAGGGTGGCCTCGAATTCACAGAGTTCTGCCTGCCTCCGCCTCCCGAGTGCTGGAATTAAAGTCATGTGCCACCACCGTATGGCCAGTGTTAGTTTTAAATAATGCATGTGAGTGTGTAGGGCGGGGGGGTGTGGTTTTGTGTGTGATGCAGGTGTAGGAGGGCAAGGGTGTGGGGAATTGCAAAAGATACTTCTTTTCAGAATTGCTGCGATAAATACTGCTACATATACTCAAATCGCTGGGCTAAGTATTATAGTATGCTATCTTAATTATCATAACAACTACCGATCTTCACAATGGGCACACTCAGGTTTACATGCTAAGTGACTTGATTAATGGCGTTGTTTTTCTATTTCTGCAGACTGTTTGACTTTAGTTCTCTCACATTACAAAAAAAGTGTCCGTACTCTTTACCTCTTTACACGCGCGCGCGCGCGCACACACACACACACACACACACACACACACACACACACACCAAAGAACTTCAAATAGGGACAAGTGAAAAATATAGCCACTTTCAGAAAAGCAAATTTTTACATCTCTGTGCAGTTTGGTTTAACTAAATGAAAACACATTTTGCCTGGAATCTTTACCCTTTAATTGTAAGAATCGACATAATGTACAAGGAATGCAGCCCACAGATTTCCAAGATGTTTACCTTAACATCAAAATGTCACATGCCAGAAAATGCTGAAAGTCTGAGATGCCACAGTCTTTTAAATCCCCACCCCTCACCCCATCCCACACTACTTCCTGCTAAAGAGTGAAATTCAAGTGTCAAACATGAGTTTGTTGTAAAACTTTCTTGTGATTAGAGAGAAACAGGTTGTAAAATATGGGGTGTCGTTGGTACGCCTCACATGTATGCATCTGGAACACCAGGGCTCCAGTGAGCCAGGCTGGGCTTGGCCCCTTCCTTGGCCTTCTCCGCTTACATCCCTGCTCTTTCCCATTGGCGATAACATTTACAGGATCAAATCCATATCTGAAAAGGAATTCAAAAGAGTTTACCTTCTTTCAATGTTAAAAGCATAATTATTTGCTTCATAAAAACAAAGTACCCGGAGTTCTGAGGATACCCTGACATTCAATAAGGATGTGTCTTGGTTACTCCTAGCTCCTTGACTATGAGGTACAGCGAGGACAATGAGAAGAGTGAGTGTCCACTGTGAGAGTATCCAGACTGGACCGGATCCAGGATTGTGGTTTGGGGGGGCCCAGAGGAAGATTACTGTACTCGATTTACTGTTGGGGGTAGGGAGGGGACGTCTTCCTAGAGGAAGTAGCACTTCCATACGAAGAGTTAAATGGCAAGTGGGGTTGTACTAGATAAAGAAAACAAGGGATGCGGGGGAGAGAATTGGAAGGAAGCAATTCATGAGGAAGGGAGCATGTTAATAAAGACCAAGGGATACGAAATGGTGGAGTGGGTTCTAAGAGACATTTCCCACTGAGGGCAAAGGTCTTCATTCTCCAACGTGGATGCAAGGAATGTGAATTCCAGATTACAAAGCATCTAGCAGTAGCTTTGTCTGTCTGGCTGCAATTCCTAGTGTTTGGCAGAATCACTCAGTCTGGCAGAAGGACCGGGAGACACGTTCTGCACGTGTTAATGTCTCCACAGTCAGCAAGGCCATGATACCAGGATCAGCATCAGCTACAACCAACTATTCTAGGCCCCTGAGCCTTGCTGATTGGTCATGGTTTGTCTTTTGGTATCATGCTTGACACATTTGAATGTCTCTTTAGGTGAACAAAATGAACTTAAAATGAATCGGGATTGTGCGAAGAAGCAGAGAAATGTATTGGCTTTCTTGCTTTTCTGGAAGAAATGTGTGTTCAGGGCTAGGAGAGAAGATCTGTCTTTCAAACCCCTGAGGGAGTAGGGTGGGTAAAAGAAAACCTTTCTAAAGGAGGTTAACACTGTAAGAGCTAAGTGCTGGGCATAAGGGAGCAGCTACAGGGGTTTCATGCCTTCCGCTCCCATTGTTTGACAGGCTGCCTTTCAGAATTAGCCAACTGCTGCCCACCTGACAACTCACCCCTGTGGCAGCAAACAGTGGCTGGGGCGTCTCCTCTGGACAGAGGAACTCACTGTGCCCACTCAAGTTCCATGTCCCACTTAACCACACAGCCAAACTAAACAAACCTACTGCCCCAACAGAAGATGCTTTCAGATTAAAAGGCCAAAGCAAACATTTGCTCTTTTACATAAAAGAGGATTTTGTATATTAGCCAAGTAGCCAAGCTTTCCCTTTAATGGAATTTAACTTCACTTTGACACATTTTCCCCCTAGTGTCACATAACACAGGACAAACAAGCAGGCAGATGACTCCCAAGACGATGATATCTCCGAGCATCTGATATATACCGGGCACAAGCCTTTTATCTTCTCTGGCTTATTTGCTCCTCACCCTAACACCATAGGGCTACTCTCTACCCATTTTATGGAAGCAGCAGGCGAGGGACAGAGGAAATACATCATTTGGTCTGCATGGCTTCTGGAGAGAGGCAGAAATGGGCAGCTCCAGCAGTGTTGCCTTCTAGAACCCAAGCACATGTAATTACACCACACCATGAACAGAGGGGGAAAAGAGGTTTGGGGGGGACCACATGCAACATCATCCTTGAGGGTTGACCTCTGATAAAAACTGCTGGATATGTCTGAGAAGTATCTTAAAAGAGAAGAAATAAAACTACTCTCTAATGAGTAAAATTCAGTTTTCAACAATACATTCCTTAAAACAAATTTTTAAAATGAAACATATCCTGGAAATAGTCCCAAATGATGTCCTCATTGTTTCAAAGTATTTTTGATACAATAACATTGCATCTGATACATTGACAGTTATTAGATTTTAATGACACAGTGATTTAATGAGGCTGAATCCTTTCACATCAGCCAGTGGACAGGGCTGCAGGGGTGTAGGGCAGAGGCCCTTTGCTCGGAAGCAGGCCTGTGTCTACATCCACCCTGACAAAATTTACTGGGTCATGCTTGTGATGGGAGGCATGAAGCATAGGTCAAGACACCTGGGAAATTTGGTCCACTCAAGAACATAAGATAACCTACTATTGAAATACATTGGGCAACCAACTCATTTAAAGAGCCAGGTAGAGGAGGTACATATGGGAGGGATAACAAGCATAAAGACCTTTCAAAAGGCCAAAGGAAAACCTACTGCCCTAGACACTTCTTAAAATATATACATATATATATTCAAATATATTGTTCAAATTGAGCTACCCTACACTGGGAGAGACAATGTTTCTCCTGGATAGCATAGGCTATCAAATTAAAAGGCCCAGTGTTTGTCAGTAGGGTCCCACAGAGCACTCAAATATTGCAGGGTATTTTGATTTCTCTGGCTTATCTTCTAGAACCTGATGGTAAGACCCCATTGCTAAAGACACCACACATTGCACCACTATTTTCAATGGCCGCAATACAGGAGTAACCACAGGACCCGCTAGGAATGAGTGGATAAAGAAAGCATGATAAGTAAATACTAGAGCATCATGCAGCCTAAACAAAAAGGAAATCCTACCACTTGTAAAAAGTTAAGTACCATAAGAGAGTACATGCTAAGTAAAATTAGCCAGATGTATAGAAGCTAATACTTCAGAATTCAATGTCTAGAATGTAAATTCACAGAAACAGAGAATGGAAGGAAGGCAAACGCCAGGAGTTATGGTTGGAAAAATGGGAATGTAGCTCAATGCGTATGAACTTCAAGTTATAACTTTGACTAAGTTCTAGAAGCTGAAGCTATAATATAATAACTATGGCTGATATGAATGTGCTATACCAAGCAAATAAATATGAAGACACCATTTGCAGCAGTCTTCCTGGTCCTCTGACTCTTAGGCCCTCTCTGCTTTCTTTTTCATGATGCTCCCTGTGCCTTGGGTGTAGGGATGGGATGCAGATATCCCATTTATAGATGGACACTCCACGGTCACTTGTTTTCTGCACATTGATCAGCTCTATTTCTCTGCAGTTACTCCTCCTGCAAAAAGAAACTTTGTGGACAAACTATAAGAGATGCACTAACCCATGGGTAGAAGGATAAGTGTGGAGGATCTGTTGGGTACTGCATCAACTTAGCAAAATGGTGGCAGTAGTTTCCCCTCTGGGGTTTACGATCTCTCCAGCGTGGATCTTTGCAAGCTTTGCCGTGTCAACATGACTGCTCTCCTTTTGAATGGGCCTTAGGTCTACTCAGACAACTGTTGGTTACATCCAAGCTGTTAATGCCATTGTTGCCCCCTTTGGGTGTAACATATCCTGTCAGGTTGGTCATGATTGCATTCGACTTTACAGCTGAATAGGAGCAGTGTGAACTTTTCTTCCCAGGCAGCCTGCATGGTGCCTTCTGATGTTATGAGAGCTAGTCGTCAGGAGGGAGGCTTTTGGGTCACTATCAGCCAGATTTCTCCAAGTCCTTTATCAAAATGCATGGTGTCTTCAGCAATAGGGTCCTACCTTAAATTTCTGGCAGATAATTAAAGAGCAATGGAAATAGCCTGTGTGACTTTGGGAGTCTCTCCAACCACCCTGACCAACAATCTTTAGGGAGTTATCCCATACTGGGCATTTTTAAAGAATGATAGTCTATAGATTTTGGGCAGAGCATTGCCTCCCCCATATAGGGTAATTCCAACTAAATATATGCACATATATTTAAGAAAGCTTATAAAATAGGCTTCCTTATGGCGTTTACAAGCATCCTTGGTGTTATTTACAAGTTCATAATGCTTCACCCTTCCATTCCTCTCTAAATAAGTCCCCTGCCCTGTTTAGCCTTCCCCTTCATAGCACCTCTATACTATCTCCCTTGCCACAGCTCTTTCTCCCCGCCCCTCTCCAATGGACTCTCTTCTACTTCTATAGATAACTCTAAGATAAGCCTCAATTATCCATACATATTTCAGTCCTTTGCTTTCTTTTGCATGCATAGTTAATTAGTCCTCAAACTTATTAAAATCAGAAAGATCATATCATATTGCATATAATACAATATGTTATATATTATATATTCATATAATATAATATGTTCTATATAATGTGTGTGCATATGTGTATGCATATATATTATATATGTATATATATATGTATACACACAACTATCATTCCCCTGCAGTGTGCTGTGCCTAAAAGAGTCACCATCATTAGTAACATACTCCTGGTATCTGAATCTCAGCTTCAAACTAGCTACACTTCCAGCAATCATTTGTTTGGGGTAATTTTGCTATTGAAGTGTGTTGTGTGATAGGTGTCTGACACCTCTGCAGGCAAATTCTAAACTCCTTTGGAAACTCTTTTGTGAAAGAGAAACAGTCTTGAAGAAAGATTAACAATGGGAATTTTGGAAGCCAGCCGCTCAATTAGGTAATTTTTCTTCTCCAAGGACTTGTAACTTGTGCTCACAGTTTCAGTATTTATATGGACATGGCTTTTGCACTCTGGCATTTTTAGAAGAAATTTAGCTTTACCAGAGATCTGGGCTCGGTGACAACCACATTGATCCCCTTGAAAAGCAAAAATACTCCCAGGAAAAGACAGGGGTCCCACCCTTAATCACACTGCCAGTCTCTTCTCGGAAGTAAGATTGCTAAATGGACAAGAAAACACAACCCTTGTTCTCAGTGTAGAAGACAGAGAAAGAGGAAGAGAAGAGAGGAAGAGAGTGATTGGGGAGGAGGCTGGAGAAAAGGGTTTTGACTGAAAATGTAGGCAAGGGTGAAGGAGGTGAAGAGAAATGAGCTAACATTGAGAGGCCAGCAATGGACTCAGTCTGTGGAGCACCTGGCAGGTAACCGGTGGGTAGAGACAAGGAGACAAGGGCTCTCGTCTACTTCTCCCTTTGGCCATGAGAGTTTAACTTCTACCTCCTTGGCTTTCCAGCCCAGAGGTCCTGGGCATTTTACTTTGTTTTTATGAAGCTTGCTTTCATCTGTAAAATCAAGTTAATGATCCCTACCTCACAGTGCTGTTATCCCATCCCAGCTGGAGCGGTGCACCATCCTAGAGGGCATACATGGTTA
>JAQHUG010000003.1:12064884-12077231 GCA_028555095.1 Dicrostonyx torquatus | reverse complement strand
GCCTGAGTCATCAGCCAAACAGTGTTGCAATTAATATAGTTTCTGTGTGATTATTCAGGTCTGGACAGCCAGGAAATGAATGAGCAGCCTCTGTTTACAGAGAAGGGTTAGGGAAGGAAAGAAAAGGTAAGGGTAGGGCAGAGACACCTTTCTTCCCTTCTTGTGCTTTTCAATATCTGGTTCTAATCCCATATGAAGCCTGATTCCTGCTTGACTTCTATAAGACTTCCTTCCAATTAATTTATTTTGTCCAAAAAAACTTTAATACAGGCTTTGTTTGTTTATTTTATGTCTGGTACCATGCTACCAGGTGATCCTTAACTGAACATCTGACAGGAGCAAGGCCATCCCACCAAATCTAAGCTGAAAGAGACATAGCAGAACCATTTTAGTAGGAAGTATGGATCCTACCCTACCCTTTGATCAAATGCAGGATCTTTATAACTATTGAATATACTCTCCAAATGTGAGCATTAGGAACTTTCTGTTTTCAGTAATTTATTTCCCTTCCCATGAAACAGGAAAAAACAAAAACAAACAAACAAGAACAGTAAAACCTCACCTGTAGCTTTATCTGTAGGGTGAAGGAAGTCATCAGGAAATTAAAACAAACTCCTGGTCTGGTATCACAGAAAGAGGACTGACTTTAGAATCTAAAAGAGCCTGCATATATCCTTTCTTGTATCTGGTGTGTGGCCTTGGAAAATGAACCCTCATTTTTAATCATATACCCAAAACCAATTGCGTCACTGAGAAGACTAGATGGACTAATGGATGCATGTGGGAAATACAGCCAAAGGTGTTAGTTCCTCCCCAGACTCTGAGCTCCTTCTCTTGCATTGGTTCAGGAATCAGGTATCTTCAACCCCTATGTCTTCTAACATTGGGACTGTTCTTCACTTTTCCTGATGCCATAGAGTCCTGGCAAAGTCTGACAAGAGACCATGGGGACCTAGACAGAAAAAGCATCAGGAAAAAGTAACACAGCCCTGGATTGCGGGGCAGTAGACATGTAAAAAAGAATCCTTAGACTATAAAAGCTATCAGAGAAAGAAATTTAAGACCAATCATTGCGATCTTTTATGACCACAAATATCAACTCTGCCAAATAGCGAAATTTTTTGGAGACTCGGCCCTAGCTAATGTCATGCAGTAGTTTCCTGAGCTGTTTGCACATAGCTAATGCATTTTCCAAGTACAGTTTGCTGAGCTGACAATACGCCACTTACAATATCATGTTGATTAAACATGGCCATATGTAGGAATTGCATAATTATAGAGATTGACCAATTCTCTCTCTGAAGAACGTATAAACCTATATGAATTGATTAATAGATACATTTACATATACACTTGAGAGACAACCAAGGAAAGCAATTAAAAAATTCAATTATGAATGAAATTACAGATTAGTATGAAGCAATATGATGTTCTTATGTAGAGCAAATAGAGACTTTTTTACTCTTAATTTCAAGATTGTCCATTCTAAAAAGAACAACAGGCCTCTAGATGGATTAGAAATGGATTCAACTGTAGAAGCAAAAAGTGGGGCAAAGTTGGAAGTGTTGTTATTATTATTATTATTGTTGTTGTTGTTGCTGCTGTGAGACTAACCTTTAATGACTGAGATCTCTCTCCAGTCCATT
Organism: Dicrostonyx torquatus; assembly: GCA_028555095.1. NCBI lineage: Eukaryota > Metazoa > Chordata > Mammalia > Rodentia > Cricetidae > Dicrostonyx > Dicrostonyx torquatus. The sequence continues at coordinate 12,075,585 of JAQHUG010000003.1, read as the reverse complement.
TTTTCCTTTTTCTCTTTTGTTCTTTCTTTTTTTCTATTAAATCATACACCCATGTCCTTTGGAATTGAGTCACCCCTTAAAAATAAATTAGATTGATTTATTGATTCATTGATTAGTTATTCATTAATTTATACAACAAAAGTTTTCATACTGTATTGCAAGCACTGGAAATAACAGAGAAAGAAGCAATAAGCCTTTACACACATAGGAGTTTGTGGAAACTTCACTTAAGTGTGGGTTAATAGCAGAGGGAAGGAGAGAGAGAGAGAGAGAAAGAGAGAGAGAGAGAGAGAGAGAGAGAGAGAGAGAGAGAGAGAGAGAGAGAGATATGCTGAGCCTGACTTGGGCTTTTGAAACTTCAAACCCACTCTCAGTGATGCTGGGGGTACAAAAGTCTTTGCACTTACAGATAAGCACTAGGAAAACCAGGAATATTAAACAAACAGAATTGTGTTTTTCAACAGGAGAGAGGCAGAACCTGTTTTTCCACCCAGAAGGTTGGGATAGAGTTAGTCAAGAACCTGATGATCTTTGCTATCCATGAGGCCAGGCCATACCAAGCTCCCACAAGTAGAACATGAAGTGGCTAATAGTCTAGGTGACCTTTGCATCATCTGTGTGACCTCGGGATCCCCCAAGCTTACACAGGCAAGACTGGAGGTGGTTAATAGCCCAACTGAGACCATACCAGACCCTCCTCAGGCTGTTTAGATAACACATGTATCCTCTTTCTAGAACCCATCTTCATGGCAGAAGTGGCATGTACTTTGAGAAGAGTTTCTGTGTAATCATGCTTCATTGTACACATGGGATTGTGTTACACCAGGAAACTTTTTTTCCAAATTGTACTATACTTAAATATGTCTAAAATAAACTGCTGCTGTCAGACTCTAGAAGTTTGAGCCAACACTGGCTAAGACATGTTGAACCGAATTTCTTCTTGCCTCTCATGGATCATTACTGTGCCAGCTCTGGTATTTGTAGAGACACCCACACAGTGACACATTTCTTCCAATAAGATCATAGGTACTCAAAAATAAGGCCACACCTAAGTCTTCTCAAATAGTGCCATTCCCTGATGACTAAGCACTCAAATATATGAGCCTATGGGTGCCATTCTTATTCAAACCACCACAGTAACTGACAGCTTCTGCCATTCAAGATGAAGTTTGCTCAGTAAGATGTCTGATGCCAAAAACCAGGATTGCTTTCATATAAAGTAGAAAGAATTTATTCTATCAAATATGATATTAATACTGCCTGGATCAAAAGAGGACTTCAGTTTGTGATGTGCTAGTTTATGATTCTGGAAAATTCTTCTGGATTTGAAAACATTGAGGACAACATCCAGTTAAACTTGCTTTTATTTTATTAGTGGTGTCTATTTTTCCAAGGGTGGTATTGTTGTTCAATTTCACCATTAAATCAGTATTGATTTTGTACACACATTACTGTTTCATCCCAGCACAAAAGAGACCGTATCATCACAATGGAAAGAATACTCTTTCCCGGATAAATGGGTCTCCTTAAACTGGAGAAACTAGACCCTGTTCTCTTATAACACGGACTGGAGCCCCAGGTCTCCCTTGCTGTTTGACTGGGAAGTACTGATCATAGTAGCGGGCACTGTACTAGAAACTACCAACTCTGAGGCTACTATGGAGAAGGCAGAAGAGCCCAGGCTTCCCTTGCACTTCCAAATCCTTCTCAGTGACATCCCCAAACATGTTCAGGTTCATCTTTGATAAAAAACCTGTCACCACTGAAGATACTGTCTGAAATATATGGACTTCCTGCACAGAACTCTGCTACAGTAATTTGCAATCTCTTACTGAAATAAATACAGTATGCCAATGGGTGCTAAGAGCAACAAGGATGTTTACTCATCATCTAGGATATGGTCTAATCTACATAAACTTTACACAGGAGTATGACAAAAGTCCACACTGAAATGAGGTCATGTGAACAGACCAGAGCATAAAGAACACTAAAATAGGAGTCAGAAGACCATCTTTCTACTCTTAATCCTGAGAAACACTCTGTATTGTTGTGTGACCTTGAACTGGTTGCTTTTATACAGCAGAATGGATGGGTGCACTTCCTTCAAGGTCCCTTCTGGTGATAAGGTTCTTTGATGAGTGGACATGGTGACCTTTGCAAAGCTTCACCTACCTGTCGATGTCTACCTAGCAGAATTTTGTTCTCATTCTTTAAGCTGTGCCTTAATTCAATTGTTCCTCAGCTATGCAGAAACTCTTTCATTTTATGTAATCCCACTTGTCGATCTGGTCTTTCTTTCATTTTCTGAGCTACTGGAGTCATTTATGGAAAGTCTTTGCCCATGCCCCTATCTTGAGGTGTCTCCCACAATGGTTTCAGAGTCTCAGGTTTTCCATTAAGGCCTTTGATCCCCTTGATTTGGTTTTGGAATGGTTGAGAGATAGAGATCTAGTTTCATTCTTTTACAAGTGAATATCCAATTTTCCAGCACTATTTGGAAATTTCCAGCACTCCATGTCTTTTTCAGTTTCTTTGATATTTTGTTTTTGTTTAGTTTTTTTGTTTCTGTTTTAATTTTGAGACTTTCACATGTGAGTCCACAGCATCCACATAATTACCCACCTCTTTCTCTAGTCCCTGAATTCCTCCATGTCCCCCACTATCCCTTCTCAAATTCATGACCTTTTCTTCTATAATTATTGTTATATCTACATTACTTACATACACACACATACAAATCCAATTTATGTTGCTCATATATACATATATTTAGGGATGACCACATAGGATTAGGAAGCCTTTAGAAGTCTCATCACTGAAGAAAACTGATTCTAATTCTCTTAATAGCTAATTGACAGTCTGTACCTATGCATATAGGGAAGGGGCATTATGAAACTTCCCCCTCCCCATCTATGATGGCATGTGATCTTGTACAGGTCTTGAATAGGCAATGATGTGGTTGATATTTTATGGCTGGAGCATCCATGTCATGTCTAGAAGACACTATCTTACAGTAGTTGTTCTGGTCTTCTGGTTCTTCCAATCATTCTGGCATCGCTTCCATGATGTTCCCTGATCCTTAAATGGAGGGGCTCTCTGTAGATGTATCAATTGGGAATGGAATTTTAGAGTTATAATTGTCTACATGAGAAACTTAAATCATAGCTAGAGCTATGGCTCAGTGGTTAAGAGTAATGCTTTTCCAGAGAACCTGTGTTCAATGCCCAGCATCCACATTGGCATGGCAGATCACAACCATCTCTAATTCCAGTTCTAGGGTACCCAAATGACCTCTTCTTGACTCTGAGGGCTCCAGACATGCACTCGGTGCATGAATATACATGTGAACAAAGCACTCATGCATGTAAAATACATAACTAAAAGTTGATTGATATTAAATAAATAATTTACTAATATACCTCAAAGATTTAGAAAACCAAGAAAAATCCAAACCTCAAATTAGTAGACAGAAAGAAATAATAAAAATCAGGGTATAAATCAATTTTAAAAACATTACAAAGACTCAATGAAATAGAGAGTTGGTTCTTTGAAGAGATAAACAAAATTAGCAAACCCTTAGTTAAACTAGTCAAAATAAAAAGAAAGAAGATCCAGTATAAAATTAGAGGTGAAAAAGGATAATTTTCAACAGATTCTAATGAAATTCAAAGGATCATTAAGGCATACCTTGAAAGACTATATTCCAATAAAGTACAAAATCTAAAAGAAACAGGTAAGTTTCTAAGTACATGTGTCCCACCAAAATTAAATCAAAAGGACATAAACCACTTAAACAGATCTATAACCTGCAATGAAATTCAGGTGATAATTATAAATCTCCCAGCTAATAATGAAAGCCAAGGCTTAGTATTACTCTGACGCAAAAACTAGATGAAGACGATACATAAAAAGGAAATTGTAGGTTTATCTTCATGATGAGTGTGTACACAAAAAATACAAAGCCTGACAAACCTACTTTAATAACACATCAGAAAAATCATTCACCAGGACCAAGTTAGCCTTCCTTTCAGAGTGCTCTGTTTTATCGCTCATCTGTTAGGGTCAGGCTGGCCTTGATGTTGCTGTCATGAGCAAGCTGTTTCTATTTCATGCAAGACCACACGGCCCTACTAGCAAATAAAGACCACTCTGGCCGCGGGCTGTGTCCTCTTCCTCAGCTGAGAGGATTTTTGCAGCACCTAGAGCAGTGTGTGGAGATGCAACTCCTCACCTGCTGCAGCATTCATGTCTACAGTCCACCCTTGGAGGGGAAAGGAGACAAATACTGGCAGTTTCTTTTCCTTTTTGTTTCTTTGTGTCTAAACAAAATACAGTTGCTCTTCTTAACCAAAATCTATGTGTACTGTATTATAAAAAGTACTAGAAACAGTCTCGGAATCCTACTTCTAAATGCCCTGGAGAGAGAGGGACCACTCACCAGCTCAGAGCACGTGACTGTAGCTGTCCAATGGACTTTGAGTAGGAGTGAAGGTTTGTGCAAGATATTTTATTTTGCAGGCTCATTCCACAAAGAAGCAAAGTCCTCAGAGGACAAGGTCATGTTTTTGGAATACCTTAAAGCAGGAACACTTTACCCCGAGTTTATGTTAGTGATCCCAATAATAAAGTCAATGCTTTGCATGATTTTTGTGCTTCAGAGTCAAGCAATTCCCATGAAAAATTTTAATCTCTTTAACTGTTGTAAATGGGGGCGGCTGTGTCCTGCCTCTGAGAAGTGGGGCCATTTTCCCGGTGCCTGGCTCCCAGCCCCCAGCTATCTTATGCCCAAAATAACCACACGACAATTATATTCATTTAAATTACTGCCTGGCCAATTATCACTAGCCTTTTCTTGGCTAACTCTCACATCTTATTTCAACCCATTCTTTATAGTCTGTAAGTCACCACGAGGTAGTGGGCTTACTGGGAAGATACAGCATGTCTGACCCTGGCGGCTTCATTGTGGCTTTCTGTCCGACCCAGTCTTCTTCCCAGCATCCTGTTCTCTTTTCCCCACCTATCTAAGTCCTGCTCTATCAAAAGGCCCAGGCAGCTTTCTTTATTAACCAATGAAAGTAACACAAAATATAGAAGAACCCTCCTACACCATTAACTGCTTAAGAAAATGGATAGTGCTCATTTTTATCTTAAAGTGAGAAAGGTGAGGGTCAGAGGAGTTAGACTTTTTCTATGCCTATACTACTTTTTGGCCTATCACTGAGACAAAAATGAGGTCCCCACACCATTGAAAGAGTGAGACAGTTCTTCCCACATCCTGGGGCATGGTAAAGAGAGATCAGTGGGAATTCAGTCAAGGTGAGATAACTAGTGAGAGACTTAGACAGTTTCCCATTCATCTGCTTTATTCTTAACCCAGGAGAAAAGCAGTGAGAGACAGTAATGTGAAGACCAGGTGTGACTATGGAGGGAATAGAATTGTTCATCATATAGAAGGGGAGAGAGGTGATGGGAAAGGCACGAAGGAGAGCTACCTAAGACTCACTGCACCTTTTGCAATGCTTGGACAGTTTAGGTAATTCATGGGCATGCTCTCAATGAAAGAACCTCATGGATTGATGGGGTATGGAGTGTGGCTAGGAATGGCGAAGCAGAAAGCCAGGCTGAGAAGGTCAGTTCAGTGTCACATCAGTTGTGTAGTCTCTCTTCCCACAGTCCTCTCTTTTTGCAAAGATTAAAATGATGGCCTTACATAGGTAGAAATAGAGAACAGCAGAAGGACCACTGGACACCCACTCCAGCCTTCCAGTTCTGGGATCTATGATTTTTAATAAGCTCTTCTATGTCAGGAGAGCCTATATAGTTGTCTGTGGTGGTACACTCACACCCATTCCCAAGAGTGACAGCAACTGTGGGTTAAACTCATTGCATAGATTTCCTTCTCAGTAAGCTATACTTGTAGGACATCCCAGAATAGTCCAGCATGGCTTGAAGAGTGTGACACAGCAGCTATGATGGATGCCATGGTGGCTCTCTCATTGGTGGCACCATAACTAGACACAGGCTTCTGCTTGACTAAGTGTGATCTCACTCCCAGTAGAGGGTCAGAGGATCAGTAGGCCAGGCAATTGACTCCTTCGCTTAGCTCCAGCACATTCCAAAGTGTATCAAAGGATTTGAAAGGAGTTTCGTATAAGAATCAAAATATACCCTATCAAAAGAAGGGCAAGCTTGACAGTGTTCAGGACATTTTTCTTTTCTTTTGATATTTCCATGTAAAATATTTTTATAAGGGACAAGCCATTAATTTCTGGCTTATTACCTGGCAGTTGGGGTTGATTTTAAAGGATTAACACATAAATCAGCTCAACTCTGCCCTTGAATGGGATCACAGATGTTCCCTAGCCATGGAGAGCTGAGCTTCTGTCTTGGTGGTTAAGAGAGGCAGACAATAAACACTAAAGTCCTCACATAACACTTGTCCATCATGGGTGAGTTTTAGGGTAGGAGGTTTCCTTACGTCTTTCATTGGTAAGGCAGGAAAGCATTCTTCCATCAGTATTTTCTGTGCATCACCACTCACCACACAGTGAGAAGTTTATCAAGGATGGACAGTGGACTTAAACAAGGCACCTCCCAGCCCATGGTGTTACCTTCAAAGGCTAAGCATGTTAACTTTGTCTCTAATACCCCTCCCTTTTGTGGCTACTTTGCTGTGAAATTACCTAATCCCTATCCAGTGTTTCATCCTCTGCTTGCTGTGACATGTGATCTAGTCTCATCCATACTCCCACTGTTACCCCTCCCTGTCACTTTCTCCCATTCTATGCAGCCATTCTCAGTACGGTCATTTGAGTCCCAAAGAAGGATTAGGATTAGGGAGAAATGAGCAGACACTTTCTGTTCAGGAAGGTACAGCTATTGTTTGGTGACAAAGGTATTGCTCTGGTGACCTGAAGTCTCACCCTCAAAGGCTTTGTCCCTCTCCTTCTTCTGCTATGACTCCATAGTTTGTAGGGCATTCAATTTGCCATCCACACTGCCCATCATGAGTCCCAGAGCACAATCCCTATGTTGGAGGTCAAAAGCTAATTTACCATGGTGCCAGCAACCTTGACTCCCACACCAGCACAGCCTCCTAACCTCCGGGCTAACAATCGCCTTTCATCTCAAGCAACAACAATGACTTTTATCCTACAGAGTTACCTATCTGAAGATCTACCCAACCTCCCTCCAGCCTGGGTCCTCAGCTAACAGACAAGACAACTTTGCTATAGATCTTTGCCTCACCAGTAGCTCATGCCAATGGGACTAGACCCTGGATGGACTGCTACACTCACGACAAATAATTGTGTTTATTTCTGGAGTCTTTTTCCACAGTCCTCAGAAGAGCTGCTTCCCACATAGAACTGCAACTTTCCCTCGGAGATCTTTAAAATAAGACGTCTGTTTCCCAGTCCGAGTCTCACTTACTGCCTGGTTGCCTGGTGATTGTAATGATGCTGACAGAGGCTATTAGCATTTCCCCATCCCAAGTGGACTATGGAAACATCTGGCTGATAATTTTTCTTTTTAACACATACAATAAATCCTAGTTCTTTCCACCGGCATTTCAGGTTTTAGGTTTCCATGGGATTACAACGAACAGATAGGCTACAGCTTATAAAAAGAATAGACTTAAAGACCCACCTGTCCTTCTCTCTCTCTCTCTCTCTCTCTCTCTCTCTCTCTCTCTCTCTCTCTCTCTGTGTGTGTGTGTGTGTGTGTGTGTGTGTGTGTGTGTGTGTGTGTGTGAGACAAAACTTACCCTTAAATCATGAACAGAAAGGCTAGGTCCATTCTATTCAGTGGCCCCGAAGAGAGTTTAAGACTTTGGGGTGCTGAGTGAGGAAATGAGGGACTCCCCTCCAGAAGGCCACAGAGAGGATGTCTGGTGTGCAGCCAGCAGCCAATCCTACCACCCACCCCATAAGCAGTGTTACTGATCTTTAAAAATGGTATCACTCCCTGGGAATTGCTTTCATAGAGCTCACATTCTTCAAAGATGGTCAGTTACCCAACATACCAATTCAGCACTGAATTTATGACAGATAAGAGGGGCAGAAATTCTTTCAACTGTCAGGCTAGAAATTTGTATGCTATGACCCACTCTCAGTCAGGTAGTTTCTTTACCTTACCCAGCCAGGTCAGCCTCTCATTCCCAGAGAAGCTCTGAAACCACTATCTAAGGTTTCCCTTTCATGCTACAGGGCTGAATCGCATGCTTTGTTAAGTGCTATGCCTTCTATGTTGGAACATACTAATTTTTCTTTATCAATTTTGAGAGGGTAATGACCTTTAAGCACAAAATCTTAAATATATGATGGCAAAAATGGCTCAGAGCCGGCACCAGTGAAGCATGTAGGAGACATGGAGCTGAAATAGCCCACACTTCATCGGCACTATCCCCTGGGGACCGAACTCAGAAAACTCATACCTTGAAAAGGCCACCATAAATATTTAGTGAGCTGATAATCGAGGCAGAGCTGATGTAGAGCAGAGGCAGTAAATTCTACTCCAAGACATAGGAGAAATATTTTGCTTGGTTGATATAATTTATGAGTACTGTGGGGGTAGAAGAAATGAGGACAGGAGAACTAGAAATCGTGATTTGTTACGATTCTTATTTTCAGGACTTGAATTTATTCCAGAGTATTTTTTCTGTCCACTGCAGCATTTTGTGTGTGTGTGTGTGTGTGTGTGTGTGTATGTGCAAATCACCCATCATATTCTTAAACAATAAAAACAATATATAAAGCAATTTCGTGAAAAACTTATCCTGGGTTGTATTTCAAGATCTGACTAATTTTGTTTCCACGTTGCTTGCCCTTGAACAATCAGTGCAGAGATCAACTACTGCAGTCTTTTAAAACCTTTACATTATAAACTTCTGACTCTGGACCTAAGGTTTTAAAACCCCAAGAAGACAAGTTGGTGGCAAAAGAAGCAGCTGAGTGCTAGCCAGCAAAAAAGCAATTACCAAAGGCTACATGCTAGTATAAAGCTGTTAGACTTACTCAAAGAGACCCACTGGGGGAAAATCACCTTAATCTGCCATTACTCAAGAGCTAGCCATGAGGTTCTAGACAAAGCGGGACCATCTATAACTGCACATTAAAAAATACCTTTATTCTATCTGGAACATACTAATGCTGGTCAGAACCTAGCTGAACAGCCCAATGTTTCTCCAGTGCATTCAAGAGTATTTGCTTCATTCACAATGCCCTTGAAACAAAGAATCTCTATTTCCTGAAGCCAGGCAAAGAAACTCTCTGACAGGTTCACATGCAGGAGGACATATCAGAGACTCAGAGAAGCTCTGCAGAAAAACAGTTGGTCTGTGTCAGGCCCAAAAGGAACCCTGGACAAATGGCTAACTGCGGTGCCTAGTAGCACACCAAGGTGCATGCTGGCCTCCATGCTTGCAAGTTCCCATTACAGAGTCCTTGCTGGTATCCTGACTCCTCTCCCAGCTTTTATCAACATGTCCCCTACCCTAAACTTCTCCAGTCCGTGGGCTTCCCTTCCCCTAAGTTCTCAATCCTTCATAGTCCTGCCATTTCAGCCTTGTGCTTTCTTGGTTCTCTCTCTCGCTTGGTCCCTTCTCTTGCCTCTCTCTCTTCTTCCCTTCTCTCGCTCTGCCTTGCCACTATGGCTGGGTTCACTCTACTATCTTCTCTCCCTGCTCTGGACTCTTTCAGATGCCTATGGCTGTGCTCTCCCTCATGCCTACAATGAAACCCTCCCACTCCACCATACCTCTGAGCAGCCATGTCTTCATTTCACTCAGTCTGTTTTCATTTAACCCATACCTCCCCAAGGCAATCTGATGTCTAACTCTTGTTGACAGTTACCTTCCAATCTCCAGAAGGAGACCTGTATCCAACATTCCTAATTCTGAGTAGTTCCAAGGAAAGTTGTCATCTCGCTAATTTCCAAGCCACTTCTTACCACACCCCCACTTTCTTGCCTCTCTTCCTCTCTCCTTGGCTCATCTGCCAATTCCTATGATGTTTTTGAGATGCCCTCAGATGGCCACCTACCCTGGGAAGTTTCCCTTGTCCCCCTGGTCTGACTGAAACTCCACTTTTCTGTTTTCTTTAAACATCTGCATTTCTCTGTGAGCACAAAGGACCCTGAATCAAGATATAAATTCCAATTTATATACTGTCCCCCCAAAAGATGGTTGAACTGGGAACATACTTTACCTCTCTTTGATTTCTTAGCATCTAGTACAGCGCCGATGCCAAGCAAAACAGCTGTGGTGCATAAGGGAAAATGAACTGAATAGTATCTATGAAGCAATAGAGCTGACCTCCACAGGGCCGCTCCTGCTGCAGAAGGCAGTGCTTATATTCTCCTGGGTATCATCTTTCTGTGGACCTTTTCTATCCTGGCACCCTGCTTATAGAATATTTATTTGATTCCCCACAAACTTACTGAATATAAACAAAAGAACATACAAAAAATCTCATTTGATGGCTGATCCTCTAAACAAAACTGATTTTGAGATAAATATAGACTCAGAAAGCCACAAAAGCAGCTCTTTGTATTTCCCCAAAGACAGCATTTTACATAGCTAATTAGGAAGTTGATATTGATAGTATTTGTAGACATCATTCAGAATTCTTTGGGGTGTGTGTGTGTAATGTAGCTTCTTGCAGTTTTCTCACTTTTATAGATTGGTGCTACCAATACACACAC
>JAQHUG010000003.1:12051628-12064779 GCA_028555095.1 Dicrostonyx torquatus | reverse complement strand
AAAGACCTCTTTATGAGAATGATGGCTAGCCACCAACACACACAGTATCTTCTGACCATCACCTGCAGGGTGGGACAGACATCACTGGAGTTCCAGAACACTGCTGGTGTAGGAGTTCCTTCTGCTTGTGTGTTGCTTTCATTGGTTAATAATAATAAAAAATTGCCTTGCCCTAGTTGATAGGGCAGAACTTAGGTAGGTGGAAAAAAACAGAATTGAATGCTAGGAGGAAAAAGGGCAGAGTCAGAGAAGTCATGGATACTCTGCCTGAGATGTACACTGGTTAGAATCTCTGGTAAGCCACTGCCACGTGGAAATACACAGATTAATGGAGATGGGTTAAACTAATATGTAAGAGTTAGCCAATAAGAAGTTAGAGTTAATGGCCAAGCAGTGTTTTAATTAATACAGTTTTTGTATGGTTATTTCGGGTGTAAGCTAGCCAGCTGGCCAGGACAAACAAGCAGGCCCCTCCCTACAACACACTGCCATTCAGGAGTGGCTGCAGTGTATCACCTGACCAAGACTAGAACATCCCTGATTTCAGCAGTGTTAGCAGAAGGTTCTGAATGTCAAAGGCCCAGGACAGTAAGTACCTCCAGCCAAGCAGGAAACAACCAGACCCCATCTCACCCCCCCCACCTCTTTCAAGGGACTCTTACACTTCTTCAGCCTGACAGTCTAAGGAATAAATGTCTGGTCTTGAGAGGAAAGGTTTCTTTGGGTGAGAAACATGGAGGAAAACCAACAGTGTCTAATGAGTTGACCCAATCCTGGGTCTCTAGCTTGTTCCTAGCGGCTGAAGGATGAAGAAGAGGAGCCCATTCCTAGCCACTCAGCAGGCAGAGGCTGAGAACTGGGAGATACATCTGCCAACACTGTGCCTGGCCCGGGGATAAGTGAAGAAACAGTAGCAACAGGACATGGATCATTGTCTACATGCTGGGAAGCATTTAAGCTCAGAACCTCGTTTAGCCCTCAGACCTAAGAGATCTCTGTTTCATGCCCATATTTATTCCTGAGTCACTTTCCACCCTGCCAGGCATGCAGCAATTGAGGAGCCTTTATCACGATGCTTTTCACAAGCGTTATCAGCCTGTGACACTCCATCACAGAGCAGACACAAAGTGCCTCAGCACAAGGAGATCTGTCTTCGACGTTGAATTAGAAGACATCCTTCCTTCCTGTGGGTTCAGACCCACAGGAACAGGAACTCAGATCCAAGCAAATTACCTTTGCTTTCATCTTTGTTTTTCTGCCTTCCTCTCTGACATAAAACTTTCCTTTTCGTCAGCAAAACCAACTCAGAGTCCTATTTGACTTCAGCAAGATCATAAACTGACTTTTTTTTTCCATTGCTGAATCCCAGCTTGACCTAGCTGGCTTATCCAGGGACCTTTAATTTGAAGCCTCTGATGTTTTGTGTAGAGAAGGGAGAGAGTTCTTATTTATATATAAATTCCCAGATTTTGCAATGATCAGCTCGTCTATTTTGGGACTGATGTAAGAGCCACCCACGGATCTGGGAGGGCTACCCACTGATTGGTGCCTGAAGCTCTAGGAGTGAGGAAACAGTGGGTTTCCCGTTAGCACCCAGATGGTCCTTCCAACCTCCTGGCCTCTCTGTAGAAGGCCATTCTGTATCCCACAGTCGGGTGGGATTCTCTGTTTCGTCTGGCCATGGCTCAGTATACTGCATGTGCCTCACACCTTCATCACACTGCCACATTCACCTGGAATCATCCTGCCCAATGAGGCACAGCCCTGGACATTACTGAGCTCTACTGGTTCATTGGGTCCTTGTAGGAAATTAAGACTAAGGTCACTCTTGCGGGTGTTCGGTAAGAGAAGTGCTTCCTTTCGAAACTGCCACTGAAGTCCCTTCTCCTAATTCACTCTTCTTGTATCTACAGAGAATGTCCACGTATCAGAACTTATATATAGCCTTAATATAGCCTAGTGATATGTTTAGGTGGCCAACAAATCAATGGTTCATAGAAGTTTGGTTTCAGCTGGGAAGGATTCTGACTCTAAATCCCGTGTTGTCTTTATCCTGTCAGCATTAAAGGAACCAAGTTTCCAGGTTAGCTTTAAAATGGAGGGAATGAGGAAGAGGGCTGATGATGCTCATGATGACGCTACTCCCACAACTGTGGATAATAATGCCAACATAGACATAAGCCCCGTAGCCCTGGCCTTGTATTGAAAACAATACCTTTCAGTTCCAGGTGCTACAGATGTTCTCCACTGTCAACTTTACTTGTTGCATCTTGTGATCATTGCCAGTAAGCTGCCCTAAGGAGAACAAGGGCAATGTGTCTTACCTGTAACGCACCCCTAGCGGAGAGATGGGGTATTGAAGAAGGGTGCCAATTTATCGTTCAGGCTGAACACTTTGAAGAGAAAAGGGGGTCTTATTGATTACAGAAGGGTGATAGGCATAAGCTTTCCTCAGGGAATCTGAAACAAGATTCTCCCTCTCCCACGGCATGGAGCAGTCAAATGAAAATCTTCAGAGACTTTGGGAAGATGTTTAAGGCCACGGGGCTGCTAAGAGAGGGTGTCATGTGTTGGAGTAAGGAGAGCTGCAGAGTGTGAACTTGAGGCTATATGGGTCCTCCATTTCACTGCAGATACGGTATTGAGACCCTCTGCTATCAGCAGAGACACAGGCCCTTTCATAGACGAGACAGGTAAGATTTCTAGAAATGTCAGCTTGGTATCATCAAGTACTTTGGCATCAATCACACAGTGTGCCTGAGGATCACAGGCTGCTGCTGTGTATGTCAGGGGAGGGGTACCAAGGCCGAGAAAGCTCTTTGATGCCTTGACTCACACTGGCTCTTCCCATCCCTCACTTCCAGAAGCACACTATTGATGGCATTGTTCTTAGCCAAAAAGTACCAGGTTCCATCAAGGATGTTACATGCGAGCATAGCCAAATTTCCCCATCTTTAAACCAAAATGCTCCAAAGGGCTCAGTCAACAGGAGAATGCCAAGTAGTCATGAATCCATTCATTCACTTATGCTCACCATCTAGGAGTTCTGAGGTGGGGAGTTCTCGGTTACACAGTGGTTCAATTATAACCTAGCCAGTGTCCTACTTCTTGGGTGAAACCTACATTCTCATCTCCCACTCACCATCACTTTACCCTTGCCTCAGACTGGGCTATGCTACACTTTGGATCTTTCTCTCCACTTGGCTTCTGCCTTATGTTGTTACCCCAACCTGTTCTTAGAAGGAGGGCAATAGTAATGCCACTAGACAAATGTAAAACAGAGGTGTTGGGAAAACAGACAATTCTCCTGCACCACTAGCTTCTCGGGGTCAGGATGATTTGAATGTAGATCTATCTAACTCCAAAGCCTGTGTGCTTTTCATCAGTTCTCAGGGGCAGGGCAGGCGTGTGCATGCAGCCCTTGCTGCTAGCACTTAAGGCATCAGTGGGCAGCTCTGGCCCCTGCTAATATCAGTTTCTTCTGAACCTCTTATTCTAACCTGCAGGGCCCCTCAGAGTGTTCTGGGAGTCATAAGATGAAGGTAGAGAATTTCGATCCGCCTGCGCCTGTACTCTCTGAGCCCAGATACTTACTTCCACCTGCCTGGTGCCCCAAGCCCTCTTCAAAGTCTTCCTGTCTTTAGACTTCAGCTCAGAGGTGATTTAATAAACCCACATCTCTTGGACAAGTGATAGCTATCTGCCTTCTCTTAAGCAGTGATGCTTGTAGTTAGTAAGACTTTGTTTACTTAGAGGTTAAACGCCCACATGGAATCAACATAATAGTGGGAAGCATAGGCCTTTGGGTGGATGGAGAAAAGAGTCTAGAACACTGGGATGCTGCAAACGTATCACATGTAGCTTAACACATTAGTGACCTCTCACATCATACAGACTGACAAACACACAATTGTTCACTCTGTCTTCACCCACTCCCTTCTCCCTTCCTGTCATCCCAAAGGCAGACTCTCAGGGTCTCTGCTCTGTAACCATCAACCCAAAGACCCAGGAGACACAGAGAGAGGGAGTACAGTGAGTTTAAAAGCAGCAGCAAATTCTGCAAACATTCAACCCTCTAGAGTAGTAACTTGAAAACAAATGATATAAAATCAAGGTAGTAGAACACATTGACAGGAAGGAGATGCCCTGTATCTGGGAGTGATTTGACGTATGTCCCTTGACCTGGTAATAACAAAGAACCAACACTTACTAAGTATCTACTGTGTTCCAGGAGTTTCACAGCTGTATAATCCCTATGGCAGTTATATATGACTATATGTATGGCTGAGCCATATACTATTAGCATAGCCACCTGGTACATGAACAAACTAAAGCCTAGGGAAGCCTCGTCAGCAAGTAACTGGTCTACAACCTAGGACATATCACCACCAGGAATGCTGTCTGTCTGTCCTTGCTCCTTCCAGGGACATCACGTTGTTCCTGTTTATAATATTGCTATTTGAAATTACCCTGGGGAACATTTGTTTATTACCCCATCTCCTCCCCTACCTTCCCATTCCACTGAATACAGTAACTTTAGACACGGCAGAGATCCTGCTGCCCACATATCCCTCTACATCCATGTATACATAGGAGTCCTCAGGAAAGATTTGCATATGTGAAATGGTAGAGATGGGATTGAGGATAAACCTGTGTCATCTCGTGGTTCTTAGTCACCCTTCTGTTTTATCTTCCTGGACCACTCTTTTCTAGCCTGCAGAAACAGATGCATGAAAGCAATGGCACTACTTGAATATTGAAGTAACCCACAAAAGGAAGCTACTGGTTGTGTCTCCTCTTCCTTAATCACTTTATCCATCAAAGTCACCTCCTCTAGGGAAACCAGACCTGTTATCGGCCAACAGTATCTTCCCTGTGTTATTCTGACAGAAGTTTTTTTCTGATATGGTCTTCACAATTTCTGTTGTTTAATTTTATGTTATAGGTTCTCATTCTGTAGGCCACACTAGAAATGACTATGTACCCCAGGCTGTCCTGAGACCTGCCTCAGTCATTCAACTGTTCTAATGGCATAAGCCACAAGACCGATGAGGAATTTTCATAAGAAATGAAAACATTGGACTTCTATCAAGCACTGGGAACACCCACAGTTCTATGAACTCATTAGCGTTCAAGCCAAGTGTGTGGTCTGGGTCTTGGCAGAGGAGAGCTGCTTGTTCTTATTCATGATCCAGTGCAAATACCCTCATAGGCCTTGAAATAACTGCAGCCCAGAGGCATCATTTAGCACCCATAAGGGTTCACAATGACCAGATAGCACAGTTCCACCTGGGGCTGCTACTACCTTGTTTTTCCTGACTAGGGTCACATCCATCGCCAGCATGTACTGGTAGCAGATTCTGAAAGCACCAACTCACCCTAGCTAAAAAGAAAAACCACAGGGTATGGTGGTACACACCTGTAATCCAAGTACTTGGGAGGCTGAGTCAAGAGGATCAGGAATTCAAGGCCAGCATTTTCTACGTAACAAGTCTGAGGCTAGCCTGGACAACAGGAGACTCTGTGTCAAAGAAAAAAAGAATTTGAAAGGATGACATTATAACAAGATTATCATTACATTATGAGAAAATACTCGGATTGGTTTAGCTGGGCATGGAGGCCAAGCATATATATAACACCAGTGTTTAGGGGGTAGAGTAATGGAAACAGTGATTCAAATACCAACCTGTACTACATAGTGAGTAGGAGGCCAGCCTGGGATACATGAGGCACTATCTGAGGGGGGGGGGATGGAGAGAGGTTGGTAGGCTGGTTTTCCTGTCTACTAATATTCTGTCTTTGCCTTGTTCTCCATTGACTTCTTGCTTTGGACTTTGTGGTTAATCACTTCTACTAACCTTGGGGTTATGAGTTAGCTATATACAGACCAGGTTCTATGGATGTGGCTTGAACTCTTTCAGGTCACACGAGGCCATTCAGTGTGCAGCAGCCATCCTGCCCAGCCTGAAAATACTAGCCTATACAGGCCAAGCTGGCATTCTGCTCCCAGGCCAGCCTGGAGTCTAGGGATGGAGCAGGAAGAATGCATCTGGTAAGTCTATGCACATCTCCAGATGATGGATGTCAACATAAGTGTTTTGACCACAACTCCCTTCATGAAGGAGCAGCAATCTAGCCAGTGAGTCATCATGAGAACTAACAAGGCAACAACCCATAAACATCTGAGGATGGTCATGTCACCATGGACTGGAATGACTGAGGAAGACTGTGGACTTAGAAGGGATCTTAGGCGAAGTGCTGGAGAGCAAATGGACTGTTGATACATAAATACTGGATAATAATAAATAAGGATAATAAATAAGGCCAAGGCTCGAGGACGGAAATGTGGAGGTGGGAGAGGAAGAACACAGAGTGTGTAATTCTGGAGGGTGTAGTGACTTGGCAAAGGCCAAAGCTTCGTGCAGAACACTGGTGAGGAGCAGGACTGGAGAAGGACACAGCTGTGGAGCATATGACTCAACAACATTTACTTAACCCAGTTGAAGAAGAGATGGAATGTTCTACATCTTGAAATCTCAGTGATTCGGGTCACGGGGAAAGAGTTCGCAACCATACCTATATTCTCTTTTGCTGGAGATTTTGTCATCTATTCCTTAGGTGTCAGTGTGTCTCCAGAACAAATCTTTCCCTGACAACTTTCTTGAATCCTATTAACTCTAGCCACTGTCCTACCTTCATTTACAAAGGATATGCCAAGGGGATAGCTTGGTCTCTGGTTTTGCCTTTGAGATTTAGACCCTAAATCCAATTGTTTGGCAATCATCTCAATATTTCTTAAATAGAATAATATATTCTTGACAGTACCTAACTGATTTTTACATTTTCTGCCATCCTTATAGGTAATTTCTTTCCTTTCTTTCTTCCTTCCTCCCTTCTTCACTTTCTTTCCTTCCTTCCTATCATCTTTCCTTCCACATCAATTAAAAGTCTTCTATATTTTACATATCAAATGAAATGGCCATTCATCTTTTGAAAATTCATAATACAGTTAAGCAGGTAGATAAGTTCAATAGGTCTTTTTTATTATTTAAAAATAATTAATATATTACTTACAAAAATAAATATCCATAACATACCAAGATAAATTAGAGATATACAGCTTTTGAAGCATCCATTCACTTTTATCCAGAGGTTCAAAAACTACATCTTTCTCAAATAAAACCTTAGAAGAGCCTTAGATCTTGACATTAATCAGACAGAAAAAAGGTAACAGCACTAGTTTGATGAGACAGGAAGAACAAGTGGGTAGATAATATTTTATAAAGAGAACTTTTATATTAACCATGATAACAGCCCTCACTGTCTACCCATTACTGGCAAGAGCTATTCACTTGTTTTTTTTTATATGACCTCTAAGTCATCATTTAAAAAAAGAGTACAGATTAGAAGTTGACCTAGAATCCCATGTTTCCCTGACTTGAGAACCTGAACAATGGGGAATGATGAGAGTCAGAGCTGGAGCAGTGGGAAGAAACAAGAGCCCACAGATTCTGGAAAGATAAATAAGCCATTGTGCTAGGCTTCTAGAAAGAGAACTTACTTGGAGTAGACCTTCTTTAATGAAGGTCACCTTTGGAGTGAGTCCAGGGTTAATTTAGGGGTAGGAGGCCTCATGAATCAGATAATACACAAAGACTTTTATCATTGGGCAGGTGAACTTCATGACTCCTGTAGTATGGAGTAGAAAATAATGACCCTATCATGACTTGGGTGTTGGGAGGTAGCTGGATTGATAATACTCTGGAATTTGAAGAGCCGTGCTTTTTAAATATTACTCTGAATTTTGGGGGGTTATTCAGTGAAGTATTATTGGGTGCCTGCATTTCAGGACTTTCTAGGTAAGGTAGATAAAATTACAACAAAATATAGCCTATGGCCTCAAGGGAGTCCTTGATTAATGATGGAGATACAAAAAACAAAAGCAAAAACAAAATTATCATAGAAAAGAACCCTGAATACTATATATGGACACAGCATAGTAGCCTACATCATCACAGGCAGGCTTCTTGTAGGAGGGTTGGTCTTCATCTCTTGCCCTTGTAATCTACAAATGTAGTAGCTAATGGTAAGGTATTACAATGTAGCCCAGGTTGACCCCAAACTCAAGAATCTTCTGTTTCTGCTTCCTAAGGACTGGCATTACATATGTCATAGACAGGCCTGGCTTGCTGTGGGGCAATGGTCTTGTACCCTGTAAAGATTTATCACTTGTATTGGTTCAATAAAATGCTGATTGGCCAGAAGTCAGGCAGGAAGTATAGGCTGAACAACCAGAATAGGAGAATTCTAGGAAGAGGAAAGGCTCAGTCTGAAGTCGTCACCCAGACACAGGGGATACAAGGTGAGAATGCCTCACTGATAAAAGGTACAAGCCATATGGTTAACATAGACAAGAATTATGGGTTAATGCAATACATGAGAGTTAATAAGAAGCCTTAACTAATAGGCCAACCAGTTTATAATTAATGTTGGCCTCTGTATGTTTCTTTGAGACTGTGGAACCAGGCAGGACAGAAACCTCCGTCAACACTGGCTAAATGAGGATTTCTATCAGTGGGTCACCTGTGCTTCCTGACCCTCAGCTATTTCTAACTGTGTCTGTAATTATAACTTAACTCTGACATATGTTCTTTTTATTATATATCATATGTAATGTCCTAATGGACTTATTCATGCAAGCAATTCATTCTCCGGGTACTCATCAAGTGTCAGTTCTTAGAGAACTCCTGAAGCCAGATAATAATTTGACTTTGGTTTTAAAATGAGAACACAGGGCATTAAGAAAACCAGTCAAGTTCCTGCACTGTGCAGTACCCATCACCAGGGTGGTTCATCTCATGCTCATGAACTGCAAGAATCAATATTGTGAAAATGGTTATCTGACCAAAAGCAATCTAAAGAGTCAATGCAATCCTCATCAAAACATCAATACCATTTTCACAGAAATCAATCATGTAAAAAAATGAAAACAGAACTAAAACTGTCTAGGGAATCAGAGGGAACTCACAGGCATGAAGAGAGAGAAGAACAGGGATCTGGCTGGATGAAATGCCCTTATATAGTCTAGGACCACCTACAATGAATATGAAACAATGAAAATCTCAAAGCAAATGTGGTCCACCCTGGGTCCAAATGGGTGAGCAAGAGTCTGAGGTAGGTTTTCCCTTCTGGGAGACAAGCAGCATTCTGCCTTAGAAAAGACTGCTGTGCGGTGAGAGTGATATTGTTCATCTCTCCACAAGACCTCACTCCAGAAGGAGGTCACAGGCAGGGGGTGACAGACAAGCCCCACACGGCTGCCACCATTCACTGTGTCTGGGGTGCAGATGATGAGAACAGCTTGCAGTGTTCTTGTGATAAAGACGGAGAGCCTTAATGGACCATTTCTAGGGAGCCCAGCTTGAGATCTTTACAGACTTCTAACCTCCTCTGGGGGGCCACTCTGTACTGATCCTCAGCAGAAGCTTCATGAATCAGCCAGAATAGGAAGAAGGGTGTTGGTGGGAAAGACTCTGGGGAAAATGAGAAGTCCCTGTGAGGGGTCCCTCCCACAGGACTACAAAGGCTTGTGTCCAGTATGTGACCTAGCAGGGCTCACTTAAGGAATGGAAGAGTGAGTGTATACAGAGAGGCTGACAGGCAGGAAAGTTCCCTAGGGAGTTCAGAGGCTCCAGTCTCATTAACTTCTCACAAAGGTGTTTCAATGCCACACCTCTGGGGTTGACTCCCTGCTGCTTCGGGCCTGAAGATCCTGGGAGAGAAGACCAGAAACAGAAATGGCATAATTGGCCCTATTAGACCCCCAAATAAGGGCACTTAAGAAATTCTGCCACATTTTCACTCTCGTGGTACACCATGAGAGCGCTGAGCAGTCAGATGTCAACTTGAAGGAGCTGTCAGCCACCTAAATCATGAAGCTATTTCCAATTATAGCAGAGGAGGGGAGAGTCAGTTTCTAAACCTGAGACCCCTACAGATGGTTCCTAAAGCTGTCCCCAAATCACAAAACACCAAGCCCCAACTCAGTTTTCCATGAAAGTCATGAAATTCAGCGCCAACACACTAAAAGCTCATGCCCATGTACAAAGGAAGAAAGAAACTCATTCCTACATTCAGTGAGCTGTGTGATCTCCCTCAAGTCATCCAGCATTGAATTGAGCCCAACTGGAAACCTCTGTTATGCTTCAGCATAGAAAGAATTTGAAGTTTCTCTTCATTCCTCTGTCGAATCTACAGCCAAAAGCCAGAGTCCAAACTCACCCTTAGAAAGCGAAGCCTTGACTCCTAGGCTCCCTCTGAATGAGAAAGGGCTTTTCTCATGAGCAAGCTTGTTCTCACAAGTTATATTAATTGTGATAAATCTCTGGGGTTTGGAAGCGTTTGGAGAACACTCTGCAGGCCAGGGCCATTGAACAAACTGAACTGTTTAACCTTGTGGAGTTTGCACAATTCTCACCACAAGTCTGCTCAGAAAATGGGAGCTGGATCTCCAGATGCAGAGGTTTGGGGATGTGGGCCCAGTGCCCAGCCACACTAGTAGGAGTAGTGGTTAAAAGAGGCCTTGAGATATGAGCAGGGCCCAGAAAACATTCCAGTCGGAAAGACCCAAGTGACCACCGGGAGTTTGCAGCTGAGTTTACAACTGAAGCAGAACGGGGAGGCAGCACCGTCCTAAATCTCAGGAGTGCTTCTAGGCCATTGGTCATTCCCCTTTCCCGGGGTTACTGGTGTGGCCCTTGAGGGGAAGCACCAGCGATTTCCTCCTTGGCCTGTCTTACTGGACCCCAGCTGCAGAGCAGGCCACCATTTCCAAAGTGGCCTATTTGCTGTTCATCACACAAAGCTGATCAAATGCCAAGAGGGTCAGAGCAGCCCCTGGCTTATCAGGCCCATAGAAATGAGGGAGGGTGGGAGGGTGGAAGCTCAGGGACCCAGGTTCATGTTTGCAGTCAGTCCAGTCTCCGTGGCCACAGAACGGCATTTACTTTTCTCTTCATTTCTTTATTTTTTCCTTTTGTGCATTTTCTAAGACAGATTTTGATTCATCCTTTTTTCATTTATTTTACATATCAACCACAGTTTCCCCTCCTTCCTCTCCTCTCCTCCAGTTCTCTCCCTCCCACCTCCCTTCTTACCCACCCCATCTACTCCTCCTCTGTTTCTATTCAGAAAGAGGCAGGCCTCCCATGGGAATTAACAAAGCAAGCTATCAAGTTGAGGCAGGATCAAGCTCCTCCCCCTGCATCAAGGTTGAGCAAGGCAACCCAATTGGGTTCCCAGAAGGCAGCTCTAGTGCCAGGGACAGGTCCTGATCCCACTGCTAGGAGCCCCACAAATAGACCAAGCTATACAACTGTCACACACACGCAGAGGGCTTAGTTCAGTCCATGGATAAAATAAGGTGGCACATTTACAAAGTGGATTATTACTCAGCAGAAAAAAAAACAAAAAAAATGACAATTGATTTATCTCTTTTTAGATTAACAGTTGTTACTTAAGTGATATTTTGTGTACTAGCATCATAATTTGATAGACTTACAATCTCCAACACAACATTGATGGCTTTGATAAAACTTCTGTGATTACATTTATTTATGGTTTATTGTTAGATAACTGGATAGTATACATATTTCATCTTGACCCAAGAAGGAAGTCTACTCTTAAGCATGCAGTGAAATCTGGTATGAACCGGTAGGGGACACTTTGCCATGTTATGAGCTATCACTACTCAGTATATTTACTTTTGAGTTGACAAGTAAAACTTATATATTAATGGTGCGCCACATGGTACTCTGATATATGTATATATTTATGGAGCTTTTCCTTTTATAGTAAAAACACCTGGAATATGTTCTTAACCTCTTCAAATATATAGTATATTCATATTAACTATGGCCTCCATGTTGTACAATAGAGCTCATGAACTTATTTTTCCACATATAAGATTCTGTGTTCTTTAACATCTCCCCATTCACCCGTGCTAGCCTCTGATTACAATTATACTTTAAAAGGCTTACACTCCACATATAAGTAACAAAGAGATATTTGTCTCTCTACCCCTGCTTATTTCATTTTATATCACATCCCAGGGATTGATCCATTTTCTCACAGATGACACAATTCCTTCTTTTTCTTTTTTAATTTTGTGAAATGAAGAGTCAGCTAATGAACCTTATTGTTATTTTAAGAAATGGTCACAGTTACCCCATCTTTCAGCAGCCACCACTGAGAACAGCCAGCCACCATCTACACCAAGACTAGATGCCCTCAACACACACTAGCAAAATTCCTTCTTAGAGAGCTAAATTGCAAGCCATGTTTTAAAATTCCATTCATCCACTGATGGACATTTAGGTTGCTTCCTCATCTCAGCTCTTGTGAAGGTTGGTAAAACAAACATAGAAGTAGAGGTAAATTTTTGATATGCTGATTTCAATTCCTTTAAGTATAAACTAAGAAGTAGACTTGTTGAATCATGTTGTCATTCTATTTTAAATTTCTTGGAAGAAGTTTTACACCACTTCTGGGATGAACAGGTGGGGAACATTTCCCCATGTTATGAGCGTACTAGACATGCATGTATGGATTTTTGCTCCCAACACTGCAGCACACACAAGTTTTTTTTTTCTCCACCTTCTCCTCAACACTGCTTATCTTTCAGCTTTCTGACAGCAGTCAATCTAATGTCATTGAGTCAGTTTTACACATCCACCAGATAGCTCAATGTCTTTTTTTGAAAAATGTTTATTTAGAGCCTATGGTGGTTTGAATAGATATGGCCCTTACAGACTCATATGTTTGAGTGCTTGTCCCATAGAGAATGGTACTATTAGGAGGTAGGGCCTTGTTGGAGTAGGTGTGGCCTTGTTAGAGAAGTGTGTCACTGTAGAGGCAACTTTGAGGTTTCATAGATGCTCAAGCCATGTCCACAGCAGCACACAGTTGCTTCTGCTGTCTGCGGATCAAGATGCAGAACTCTCAGCTCCTTCTCCAGCTTCATGTCTGCCTGCCTAGAGCCATGAAGATGATGAACTAAACCTCTGAAACTGTAATCCAGCCCCAATTAAATGGCTTCCTTTCTAAGAGTTGCTGTGATCATAGTGTCTCTTCAGAGCAATAAAAACCCAAAC
>JAQHUG010000003.1:12031350-12050402 GCA_028555095.1 Dicrostonyx torquatus | reverse complement strand
ATCTTGTTTGCTTCTAAAATCCAGGAGGATCTATATATGGTTTTCTTTGGGTTCACCATGCTATTTGGCTTCTCTAGGCTTGTGAGCTATAAGCTCAATGTCCTTTGTTAATGGCTAGGGTCCACTAATGAGTGAGTACATATCATACTTGTTTTTATTGTCTGTGCTTTGTAGTCACAGACAGAAAAATCACTAGCCAGAGCAAAGTTACAGAATGTTGCCATGTCCCTTCTTTTGCTCTTACAGTTTCAAGTTTTATATGTAAGTCTTTGATTTAATTTTGGCTTGATTATCTAATATGACATGAGTTGAGGGTCTGGTTGCATTGCTTTCTCTGCATGTGGACAACAAATTCTTGTAACACCATTTACTGAAGACAAAGTGTTTTCCCAACTCTATGTCTTATAGCATTGTTGAAATTGATGACAATACATGCATGAATTTGTTACTAACTCTCTGTCCTATTCTTCTGTGATTTCTTCTGTGTCTGTTTCTGTGTACTTACCATGCAACATGCTATAGATTTGTAGCCAATATTCAAACCAAATAGATTGTATTTGTCATTTTCAAACTGAGTGTGTGTGAGTGTGTGTGTGTATTAAGTGCCATGGCATGTATTGGAGATCGGAGGACAGCTTTGTGATGCTGATTTTCTCTCCATACACTTTTATATGGATTCCAGCGTCACAAAACTTACAGGACAAGCTCTGTTACCTGTGAGACATCTTGCTAGTCCTTTGTCATTTTTGTCAAAGTTTATTTTGTCTATTTTGCATCTTTTATAGTTTCTTATGAGTGTTAGGACATTTCTACTCTATGATAATGAGATTTTGACATAGATTACATTGAGTTTGTAGATAATTTTTGAATATTAAGATATTTAACAATATTGTTTCTTCCCACACATAACATATGATATATTTTAATTCACTTGTTTTTTACTCAATTTTTTAGTTTATTTTTTTAAAAAATCTACCTTTTATTTTCATGATATAAGTTTGATGCTATTATCATTCATGAGATGGCTGACAACAATGGTGCCATCCAAGTTTTAAAAAATAATAGGTTCATCACCCAAAGGTCACACATTCTGTAAATGCAGCATTTTTATTGATTTGTATCTGTTGAGCCAAAAATAAATCTCATTTGATTATAGTAAATATTTTTACATGTTATTAAATTTGCTAGTAATTATTAAAGAGTTCTCTGCATGTATATTCATCATGGGTATTGGCTTATAATTTTCTTATAGCACTCTGTGTAGCTTTCTTTTTTTTTTTTTCTAGACAGGTTTTCTCTGTAGCTTTGGAGCCTGTCCTGGAACTAGCTCTTGTAGACCAGGCTGGTCTTGAACTCACAAAGATCCGCCTGCCTCTGCCTCCTGAGTGTTGGGATTAAAGGCGTGCGCCACCACCACCCGGCTGCAGCTTTCATATAAAGGAAATATTGAGTGTAGAAAATGATTTTGGAGGTGTTTTCATGTTCTGAATTTTTTGGAAACAGCTGAGAAGGAATGGTACTAAACTTTTTTAGACTGTTTGGTAGAATTTGGCAGCAAAATCATCATTTTCTGAACTCATCTTTGTCTTTGATGGGAGATCGTTGTTTTTTAAAAAAATTCCTTTGGACAGGGCTTCATATAGCTCTGGCTGACTTCAAACACAGTAGTACCTGAAAATGACCTGAATTCCTGATCCCCTGCTTCTGCCTATGGTATGCTGAGATCCCAGCTACAAGCATCCATACCTTGCTGGAGAGTTTTAATTACTGATTTAATCTCCTTGTGCATTACTGGTATGTTCCTATTTACTGTTTTCTCGTGATTCAGTCTTGGTAGGCTGTACCCTGCAGGGAATTTATCCATTGCCATCAGGTTATCCAATTTTGCATATATTTTTCACAGATGTCTCTTGGGGTCTTTTTTGCATCCCTGTGGTGTCTGTTGTAATTCATCTTCTTCTGTTTCAAATTTATGTGAGATCCTTAATCTAGCAAATGGTACCCAGATGCACTGGTCCTTTCAGAGTCAACCTTTCTATTACTCTTATGATCTCTGCATCATTTCTTTCTACTCTGATACCTATTGTTTTCTGCCTCATACTAATTTTATGCATTTTATTTTCCTAGTTCTTTGAGATTAACATTGAGCGGTGCACCTGGAATCCTCCAGCTTGATACAGACAGGTATCACTATAAACTTCACGTCTATAATTGCTCTTGATGCTGCCATACAGTTTTGTGTTTTTAAAAACTTATGCATGCTTTCTGTCTCAAAAAATTTCTTAATTTCCCATTTCTGCCCTGACATATCAGTTGTTCTGAATTGTGTTTAGTTTTTCATGTATTTATGAATTCTCTGAAATTACTCCTCCTACTGATAGCTACCTTTCACTGTTTTCCAGAGTCTTACATTTGTTAAGACTTGTTTTGTCTTACCACCATAGAGAATGGTCCTCATGTGCTTTGAGAAGAATGAGCTTTCTCCTACTGCTGGATCTGTATAAAGCCCATTTTGTATAAACCATAGAGGATGAGGATGAGGGAGAGTGAGGTGAAGTTAGCACAGTGCAAGGAAATTCTAGGCCATGCTAATTGAATTTGATTCTCTACG
Organism: Dicrostonyx torquatus; assembly: GCA_028555095.1. Classification (NCBI taxonomy): domain Eukaryota; kingdom Metazoa; phylum Chordata; class Mammalia; order Rodentia; family Cricetidae; genus Dicrostonyx; species Dicrostonyx torquatus. The sequence goes on along the minus strand of JAQHUG010000003.1, from coordinate 12,047,791 downwards.
TGATTGAGCTCTATTTAAGGGACTGAAGAAAATACACATTTCAGAAAGATTATTTGCCTTGATTGGAGCGACTAGCCAGGGGGAGGTAGGGAAGAGAACACTTAGGAAGGTGTCACAATAACCCAGATAAGAGAGAACTATTATTAAGTAGGGCACACATTCAGAGATGGTATAGAGAAAAGCAGGGGTCCCAGAAATACTTAATGAGTCTATAATAATAGGCACATTCTAGAAACATGTCATTGGTAAAACAAAATGGTTCCTGGTTTCCCATGTGTGGAAGTGAATGTCTGGGACCACTGAGAATAGCTACTTGTGAGGATGAAGGGCAAATGCTAAGAAGGGAGTAGATACAATTTGCTCTGAAGATCACTAACATAATAAGGTTACTTTGAATTTCATATACCTTTTTACTTTTAGGCTATGCTTAGGTGGCTATGTAGCTCATCCTGAATTCTGTGCCCATATTGAGTTTTATATCACCTGCCTGTAACCCAGATCTGAACTCTCAGCTCGAGATCTCAATGTACTAGTGATGGGAAACTAATTAGGTGGCTCTAGTTTCTGTTATGTTTTTGCCCTGAGTCAGTAATTATTTTTGCAAACGATGTTTTTCTGTGTTGTAGTTTCTGTAAGTTCTACGGGAAAACATTGCCTGTGTAGACCTAGGTATCAACTCCACGCTCAAGGAAGGTGTGCAGGCAATTTTGAGTTGTGCTATTAAAAAGGAGTTTGAGAAGGAAGAATATATAACCTGTTTTTCCTATTATAGTGAAATTTCCAGAATGCATCTTGCTTAATCAAGTGCTGTTAATAATAAGAAACTGAAGATTTAGCCACAGGCAAGAGAAACGTGAACATTTGTCCTCGATCACCTCACAGGTCAGCAGAAAAAAGATGTGCAGATACAATCCTGTGTCTTTCCTCTTCCCTTTTAGATTTTGCTCTTACTAAGGGACAATAAATCTTATGACAAAAGCCATCTTTGTTGACAGACTCAATGGGAAGAGTGTTCTCCCTAAGAATTCGTTCTGACTCAAGATTGAAACACTCTGTAGTTTCAGATTTTCCATTTCCCCTCCACGATCATCTAAAGATGATCAACTAGGGAAGGAAGCACCATTGCTACACTGGGCTACTGAAGATGCAGAGGGGACATGAAGCATGGTTCTCTAGAACACTTTTCAGAGAGTAGCATAGAGGGTGGGGATGTTCCAGATCATTTTGTGTTTACAGTTTTCAGATTATTATCCTCTCAAAATGCCTGTATGTGAAAGTGTGTGAGTTCTTGTGTTGGTATCAGTATCTACTCGCTTACTCTGAAGATATCTGAGGAAATTCAGAATGGTGCAGGGAGGAAAGAGCATTTCTCCCTTTAAGGGATTGGAGAGGATATGTGAAGGGCAATTCTAATGAAGCACATGGTCCCCAACCCTTCCTGTACATCTATAATTTCCATGGTATTAATAGATGCACCACATAGTCCACAACATGTATTGCTGGCAGTGTTAATTAACCATGGGCTGCCCCATGTTTAATAGTAGGAGATGGAGGATTTTCTTGCCAGTTGTGCCAATTAAGTAACTTCAGAGAATAGAGAGTATCATGTGAGACTTCTGAAAAGTCATTACCATCCCAAGAGTGAGATGTATGACAACCAAAGAACCACCCTCTTCTTTCTCTTCTGAAACCTTGGTCCAATCATTTGTTCACTCAGGAAAAAAATTTTCTGGTGACAATGTTCTCCTGTATGGTAGTCATATAAAAATAGCCACAAATAAAGGTTTTACTCTAGAAGAAAGCTGAAAGGAAGAGAAAAGGAGAACGGGATCACAATCAAATACAGACATGAGAGTGCTACCAGTGTAGGTACACATTGGAAACATTGTTCATGTAGAGTAGATATTCGTGGGAATGTTTATCTGGACGTTGCCACCTCCTCTCAAAACTGGGTCAGGGTACCATTCCCTCCAGAGCTTTTAAGGATCTATGAGGTTGAGCATCTTATATAGTTGTGGATCTCAGGCGAACTACTTAATCTTACCATGTAACAGGTACCCTAATATAAATGGGGATAATAAAAGTACCTACCTATGAGACTCCTCTTTAAAATTATTTAGTAGAAGATAGGTATGGTGGTTGCATGCCTGTAATCACTACACGGTGATTCCAATGTAGAAGTATCATAAGTTTGAGGTGAGCGTGAACTACACAATGACTTCAAAGCCAGGATGAGTTCCACAGCCTGCCTCACAGCAAAGCTACTAGCTTAACAGAAGGATTAAGCGTCTCAAAGTAATTAGAACCAGCAAAGCTTCATACACAGAGAATATTGCAAGAGTGTTTGTCCAAGGAAACTCACATGTTACATTCGATGTTGCAGTGGAGGAGAGCTGAATTGGATGCTCAGAACCCACAGACTTGACTGTGGCCAGTACTCTCTGTTGCAATAGACCACAGGCAAAGAGCAGGAGGATAGTGACTGATCAAATAAGAAATCACAAGCTAAACCTAATTCCCTGTGAACACTTTGCTTTCTTTTGCTGCAAAATATAATGTATATGAGGGGCTAGAGGCCATGCTTCTTACTACTCTGCAAGAATAAGACCTTGAGGTATTCATAGACTCAGGCAGGTGGACCCCTGAAGTCCTCAGACCATGCTTAGGTCCCTGACCTAATCCCCAAGCAAGATTTAGCCACTACTTCCCTGCTCCATGACAGTGTCTCTAATCTGCCTGAGCTCTTTAAATACATTTATAGTTTTGTAGTCACTTTCCTTGTCCACTGCATAGGAGCTCATTAAAATTTGGCTGAATTCTTTTGCAAGATTCCCCATCCCCTGTCATCTGCTGTCTTTGGTGTTTGTGCTGTTATTCAGATGTCATGATTTGAGGACCACATTGTGGTTCCTTTTCTATCTGCTTTTCAGGGCTTCATCTTTCATCTAAAGCAATTTTTCCTCCCTCCCATTTCCTCCCACTCTCTCTTCTTTCCTACCTCCCTCTCATTCTTTCTATTCTGTATGCCTTGTAGCAAGAATATCCAACAATAACTCTTGCAGTTCTTTCCTCTCATTTCCGAACACCACTCTCCTCAGTTACCCTATTCAGCTCAAGCCATTTGCTTAATCACAACACTGCTTTCCTAGCGCACATTTCTCTCTCTAATTCTCAACCTGGTCAACACATCCTGTATCGATACCTGTTTATAACTGAACAGTGATCATCACTGATGTCTTCTGAAACTTTAAGGAAATAATCAACCATCACATTTTAACCAAAAAGCTCCCCTTTATAATCTGAATTTATAACACCGAGAATATGATATAAGCTCACATCAAATAAATGACAGGCTATGTCAATTACTCATTTTCAAATACTTATTGGGAGGTGGGGTTATTCTGGTAGCCAGGCTCCTTCTGCTCTGGAATTTAAAACTAAAAAGAGAATTCAATTAAAAGTATACACCCAGTCTACCCAGAGCTGTGCCAGACCTTCTGAGAATAGCCTACATTCCAGCCTATCAGAAACCTCAGCGTGCATATGCTAATTTAGGAAGTTAAATTACTTTAATTAAACAAGAGATGCATTGGTATGTATGAAAGACAGCAAGGATAGTTTTAAAAGCAATATGTCTTGCCTCTAAACATCTTGCTCTTATTTCTCTGCAGAGGGAAGAACTCAACAGGATGTAAAGAACTTGGCAATGTAACATCTTCTACTCCGTTTGTCTCCTGAGGACAAGGTCAGCTGAGGGGGCAGAGCAGTTACTTAGCTTTCTATATGTAGTACTCATCCTAAAACTCAGTATGCCTGGAATTTCATAGCTCATTGTAAACTTCGACTTCTTGGTTTACCTAGAAAGACACCTTTAATAGGTGTATATAAAGTTCAAGGTCTTATTCAAAGTTTGCTAAGCCCAACTTTGAATTTTTCCTTGTAAACAGACTGCTTTCAAAACCTGGGCATAGTTCATTGGGTAGTATGCTTATATAGAATGAACAAAGACCTGAATTTGGTTCACAGTACTTCACAAACCAAGGATGGTGGCACATGCCAGTAATCACAGCACTTGGGAAATAGAGACAGATAGATCAGGAGTTCAAAACCAGCCTGGGCTACATAAGACCATACATAAAATAAAATAACCTAAAAACAAATTAAACGATACCATTCCTATTTCTTCATCAATGAATTTTTTTATTTGTTTTTGAGATAAGGTTTCATATAGCCTTGGCTGAACTTGAACTCATTGTGTTACCAAGGATGACCTTGAGTTTCTCATCATCCATGAATGATGGGACTACAAGCTTGCATTACCTCGCCAAGTTTGTGTGGTGCTTGGGATCAAACCCAGGACTTTCGGCATGCTAGGCAAGCACTCCGCCACATGAACTATAGCCCTAGTTCACTGACAGTTTATAAAACATGTATTTAGTTCTGTCCAATGTCTGTGACTAAAGGAATTCACTGGATGGGATAATGCATTAATCCCAATACTTCATCATTTTTTATCCTTAACATTTGAAATCTGAGAAATGATTATATAAGTGACAGCTTCCTAGTAAATATGTCAACGCACTTGGCAGTGTCATCTGCATGGTTCTGGTTTTACAGCAATAAAAGATACATTGTAAAATCTTCCTTCGGGGTTCCAGAGAACCAATGAGGCCACTTGTGTAGCAGGAGGGTCCCTACATGGAGGAGACAGTATTCCTTCTTGATGGACTTACAGCTGTAAGCTGACATTAAAACCTTTCCATACCAAGTTGGTTTTGGTCATAGACTTTAGCACAACAATAGAAACCTAACTAGGACACCAGGGAAGAGGTATTCCAACCACGTCATCCACCAAGTTATTCTAGGGAACATGGAGAACACAAAAGCAAAATCCAGTTACCCGAGAGAAGCTACCTGATGGCTCCTCGGCCCTTAAGTTTATGACCCATTTTGAACTTAGGAGAGAATCTCTGGCATTCTTCCAAACAATCAACATAATTTTGTTGAACATCCACTTTATGTCAGGAAGCATTCTGGAATGTAGATACAAAATTGTATTAAGTCTTCCTTACTAATAGCCTTTCCCTTACTTTATGCATATTCTTGCATGTCCCTCTAAGGTACTTAGCGAGTGAAGGTTTAATCTTTGGGGTTTTGATATTCAGAAATGGTACTGGGAAAGTTAGATCTTAAGAGGTTCTTAGGTTTTTGGTAGTGTACTTTTGGAAGGTAGCACTTATGTAACACCTTGAGAGCCTGCTGCTCCCCAGGTTTCCGAGCATGGAATTTGCTGTACTGCTGTGCCAGACACAGCTACATAAACCCTGTCCCTATCCTATCAATATTTACTTCTGGCTGCTCTTCCCCACCGCCACCTAGTGTCCCTGTGATCAGGGAACAACACTGACTCACTGTTTCCTCTGCCCTATATGAGCTCAAGGCAGCCATGTGTGGCCAAGCATGAATATTTCATCAACACCAGCTTGGGTGTGTGGAATACAAAACATCTTCAGAAAGATGTTCTAGAAATTGTTCAAGTTCTTGATTCAGTGGTCTCACCGGTATGTGGTAGAAAGAGTGTTTTGTGTTCATTCTCTTTAATAAAATACTACTAATTTATCAAATAGGATGCCATAATTTAAATTATCCATACATGAATCTAATCCTAATTAACTATAAATTCTTCAAAGTCAGACAATATATCTTTTTCTTCTTTGAAATCAACATGGCTGTAGTATAGTTTATGAAATCCAACAATTAAACAGTCAATTAGTCAGTCAGTCAGTAAACCATCAGCTTTGCTGAGGCCTAGTGTTATACTGATTAATCAACAGAACCACAAAATGACAGTGTCCTATTCCAGTTTCTCACAGCACACATCTGCACAGTGTACCACCTTGAAATGTTAAGGGTTTTTGATTAGCCCACAAGATCTTTGCCTTCTGAGTCACTTTCATATGTAGTCTCCATTAGCATGCAAGAAAGCCAAATACAGAATTTTCTTTTCTTCAGTATTTCCACAAAAATAAAGTTCTGGCCTAAGGGGGCCATGTATGGCAACATGTGCTGAGCTTCCAGAATATGCTGTTACAAGGAGTTTTATTCAGATATTATCTTCTCCATTCAGCCAGTATTTATCACCCTACTTAAAGCAACTTTTGATGAAGATCCCTGCAATCCAAATTCTGCTTTATTTTAAAGCAGTTATTTGCCTTCAAATATAAACTGACAATGCCCGACAGATGGTAAGTACTCAATGAATGTTTTTTAACTAAAAAATTATAACCATAGCTACTGTGGTAGACAGGTCCTTCAAGAGTCTCTCTTCATGACATACACATGAACACACTCCTATAAATCACTTCCACTCAGTGAAAGCAAGATCTATGAGATGAAAGGTTGTCTGAGATCACAATACCCAAGGTTAGTTCTAGTATATGACAAAAGTGAATAATTTCTTTTTAAGATAGGGTCTTGCTATGTAGCCTAGGCTGGTCTCAAGCCTCTGTTCCTCTTGCCTCTAGCTCCACAGTGATGGGATCAGTCAATGGTAAGGTGAAGACATAATACAGGTGGGAATAAAGTTCCTATATTAATCACAATATGTTATCCTGGATGAACCTTACCTAATTAGCAATGGTATTAGCTACTTTTCCATTGCTGGGCTAAAACACCATACCAATGGAAGAGAAGAGATGATTTGGGCTATGGTTACAGACAGATGAGATTTGCCTTGGCAGGACGGCATGGCAGCATTTGGCAGGCATGGAAGCAGAAACAGGATGCTGAGAGATCACATCACACCCCCAGGCACACAGCAGAGAGAGCGAACTGGAAGTACGGTGAGGCTACTCTATACTACAGGAACTCTGATGCACGAGTGTGATCCTCAGAGAGTCTGACTTTAAAGGTCTCATGAGGCTGACCATAAACATCTTCAAGGCCCCCTTGAATAGTCTGAAGTGCCCCCAGCTAAACGTGACAGTTTTGGCAGTGAACATTTGTTCTTTTTTGGCTTTTATGAACAACCAGACCTTCCAGACATGCTATAATTTTAGTACATTTGCCACACAAAAGAGGGTTGTTTTGTGACAGTGGCTCTCCAACATTTCATGAGCTTTGACTTACCTATTTTTCTTACAGAGATGATTCCTCCTGCTCAAATGCTTCCCAGGGGCCTTGTTTATGCTATGCAACTCTTAATGTATTCTGTTCTTTAAGAACTGAAATGCAGCCATCCCATCCCCTCCCATCTTCAGGTTATTGCATTATAGGGAGAAACAACATCTAGTTTCCTAGGATACCTGGAGCTTGACTCTGTCTTTATTCACAACTTCCACCTTTTAAACCTCCCTCCCTCCGCTACTCCTTATACTTGATCAACCTTTTATTCTAATTGAAATTGCTTCCTGTTATCCAATCTGTCAGTTTTCACAAGGGTATTCTTGACACCAACCAAAAAGGAAACTATTTCTCCAACAACACTCTTCCAGAGATTTCCATCACTGTCTTATCTTCCAATGGCATCATCCTTAGGGACAAAATTTTAAGAGCAAAGATTAATGAAATTTCAAAGCTAGGTTGCCATCTTCTACAGCTATTTGATATTATAATATTTATAGCTAATAGTAAACACTGACTCAATAATGAACTTTACATTCTGTTATTCATTGTTCATAATAAGAAAGAGTTCAAAGATAAAAGTGGTACTTTCCTGTGACTAAATAATATTGAAATACAGTGAGGAGCACAGAATCTGTGCAACAAGGTCCTGGAAGTCAAGAAGTTTACATAGTTTGCTTTAAACTACATTCCCAGAACCTAATGCAATAGCAGGAATATAATTAGTGCCTGGTAACAAATATGCATTCAAGTAGCAAATGAATGGAAGAATATGATGTGAGAGGATAATGCCTGTAGTGGACCCAACTGCTTCCCAGTTTCACTCATGGAACAGAACTGAGCAGGCAAAAGCCTCCTCTCCGTGCTAAGTCAGGAATGAGGATGACTACAGGTTCTTTCATTTTGATCTTGTAGTTCAGAGGAGTCTTTCATATGGCCTAGCAAGAGGAAGGGACAGAAGTCATAAGCTAGAACTCAACCACAGGACTATAACTTCCTGGAAAAGAAGGTAGGACATGTATTCTAGCTGCATCCTGAAAAACTTGAAGATATTGGATTATTATGAATAGCTAAGTAGCTTCTACATGTGGGATGCCCTGTATCTTTGAGAAGGTGGAAACCAGATGCCATTTTATCTCCTCAAAAGAAAATTGCTTTCTCTCTCCTTGTTATATTAATATAAACATGTGTAGGAACCCAGCTTATTGTGACTACAGTCATCTCGGTTGTAATTTTGTTTTATCACCAGATCACACTGGCCCAATAGAGCAAAGTCATTAAGATAGTTGTGTGATGTGAGGCACCAAGCACCGTTGACACACTGCTTCTTAGTTGATGCTAGCATGTTAATTGAAAGGCCAGATAATTCTAGCTGGTCACAACCAACTTTCTCAGCTTCGTACACAAGCCCTTTCCCCACAGCTGTATGTAACCAGAGACTGCTCATTCATTTCCTGGCGGCCCAGACCCAAATAACCACACAGAAACTATGTTAATTACAATACTGCTTAGGCAATGTCCCAGGCACATTTCTAGCTATCTCTCAGATCTTAGATTAACCCATTTCTATTATTTTATATTTTACCAGGAGGCTCGTGGTTTGTTCCCTCTCACTTCGTGGGTAGTTACATGGTGTCTGCCTCTTTCAGCAGCTACATGGTGTCTCTTGGATTCCACCTACTCTCTCTCTACTTCTCTAGGATTTCCTGCCTGACTTAATTTTGGCCTGCCATCAGCCGAAGCAGCTTCTTTATTAACCATGGTAATAAAACATATTTATAGCATACAGAGGGGAATTCCACATCAGCTTTGGACTTCACAAATCTACCTCTCTTGCTGTCCCCTAAGACACACTGTTACTCATCCAAAGTAAGCTGTACTCTGTCTGGTATTAGGTCTGTCTGCCTCTTTCTTTGGTCTCACAGTACCTTGTAACTAGCTCTTATGCAGTGAGATGGGGCTTTTCTAAAGCAGCATGTAAAATGAACACTTGTATGGCATGTTCATATCACCTCATTGGGAATAGGGATATCAGCAGCTCTCTCCAATCCTCCAAGCCAAATCCTTAACCCCTGGCCTGTCATTCGTGCACACTATCCTGTCTCAGCACAGAATTTAAACCTGGCCTCTTCTCTCATGTGTCTCCCTAATTCTTAGTCCAGGTCATTGAATGTGCCAAGCACATTCCGAAATGACCTTCAGTCCACTAGGCTTCTAGTATAATTGATTAACTTTCCTTCTTTCACCGAAGTTGTACTTGTAAAGACAAACTAACTAGAATCAGCCTCAGCTCAACAAGTAAAAATGAAGCCAGACAGCAAACCCTCTTCCTTACTTTCTGTGAATTAAGACCCAAACCTACCAAGGCTAGCATTTCAATTAACCAGCTATCCACTTATTCCAAATCCTAACTTGCTGTCATAATGTTGTTATGGTTACTTTCCTGCTCTGACACTGTCATACTGACTTCTGGTTCAATGTCCTCTGTGCAAGATTTATATCTAACTCTTCCCTTTTCATTTTAATTTATCCCATTATCCTCCATGTTGGTCTATGTACAGCTTCTCACTCCTACAAAACTCTACTCCATTCAGTATTGGCTGGTTGTTTGATATTGTGAATACCTGTGATAGCTTATACTGTAAACAGGGTACCTCTTTAACTATCTCAAAAGAATGTGAGCTCAGATTCAACCAACAGGCCCGTGAGATTTTTCTCTTGAAGATGAAGAGAAATTCCAAAATTGGAAGCAGAAATAAGAATGTAACTTTCTAGAACCCAAACACATTCTTTCTCCCTCTCTAGAAACTGTCACCACCGCCACCACCACTACCATCATCGTGGTCATCATCCAGCTAGTTCTAAACCATCTTAATTTCCCACACACATATCTCAACGCTTTCTTTGTTTGCTTTGCCTCAGGAATGTAGCCACCAGACAGCCCAATTTTGTGAGATTATCTTGTTTCCCAAAAAGGTCATCAAGTGTTTCAAAACTTTTTGCTGGAGCCCTGTGCTTCATCTTCAAGCCTTTTAGCCAACTTGCTTGCTAGCTTCCAGTCACAAATGAATCTTTCTGAGACAAGGTCACGATGCCACAGAGTTCAAGGGTGATTTTGCATCATGAGAGCCTTCCATGGCTCTGTTGAGCAATTACACTTCAAAATGCTGATGTTTAGCTCTGACTCAGAAATTGGGGCTCTCGTCTGGCAATCCATGGGAATGAGACATGAAAATTACTTTTCACCAACATCCCCTCCCCTTGTAAATGTGATAAATGGTTCAGTATCTGTTCTAAATTCAGACTGTCTAGATGTCTGATTTCTGCTTTTCCTTCCCACTTGACCTCTGGTTATGTGGCCAATAGCTTACCTGGGATCCACAATGCTTCCATCCCATAAAACATGACTTTAAGATGCTTTTGAGAAACACAGCTTATTTTTGGTTTTAGACAGTTCTTTTGAGACATAAGACCTTAGTTTAATTTCCTCCTCTCTATTTAATGAGGCAGATATTGGCTCTTACAACATTACATTGTTAAGAGAATTTAAAGTATTTTTATTAATTCTTTGGTAATTAAATACATTGTATTTTTGTAATATTTGCTCCCTTCCCAATTCCCCGCAGATTCACCACCTCCATACTAACTCAACTTTGTATCCTCAGTTTTTGGTAAGTTCATTGCATTCAATTTGTGCTGCACATAGCCTCCTGGGAGTGTGGCCATCCACTGGAGAACAGTTCATCTCCCAGTGGCCACACCCTTAGAGAAAACTAACTCATCCCCTCCCCAGAGCTATCACTTCGCAGCAGCTCCTTAGCCAAGGGTGGGACTTGATGCCCACTCCCACCTGCCTGCAAGCTGGAATTTTATCTGGTTTGAATTACATTTTACTTTTCAAAAACAATGACAGTTTCAGTTAGTACTAATAATTTATCTGTTTATATAAAGAAACAAAAACTGAAAATGTTCATCCCCAAAGTCACACAGGCAGCTCAGAGACCAGTCAGGTACCTGGGCCTGGAATATAAACTCAATTCTAGTGAATAAAGAAAGGCCTTGGCATTTCCCAGACTGTTCACTTTCTTTTGACGTTGATGTCCGAGATGTCTTGATGGGGTTCACAGACAGAGAGGTGGAGCCATGTTTACACAAAGCAAGGGGCCATGCTAGAAATTTCTTCTCTAAACAGTACTATAAATATAGCATACAGTGTTTTATATATAGCATAAATAATTTATATAAATATAGTCATCTGTAAATGTATTTACATATATAAACAAATGTACTTATAAATATATTAAAATATGCAAATTATATAATGGTGTAGTAATTATATATTATATAATAAATATACAATGGTTTAACAATGTATCAAAACACTGTTTTTATATTGATTTATATTTATAAATACCATACTTATAAATTTTAATAATTTATATATATAAACATTTATAAGCATAAATCAGTATAAAATACTGTGTTTTGATACTTTGCTCAACGATTTTAGCAAGACTTTATCAAAACATGCCACTCTCTTCGGCTCTCTCTCTGCCATGAACTCCTAGTCCATACAAGACTTAGAAAGACCTCTTTGGGGTGATGCTTTCAGCCGGTTCCTGTCACCACCAAGAAGAGCAGAAGAATGAACTGCTAAAGATCTTAAAAAGCAGATGGTGTAAGAACCCAGTCCTACAAGCCTGGATCCTGACTCACCCCCTCCCGGAGTCACACAGCCCTCCCTCCCACCATCCACTTTGCTTAGCTCTGTTCAGGCTGCCTCTGCCTCCGCTATGTTTTTGTTAACCAACACACACATCAGGACTCACACTTACAATACTCTTCTTCCATATTATGCTAGAGTTCATACTAAATGTCTTATAAAGGTGTAATGTTTAAACACGTGTACTTAATCTGCTTTATTAAGAATATAAAATTAAATGAAGCTTCACTGAATAAAAGCAAAGTACATTTAGAAAAATGGAGTAGAAAGTAAAATACCTTTAAAGTTCAATTATTAATATTTAAATAAATAAAATTATTAAGGATAATGACTGCTAAAACATTCTAAAAAGATTAGCATCCATAGTCAAGTTTTGAAGGACACAAGATAGGCAATTAAGACTAGAAACTAAAAGGGGTTTTAACACACACACAAAAAATTAGTACAATAAATTTCTACGTATGAATTCTTAGAGTAAGAATGACATTTATCCAAAAAGCTCTAGGCAGCAAGCCAAGGGACATAGAAATAATCTACCATTTTACTGTGTACTGGGAGTTCTGGAAGCTTCTAAAAGTTCAGGGAACGTCTTAATGTTACTGCTAATATCTCTGCTTCACACTGTATCCCAACTGCTCCAAGAATACCTGGTCCATCCTCCTAATGGAGCAAAGACTGTAGGCTATTGGTCTGAACTATAAAGAATTCGAAACATCACCCAGCAGCTCCCTCAGGCCCATGCCCTATTGGCTTTCCCCTTGTGTGCCTCAGATGCAGTCTACACAAAGTGAGGAAAAGTGACCCTGACTTATTAGGGCAGATGTGTGGACCGACTGAGAGCATTTCAGTGAATCACTCAGTAGAATATGTAATACAGAGTCTGTACTTGGTAATTTTTAACTGTTTAATTGCTTTTTTAAATAAGACTGAAATCTTACAGGACTTGTTCATCCTTATGAACAGTGGACAGGTAGCCATAGTGGGAGTTCAAATATTAATCAAGTGAATTAGCATAATTATCTTTGTACTGTTCCTCATTTTCTCCTTTCTTTTTTGTCCTGTTAAAACACCACACACATGGGGATGGGGCTAGAGGTAGCAATCACTAAGATTCAAATATTTGTATTTTTTAATGAAAATGAATAAGGTAATCAAAGACATATGACTTTCTCAGATATGTTTAAGAACACACTGATAGCAATGTGGAAACACAGAAGAGGGTAAATTTAGGTCCACTTGAATTTAATCTTGAGAAAAATATAGATCATGGAAACAAAAAGGGAAAGTGTATTGAAAATGGACTCCTGAGGCGACATGATAAAGTTGGAGCTCCAGTGATGGCTTAAACACAGGGAATCAGAGAGTAGGTTCTCTCTCTCAGGTACCACACATCTGCTGGAGGACTTGTCAGTTGCTTCCATTTCCTGGTTGTTGGGAACATGGTGGCGTGGGTGCTGCGGAGCAATATCTGCGGAGAAGGATGGGGAGTCTTCAGGCAGATGCCTCAGAGTGGTAAGGATTCCCCATCCTGATTTCCAGAGTGACTGAATCTGTTTGCATTCCCAGTGACAATGACTGAGGGTGGCTCTTCCCCCCCAACCTTGCCAGCATTTGCTGTCAGTTGTTTGTTGATCTAAGTCTGACTGGGATGAGATGAACTCTCATAGTCGTTCTAACTTGCAGTTCCATAATTGCTAAAGATAATGAGCACTTTTTGAGGCATTTCTTGGTCATTTTTATTTTTTCTACTAAGATCTCTATTTAGATCCCTAACTCATTATTTTTTAATTGGACCATTTGTTTCCTTGACTCTTTGCCTTTTGAGTTCATTGTATATTCTGGAGAGTAATCCTCTGTCAGCTGTACAGCAGGAAAAAGTTCTCTCATATTTTGTGGATTTCTTCTTCGGTTGATAATTTCGTTAGCTTTACAGAAATGTTCTAGTTTCATGATGTACCAGGTGTCAAATGTTATCTTTAATTCCTGGGCAAATAGAGTCCTGTTTGAAAAATCCTTTCTACACTTATATCTTATAGGGTATTGCCTATGTTTTCTTCTAGCTTTAGTGTACAGGCTTCAATTGATGTCTTTGATCAACTTGGATCTATGTGGTTTTTGCGCAATGGACACAGGTCTAACTTCATTCTTCTACATGTGGACATCCTACTTTTCCAGAAGCATTTGCTGGAGGTTCTGTCTTCTCTCCAGTGTGTAGCTCTTGCTTCTTTGTCAAATACCAGATAACTTTAGTTGTGATAACTCATGTCTATATCTTCTATAATATACTGTTAGTCTATTGTCTGGTTTGTGCCAGTACAATAATGTTTTTCATTACACCAGGTCTATAATTTACTTGAAGATTGGCATATCAATACCTCTAGTATTCTTTTTGTTTAGGATTGCCTCAGTTACCCAGGTGTATGTATTCTGGTTCCATATAAATTTTGGGATTTTTTTCCCTATTTATGAGAAGAATGTTGTAGGTATTTTGATTGAAATTATGCTAAATCTGTAAATTACTTTTGGTAGGATGATCATTTTTACAATATTAGTTTTACCCATCCATGAACATGGAGGGCCTTTCATTTCCTAGTGTCTTTCACTATTTCTTCAGAAATTTGAAGTTTTCAGTATAGAAGTCTTTTACCTCATTGTTTGGATTTATTCCAAGATATTTAACATCTTAGATATTGTCATAAATGGGAAAGTTTCCATGATCTCGTCCTCAGTGTTTGTTGGTGGTGGATAAAAAGGCTGATGGCATTTTACTGTTCTTATTGCAGTATAAATTATTCTCTTCTCCCCTCTCTTCCTCCTCTCTCCCCCTTTACTCTCTCCTGTGACCCCCACGCTCCCAATTTACACAGGAGACATTGTCTTTTTCTCCTTCCTTTGTAGATCCATGTATGTCTCTCTTAGGGTCCTCTTTGCTGTCTAGGTTCTCTGGGGTTGTGGACGGTAGGCTGGTTTTTCTTTGCTTTATGTCTAAAAACCACTTAAGAGTATATATTATATTTGCCTTTCTGGGGCTGGGTTACCTCACTCAGTATGTTTTTTTCTAGAGCCATCCATTTGCATGCAAATTTCAAGATGTCATTATTCTTAACCTCTGTGTAGTACTACACTGTGTAAATGTACCACATTTTCTTGATCCATTCTTTGGTTGAGGAGCATCTAGGTTGTTCCAGGTTCTGGCTATTACAAATAATGCAGCTATGAACATAGTTGAGCACATGTCCTAGTGGTATGATTGAGAATTCTTTAGGTATATACCCCAAATGATATTGCTGAGTCTTGAGATAGATTGTTTCCTAATTTTCTGAGAAATCAGCATATTGATTTCCAAAGTGGCTGTACAGCAATGGAGGAGTTTTCCCCTTATACCACACTCTCTCCAGCATAAGTTGTCATCAGTGTTTTTGATTTTGGCCATTCTTACAGGTATAATATGGAATCTCAGAGTTGTTTTAATTTGCAGTTCTCTGATGACTAAGGATGTTGAACATTTCCTTAAGTGTCTTTCAGGCATTTTAGATTCCTCTGTTGAGAGTTCTCTGTTCAGGTCTCTACTGCATTTTTTTTGTTGGATTATGTGTTCTTTTGATGTCAATCAAATTTCTTGAGTTCTTTGTAGATTTTGGAGATCAGACCTCTGTCTTATGTGGGGTTAGTGAAGATCTTTCCCCATTCTGTAGGCTGCCGTTTTGTCTTATTGATTGTTTCCTTTGCTTTACAGAAGCTTTTCAGTTTCAGGAGGTCCCATTTATTAATTGTTTTTCTCAGTGTCTGTGCTGCTAGGGTTCTATTTAGGAAGTGGTTCCCTATGCCAATGCATTCAAGTGTACTTCCAACTTTCTCTTCTATGAGGTTTGGTGTGGCTGGCTTTATGTTTGAGGTCTTTGAGCCATTTGGTGTTACCACGCGTTACTATATTAATTAGTTATCACCCAAACTAGCTATATATAAAACATACAGTTTAATAGAAAAAGGAATACACACAGGTTTACAATATCAGACTCTGGAACCGTGCTTCTCCAAAGATGACGGTAGACCCGCAATCCGCAGAGAGAGCGCTTACCACGTGAATCTGCCCTTATATACCTAATTGGGACCTGATGGTCCAACCCCTAGTAATTAGCTAATGGCTAATTAGGGGCGGAATAATTAACTAATGGCGGGTGTGGCTATAAGCCGAATAGGCTAGGACCATTCCCCTTCATCTCCCCCTTTTGTCTAAATAAGAGCAATCTAATTTTAGTATAGCTGTATACAATAGGAACAGACATCGAACATAAAATCACAAACAATAAAAATATCAATTCACTATCCCTCCCCCATTTCTTAAATATAGGGAAGGCATAATCAACCCCTAAATAAAGTCCCAAAGTCTGAGGGCAAAATTTTTCGGGATAAAGGACGTTGTTCTCTAAAGCTACTTCTTGCTGTCATGGGGATGACGTTTAGTCTAGGGGATCAGTATCAGCTGTCCAAGTAGAAATCATCCTGACGAATGGTATCCAAATGGGTCCTGTAGCAGTGTCATCTGCGTCCTGACGTATCAGTCAGAGGAAGGTGTCGCCAATGGTCCCATCTTCT
>JAQHUG010000003.1:12015677-12027804 GCA_028555095.1 Dicrostonyx torquatus | reverse complement strand
GAAAATGTTACCACGCGTTACTATATTAATTAGTTATCACCCAAACTAGCTATATATAAAACATACAGTTTAATAGAAAAAGGAACACACACAGGTTTACAATACCAGACTCTGGAATCGTGCTTCTCCGAAGATGCCGGTAGACCCACAATCCGCAGAGAGAGTGCTTACCACGTGAATCTGCCCTTATATACCTAATTGGGACCTGATGGTCCAACCCCTAGTAATTAGCTAACGGCTACTTAGGGGCGGGATAATTAACTAATAGCGGGGTGTGGCTATAAGCCGAATAGGCTAGGACCATTCCCCTTCAATTTGGCCTTGAGTTTTGTGCATGGCGATAGATATGGATCTATTTTCAATCTTCTACATGTTGATGTCCAGTTATGCCAGCACCATTTGTTAAATATGTTTTTTTCCATTTGATAATTTTTGCTTCTTTGTAAAAAATCAGGTGTTTAAAGGTGTGTGGATTAATATCTAGGTCTTCAATTTGGTTCCATTGATCCTCCTGTCTGATTTTATGCCAATACCAGACTGTTTTCAGTCTGTAATAGAGTTTGAAGTCAGGGATTGTGATGCCTCCAGAAATTCTCTTATTGTACAGGATTGTTTGGGCTATCCTGGGTATTTTGCTTTTCCATATGAATTTGAGTGCCATTCTTTTGAGGTCTGTGAAGAATTTTGCTGGAATTTTGATAGGCATTGCTTTGAATCTTTTTGGTAAAATTGCTTAATTGCTTTTGGTAAGATTGGCATTTTTATTATGTTAATTCTACCTACCCAAGAGCATGGGAAAACTTTCCAATTTCTGCTGTCTTCAATTTTTTCTTCAAAGATTTAAAGTTTTTGTCATACAAGTCTTCCACTTGTTTGGTTAGAGTTATTTTATGGTATTTGTGGCTATTGTGAATGGTGATGTTTCTCTGATTTCTTTCTCGACCCATTTATCATCTGTGTACAGGAGGGCTACTGATTTTTTTTTAGTTAATCTTGTATCCTTCTACATTACTGAAAGTGTTTATGAGTTGTAGAAGTTCCTTGATAGAATTTTGGGGGTCACTTATGTAAACTATCATATCATCAGCAAATAGTGAGAGTTTGACTTCTTTTCCGGTTTGTATCCTCTTGATCTCCTTTTGGGGTCTTATTGCTCTAGCTAAGACCTCAAGAACTATATTGAATAGATATGGAGAGAATGGAACAACCTTGTCTTGTTCCTGACTTCACTGGATCACTGGGAGTTTCTCTCTATTTAGTTTGATGTTGTCTGTTGGCTTGTTGTATATTGCCTTTATTATGTTTAGGTATGTTCCTTGTATCCGTTTTGTCTTCAAGATCTTTATCATGAAGGGATGTTGTATTTTGTCAAAAGCTTTTTCGGTCTCTAATGAGATGATCATGTGGTTTTTATTTTTCAGTTTGTTTATATGGTGGAATACGTTGACAGAATTTTGTATGTTGAATCATCCCTGCATCTCTGGTATGAAGCCCACTTAATCATGGTGAATGATGGTTCTGATGTGTTCTTGGATTCTATTTGCCAGTATTTTTGAATCAATGTTTATGAGTGAGATTGGTCTGTAATTCTCTTTCTTAGTATTGTCTCCATCAAAGATTACAGAAGGATATAATATTACCTAAGTAAACAGGAAGTGCATTGTAAGCAACTTCCAAAACTCTAGAATTGACAGAGACATCTTGATATCTGGACAGTCACCCAAAGTTCTATGTATCGTTGGGGTATCCAATCTTCAGCCTACAGGCCTATAGTATTTCCATGAAGCAAAGAATTTCAAGGACAGTTCCACCTATATTGGTAGTTTGTCAGTCACTTTTTTCTGTATCCTACAGAATGTCTGGAAGACTCTCTCATGAAGCAGAAACCCTGAAGGACCAAGTAGGTATTATTTAAATCTGATCCTGTCATGGAATATCATGTTTTCTCCATCTATAGTGTTTGAAAGCTTTTCTGGGTATAGTTGTCTAGGCTGGCACCTGTAGTCTGCATAACACTTGACCAGGACCTTCTGGCTTTCATTGCTTCCATTGAGAAATCAGGTGTAATTCTGATAGGTCTGCTTTATATGTTACTTGGCCCTCTTCTTGGAAGCTCTTAATATTCTTTCTTTACTTTGCATGTATAGTATTTTGATTATTATGTGGCAAGGAAATTTATATTTGGTCCAGTTTATTTGGTATTCTGCAAGCTTCTTGTATTTTCATAGGCATGTCCTTCTTTAGGTTGGGAAAGCTTTCTTCTTTGATTTTGTTGAATATATTTTCTGTTCCTTTTAGTTGAACTTCTCCTTCTTATATCCCTATTATTTTTAACTTTGTTCCTTTCATGTTGATTCATAGTTCCTTCATATTTTGTGTTAAGCTTGTTTAGATTCAACATTTTCTTTGACCGATGAATCTATTTCCTCTATCATATCTTAAACACCTGAGATTCTCTTTTCCATCTCTTGTATTCTGCTGTTTATGCTTGCATTTGTGGTTCCTAATCATTTATTCATAGTTTTCGTTTCCAGAATTTCAATGATATTTGTTTTCTTTATTGTCTCAATTTCAAATTTCAAGTCTTGAATCATTTCTTTCACCTGTTTGATTGCTTTTTCTTGAATTTCTTTCACGTTTTTTTTTTCTTCCAATTTTTGTTTGTCTTTTCCTCTACTTCTTTGAGGGAATTTTTCACTTCCTCTTTAAGGGCCTCAAACAGTTTTCTAAAGTTATTTTTGAGGTTATTTTCTTCTCCTTCCTCTGTGTTGGAGTGTTCTAGTTTTGCTTTTGTAGAGCCACTAGTTTTTGGTGGTGCCATGTTGCTCCTTGTGTTGTTGAGTGTGTTCTTATCTACCTATCTTTTTCTCCAGTTGGTGTAGCTGGTGCTGTGTCTCTGGTGATCACTCCTCCAGATGCCAGTGGATCTAAGACTTAGATGGTCGCTTTGTGAAGTGGAGTTGGAGCCATGGTTCCAGTAGCTTGATACTCCCAGAGGTCACTAGGGAGCTCTCAGAGGTTGCTCTGGCTTTGCCTGCCTGTTTGCGGAGGTCGCTCATGTCTTCCTGGCTGCTCTTGGAGGTCTCCTGGGCCTTGTTTGCTTGCTCATGGAGGTTGCTCAGGCATTGCTTGCCTTTGGGTAGCTCTCTCAGAGCTCGGAACCTGCAGGCTGGCTGATGACATTTCGTAGATTGATTTTGTATCCTACCATTTTGCTGAAATTGTTGATTGTTTCTAATTTTTAGAGCAAGTTTTGGGATGTCATATGTGTATTATCATATAACCTAAAAATATTGATAATCTGATTTCTTCTTTTCTTATTTATATCCCTTTATTTTTCTTTGCTTGCCTTATTTCTCTGGATAGTGTTTCCATCATTGTTTTGAAAAGGAATGGGCATAGTAAGCAGCCCTATTTTGTTTCTGATTTTAATTGGTAAAATATCCATGACATCAGATGCTGCCAAAGAAGGTTAACAACAGTGTTATCTGGCTGTAATACCTATGAACCACAACAATGATCAACATGGCAAGATATCCATAAAAGTGAAATAAGTGGCATATAAAATAAGTTGGTTGTTCATATGATGAGCAACTTACAGCTGTCCAATCAGGTTTCTTCAAAAGGAGGGAAATCATGCCTTGTACTTGAAATTTAGTCAATTTCTTGAGGCTAGTGAGGTCATGGACTTTGGAAAAGAGTCTATTACTCTGACTTTCCTAGACCAGCATGATTCTTTGCCACATACTAAATCTTATCATTATACCCACAGATAAGTGTCCTCACACCTCATTAAAGAAGCTTCTCTCTACAGCAGATGGAAACCAACACAGAAAACTACAACTAAACCCATGGCAGAAATCAACGGATCATAGGGCACCTATCCTCAGTTAATATAGCCACATCACAGCTCTTTCACCCTTGACCCAAGGAACATCATGGGAGAGAAGTGGAAAGAGTCTCAGAAACAGAACACCAGGAAGTCTGCTGTGAAACAGTCTTAGAAAGAGTTGCATAAACAAGATTGGGACCGTGGCGCTAACAATAGACATGCCGACATGGAAGTGGGGAAATTTCTCAGTGTTATAGCCCTAGATAAAGAACTATAGGCAACTGATGATGGTTGGGAAAGGGAAAGTAGCCTCTCTTAGAGAGGAATCCCCTTATTCATTATCCAGTACAAAGCGTTCTGCTCTAAAGCCACACACACACCACCAAAAAAGTCAGCCAGATTCAGCAGGTTGCATTTATATATTTGTACATACATATGCATACGTATATATGCATATAACAATAATGATCATAGAAAAAGAAGTTATCAATTTGAGGGGTAAAATAGGAGGGGTTGGAAAGAGGTACCGGGGAGGGGCTAGGAGGAGAAAAGGGAAGGAGAAAGTGGTATAATTCTATTTAGTTAAAATGTATTTTTGAAAAGGAATAATTTACCAGTAAGCTGGAATAATTACAAACTCGTATGTTACCAACAACATAGTCTCAAAATATATCAAACTAAAGGTAGTTGATAAAGTCATTGATTCAGACTACAAACCAAGGTGTATTTATCTGGATCATAAAAACATTCATTCCCAAAAGAAAGTTTTTATTTATAGAGCATGGTGTTAAATCTGGAATAGCTTCACAAAATAAGCCTTAAAACACAGAATAAGTTCAAAAGTTATTTTCAAATCACATAAAATAATCATCTTCAAGAAGAGAGGAAAGAGCCCCCGCAGTGAGATTCTCATTTGACCCATCCCTTTCCCTATCTCCTAATGCCTTCATTTTGTGCCCATGACTGAAGCCTTCTTTAAGTCCAGGTTCATTCATGTATCCAGGAACAAATCAGACTCAGGCAAAAATGGTGAAACTCTCCAGTCAACAGCACCCATTACCTTAGGATTTTTCACCCCTGCTGCTAGTATCATTTAACCTCTCTACCCTGCAGTGCTACTCCAGAAGCACTAATCTTGGTCCCCAACTCACACTTTTTAAAAGTTAGCTTTTCAGCTTCTGAGCGATGCATATAGTCTGGTCAGTGTGCCCCTGCTCATCTCAACCTGCAGATCATGACCCCTTCAGGGGCTGAATGACCCTTTCACAGGGGTCACATAGCAGATACCTTGCATATCAGATGTTTACATTATGATTCGTAATAGTAACAAAATTATAGTTATGAAGTAGCAATGAAAATAGTTTTGTGGCTGGGGGTCACCACAATGTGAGGAGCAGGGTTGCAGAACCACCGGTCTATACTGTCTTTCAGTGAAAAGCTACAACTGAGTCTCTTAGAAACAGCAGATACTGAGTAAAAGGAGCTATCTCCATCAAAATATGAGGTGGGTCACCTACTCCTATCTCTCTGGTGTAATACTGGGGTCAGGTGTCTGTGGTCCCCATGCTTGATACCTAGAATACCAGGAAGGACCCTACCCCAGTTTCACAGACAGACTCGACTTTGTAACACCTACTTCCTCACCATCTACTGTTTGGTATATCGCTCAGTAGAAAGCTGCATAAGTCCATTAGGTCTTTAAGACTTAGAGAATGTCCACTGTACATTGATAGGGGATAATAAGATAAATAAGACCTTTCCATTGTCAGAGCCCTAGGACAGGACACCAGCATCAGAAAGAGCAAATATAATTGCTATCTATACATGTACTGTGATGATTTCCTAATTTCAAAATACAATAATATGGCAGTCAGACTTTGATCAGGGGTTTGCAAACAACAGACAAAACCCTATAGCTAATTTAAGCAAAGGAATGTATCATGACTCATCTTTTAGTCCCAAGTCAAAGAAAGAGCTTCGGAAAGAAAGAACAGGAACTGAGATAGCATCAGGGACATTTGCTTCAGGAACAGACTCCATTCTCTCCAGATGCTACCAGCGAGCCAAATAATTTATATTTCTTTTACTTCCCTTATGTTAATTTCCAGATACCATGTGACAGGCATTCTGGCCTGCTTATTTTTTTGGTTGAGAGAGGATTAGACTCTTTCACAATGCAAAGGAGAAAAAAACCCACATGAAATACAGCAGTGAGAATTCCTAAAATAAAAGAAAGGTACTGATACCAGGAGAAGAGTCAGGATGAAGGATCCTCAACAGATGTCAATGACAAAAGAGCAGCCTGGAAGATGTCTGCTGAAGGCTGGACTTTTATGTCTAGGCCAAAATGTCCTGGGGACAGAACAAATGAAAGTAGACTCATTTAGGAATATGTGTGCAAACGATCTTTCGAGTCACTATGAGGCATAGTGCAAGTGCCTTGTGAATGAGTTTAGAACCAAATTGAGAGAAAGTTGTGATAATGGAAACATTGGTATTTTCATTTGGGATGGGGGAAGTAGGAAAAGACAGAAGAGAATATCATTTCATCTGGGATCTTTATTATTAAGTGGAAAAAAAGAACTCAAACAAGAGGAACATTGGTCAAAGTATAAAGACAGAAAATAAGCAAAGGTTTATGAAGACTAAACTATAATTTTTTTAAGAGTAGGTAGTTTTAATGTGTAGATAACAATGTAATGTTAGGTTGGTGTAGGTAATGAGGAACAAGTGAAAGAATGAGCTTCCTCAGCCCAGCAAAGAGGCAGGAGGTCTTGGGCTCAGCTGGCAGCACTGTACCACAGAGGGACTGGCTAGTGCAGGAAGGGTGCTGCAGAGATAAGAACTCGAGAAAATAATTCATTTGCAGCAATGGACTAAAAAAAAAAAAAGAGTCAAGACTGACAAAGATTTCAAGGCAGGGAAAATCCAGGAAAGGTGGGCAGAAATGTGTCTAGCATGCCATGGCAGGGAACAGGAGGTAGACAGGTCAGTTCTGAGGCTGTCTGCCTAGACCTGTGATTGCTGATAATAATGGTGTGGATGAAAAGAGAGAAGGGAGGTGCATGTGAAGATCAAAGAGATAATTTAGTTGATAATCTGTATTTATAGAAATTGATGGCAAAGGGCCACTCTCTTGGTAATTTTTGTGATTTATAACATAATGCTGGAGACTGGATGATTTATAAAGAATAGAGATCTACTTCTCACAATTCTGCAGACTAAGAATCTATTGCCAAGGATTCAGAAAGGTTAATTTCTGGTGAGGATCCTGTCCTTGTTCCTCATATAGCACCTTGGAATTTATTTCCTCCAGCAGGAAGGACTACAAGTGCTCTCTCATGGCAGACAGGTCGAAAAGGCAAAAGAAAAAAACCAAGAGACTCCACCCTACCTTTTCAGCTGAAAAGCCCAAAATATAAATGGAATCCTCATGGTTCAATCATTTCTCATAGGCACGAATGTAATGATGAACATAGACAACATCATATCATCAATTAAATTTCAGTATGTATTTTTTAAGGGACAAACATTCAAACAAGGAAAATTAATGAAAGAATCAGAACAAATAGAGAAGAAACTATACCAGTACTGAGTACTGGACAGCATTATGGAAGATAAAGAGTGAGTTGGTCTACTGTTTTGAGAAGAAAACAAAGTTGAGGGAACTTTTAGAATAAAGTCCAACTGGCTTACAGAGATTTAGAATAAAGACATGAAGAGATAGACTTAGAAATGAGAGATAATGAGAATAGGATAGTCAGAGAAGAGACCAAGGCTGCTGGTTGAAGGGTAGCAAGGCCAGGAAGGGGTCCTGGAATGCAGGAAGAGGAACAGTGGTACAGAATGACTGGAGATGAGCAAGCTCCAGTTTTCCAGCTTTGATCTCAGTAGGGTGAGGGTGAATTGATATGTCAAAAGCAAGACTAGAGTATATGAGGCTTAAAAAAATAGAAAGATTTGAAGCAACTGCTGTTACTTATCTATTAAGATAACATCTCCCTGGATGGTGGAAAACCCACTGACTTCTCTTCACTCCCAGAAACTCTTGGCTTTGTGATCCAAACCCTTGATTTGCACATCACCTTGACAGTTTGACAGCCACAGTGGCCAGGGATCTGTTGACTTCTTGCTCTCTGCTGACTGGGGCAATACTCTCAATCTAATGCAGTCATGAAAAGGGATAGCTGACTTGTTCTTTTGTCCATCGTGTTGTCATTAATTACCCAGTCACTTTCCCATTTGGAGCTCCAAACACTGAACTGATATGACTGTGGTCCCTGAGCCCAGGTGACCTTAGTGGACATCAGACAAGAGTCAGCATGACTCAGTCACTCAGATATTTTTTTTATCATACAGCAAACCCCTATAATTCCTTAATACTGTTGAGCCATATATCATTTTAGTGTTTATATTTTTGTCAAACATTACTTCATTTCTAAGGAACTCAGAAATATAGAAAGCATATCCAAAATGCTAATTCTGTCATTTTGCATCAGGATGTCCCCATAAGATCCATGGCATTTTGACATCTCCTATAATACATCAGGATGTCTTTAGAATGTTACTAACATGCAAATATAAGATACACTGGTTTTATAGACATATTTTCTATCCATTGACAGCTTTAATGTGCAATCTGTGCAGTGTTTGCAAATCAAAACCATAATCTACCCCATTCTTCTGCATTTGCAAATTTTAATTTTTATATTTACATGAAAAGAAGCCAGTTAGTTCAAAAGGAAATTTCAAACATTAAGATTTAGATGATTCTAGAAATTTTACATGTACTTCAATCAACTTTTAAGACATCTTTAGTCCCAAAAACAAAAACAAAACACAAAATCAGGTTAAAATTTGTCTATAATTCATATATCTTATAAAGTTAATACAAATAGCATATATGCTCAATAAAGGAAAATATTATTGAAACTGCCCTTATTGAAGTAGTTTTAGAGTACTAAGAAAGAAAACAAGGCTTTCTTATAATGAAATAATTTAGGAGTACAAAGTGTATAAATGATAATATAATGAACATCCACACCTAGTCACAGAGTTTGAGAATGTATAGCACAGATTTAAATGATGTCAATTTCAACTTAGAATCCCACTTTCTTACCTACTACATAAAAATGATATGATTTTAAAAGCTCCTAACAGGGTTTGCAGAATTTTACTATGGAACTTAATAAGTCAGAACACATTTGGGAATTCTGTCCTGTGGTCCCTCGTCTTGGAAGTGCTAATTAGCTGTGGATGCGGTGGACTCACCAGGTGGCTTGCCAGGTTTAAGGACAAAGAGAGTAACTGAGGGTTAAATATTGATATTTTCTTAAACAAAAAGCTAACAGAGAAAAGAACTACCCACCTCTATCCATTTTCTATATTCTCATCTAGTTGTGTGATGGCCATTGAGTGGTGGGTTCAAAAAGCTAGAGTCCAGATTAGAAAGAAACAGTATCATAACGAGAGTTTCACTGGGTGCTAGATCCCATTATCAGGCACACTGTCATTATTATATTTGTAATCCTTTAGAGAGGAATTATCACGGTTCTCATTTTATACAAGAAGAAATGGAACTTCCCATAGCTGGTGGCTTCGGAGCCGCTATCCAAGCTTCACGATTTGTCTCCAAAGAAACATACTTTTTGGGTTTTTGTTTGTTTTCTGTATCAATTGTCCAAGGACTTAAGGTTTAGGACAAACAGTAGCCTCATAATGAAACGTCACAAAAGAAAGTACAAGTTTACCTTCAAGATAATAAGGGTAATTCTTACTCCTACTTACTTGTCTCATTCTTTTGCTGGTGCAGGAACCAAAGATGCTTCCTTATTTCTTCTCCTGGAGACAAGAGGTTGCCAGGACAACTAATGGACTAAGGAATACAATCTAAGAATAGTTCAGGTCTTGATTACAGGAATATTAGGACACTTGAATTAACTGATAACCAAAACCTCAAAATGTGTTTCCCAAAGAATCTGCTTAATTAGTGATTATCATCAATGATCCTGTGAATTCATGGCCACCTCCGAATGCATTTCTACTCTTTATCTACATTGTGCTTCTAACATGGAGCTGCTGCATTCCTAAACATCATCCAAACACTTTACAGAATCCCAGGATACAAGCTCTGTTGCTTTCTGAAGAACAGAGAGGCACTAAAGAAATAAGTGCAGAAGAAGAAAGGGGATTAGGTAGAAGAAAGGGAATGAAAGAACAGAACTTCTTGGGTCCTGAGTTCTTAGCACATTAAATAAGCTTATTAATAAATAAGTGAGGAAAGAACATTATTACTAATGTTTTCTGGGTATTGAAACTCATGAGAAACTGAGGAAGTCTCTGAGGTATTGCCTAACAAGAACAGCACACTGTGTACACAGATCTAAGAATTATGCACATTTCAGGCTAGGAAATCATAGACTGGATCCCAATGGTTCCTTTCCATTCTGTGTAGGCAGCCCCTGTATAAATTGTAGTTGCCACCAGACACTGATTGCTAGTTATTTGCAAAGCAGCCTGCAGCCCCCAAGTGAGCATCAAATAGCATTAAGGATATAGTCACTATTTCAGGTGTTTGAATATATCATGAATAAGCTTCAGCTCCCTAAACATGTGGACTCCACCAAGCAAATATCTGAGAACACTTGAAGTCAGTGTGGCAGTTCTTAGCTTGGCTCCTCTTCCTCCCATCCCATAGCACATCCCTCATACCAAACACCTGAAGAACTTACAGTTGAATAATAAGCTGAAATGGGCAATGGATTTTTTTTCTAGTTTGGTTCCCCTCCCCCGATTCTATTTTCTATACAGGACATGATACTCATAGAGGAAGTTATCCTGACTGTGTTGCATTTCCATGGTGATAGCAGAGGGCAAATTAACAAACCAGGGTGATGGGACCCTTCTACTGCAAAGAGTATGTAAAGGAAGGCCTTGCAAAGTGTCACGAGGAGACCCAACTTCACAGCATACTCCTTTGAATGGCCCACAGAGCCTGGCTTCTGCCTTCTGAATGGACAAGCTTGTGATGTCCTGAGTATAATAATAGCTCCTTCCCTTCCCCCCATGCAGAAATTTGCTGTGCCCTTCCTCTCAGAGGCCAACAACTGATTCCTCTCATGACCAACAATCTGCTGATTGTTGCAATATGTATGTGCTCTTTGTATTGGCACCAGCAGTTCAGAGATGCCAAGTTTTAGCAACCAAATGTACTTTAGGAAAGCAATTTGATCTTTGGGAACAAGGGATGCTAAATAAGTTCTGACCATGTCAGGACAGGCCAAACTGATGAATTAATTAAATGGTGAATTTAAATCAAGTATCAGATAATTCAAATACTCACCCCTAAAATCTACCTCGGTTACTCTGTCCAAAACTAAATGTCCTGATTTTTCTGTTTGGTATTCTCTTCTACTTTTATGTAGGTGTCTTGTACAGACTAGAATTTGTTCAGACTAGAATTAAAGAGGAAGAGATGATAGAAAGGAGATAAGCTACAATGGACCAAGAGTATTAAAGGTAATTGGGTCAAAACTGATGAGTTCTTTGAGAGGAAGCAGAAACAGCCACAGCTCTTAGGATCCTAAATATGGGATGAAATAGACCTTTGTGCCTTATGGAGCCACGGTCAAGGATAGTCAATAGTAGGATAGCTTTTCATATTTTATATACTTGTAATAAATATTTAAAGTCAAGTGTTTCATTGCACATTGTCTCCCATGATTATCTAAATGCAAAAGAATCTGAATTTTAATAACCAGAGATTCGGATCCATATAGCAATTATCTACCAAATTTCCTATTGGAAAATGCTCATCTAACAAACTAAACCCAATGAGATCAAAGGTGACCTTCTGGTCTTCACCCTTTCGCTGGATTTTCCTTTACTTCATTAAATACTCATGAGTCACTAGCTCAGACAGAATGGGCAGTCAACCTAGCCCCCCCTTTATCCATCATAAAGAACATCTTGTGGCCTTGGCTATACACTCTTGTTAATACTGCTCAAATCCATTCCCCCCATTCTTTTTCCATTTCTGCCTGCACAATTTAGACTTCCATTCTCTCTCCTAAGAATGTTCATATCTTTCATTCACATCCTTCTGTTTCCAACTTGCCCATGTCCAAAGTCTCTTTTCTGATATAAGATCAGAGTGGTCTTTAAAACTTAAATGTGATTATGGTCATTTCTCTGTCTCAAAGAAACCAAAGTTCAATGCAACAAATACAGCTTTCAGCCTGAAGGGGATAAAAGATCACTTATTCTGGAGCTAAATGAGTAACCATGGCCTGGGGA
>JAQHUG010000003.1:12003565-12015242 GCA_028555095.1 Dicrostonyx torquatus | reverse complement strand
GGTTCACTATAAGGTCGCCTCTTTCCAGAAACTTACTCATACTACCTTCAGGATAAATCCCAAATGGACAAGACTTGGCAGGAACCTGACTCTCTCTCTCTCTCTCTCTCTCTCTCTCTCTCTCTCTCTCTCTCTCTGCACTGCACACTTCACTCTTACTCTACACAGACCATTGCACACACATGGTGGTATAAATTCCATCTGGAATGAACTCCCTGGTTTCCTGTATATACCACCACTATCTTGACTCTGGATCTTTATTTAGAACACAATTCAAACCCTGTCCTATTACTCTAGACACTTATTATTCTGGACTGGGATCTAATTATAGGTACAATATCTAGAGATGCCTACCTTAGTTTTAGTGTTCCTTAGCCTCTAAACCTCTAGCCAGGATGATCCCATAGCATGTCATATTTCCTCTCTCCAAGCATTTCCTCACTCTGATCATTATAATGTGAATTGTACCAATGCAATTGCTTGTTATATTTTTATTTTAGATGCAAACTCATGAGGGAAGGAACAATACCCCCACATGGTGCTCAACAATGCTTATGAAATGTTCATGAAGAATTTTCAAAGACAACTAATTATCAGAATATTAATGCACAGGTTACATAAGTGGTAAGCTATACCTTTTAATAAGAAACTAGCAAGTCTTGGATACCCCATAATATGCTCTTCTTATGATTATTGTTTTCTTTCCTCTCATATTCTAGGACTATCTCATACTCATCTTTGTATAGATTCCCACCAAAATCACATTGAAAGGAAATGTTGGAAATACTCATTTTTCTAAGAAAATCCTCATGAATTAAAATTTGGCTCCTGTAGGAATTAATAAACTAGCCCTTCGAAAAAACATGGGTGGAGTGCATATTACCAACATTTTTGTCATTTTTTTCTAAGCCAGGGAATAAGTTGAAGGATTCAAGATTATCTTCTTTGGAAATAACATATAGAGAAAGAGTTTGCCAATTGCCTAAATATTTTTATCATGATGTCTTAGGTCACTTAGTAATCTCTTAAATTCTAACAAATGTAAGATGTTTTTGTAGAATCACAATGTCTGAGAGGGTCCATTGCAGTGATCTGGTCCTGTCTGACAATTCCAACCAGGACATCCATCTATCTACAGCCATTCAAGTTTCTGAAACCCAGCGCTGATTTTCATATCTCAACTTGTCAAAAGATCCTTTGCTGATTAATGACCACAGAAGGAAAACCATCATTAGGTTCATAGGATCCTGTATTAGACCTCTTGGGTACTTCATCTCTCCTGAGTCCCTTCATGTATCCTATCCTCCCTGTATATGCCATTCTTTAAACAAGTCGTGCCCTTTCAAGTCCCCGCACTGGTGCCTATCTCTATCTGCGATTCTTCCTTCAACTGTCTTTGCCGAACACTATCGCTTATTCTTCAGTACTTTCTCTTCCAGCATCACAAATGTTAGAAAAGCTAATGAGGACCCCGAGCTAGTATGAGACTCTGATTGCAAGAGCATGGCAGCTTAACTTTACCTCCACATAGTGAGAGGAAGCATGCTTATTATATAGATGGTCTATGATTGGCAGTGTTTTGTGAACAACCTTGAAGTCTCAGGAACAACAAATATTAATAGTCACCCTGTCAACCAAAAGGACAATTTGCCAACTTCAAGCTCCCTGGAGGTATATCTGGGATATTCCTATCTTTTCCTCCTAGTCTGCTATTCACCACTCTCGATGTGACTTCTTGCTCCCCATGCCACTGGGCATCTGGAAACTTCTATTGGCACACCGAGCTAGACAAAAGGCTAGATGTGTCCCTTACATCACCAGCCCCTTTCTGTGTCAGCTTTGATTTCTCGGGCTGCCACTTACAGGACATCTGCCCAGATTTCCCAATTAGCCATCTGTAAGCCAGAATCTGGCAGAAAATGAAAATCAAATGAAGGCATGTTTTACTCAATGCCCTGATTTTAAAAAAGAAAGTAGGTTTCCCAGTCCACTGAAGTCATCTTTGTTTTTCATTTTTGTATATGGCAGGTGAGTTAAAAGATAACAATAAAATCACTTGGGAAAAGTTCAACTCAGAATTGAACATCACTTAAGCCTATAGCCGCTGGCATTACACACTGAGGAAGTTAGACATTTCCAACTGACAATGTCATCAAAACCCACTTAGTGACAAGAAGATGACATGATTACATGTGTGTTAAATTGGTGCAAAGATCTTGTTTTTCTGTAACAGAAAACAAAAAGTTTCCAATTCAGAAAACTTCTCTGAAAGGTCTGAATTGTTTTATAGTTTAAGTAAATATCCCCCAAAGTATCCTAGATGTATTTATTGTGTGTCTGCTTTATAATTATATCCTGGATTGTTTTCTCATAACTGATTTCACAAGTCAGTTATCTGACATAAGTCAATAGAAAATGTCAAAGATGCCAGTGCTCTTAAACCAAAAAATAGACTTTTCTTTTTAGCCTTTTGTCCCAATTTTCCCTATTTCAAAAAAAATCTTTATTTTTTGTTAGTTTTATTTGACTTTTAAACATAAATTTATATATTAAGAAAAAATTTTGTGGGCCAAGTGGTAGTGATACATGCCTTCAATCCCAGCATTTGGGAGACAGAGGCAGTCGGGTCTCTGTGAGTTTGAGGCCAGCCTGGCCTAAAGAGCTAATTCCAGGACAGTCAAGTTTATGCAAAGAAAAAACAAAGCAAAACAAAAAATAAGAAAGAAAGAGAAATCTAGCAGGTCAGACTGACTTCCTGACATCCTTTGTCACTCAAATAACTGGACACTCAAGTGAATCTCCCTAGAGATTCTTTGAATTGATGAGTGTAGATGGACCCTATGTGGGAAGATATTCTGGATGGTTCACAAGTCAAGCCAGTGTGTTGGTGTGATGGCTTCATCCATGTATGGACTGCAGTACTCTTCCTTCTTAACAGCCAACATACAGAATCAGTTTAGTAGACAGATGGGTACACAAAAAATGGTGCATTTCAAACCACTGTAATACCACATCCAATGCTTACAAGAAATGAAATCTTGCAGCAATATGGGTGGGACTAGAGGACACTGTGTTCAATTAAACAAGTCAGGCACAGAAAAGTTAAATGTCATATGTTGTCACAACATGTAGAAGCTAAAAATAATAATCACCCCCACTCGTTCACCAAAGAGGCAGAGAGTGGAAGAGTAGTTACCACACGGTTGAAATGATTAGGTAGGAATATAAAGAATAGTTAAGGGGTGAAATCATTCTAGAAAAATACTTTCTAGTATTCATTTTATATATTTGTAGGTAACCATGATTGATAACCAGTAATTGTACATTTCAAAATAGCTAGTGGAAAGGATTTTGTTCCAAACACACACACACACACACACACACACACACACACACAGAACCACATAACACACATGTACCGAATACCGTTTAACCTGATCTAATCACTCCACATTATATACATATATTAAAATATAAGACTGTATCACAGAAATGTGTACAATTAATATGTCAATTAAAAATAAACCATTTTAGAGTCTGTTTACCATTTATACAATCTTGTATCACCCTTTTCTTGTCCTCACTAAGACTAGCCAGTATGAGTTGTGTGACTGCATGTCTATTTTTTAATTTCTAAAGAATTCCTTTTTTGTTGTTAAATGTTTTATTTTGACATGACTTTTATTAGCAGAAACCATTATAACTCCTATGAGAAATAAAATGCTTATAAATTGTCCCTTAAATCCTAGGTGCCAATGGTATACAGAAGAATGATGACACCCCTTTCTGTAGTATTCAACTTTAATACCCCAAAAGAGCATAGTTATCTCTAGGGAGGCAAGAAGCCCAGCCTGGCTGCATGGCTTTAGGTAGACAGCACACGACTTCATGAGTTTTTCTTTCTATCCTTGTTAGAGTTGCTAGGAGACCTCCCTTCCTTAAAACACACCTTGCTCTAAGCATCCAAAAGAGGTTTCAGTGGGTTAACACTTGCCATTTGAAAGGGAAAGGCAGAGAGAAGGAGGTCATGGCTGAGAAAGGGGCTGTCTTGGAGAGCTTGGTCTGACAGTCGGCAGGGAGCACCCTGCTGCAGAGGGTCACAACCCCAAGTTCTGTTTCGTGTTAGGGAGTCATGGCCAAGGTTTGTCAAAACAAAGCCACACACAACACCCTAG
This sequence comes from Dicrostonyx torquatus, assembly GCA_028555095.1. Lineage (NCBI taxonomy): Eukaryota > Metazoa > Chordata > Mammalia > Rodentia > Cricetidae > Dicrostonyx > Dicrostonyx torquatus. Next base: position 12,011,067 of record JAQHUG010000003.1, on the reverse strand, counting down.
TGCCAAACAGGGCAGGAGCTCTGGCCTGTGCGAATGAAATCACTGGAAATTCCTCTGGAGGGAGAGTTCCAGGCCCTGAGCTCTGTGGCTAAGCAAACGCAGATGTCTTTCTCCCTCTGGCACAGCTTGGAGCATGTCACTTCCCTTTCCAAGAATCCTTAAAGGATGCCACCCTGCTTGAACAAAGTGTGACCTCTTCAACCTGCTTTTCAACTTTCCCTGTTTTGCTCCAATGTATTTCTAATTATGAGCCACGATAGTCCAGAGTGCCAGTCATGAGCCACTGTAGCCCAAAGTACCAAGCATGAGCCATGATAGGCTCCAAATGCCAAATATCCTCTGGCCAAGAGCCCATCTTTTCCCCTTTCAGACCAGCTCAATTCCAAACTCTCTTTGCCTCTTTTCTCTCCTTCTTCTAGGGATACATCGCTCTGTCGCTCCATAGGCATGTTGAATGTCCTTTCCAAGGACACTTACACCAAACGCCAACAGTTCTTCAGCTTACCTAGTGTGTTGCTGAGCAAGTCCCAAGTCTTCGATTTCTCCTCTGATAAATGGGAATTATTTTACAATTCCCTTACTCTGAGGATTCCATTAGTGTCAGGAGAGCACGTAGATTCCTGCCTGGCACCACACACCAGTTCGTTAGGATGTCTTGCTATTCTGATTATGCTGCCTTGTTGGGACCTACACTGACCTGCCATGTACTCCCAGAAGCCCTGTGGTTTCCACTTGATGAGCACCGAAGAATGTGTTGCTGGACTAAAAAGCTTTTCCATTGGTTAGATTCGTGGGATGACCCTGGGCAAATCACGCCAAGCAAAGCAAATGAGGCAGTTCTCTGAAGGAGGAGACCCCACCTCAAGTTGCCTTGGTTCATGTTCCTCCTTCAGAGCATCTAAGAGAATCACCCCACATGGAGGCCGGCACACCCACTGGCTTTCTGGGGTTGCAAAGCCCGCAGGTATCACAACGAAGAGGAAAAGTGGTGGGATTAATAAGGTCAGCAGTCTCCCATCCAAAACAACCACAACTCCCATCCCTAAAACCGAGTAGAACAAAAAGGTACAAAATGACTTTGACTGACAATTCTCAGGCTTCTGATCTCCCAGTCCCTCATATTGCTAGCAACGACTTGGATCTCTCCAGAGCTGTGATCATGTCAGTAGTGTCTGCCTCTGTTTCATTGTACTGAGAACTAAGACAGACGCTTTCACAGGTTTCCTTCTAACCCAAACATTAGCTAGGAGTGCAAGCTTTTCCAAAGTGTCTCTTAGTGTTTGCTGTCACAGCAGACAGCTGGATCCCTGTAACAGCCTTTGCATTCAGTCGCTTATCAAATTCTTATTTTAATTAAAGTATATGAATAAAATTAACCTTACAGAGATACCTAACTAAACAGAACGAGGATCCCCTCAAAGGGGGAGTTAAAGGTCAGTTGCAGTGCAGAACCTGAGCCAAGCCAGCAAAACTTCTGGGCTGTGTCATATTAGAATCCATTGATTATTCTTGCATTTTAAGTGGCTCTTTTTACCGTGCATTGATCATGGGGAAAATATCAGTTCACTGAGTGATGTAGACCTTCAAAATGCTAATATCTTTCATTAGACAACACAGAAACCTCCAGGCTGCTAACATTGCCAACAAACCCCTAAGAGGATTTTTAAAATATTTGCTGGGTTGCTTGTGGGGGCACTTTAATCTTTTTCTTCAAAACTCATTTATTTTTATTTTTATCTTTGTGTGGGGGAGGGGATACCGATATGCCACAGCACACATGTGGAGTGTAGGAGGGTCCATCTTTATTTCTGTTGCTTTCATTGGTTAATAAAGAAGCTGCCTTGGCCTGTAAGATAGGACACAGCCCTTAGGTGGGCAGAGTAGACAGAACGGAAGGCGGTGAGAGAGAAAGGAAGTGAAAGAGCCGCCATGATCCTCCGTCCAAGATATATGTACCTTAGAATTGTCCGGTAAGTCACCACCTCGTGGTGACACACAGATTATTAGGAATGGATTAGTTTAGATAGGAGAGCTAGCCAAGAAAGGCTAGAGATAATGGGCAAGGCAGTATTTAAATGAATACAGTCTGTGTGTAATCATTTCGGGCATAAGCAAGCGGCGGCTGGGAGCCAGGTGCTGGGAACAAACGGCCCCACTTCTCAGTGGCAGGACACAGCCACCCCCTTTTACAACAGTGGAGGTCAGAGGACAATGCTGGATATCATTCCTTACCTTCTACTTTGTTTGAGACAAAGTCTTCCTTGTCTTTCCTTACTGAATACATCATTAGTTGGCTCACAAGTTTCCACGGATTTCCTTTTCTCCTTCTCCCATCGTGTCATAGCAGGAACGCAATTCCAAATGTGAGCTACTGTGCCTGGCTTTACATGGTTTGTGGGGATCTGAACTCAGGACCTCATGATTACACAGGTACTTTATCTCCCCGACTCCCCAGCCAGGTCCCCAGCCAGAAAGTTCAAAATATGATCACTGACAATACATGCTGTCGATTGTTTCTCTGGACAGTTTGCAATTTTGTGGAGTACAGGTTTTTGTAGTATGACCTAATGATTCTCCAGATTTCCTCGGTGTCTGTTGTTATGTCCCCCTTTTCACTTCTGCTTTTGTTAATTTGGATGTTCTCTCTCTGCCTTTTGATTAGTTTGGATAAGGGTTTGTTGTCTATCTTGTTGATTTTCTCAAAGAGCCAGCTCTGTGTTTCATTGATTTTTTTTCGCATTGTTTTCCCTGTTTCTATTTATTGATTTCAGTCCTCAATTTGATTATTTCTTGTCATCTACTCCTCCTGGGTGAGTCTGTTTCTTTTTGTTCTAGAGCTTTCAGGTGTGCTGATAAGCCACTAGGGTGAGCTTTCTCCACTTTCTTTATGTGGGCACTTAGTGCTATGAACTTTCCTCTTAGAACTGCTTTTATAGTGTCCCATAGGTTTGGGTATGTTGTGCCTTCATTTTCGTTTAATCCTAGGAATTCTTTAATTTCTTTATTTCTTTTTTGACCTAGGGATGATTCAGTTGGAGCATTGTTCAATTTCCATGCATTTGTGAACTTTTTGCAATTAGTGTTATTGAATTGTAACTTTAAGCCTTGGTGATCTGATAAGATACAAGGGGTTATTCCAATTTTTTTTGTATTTGTTGAGGTTTGCTTTATTACCAAGTATTTAGTCAATTTTGGAGAATGTTTCATGAGGTGTTGAGAGGAAGGCAAATTCTTCTTTGTTTGGGTTGAATGTTCTGTAGATGTCTGTTAAGCCCTCTGTTAGTTCCTTTATTTCTCTGTTAAGTTTCTATCTGGCAGATCTGTCCAGGGTGAGAGTGGAGTGTTGAAGTCTCCCACTATTAATGTGTGGGGTTTGATGTGTAATTTGTGCTTTGGTAATGTTTCTTTTACAAATGTGGGCATAGATGTTCAGAACTGAGACTTCATCTTAATGGAGCTTTTCTTCTTCATCTCTTTTGATTAATTTTAGTTTAGATATTAGTATAGCTACACAAACTTGTTTCTTAGGTCCTTTTGATTGGAGAATCTTTTCCCAAGCCTTTACTCTGGGGTAATGTCTTTTTTTGAAGTTGAGGTGTGTCTCTTATATGCAGCAGAAGGATGGATTCTGTTTTCATATCCAGTCTGTTAGTCTGTGTCTTTTTATAGGTGAATTGAGAGTAATTGTTAGTACTTGTTATTTTGGGTTCTGTTGGTGGTGGTGGTATTATGTGAGTGTTTTTCTTCTTTTGGCTTTGCTGGTGTGGAACTATCTATTGCCTATATTTTTGTGGGTGTAGCTAGCATCCTTGGGTTTGAATTTTCCTTCTAGTACTTTCTGTAAAGCTGGATATTTGAATAGGTATTATTTAAATCTGGTTTTGTTGTGGAATATCTTGTTTACTACATCAATGGTGATTGAAAGCTTTTCTGGGTATAGTAGTCTATGGTTCCTTAGTGTCTGCAGAATGTCTATCCAGGACCTTCTGGGCTTTCAGGGTTTCTATTGAGAAGTCAGGTATAATTCTGATAGGTCTGCCTTTATATGTTACTTGGCCTTTTTCCTTGGAAACTATTAATATTCTTTCTTTATTCTGTGTGTTTAGTGTTTTGATTATTATGATGTGAGGGACTTCTTCAGTTCAATCTACTTGGTGTTCTGTAAGTTTCTTGTACTTTGATAGGCATATCCTTCTTTAGGTTGGGAAAATTTTCTTCTATGATTTTGTTGAATTTATTTTCTGTGTCTTTAAGCTGGCCTTATTCTTAGGTTTAGTCTTTTCATAGTGACCCAGATTTCCGGGATATTTTGTATTAAGAGTTAGTCGGATTTAACATTTTCTTTGACTGATGAATCTATTTCTTCTATGTATCTTCAAAACCTGAGAGTCTCTCTTCTATCTCATATGCTTGTATCTTTAGCTCCTGATTGTTTACCCAGATTTTCCATTTCCAGAATTCCCTTGGTTTGTGCTTTCTTTGTTGCCTCTATTTCAAGTCTTGAACCATTTCCTTCTTCTGTTTAACTGTTTTTTCTTGACTTTCTTTGCTTTCTTTAAGTTTTTTGTTTATTTCTTACATTTTTTTGTTTGTCTTTTCCTCCATTTCTTTAAGGAAAATTTTCATTTCCTCTTTTAAGGCCACTATCATCTCTGTAAAGCTATTTTTAAGGTCATTTTCTTCTGTTTCATCTACACTGGGATGTTCAGGTCTCACTGGTGTGGAACCACTAGTTTCTGGTGATGCTATACTGTTCTTTATGTTGTTTAATGTGTTCTTATCCTGTGTTTGCCCATCTCTTTCTAGTGGATGCAGGTGAGGTCTGTGCTTCAAGGGGTCTCTCTTCCTCCAATTGGTACAGGTGGGACCTGTGGCTTAGGAGGTGCCTCTTCCTCTAGATGCAGGTTGGTTCATACCTCTGGTGGATGCTGATAAGCCTCTGAAACTCCTCCAGGTATAGGTGAGGCCAAGAGTTCTTTGGTTGCAGATGCCATGGGGAATGGTTGGGAGTGTGGGGAGGCTGCTCATAGGTTTCTGGGGGCTTAGTTGGGTATAGGTAGGGTATGGGATGTGTCTCGGATGGCAAAGGCCTAAAGAGTAGGGTCTTCCAACCTGGGACTCAGACACTCACCTCTCCAGGTGCATTTAGGACCAAGGCTCTTTCCATGTATAGGTGGGGCCAAGGCTCTGGTGATCTCAGATGCCATGGAGGATTGTTGGGAGTATAGGGAGGCTGCTCTCAGGTCTCTGAGACTCTGGTGGGTAGGAGGGCATGAGATGTGCATTCTGGGACTATGGCCTAAAGAATAGGGCTCTCAAGTCGGGGAGCCAGATACTTCTCCAGGTAGGGGCAGGGCCAAGGCTCTGGTGGTCTCAGATGCTGTGGGGGATGGTTAGATGTGTGGTGTTGAGGGAGGCAGCTTGTTCTTTCCCAGCTACCCAAACCATGAAATAATCACTCAGAAACTATATTATTTGCAATACTGTTTGGACAATAGCTTAAATGTATTTCTGGCTAACTCTTATATCTTAAACTAATCCATCTCCATTAATCTGTGTATCACCACATGGCTGTGGCTTACCGGGTGAAGTTCCATCCAGCATCTGTCTCCAGCAGGGCTACATGGATTCTTCTTGACTCTGCCTACTCTCTATAAATATCTTTTCCAGCCTGGCTATATTCTGTTAAGCTATTGGCTGAAACCATCTTCTTTTTTTCATTAACCAATAAAAGCAACACATATACAGAAGGACTTTCCACACCATTTCCTCTTTTCTATTTAAATAAAAAGGAAGGTTTTAACTTTAGCATAGTAATAGGGTGCCAATTTGTTGGTAGAGGCTACTTGCTCGTTCCCAGCAGCCCAGACTCGAAATAACCACACAGAAACTGTATTAATTAAATCATTGCTTGGCAAATCACTTAAGCATATCACTAGCTCTTACATCTAGAATTAACCCATTTCCATTATCTTATATTTTACCACAAGACTCATGGCCTACCAGCAAGGTTCCGGCTGGCAGCTCATGTCTTTCCCCTCTGGTGGCTACATGGCATCTTTTTGACTCTACCTACTCTCTCTATATATATCTCTTCCAGCCTGGCTATATTCTGTTAAGTCTTTGGCTGAAAGCAGCTTCTTTATTAACCAATAAAAGCAACACATATACAGAAGAACTTCCCACACCAGTGTGGGGAGTCTACTCCCAGGTCTCTGGGGCTTTGCTGGGTGGGGGTGGGGCATGGGATGTCCCTCTGGGGACTATGGCCTCTCCAGATGGTGGTGGGATCAAGGCTTTGGTGGTCACAGATGCTGTGGGGGGTGGTTGTGTGTGTGGGGAGGCTGCTCCTAGGTCTCTGGGGCTCTGGTGGGTGGATGAAGGGCAAGGGATTTCCTTCAGGGACTATGGCCTAGAGTTCAAATGGTCTTATTTTTTTAAGTTCTGTGTATGCCTCTTTGTGTAAGTTTGTGCATGTGCGTGCAGATGCTCATAGATGCCAGAAGAGGCTGATTTACTGGATTGGAGTTACAGGCAATTATAAACCACCTGACATGGGAACTGGAGACCTAACTCAGGTCCTCTGCAAGAGCAAGAAGTACTCTTAATCACTGAGCCATCTCTCCAGCCCCAGGTAGTTCTTAGATCTGCTATTTTAATTTTTCTCTGTGGATTCATAGCAATGTGGATGATGACTCGACCATGATGTGATAGTGTTCAGGAGAGGCAAGGACAGGCTCTCAGCATTAAATAGGTGACTGATATGGTAAACCAGATAGATGGGTAAGGAGACATTTCCTCTCTTTTATCGCAACTCCTATTCCTTCCTTTCCCCCTTGAATTTCTTCATAGAGGACATACCACGTCCCTCTAGGATCAGAGTAGGGCAACAGTGACAACTTGAAAAGCCACCTAGAAAGTAATAGTAGGGGACCTACACCAGAGTAGCTGGGAACCACAGTACACACTTAACCCTCAAGCCTCAAGCATTAAAGTATTTCCAAAACCCAAAACACTGAGTCTATCGGCCCTTAAGCTCTTTTCATATCAAATGCTGATGGTATCTTCATTACAACATTTAATTCACCAATTCATTTCATAAAATACACTTCTTTGTAAATTCAAAGAAGAAAAAGGGAATGGGGCAGAGCATAGAGCTTCAGAGACCCAGAGCTAAAAGATCTCAAATTCGTGCCAGAAAACAAGGAAGAACAACACACAGCTGAATGAGGAAAGAAAGTCTCCTCCTTGAGTCCTCATCACTAGTTGGGGCTGGAGAGATGGCTCAGCATCTAGGAACATCTTCTGCTCTTACAGAAGACCAAGATTTGATTCCCAACACCTAGATGGTGGTTCACCACCATCTGTAATTCCAGTTTGAGAGGACCAGGCATACATAGTGCACATACATACATTCAGGAAAAACATTCACATGCATACAAAACAATTTTAAAAAATAAAAATTATTACTGAAATAATAAGTAATAATAAATAGAATAAAA
>JAQHUG010000003.1:11961148-12003205 GCA_028555095.1 Dicrostonyx torquatus | reverse complement strand
GAAAAGAAAAGATATTACTTCTAATATGTCACAGACAAATGCACAGTGTAAAATTAGAAAATGTTTTTCCTTCGTATTATTATATAGTGATATTTTGTTTATGATCTAACAAATAAAGCTTGCCTGAAATCAGAGTGCAAAGCAGCCACACTAGTCAGCCATGCAGACCAGGCAGTGGTGGCACATGCCTTTAATCCCAGCAGCCACACTAGGTAGTCATAGAGGCCTGGTGGTGGTGGGGCACGCTTTTAACCCCAGCACTAGAGAGGAATATAAAGTGGGAGGAGACAGGAACTCTCTCTTTTCTGTCTGAATATTTCAGAGAGGCAAAAGCTCTCTAATCATTGGCTGCTTTGCTTCTCTGACCTTTCAGCTTGAACCCCAATGTCTGTCTCTGGGTTTTTATTATTCATGCTACATCATTATTATTTTTAAAAATCCAAGATCTGGACTAAGGCAATAGATTTTCTAGACTTTATAACAAATTTGCCCTCTATGGGATAAACACTGAATAAATTAGAGACCATCAAAGATAAAGCAATTGCTGTTGGAAAACAATTTTATGATGGAAGAAAGATAAGGTAGACTGAGAGGAAAAAATTGCAAATCCTGTTCCTAACAAAAGACTAACATCCAGACTTCTCAAAGGCAGGCATGGTGGTCCATCCCTATAGTTCCAAGCACTCTGAAAGATGAAGGAGAAGATTTTAGAGCTCAAGACCAGCCTGAGCTACATATAAGCTGCCTCAATGCTGAAACAAACAAAAGTATTCTCAAAACTGTTCAATGAGGAGACGACCTAATCTAATAATGGACAAAATATAGCCCAAAGAAGAATATACACAAATGTCAAATGGGCACATATAAAGATGTTCAAAGTCATTAATCATCAAAGAAATAAAAATCAAAACCACATCAATTGGGTTTAACAATATATATGCACACATACAATCACAGCATACCTATCAGAATGGCTCAAATTTTAAAAATAGTGATGTCAACCCTTGAAAGAAAGTCAATAAATTAGATAACCAGTGGGAATGCATATAGTACAGAATCTTGGGAAAGAGTTTGGTATATTCTTTGAAAACCAACCATACAATGATTATACAATGATTACACTCCTGGGAAATTTTCCCAGAGAAATGATCATCTATGTGTACATCAACATATATGTTTATATGTATTCTCTGGAATACTACTTAGCAATAAAGATGAATGTGCTATAGATAGATTACAATAATCTGATGAGCCATTTCTAGGAATCGATTTAAAAATGTCACTTCCAAAAGGTTACATACTGTATGATTCTATAGACATGAGGGACTTTAAATGACAAAATTCTAATAATGTTGAGTGAGGTTACCAGTCTCCTGACATTGCTCTCTATGCACTGACTGGCTTTGGTGAGTAAAAGTCTGTGTGCCTGAATTCTGAATTGTTCCATCTATAGTATACAATTGATACTGTAGTACACAAGCTACCTTGTATGTAGCATATATATATATATATGTATATTAATAACTTATTTCTTCAAAAGCCTAAAAATATGGGATTTTATTACAAGTTATCCAACATTTTCAAGCCCCATAATCTTGTTTGTATAATAAAAAGTAGTGTGGGGGTGGGGGTAGGCGTTGAAGAGGAGAAGTTGGGGTGGGTTTGATCAGAATACATGTGGGTATATATAAAATTATCAAATAACAAAAAATAAAACCCTTTAAGCCAGTGTACTTATAAGTACTGATAAGTAAGGCCACATACAAGTAGCATGAATGTTTTCATGTAAAAAGTTACGTAGGTTCATCTTACATCAACATTTTATAATACCCGAGTTAAAACTAAGTAAGTCAGCAACACTACTTAGCAAACAACAATCTGTGTTAAGTCAGTTTCCAGTTTTATGATCCAGTCCAGGACCCATGTCCCACAGTTGTCTCCTGAGTGCCCTCCAGCCTAAGAGAGTTCTTACACCCGTCCTTGTCTTTTATGACTTTGACACATCTGAAGGAAAGACACTGTTTCCTCATTTTGGTAACAATCCTTTCTTCCACAAAGTTGCTTTTCTCTTCAGCCAATATGGAATCATTCATTAGTTTTTATTTACTAGAAGGACTGCAGTAAAATTCACAGTTATACAAAGATTTACAACACCCAAGGTGAAATTTTGATACAATCGTACACTGTGAAATGACTACCACAATGACGCAAACTCACATGGCCAGTGTCTCAGTCACCACTCTTGTGTTATGTGGGTGGTGAGAACACTTGAAGTTTATTCTCGTGACAAAACTCAGTTATGTAATGCAGTATTATGTTGTTCATTATTTCAAAGCATGTTACACATCAGGTCTCTAGGCCTTGTTCACCCTGCACAAGGTTGTCTGGGCAACACATAATTCTAAAAGCAACACTTGGTGCTGATTTTTCCTATCGGAAGAAATGGGATTCCATGAGCCCAATTCTTATTAAATTTGCATTTTGGCTCCTACATATCAAATGGCAGGCAGACTAAAAGCTCCAATTGTTTCTAAGACTAAAGGCAGAAGGAAGAGGAAGAACAAAAAAAGATGAGGAAGAGGAACAAGGATGAGGGCTGAGGACAGGGGGAACAATGAAGAGGAACAGGAAAATTATGTAACCCTCTACTCCTCGCCACTCACAAAACAGAAATGGGCGTGGATTAGGACCATGAAAATCAAAATGAAGTCTCCACACTTTCTTGATTTCACATGCTATGTGGTTACTGTTAACACATGTGTTTCCAATCACCTCTGTCTTAAAAACAGTGCAAGTGTGGGTGCTAAGAGAATTGGACCTGCCAAACATATCTGACATCACAACACCCTTGGAAGAGCTATCAGTGAAATGCAGATATATATGTACACCACCACAGTTCTGTTTTATTAAACTCATAACATTTCCACCCCATTTAAGCTCACCGTGATAGCACATGTTGTTTGGGTGATGGTTTCCCTTCCAACTGGCGCTCAGAATACTGCATTAAGCCAGATCCACAATCAAATGCCAAGACTGTGATTAGCTCTCCTCTCCACATGGGTCTCTTGTTTTGTTAAGTGGCTATGCAATGCTGGATATAACCATCTGTGGGTGGCCTAAGGATAGAGCCTGGATGTGACAATGGCTGTGGAAAGCATTAAAAGTGTGGCTCTCATTTGCTTTAGGTGTATCTATGATTTTGTAGCTAAGGGCAGTATGTCTGTAAGTGGATTGCATTAGTGTCCCCTGCAGCACGTGTAGCTCACAGATGTGTTTTATTTAGCTAACTCAATGTTAGAAAGGCATCTGAAATTTGTGGCTAATCTTTCCATATTAAGAGAGATTCTACATGGGAATATGGATTTCTAGCTTCTTATGAAAATTCTGATGTGGCCACAGTTGGGCCTACTTTTCCACGTGGCAGCAATTGGCTGGGGCTGCAGAGCAGCTGGGTGTTTGAGACGGGCTCTGTACCATCTGGTTAGCATCTCCATCCAGCTCGCTTCTCCCATTTATGGAACTTGCCTCCATTCTGGGGGTGTTTCGATTTTCAACACTGGCTTATAACAACAGAACTTTAGATTATCTAAGCTTCTGGCTTGACCAAGTGAGGAAATCTGTAATGAGAAAATATGATGACCTATGTCTTAAACTTGTTTCTTCAAAAGTAGACCTTGTAATAAAGATTCCTAAGTAATATATTTAGGAGTTGAACCCAGGAAACATTAGCAGGGAAACAGAGAAGTGGATTGAGAAGAGATTAAAACCAATCAAGAAATATTGTGAAGGAAGTCATCACAATAGTCAACTAAAGCTTAATTCTTCTAGAGAATTCTGAGAGGAACATAATGTATGACCCAACAGAGGGACAAGAGAGTGCGGAAGTGTAAACCTGTTCTTACAAGTTATCAGATGATAGCTCTTAGAAGTGGCAAACCTTGGTGTTTGCAGTCACCTATGGTGAGGCAGATGGTAAGAACTGGCAATTAGTGCCAAGACCCAGTGGGATACATACATGGTATCCGCTACATCAAGTTTCTGAGGTCATCACCAAATGATGGGTAAAATGATGGTTTCGTCTCAGAAAATGCAAGTGACAGTTGATGTTTGTTGACTTCTATTTCCAAGTTTCTCTCTCTGGTGGGAACTCTCATTCTCTGAGCAAACAAAAAACATATTCGAATTGGCCTTCACCTTCAACCCTTTCCTACCCTCTTGATAAAAGATTGTATTCAACCAAATTACCCCAAACAAGAGAGTTATATGACTCTACAGAGAGTGACTTTTGAAGATGAAAATGTATGTTCCTTGAGCACCTTAAACATGATAATCAGATTCCACTAACTTGCTAACAATGATGAGTCATGTGAGAACTGTGAGTGCCTCAATATATGCACTACAGTTATGACAAAATGTCTTTTGGTGAGAATTCTTCCTAAGTCCCAAGCCCCATGATATGTTTATAGTGCTATTTCACAACCTTTTCCATAGGTTTGTCTAAAAAAAATCTGACAAGAAGAAATCTAAGGAAAGCTTTGTCTTGGCTTACAATTTAAGACTGTGTCATGATTGGGAAGGCATGGTGACAAGAGCTTGGGGTGGCAGGTCACATTACCCAGGAAGCAGAAGGCAACCCCATACAAGAGGGGCTATCAAACTCTAGGATCTCACTTCTAGCGAGGCCCCACCTTCTAAGAGTCCACATTCTTCCAAAGTGGTAGGTAGGGACAAAATGTTCATGTGCACGAATCTACGGATAACATTTACATTCAAAACCAGCAGTGATCTTGCAAGGAAAAAGCTGAAGCGTTGTGTAATTGTTTGTGCAGCTTGAATCCTGCAGTAGCAGGAGAAAACATTCCACTTAAGGAGAAATTGTCAGACAAAGCACTACCACTTTCTTCTCCAATGGGGCCTCCCAGACAACTGTAGAGTGCCACTTCCACTAGGGATGGGCTTTTTCCAGTCAGCTTGCTGGCCCACATTCCCATACTCTGGAACAATCCTCCTAGAAACATCCAAAGCTATGCTTTGCTAGTTTTGTAGTTTTTCCTGAATCCAAGCAAGATAAAACCCAAAATTAACTGCCATGGTACTTGGGAACTTGTCTTAGTTAGGTTTCTATCACTGTGATAAACACCTTGACCAAATGCAACTTGCGGAAGTTAAGTGTTTATTTCATTTTATGGTTTATAATTCACTGAAGAGGGCCATCAGGGCAGAAACTCAAGACAGGAACCCAGAGGTTAATAGTAAAGCAGAGACCATGAAGGAATGCTGAGTACTGGCTTGTTCCCCATTGATTGCTAGCCTGCCTTCTTGTACATCTCAAGACCACATGCCCATGGATGACACTACCCATAGTAGAGTGGGTCCGTCCACATCATTCAAGAAAATGTCCTAAACATTTTCCCACAGACAATTTGATGGGGGCATTGAGGTTCCTCTTCCCAGACAATTCGTTGTGTCAACCTGATGAAAACCCAACCAGAACAAAAGGCATTTGTTTTTAGGGCCAGTGCATTTTTTCCTGAGCCAAGAACAAATCTTAGTGAAAATAAGGCAGGCTGGACACAATTTCTCCTCAAGCCCTGAGTAGCCATAATGATTGATATTGACTGGTGGCTTTATGAAGACTTTTGCCAAATTGATTTTCTCATTAGCTTTCCTAATGTGATGCAAATGCATTTAGATTCGGATAACAGAAAAATTACTCAATATAAAATGATACCATTCAGATTCAATTACTCAACAAGAACCATAGAAAGTCAATCCACAATAATGACACATAGATTATTATTGGATATATTTGCTCAAGAAGAGTGAGCACATTCAAGAAAAGGACTGAACAAAACGTGGATTCTGAGAAAAATGTGGAAGATGTGAGTATCCATGGGAGAGTATGGGACTATCCCAAAAGAGTACTTCAGAACAACCTGTGTTGATCAGTTTTCCATCACTATAGCTAAATCTCTAGGACAAGTAACACAAAGAGAAAATGATTTACTTCCTATTTTGGAGGTTCTGCCCCATGAATGATTGTCCCCACTGCTTTTTAGGCCCAGTGACAATGAAGCATTTCATGATGGCGATATGTGGTAAAACAAAACCATTCCCCCCACGGTCCTTAAGGAAAAAAGTAAGGGAGAGACCATAGTGACACAGTTTTTTTGAGCATGTCCTGGTGACATAAAGAGCTTCAGATAAGCTCATTTCTAAATATCTCTATCACTTCCCTGTAGTGTCACACTAAGGACCAAGATTTTAACACAGGAGCTTTGAGGGGACAGTCAATATCTAAACTCTATTATACCTGGACAACCTTTTCAAGTACATGTGTCTTTTCCGGAAAGTCATGCTGACTGTGCCTCAGGATCATAGAAAGTTCTACCCACCTCAGTCTTACCCTGAGTGATAACACCCAGCATGGTATAAAGGTTATCTGCAAGAGTCCCGGTCAATGCCACCACTTCCACTGACCACCAATGTATGGGCAGTGTCCTTAATTAAATATTTCACTAGCTGAAATCAATGTGAGCCCTGTAAGATTGTTTCCATGGAAATATGCTCCTTATCAGAGCACACTATTCCAGCATCACTATAGATTGACATTTCCTACTACAGATACCACTTATAACTGCTCCTTTGTTGAATGCTATACATCACAACAATCACCAAAAGAGCAGGCCTGTCAATAATCACAGACCAGAAAGAAGCTCAGAGGGTTTTACACCTCCTATAAAACTATCGACTACTGGTGTACGAGGGAGAAGAAGTCATTGGTTTCAGTCGTGTAGCCACTGCTGAGTGCACCATGCTCCAATGGATGGTTCTCTACCCAGGCTTGCACAGAGGGTTCTGGATAAATTAAATGAATCACAAAACTAAATAAAAAGACATGAATGTGGGAGAGGGATTTGTGGGGAAGTATGGCATGGGAATGAGAAAAGACAGAGTGAGGGTAAGAATAATCAGAATGCATTATATGCATGAAGAATATGGGTTTTTCAAAGAATAAATTTATTTTGGAAACATATAATGTAAATAAAATAGTTTTAGATACTACAGGGTGAAACAAGATTGAAAAACTTGAACAAAATGTCACAGAGCTGTTAAGATAAGAGACATCACTCCAATACACTGGTACATATTATTATAGACCAATATACATTATGTATTGCAAAAGAAAGCCTGTTCATAGAAGAGATGGAACTGTGGTGATGATGGTGATGATAATGATGACAATCATGATGATGACTTCCAGGGTCTTAGGAATGAAAATTTGGTGGGAGGTGCTTTTCATTTATCTCTTTGGTTCACTGGTTTTTCATGGGCATTGGTAGTCATCACTAATCAATGATTTAGTTTACAGATAATTTGAAGTCGTATTTGCATCATGAACACACATTTTATAAAACTTACCTAAAGCAACTTGAAAGGGGGAGTTTATAGAGCTTCCATTCCCAAGTCAATCTTTGATGCCATTACTAAATTTTTCCAGTAGTATTTTTAAAGGAGTTGCCATGTGCTAGGCTGTACACCTGTACCCTAGATATTACAGCATAGAAATATGTAGTACTGAAAATAACATAAAGGATAAAGGGACAAAATTCAGCTCCAATAAAGTTCAGTACTCATGAACATAAGTTTTGGGAAGGTTCTCTATAAAGGATCAGATAAATACCTCACTCTCTGAAATGTCACTTAGTGAATTCTTACAATAGCTTTCATGCTGGAATTGAGTCTTGAATTTTCTTCTAATTCAAGACGGATGTGATGAGGGAGAGAGCGCGTAGAAGAGTCTGAAGTCTGAATTATCATCAAAAGGCCAAGTATTATAGGGCATGAGAGTACAAGGTTATTGTGGGCATGGAACTAGGATTAAAATAAACATGAAAAGCCAGCAGTAATGGCAGAAAAGCCAAGGGCTTATCTTTGGGGACAGATAGTCATAGGTTAAAAGCTTTTTGGAGGTTATGTTTAAGTGTGTAAGTGCTTCATTTTTCACACTCACCTTTCTCATTTCCAAATGGAAATATCTTTTCCCTCTTATACTTATTGAAAAGAGTGACAGATACACGTACCCAACACCTGGGCTCATTAGTACATAACATTATTCTTAGCTATTCAGAGGCTGAAGCAGGAAGATTCATAGCTCAAAAGTAACATTGGAAGACTGTGTCTCAAAAACAAAACAGAAAACTATGCTTAAAGAGCCTTAATCCCAAGGAAATGAGTTGTTTGATGGGTGGTTATTCTTGTTACATTCTTGACATGACATTAACTATCACAAGTCGATCTTCTTGACTTACTTTGGAAGTTCTCTCTCTCTCTCTCTCTCTCTCTCTCTCTCTCTCTCTCTCTCTCGTTTTTCAACACAGGGTTTCTTTGTGTAGCTTTTTTTGGGGCCTATCCTGGATCTTGCTCTATACACCAGGCTGTCCTTGAACTCACAGAGATGTTCTTTCACATTTCACAGGTGTCCTTGAACTCACCTGCCTCTGTCTTCAAGTGCTGGAATTAAAGGCATACACCATCACTGCCTGGCTTGGAAGTACTGTTTCTAAAGACACTAACTTCATCATTGAGTCATCCAAATTTGGACAAATCATTTCTTATGTATGGTTAGGATGTACAGGTTTTGTTCTGTTTGCCTTGTTTTACTGTCCATATACAAAATGGCTAGGCGGACCCTCCTAAAATGATTTCTCATTCTTCTTGCTGTAGAGTTCTGTCACCACTGCTAGTCATACATCACTTCCATTATCATCAGGAACCAAGCTCTCTGTTCTCCACTCCATAGCACATACCTGCACATACAAACACACACACTTATGAAGTCATACATGTACACATCATACATGTTGATATACACACATACATGCATACATATGGATATAAAAACATACTTTTTAATTTTCGAGACAGGGTTTCTATGTGTAGCTTTGGAACTGTCCTAGAACTCATTCTGTAAACCAGGCTGACCTCAAACTCAAGAGATCTGCCTGTCTCTGCCTCCTAAGGATTAAAGGCATGCATCACTACTGCTTGGCAAATACATAGCATGTATACACAGACATACTCACACAAAGGCATATACTTATATAGAGAGACATACACATACACACACCTCTAAATCATTTTCTTTTTTCTATTCTTTCTATATAATCCCATTACTAAATTATGAGTCTGTGGTTGAGTCATACTTTTCTTTGAAATCAATGAAACATAAAATGCCCCCTGGACAGAAGCCAAGCATCACATCCCCATCTCCTGCAGGAAGACCCTGCATCTTTCTTTGAAGGCACACAAGAAGAATGACAAAGACACACAACCAGTACTTTATTTATATTGCCTCAGAAGTCCAGAATGAAGGAGCATTTACCAGATTACATAATCATTCGAAAGGTGGGAAATCCGAAGTATCTGAGACTTATAGTCTGAGTAATTACTGCTTCTGACATAAAGGGCCACATGAAGACTGGATATTATGTGTTTCTCATAATGTTCAAAGCTCAGGACATGGTCTTAAGGCACACAGTTTTCAAAAAGCACAAACATGCTACTCTAGGCTGTGTGTATGTGTGTGCACGCATGCATGCCTTTGTGCATTCAAGGGTGTGTCACAGAGACAGAAACAGAGGCAAAGACAGGCTGTTACAGGGAGTATACACAGCTCCCCATGGAGACTGATCCGTACAGGATACTTAGAGTTAACATCCTCACTGTCATCGGTCATGTGAGGGTCCAGGCCTCACTCTCCACATTTCTAGCCTGTCATCAGTCTGCCTCACAAGCTCAGCACACAGGGTCTGTTTCTCATTGAATTCTGCTCCACACATAGCACGGGACTGAGACAAGTCCACGGTTCTGCTGTTAGCAAAAGGTTACCTTAAGGAGGTAGGCATCCCAGCCAAGCACCCATAGGGCACATAGGGAGCTGGAAAGATAACAATCAATTTCACGGGGAATGCCACACAGACACAGACATCACAGACTGATATTTAAACCCCTACTTAGAAGGGACCCGACGATTTCACATTATCTGGCTTTGTCTGATTCCCCTCACAGGCAAACATATGTTCTCTGCGGAACCAGCCCAGCTCCTCTGAACTGGTTGCTATTTCTGTAAGAAGTGGGAGGGGGGAGGGAAAAAATTTCATATTTCTGTTCTCATGTGAAGCTATAAATATTCACCCACAGAAAGCCATGGGGTCTCATTTGCATGAATGATACATGAAGGCCAATTGCACTTCTGTGAACCGAAGCATCTCTCCACGCACTGCCTGGGTGCCAAGGTGGCCTCCTGGCTCATCTAAACATTACATGACCTCAAGGAATGCATGATTTCCTTCCAGTTTCCCAATTCACCTAGCTCACTCCCAGACTGTTACCTTCTACCTAACTAACCACCTGCATTCCATCCAGTCAGGGCATTTGTCCCATTTGTCTACAAGTGTTTCACTATCTTGACCCACTTTTCCAGGCTGTCTTCTCTCATTATATATTTTAAATTTTCATGGTCATTTACCATTATTCCCTTGCATACCTCCTTAATTTTCCTACCCATCTCCTTTGAAATGCTTTCTTAGCTAAATGATTCTTAATTAAATCCACCTCTTGGCCTACTTGGAAAAGCACATACAGCCTTATTGATTACCTCTGAGCACAATCTTCAAGTGGTCACCTGTATAGCCCTATCCCACTTGCTCTCTCACTTCCCTATCTGACCAAGTCATCTTTTTGCTCCCTTCAAACCTCCTTAAACTGACTCCCTCCACCCCCACCATGACAGCTAAGCTTGGCTGTAAACTTGACAAACCCAGGAAAAGAGAACCTCAGTTGTGGAATTGCCTCCATCAGACTAGACAGCGACCATGTCCATTGGGGACATTTTTTCTGATCGTTAATTAGTGGAGAAGGACAAAGCGCACTTTGGGCAGTACCATCCCTACACTGGAGTGACTGGGCTGTACCAGAGAGGCAGCTGAGCGAAAAAGGAAACAGCTTCTTTTCATGGCTTCTCTTGATAACGGACTGTAACCTGTCAGTCAAATAAACCCTTTCTTCCTCAAGATACTTTTGGTCAGTGTTTTAACATACAGATAGAGAAGCAAACTAGAGCACACGCTATTCTACGTCCAGTTAATGGCTTTACTTAACCACTCTCCTAAGGAAAATGGGGTCAAGAAGAGGAAATTCCCATCAACCCCTCTCTCCACCTCTACCTTTCTCCAAATATCTCCTTCCTGTGCATGGGGATGAACTCTTTCTGCTCTGAGCACTCGCCTTCTGATCTCTATCCATTTCCATCTTGGCATGCTCTTATCCTAAGAGTATAAAAAATTCCCTTCTCTTAAATACTCTCAACTTTACTGTACTTCTCCCCCTCTTTTTAGAGAAAAATCTCTTTAAATGGGGCATTTTATAATAAAGCAATCACAAACTCTAAATAATTTCTTATTATTCTCTCTTGAACATACTTTGGTCATGTATTTGCTCCAGTTAAAGCAATCTCATCAAGTTATGTGTGTGTGTGCGCATGCGTGTGTGTGTGAATGGCTCTAAATCTCATTTTCTTCACATGTGAAATAAGAGATTGCCAACTTCTAAAGTTGACTGTGAAGACTGATACTATAGAAAAAAGATTTAGCAGAATTGTCAAGTTCCAAACAGTGCTGAGCAATTTAAACATGTTAAGAGGAAAGACCTACAAAGACTCTGAAGAAGCCTTAGTGTTGACTCTTCAAGGAAAGGTGTTGATCACACCATGTAACCACGACTTACAATTATAGAAAGACTTTTCATTTCCTTGAAGAAAAGAGCTGCATGCTACATTACTGGCTTTAAAACGCTGACACAATGGGTGATGGGAATTTTTACTTTTTGCTAATTAAACTGTCGAGGAATGAGATGAGTAGCTAGACACCTTTATAGAAGAGATATTAGCACCGCAAAATCATTCTTTAAATACAACGTGTGCAGCCATTGGAAAATAATTACTATTCCATTGAGAAGGGGGCCAGGATAAAGAAAGCAATAAAGTAGGTGAGTGAGTGCTATGACTGTCCGGTCAGAGGTGAAGGATTGGCTTACTAAGCCAATCTCGTAGACAAGTAGCTTTGCCGCAGGGAAGACTCCAAGAGATTCCAAAAAGATTCCCACCACAGTCTGAGTTAGACATTCTGGAAACCTCAGGTACAGGTTAGCAGTGTGCATCAGACAGGTTTGAGAATGCCCGTGGATGCAACTGTTCCTTTCATGGGAATTTAGCTGAAGGAAGTCAACATGGACACCCACAGATTTAGTAACAAAGAAATTTGCTGTAAAGTGGTCACCTTATTAAAATATAAAAACGGAAGAATCTAAATGTCCACCATTGAGGAATTCCTTAAAGACTTGATTTTGTATAATGACATCCAGTGTTAGTATTCAGGCATCTGTACTGGCCAGCCCTTAGGGTCCTAACAGGGTAAGTCCTCAGCTGCAGCCACTAAGAGCACTTTCTGTGCACATTCACTATGTTTCCTTTCCTTTTAAAAGGGCCCTGCCCACATCCTCTCCCTCCTCCTTCCCCTCCCCCTCCCTCCTTTTCTCTTCTCTTCTGCTATTCCTGCTGTTGGTCTCCCCCACCCCCGTTTTTACATTATGTTCTTTTCCCCTAATAAAAATTCCTCTACATGAGCTGTCACATGGCATCTTTCTCTCTAGTGCTGCGTTTATTTAAATTATGACACCCAATCATTAAAATATGCTATATATTTCTAAAATTGAAATGTATCCAAAAGCAATGTTAAATGAAAAATAAAATCTTCAGGTTACAATACAGTGTATAGAGTGCCATATTTTTATAGATTTATAAGAAAAAACTTTGTAGTGGTTTTCACTTCTTTGTATTTATATTTTATAATCTTCTCTATTCATACATTATTTACTTAATAAAAATTAAATATGCAAAGGAAAAGCTTTTGTTGTTGTTGCTACTATAGGCAATATCAACCTCTTTATCTTTTTCCTGGTCCCAAGCAAATATAAAAAGGAAGAACTGAGCAGAGAGAGCTATATGTCTCTAACCATCATGAAACTGCAAATCAAAATTACACCAGGAAGATGCGTTTTCACTCCTGTTAGCCTAAGGGAAATCAGGGAACGAGGTCTACTATGTGTTGATGGTGAAAATGAAAACTAGTGAAGCCACCAAGGAGGTCAAACTAGAACATCCATATAATTCAGCTTCAACACCCTCGTGTCTATTCCAAATGGAATGCATACTACAGAGATACCGGTCGGTCCATGTTTATTGTGGCACTATTTACTCCAGTCTTATTAGGCAGTCAGTCTTGGTGTCCATCGACAAATGAATGAATCAAAAAACTGATCTGTCCATGTGCAATTGAGTTTTATGTAGCTGTAAACTGAAATCATGTTGTTTGCATAAAAATGGTTGGAATTGAGGCAGTGAAGTAAGTCAATCCCAGAAAGACTGAACTTTCTGTAAAATATGTAACAAAGTTGTATGTACATATATACACACACACACACACCATAGAAATAGAAGGAAGAGCTTGGCAGTGGTGGTGCACAGCTTTAATCCCAGCACTCAGGAGGCAGAGGCAGGCGGATCTCTGTGAGTTCGAGACCAGCCTGGTCTACAAGAGCTAGTTCCAGGACAGGCTCCAAAGCCACAGAGAAACCCTGTCTTGAAAAACTTAAAAAAAATAGAAGGAAGAAGGTTTATAAAGAGGAAAGGAGGGAGACAGAGGGAGGTAGAGAGAAATAGGGAATGAATGTGGTCAATGTACATTACACGTTTGAACAAAAAGACATTATGAAATCTACTGCTTTGTAAAATTCGCACACACTAATGACATTTTTCAATGGGGTCATACATAAGCTAATGAGCCAACAGCATGCAGAAGGTGATTAGGAATATTTGGAATACAAGTGTAAAGCATTTTTAGGCACTGCACAAGTGATCAACCACATGGGAGTCTCATGATAATAGCCCTCATGCCGTTTTGCATTTATTAAAGAAAACAGAAATTACAGCAACTTATGTAAGTATGAGAATTGTTACAGGAATCTTGGGGATAATGAAGCATATAAAAGGATTTAGTCAGGTTGAGGAATATAAAACCTTTTCTGGGTAAATGATTTATAAGCCAAGACATGAAGGGTGAGCAAAGTTGGCCACATATACGGGATGGGAGTAAGTGCGGGGCAGAGGGGTCAGTATGAGTGAAGGTCAAGTCAATATTAAGACACCACACATTTAAAACAGTGAAAGACAATACAAGCATTGAAATCATGAGGGCCAGGGCAAGGGAAGGGCCAGCCTCCAGATAGACAGACCTCAGTTAAGAGTCTCAGAGTCTGCAATGAGAACTCTAGAAGGTTCCACCTATAGTGGAGGATCACTACCAGAACTCAAAGGAATAACTAAAGCAGTCTGAATTAGATAAATCTCTGGTGCTGCAGGGCTCTTGGGAATGTATTCCTGGAGAAATAGCCTTCCAAAATAGCACAGAACTCCAGCCAATGGACACCAGCATGGTCTAGGCATTTGCTAGGTTCTTCATGGGTGTTTCCTACTGAACACCATCTTCTGTTTCTTAAAATGTGGGCGTTTTTGTCATAACTTTACAGGTGAGGAAACTGAGGTTTGTAGGGGTTGGTTTCTTCCCAAGATTGAAAAACAAGTGAGCAACACATTGTGGGTTTAACCCCTAGAGAGTCCGTACTGACCCTTGAATGAAGTGAGCGGGAGAAGGGAACAGAGGGTAGTAATACTGATGGTCACCTCCGCCTGCACTTAACTTCCAAGGCTAGCTGAGTGCAAGCACTTATTTTAAGGAACTGCTGAGAAAATGAAACTCAACATTCTAGAGATCCCCCATTACTTACTTTCTAGGGCTGCTCTTTATTTATGGGGTGTGGGATTTCAGTGAGGAGTCCCTCTGCCTCCATTGTCCTTGTTCCTGGCCTTTCTTAGATCACAGACATGGCCTAGGAGTCTTCAGAGAGGATGTGGGTCCCCAGTCTATTTCCTGGTACCCCTTTACAGAGATCCTGACACTATTATAGTAGCTTCTAGAACCTGCAATCTCCTGTTCCTTCCCAGATCCTCCGTATCCCTAGCCTGAGGCAAAATCTCTCTCTTGTCTTCCAAAAGCCTCTCTGCAATTTAACCCTGGTGTGCTTAGTGGATTCATGATTTAAAAGGGGAGAAAACCCATGAAAGGAGGTGTCCTATGTCAAACCAGAGGCAGCTCAGCTCCTATAGAGCTCCCAAAGACTATCCCCTTCCTGTTTTTTCAGAGGCCCCTTGTTATAAATTTCCTCAGTACCCCTTAGTTTGCCATCTGAAAACATCTGATCAGGCCCCCACAACTTCAGGTTTCAGATGATGGAAGGGCCAGCATAAGCCCAGGCCTGGGCAAATTCCACTTTCCTTCTTTTCTGATTTCTGCTTTTCTGATACAACTTGTGTGAAGAAAACTACCAACTGGGATTCAACAGGACCAGCAGCTCTCAACCTGGGAGCCAAAACCCCTTTGGGGGGGTCAGACAACCCCTTTTCAGGGGTTCCCCTAAAACCACTGGCAAACACAGATATTTACATTACAATTCATAACAGTAGTAAAATCACAACTATGAAGTAGCAATGAAAATAATTTTATGGTTGGGGGGGTCACTAAAAGGTGAGGAACTATATCAAAGGGTCACAGCATCAGGAAGGTTGGGAGCCAGTGGTCTGTCATAGACTCCCAGCCCCTAACCATGAGTACACCTTGCACGAGCCGTCAGCATACTGATTCAATGCCTAAGTCAAGCCCTACTTGTGTGTTTCAGACTGGTCAGTTGTGTGTGGTGAGGTGTACTCTGAGCATTCACAGCAGGAGCTAGGTGGAATGCGTCATTCAGCAATGACTGTTTGACTGCACAAGTCCAGAAAGATTCTGAGGGACGAAAGAAAGCCTGATGTGGAAATGAGCCTGGGCAAAACTCACAGGCTTTGGTTAAGGTTGGGTGGGAAAAGTCGGATTCCCAGAGCAGAAGGACTCAGGGCTTGAAGGAACAGGAAGTCGATGGGCTCCAAAGACTAGAACTTGAGTCTGTTCTCTATTTTGACTCAGAAAGCCAGTCACACAAGTCACCCTGGCACAGAACAAAGTTTGCTCAAGTCTGGGGGAAGACAGATGAGGCCCTAGGCACCTGCATCTTCAGAAACATGTTGCCAATCACTTCAGGATATTTAAGGGCCCTTTTAATGCTTCAATACCCTTGCCCTCTATTCAGATTGCTCCCCTTTCTTTCTTCTCTTTATCTTCTACTATCATTTTCTCTTTTATTTTTTTCCTTTATTAATCCAATATGTTCCTTACTCTACTACTTGGATCAGTTCAGTTTTTTTGAACATGAAATCTCCAGGCTCATCCATGCAGGTGTGACTCCTCACTCATAAACACTAGGCCCACCCGTGCCCATAAATACACACATCGGAACGAGGGGTCACTTATGAACCAGACCTTGCATCTTCCCTTGAATATAACTGTATCTTTTGGCAGTAATAGCTCACCCCTTTTATAGCATAGGGGTTATCTTAGGTAATAAAGTAGAGGAAATGTAAGGGCTTTTCAAATGTCTACCATCAAAGCCTAAGAAGTCTGGCTTTTCTTTGCATAATTCATTACCCATCATCCCAAGAACAAGTGAGGACATTCCTCAGGGAAAGATTCTGGGGACTGTAATAATATGGCAAATGTTGCAGTTATCTAGGTAATAATATCAACAGTTCTTTGGAGTAAAGAATATCTTAGCACAAGAGCCCCAGGTAAGTTAGCTTCAGAGCATGGAGATTTGGGCCTGGTCATTTATCCCTATATTTTAGAGTCTAAAGCTATAAGAAATATCATGTCAAGTTCCTGGTCTCATTGAGCAAAGGCTCTGGGCAGCCTGAGCCGCTCAGTGAAAATGGGTGTGCAACAAGCACCACCAAGAAATGAAGAGATGGACACTCTGAGTAAGCTTGGGTGTTCTGTGATGCATAGACTTGGTACACAGCCAAAAAAGAAAGGACTCCTGAGGGGTGTGGGCCGTCTGCATTTTCCACAGCACAGAAAGAGGACTCTACAGGGCAGGGCCAGGGGGCTAAAACATTGGACACATGTAACTTTAACATTTCCTTCAAATGGATCTAGACAGCTTCAAGCTTAAAAAATGCACGCTTAGCTGTCCCTTCAATGGTTCCAAGTGGTGGTAGCATTTACCTTGGGTTGACTTTCAGAAACTTAATGAAAAGTCATATATTCTCCTAAAATAGGGCAACCTGCTTTTAGGGTTGATTGGTTTATTTTCTCTCTGTCTGGAATCCAAACATCTCTGCTTGGTCATAGTCTTCTTGAGTACTCATAGAAACATTGGGTTTGGAATAAAATACTGGGTTCACTGCTAATTGTCTAGATTATCTTGTACATGGAAGGTCCTTAATCCCTCTGAATGTCTGTGTCCTGAGGTGAAAAGCATACAGAACAGTCCTGGTTGATGTAGCTGCTTTGGGGATCAAAAGGAGATGTGTGCAGTTGCTTCAGCAGAAGACCAGCCATGAGGAGGTTCCAGGAAATGCTAGCCCTAGCTAGATGAATAGATAATGAAGAAATTATATATAATCTCCCATCTTTCCAGCTATTGTTGTAGCAACACTATATGCAAAATGAGGCTGAAAAAGGGAAGGCAGGGTGTGTCTGGATGGGTGGGGAGGTTGTAAGGTTGCATGACGAGGCAGGTTAGCAAGTGGAGGGCAGATGGTAGAGGATGGCCTGGAGAGCAGAGTTTAGAAATGGGAGCCTTAACCCTTATCACTTAGTTGTGTTACTGCTGACAAAACAACTATCTTTGCTAATCTGCTAGACAAGGTACACAGTATTCATGTTTCATATTAAGGTCCTCGATTCTATAAGGTGATGACAATTAACCCCAACTTACAATTAAGAAACCAGACACAGAGTTCATCAGGAATGTATACAAAGTTATATGTAAATAATTTTCCAGGCTGTAGCTCAAATCCATAAATGTATCTGCCATCCAAGGCTGTGCCATACTGCTGTTCCTGGTCTGTGAATAGATAGAAAAAGGACTCGTAGCTCCCAGTCCCAAGTTCTGATGCAGGGGCTCTGCATAAATGACCATTACTGCTTGTTACTACAAGGGCTACACGGATGTGTCCATCTGAATCTCAGACCAGATACTCCAGTCACAAACCCTTACACACCCTGCACATGCACACACAAAGAACTCAAGAGAACTATAAACAGAGAATGCACTTTTGTTTCCCGGATGCCGAGATCCTAATAATCACATAGAAACTATATTAATTGCAGCACTCTTTGGTCAACACCTCAGGTGTATTCCTAGCTAGTTCTTATGTCCTAAATTAACCCATTTCTATCAAGCTGAGTATCACCACAAGGCTGTGGTTTACCAGTAAGTTTATAGTGTCTTTCTTCTTCAGTAGCTACATGGTGTCTGCCTGACTCTGCCTTTTTTCTCCTTGCATTCAGTTTAGCTTTCCTGCCTACCTATACTGCCCTGCCATGGGCCAAAGCATTTCCTATATTAACCAGTGAAAATAAAACATATTCACAGCATCCAGAGGGGCATCCCACATCAGAGAACACTGGAATACCAAACATCACCCTTGTTTGGATTACATTAAAATTCTGTTTCACTTCTTAGCTATTGCTGGGTCTTTCCCAAGGATCTGCAGTTTGACTGACAGCTTCTTTGTGCCTGAGCTTCTTTACTGAAGAAAAACACTAATCAGACTTGAGTATAAGCAGGTGCAGTGAGAGACCACTGAACACAGCCATTTTCTGTGGGAAGAAAGAACAGTTTCATAAAAATAAAAAGTACCCAGATGCCTCAGACAGTAGTGGATAGCACATGGCTTATTGCTTCAAAAGCTCACTTAGTTTTATATAGGCAGATGATGGGGGGTGCTGCTCAGAAGCTGGAATAGCCAGTGGTTGGCTAGCACGCAGACTCTGTCAGGAGTGGAGTTGCTGGCAGCTGCAGTCAGGATTGTTCAGCCAGCCATTAAGACCTTCTGAGAAATGCCTTAGGATTCTCTTTTCTATAAAACCCAGTTCAGGTGAGGTTGAGTCATTGCCATCAGCACTGCCACCTTTGAGATCTGCTTTGTGATCTAACAAAGAGGGTATTGTGAGGGTTGAGTTAATATAGGTGAGGTTCTTGCAAGCATCCCTGATACATTGGGAAAATGACTATGGTGTGAATTTTTCCTCTAAACCATGAGATCTGGTGAAGGCACACATCTCAGTACTTCATCTGCCCAGTCAGGCAATTCGGAAGCAATGTTCAGTTTAGACCTATTTCTGCCCTCAAAGATGACATGATTATTATATATTTAGTTGGTCTCAAGTCTGCAAGAGCTAGGTTAAAAAGCTGAATACAAATAGATTGGGTTCAAACCTCAACCCTGTGACTTCCAGGAGCATATCTTGGAGGACTCGAGAACCTCCATGGATAACTCATGCCTAAGCTAGCAGCCGAGCAATTGTAACAATATCAAGTTTCAGCGTGGTTATTTGGGTGTAGCTGGTGGGAGAGAAAAGTCAGCCCACACGGGGTTGAAGTGAAGTAAGCACAAAATGAACAGTAAAATACAATTCTGCAAGCGTTGTGACATGGTCTTGTGATGGCTCTTCTTGTTTGTGAACTTGACTACACCTGGAACTAACGAAAATCCAAATGGATGGATATACCTGCGAAGGATTTTCCTTAATTAAATCATCTGAAGTAGAAAGACCCAACCTAAATCTGGATCATTTGAGATGGAAATCTTAACATCTCCAAATCTCAAAATATCTTAAGATATAGAAATCATATATGTAGTATATATGTAATCAGTTCTGTTCCTCTAGAGAACCCTGCCTAATGCAGGTCACATACAGCAAAGCTGATGAAAGGAAGAAACTCAGTGTGAAGCAGAGCATGTTCTGCTTGGATCCCCATAGGGTGCCAGGGCAAGCTATGGTCTTACCGTACCAATGCCCTTGCCATATGCTGACGGAAGGTAGAAGAGAAGCCCCCCCACATAAGCATGCTCACCCTTCTTCCACACCTGGTGTGTTCAACAGGAACAAAAACAACTCCAGCTAGCAATCGCCTTCCAGGAGTAGGAAATTTTTAAATCTCCTCATTCATGATCAATTTTAGGATACTGTTCTTTCCTGCACAACAGCCCCAGAAACAGGGTACCCTGCACCCAAAATATAGGAAATACAGATATTTAACAAATCAGAGAATCTAAAGGTCAATGCAAAGGTTTATAAACAACATATATGCACACCTATATAAAATATGTCATATTTGAAGAGTCTAGCTCGAAGGCAGAAAGGAGGTGTCACCTTTTAGATTTTGTGACTGTTTCTGGGGAGATGTGGACAAACACCAGTACACCCCAGACAAGGCACCAGTGACAGATCAAAGCAATAACCACACCTAAGTCTAGCCAAGTGGACCTGTGAGTACTGGGGCTACCTTCAAGAGTACGATGTGCTTACTGACAGGAGCATGGGTGACACAGGCAGCTTTGTCACTAAAACTTCTAGCTCATCATGGGAGGGCTCAAGAAGCTCTCTCATCCCTGAAGCTCCCTACACAAGACGACAGGCAGCAGAGATGGTAATGTCTCTCCTAACCAGCAGATGCTTTTATTTATGCAACTCTGGGGAGGGTAATGTGAATATTTTATGTTTCAGGAGATTCCTGGACAGGGCTAGGTTTACTTCCTGAGTCTTAATGAATTTCCCTTCTCCCTTCAGGAGAGAATGTTCCATTGGAGGATTTCCTATATCACATGAGTGGGGCTTTCTTTCTTTACCACTGATTGATGGGAGAAAAGATTCTATTCTTCCCTAATGAGTTTTCCTTTGCAGAACACTCTCATATAAGGCATATAATTAGATCTATAAAACTTATAAACTATCTATTACAAGTAATCTTTGTCTAATAAAATAATTCTATGGGAAAATTTAAAAATCAATTATTTTATTTGTAGCTAACATAACTTATTTTTTCTTTCACAGATACCTTAAAGTGAGACTGGAGCCAATTGTTTGGTTCAGTTCTTAGCTTGACCTCTTATTGACTATGTGACTTGGGAAAGTCACTTAATCTCACTCTGCCTCAGGTTCTTTGGCTATAAAAATGAGATTGTACATATCTACTGAGATCATTGCCAAATTCAGCTAATGTATGTGACGCACTTGGAACTACACCAGGTACATTGAGGAGCTATTACATAGTGAGGTTTAACTCCAAATAAAGTCAGTTGGGTTCTTGCCAGACATACCTATAATCCTAGCACTTCAGAGACAGACACAGGTGAACAATAGGCTTTACATCATCTTGGGATACACAAAGAGACCGTGCCTCAAAAATTTGGATTATTGATTGACTATTCTACCAATAGGTTTATAGGCTCCCAGAATGGTTTTGAAGAGTGTTACCAAGTTTTGTGGAGGAAGGGTTGATAAAGCTCATTAAACAGATATGCCAGGAAAGTCCTGTGTTAGGTCCAGGTAAATAGCTCTCTGTCCCTTAATCCTTCCCAAAGCATTTAACTAGTGTGTGTGAACTGTGATTTCTTTATACAGTATCCTATACAAACCTATAAATTCCAGTCTTCCATTCAGTTTCCTTGCTCTGCTGTCTATAAAGTTTTACAAGTGTACTTGGCCTTTCAAAGGTGAATGACAGCCACAGTGGAGAGTTCTGGGACTTGGCCATATCTTAAGGTCCCAACACGCAGTATGCCAGGACCTAGCCCCAGCCTTGACCATTTGTGGAGGGTGTGGTCAGAGGAGCCAAAAATCTGGCTCTTTGCTAGACTTTCTGCAGTGCAACTGACCTCAAGAACAGGAATCATGGCTAGAGCTGGTATAGGGATTAGAAGTCTATTTGAAAGTAGAGCAGGGTTTGCTAGACGGGTAGACAGTGCTTGAGAGAATCAAAATTAAATAAAGGTAACCAATACTTGTCAAATTTTTAGAGTTGCCCAAAGTGTTTCCATCCACATTATCTTCTTGGCGTGCCCACCTTATGATGAGGGCGTGAAGGTCCTAAAGTGGGAGATATCTCTCTAATATCACTGAGCCAGTGATGGGCAAGGTTGAGAGTCAAAGCCAGGTTCTGCCACCCCAGCATCTGTGTACCCTAAACTCTGCTGCCAGGCTCTGCATCCCGGGGCCCTTGACAAAGAGGAGAGATCTGGGAACTAACTGATGGGCTCCGAGGCAAGTTGCCATCCTACATGTGTGATGAGATAAAGCCTGCCAACAATGGAAACCCATCTCACTGTGGAATTGAAAAATCATTTCAAGTTGGAAATTGCATTTCTTATCATTTATTTCAGTTCAAAATTCAACTTCCCATGGTTTCCTTAAATTTAAAAGAAAAAAAATCCAACACTTCTATTCAATATGCGGTGAGTCCAAGTCCATGCTGAAAATGGCCAGTTGAATCAGAGTGCCTGAAAAAGCAAACAGGAGTCTGAACTTCTGTCAACATCAAAGCCCATTTTCCTCATTGAGGATAACTGGTTAAGAAAGAGACCACACTTCTGTGCACATGGTGAGAGACCCAGGTACTGGGAGCCAATACTTCACTACCAGTTTTCCAGAAAATGGTTTTCCCTACGTCTAAGAACTGAGCAGATGAAGATAATGGCTTTGCAAAAGTTTGCTAAGTGTGCAAAGCACAGTGTCTATCAACTGAATCACTGACAAAAGAGGGAGCTAACTTTTAATATTCTATTAAAAGAGAATGGTGGCCTTGGCGGGGGTGGGGGGAGGGGGGAAGTGTCATTCAAATCACGCTTTAAACCCCATCTTCCTTTTAATAAGCTTTGTTTAATATATTGTCTTGGTTAGACCTACTATCACTCTGATAGTAGATGAATCAACACAACCAAAAGCAACTTGGGAGGAAAGTGCTTGGCTTCCACAGCCCAGGTCACAGTCCACTGAAGGAAGTCAAGGCAGGAATTGAAACATGGCGGAAACTGGAGACAAGAGCTGGTTCGACATACTACTTACACGCTTGCTTCTCAAGGCTTATTCAGCTTGCTTTCTTATGGAACCCAGGACAGCCAATCAATGGGCCCTTCCCACTTTACAGACTCAAGTGTTCAACCAACAGATTATCTGAGCAGCAACAGCCTACAGCAGACGCCGATGAAAGCCGTACATGAACAGGTTTAGACCGGCACCATAGCTCACCCATACCCTCCACAGTACCATTCCAGAACCTAAAGCCCAGAGGGCCAGGGCACTTTCCAAATCCAGCTCAGAATGTGGACAGAGTAAACGAGCAAGGAGACAGGCCAGGAGAAGCTAGCCCTTCTCTCGTGCCTGCCAGGAACATCCTGGAATCCTGTGGGCCAAGAGCCCAGAATGCCCAGGAGGAGCCTGTTGCCAAGGAGGTAAAAACTAGAACCCAAACAAGAGGGGTAGCCTGGGAGCTGGGGGACTGTTGCAGAATGAGCTGCATGTTTTTCAGTTTCATCCAGGAGGGCAGAGAGGGAAGGGCATCATGGAGGACTAAGAAGGCTGGCTGTTTCTGTCAGGAAAACTTCCCTCCTGAACCAGGCACAGGAATCCGGCCCTGAAAGATGGAGTTCTTTATGTGACCAGGCAGGGTCAGGTGTATGGGAGGGGCCACTGAGGCGTCTTTATGTGCTTAAACTTAGTGCCCTGGAAAGCTAACACCTTACAGAAATATTTCTCTGAGTTAAGAGTCCAAAGTAAATCCGAAAGTCCCTGTGGAGAGTGAGAAATAGCCCAGCCAAATGCTTCCTGTAATGGGCACGATGGCATTCGTTATTCTTAAAACAGCAAAAGCCTCCGTTTAGGTACAGGAGAAAGGCTGTAGGTTTTCTGAGCAATTCCTGGATTAGAGTCCGGACTGTCCACACCCCAGCAATGTAGACAAGCGACAGGACCTTCTTTGTCAAGCATCGATAGTGGCACCTTCCCAGAGGAATGTTCCAGGAAATACAGGCGCTATTTAACACATGTTTACAATGTGCGAGGCGTGCTGCTAGGGCTTCATAAACATCTCACTGGATTCTTAGAGCCAATTTATAAGCTGGATTTTCTTCTCATCTCCACCCAGTTCCCCAGCTGACAGATAAGGGACCTGGACTAGCTTCCCTGAGACTGAGACCTTGGGTAAAAGTCCAGAAGCTTCCCAGTTAGTGGAGAAGGAAATGCAGTGCTCCTCTAGGCCCTCAGCAGTTACTTTATATTGGTTTTTAAAAGGCTGAATTTTAGTCTCTAATGTTTCCTCTCTTTGTCTCCAGATCAAATTCAATAGAATGCTTGGGAGCAGTAGACCTGTTTCTTGAGTATTCTATCCTCAAGTTAGTTTATCCACAGGTGTGATTTTTTTTTTCTATTCTGACATCTCCACTCCAGAAACAATCATAGTAAGCCTGTTTGCATCTTTTTGGAAGCAGATGTGACTGGAAATGAAAAGTTCTAGAGGCAAAATAAATATCTCAAAATTAAATAGTT
Source organism: Dicrostonyx torquatus (assembly GCA_028555095.1). Taxonomy (NCBI): domain Eukaryota; kingdom Metazoa; phylum Chordata; class Mammalia; order Rodentia; family Cricetidae; genus Dicrostonyx; species Dicrostonyx torquatus. The sequence goes on along the minus strand of JAQHUG010000003.1, from coordinate 11,978,606 downwards.
CCAAGAATATGTGAAGGGTTCTTCCTTGGGAATTCCCTACGGTATCAATGGCAATATTTCTCCACCTCCCCCACCCATTTCTCCACCTTTAATGTGAGAGCAAATTCATATTTGGAGTAAGGATCACATTTTGACAACAGACAACAGTCACATAGAATTGAAACCATCGAAGGGTAACTGGGAAAAGTATGCTAAGTTACAATAACAGAGTGGACTTAAAGCAGGAAAGTGGGGGCTGGAAAGATGACTCAGAGGTTAAGAGTGTTTGCAGCTCTTCCAGAGAATCCAAGTTTGATTCCCAGTACCCACATCAGGTGACTCAAAGCTGCTGGCAACTCCAGTTCCACAGAATCCTTTCTTCTGGCCTCTATGACCACACACACAAATAATAATAATAATTATTATTACTATTTTAAATAATAAAGTATGAAAATGAACTTGGCATTATGGCTTATATCTGTAATCCTATCACAGAGGAGGGTGAGGCAGGGGAATCAGAAGTTCAAGCCTTGCTTCAGCTACACTGAAGGCTAGCCTTGGTCACATGATGAGATCCTATCTCAAAAAGACCAAACCTAAATCAAATGGAAAAATGAATAATTTTCTCATGGGGCACATGAATTGCCCAGAAGAAATATCAAAGAATGCCAAAATGTCAGATTTTGTTTACAACGTCTCTGAAGGAAAGTGGTAACTTGAATGAGAGATTTTTTCCTTCAAGTAGAAATGATAAGTTGCCAATAGGCAGATCCTTAGTGATGGAAGCCATGGCAACCATGGGATGATTCTCGGTGTGGCTGAGAATACTTGCTTGAGGCTTCAGGAAAGCACAGAAGCACAGGGCGAAGTTGGCTAGACCCCAGAGGACTCCTGTTCCTTCTTTACAGCACCTCAAACTGCTATAGAAAGCAACACCAGAACTCTCACTTCAAGAGCCAAACTTGTATGAGAGACGAAGAAATCTGGACATTGATTGAGTACATGCAGAGAGAAGAATCTCCAGTTAAGACCTGGCAGCCACTCGTACTTTAGTTAATCACCCTAGCTTAGTTTGTTTTGTCCAGATCTAGTTAAGCAATAATTTTAATTGTTCAAAAGACTTGTATTGCAATGAATCCTCATGATCTTTCTGAGACGTAGGCAAGGTAGGTAACATTAGTAAATTTATCTGCCAGTTAGGAGAACAAGAATTTAGTTGAATTAGTTCACTTAATCTCTGAAGGTCACTCAAACCATAACTACTGGACTCTTGACCTGATGTTTTCAATTTCCAAGTTTAACTATCCATTACTCATCTATTCTCGTTATCCACAATGACCCAACTTCCGGTGATCTACGGGGGGGGGGGCGATCATGATGAATTTAGTAGTTCTTTCATGAACATCTCAAAAATAGTTCAAATGCTGGAGGAGACTCTTGCAACAGCATTTGAAACCTAAGAACTGAACTTGCTCAATGGGTATGACTCTCTTGCTGTTAAATGAAGCAAAAAGGGCACAGATAGCATCTCTTGTGCTGTGAGCTGAGCTTTAATTTACAGACTCAGTCAGTCTCCACTGGGCACCCAGCTGGATTCCTGAAGTATTCACCTTGGCAGAGACTGCAGACTGCTGTCTTCCCCACCCTAGCCTATTCTCTTGCAGGGTGAGCTCAACTGTGCAGCTCTCTCAAGCTCCACCCACTTGTTCTGCATCTCAAAGCCTTAGACCTTTGAAGCCTTCTAATTTTACTCCTGTACTGGCTGGTTTGCTTTTGTGTGTGTGTGGGGGGGGGAGGGTGACAACTTTATATAAACTTAAATATATCTGGGAGGAAGGAATCTCAACTGAGGAATTTCTACCATCAGATTGGCCTGTGGGCAAGTCTGTGGGCCATTTGCTTGGTTAATGATTGATGCTATGCAGGAGAACACAGTGGGCGGTGCCATGCCTGGGCTGGTGGACCTGGGTTGCATCAGAAAGCAGGCTGAGCAAACCTCATGGAGCAAGCCAGTAAGAAAGGTTCTTCATGATTTCTGCTTCAGCTCCCACATCCAGATTCCGGCCTTGAGCCCCTTCCCTGACTTCCCGCCATAGTGGACTATAAGCTGTAAACCGAAATAAACACTTTCTTCCCCAAGTTAGTTTTAATCACGATGATTATTACAGCAAAAGAGCAAAAACTAAGACAATTGCTAATTGTGTGTTTGATCCTAAAATTTCCCCCTCCAAACACACACACACACACACACACACACACACACGGCTCAAATGTATCTTCTCTCTGGAAATGGGATATCTCTTTAATTTCTTTTTCTTTAATGACAGTATTAGATCTGCAATATTTTTAGGAAGAATGTGAACACAATGAAGAAAAGTAAAAAGATAAGGGAGACAAAGTCTAGAGGAGAAGGAAGAAAGAACACAGAAAATGGAGTGAGGAGTGAGGGGGTATAGGAGGGGTCAGGAGGAGTGAGCAGTGTGGATGGGGTAAGGAAGAATGAGGGGTGTGGGAGGAGTCAGGAGGAGTGAGCAGTGTGGGAGGAATCAGGAGGGGTGAAAGGTGTGGGCAGGGCCCTGAGGAGTGAGTGATGTGGGCGGGATCAGGAGGAATGAGGGGTGTGGGCGGGGTCAGAGGGAGTGAGCAGTGTGGGCAGGGTCAGGAGGAGTGAGGGGTATGGGCGGAGTCAGGAGGATTTCTTCAATCCTGGCCTGGTCTGCCTGAGCCTTGGCTCTGGGACTGTTTCCTGACTTTTCCACAAGGCAAGAATCAATGTAATGTCCCCTCTAGTTTGCTGACCTGTTTTCAGCCCTTGATGATTTCAGTGAATAACTATTATAAAAATACTTTTTGATTAGTTATAACTAAAACTGCCAAGAAACAGAAAAGAAAAATGAAGACAAAGAACAGCTTCTACCCAGAGGCATTTTTACTGTTGGTCACTGCTGTGGGAAATGCATTTCTACACTGTAAAGATTTGTTACTCATATTAGTTTAATAAAACGCTGATTGGCCCATAGCCAGGCAAGAAGTATAGGTGGAGCAACTAGAATAAGAATTCTGGGAAGAGGAAAGACAGAGTCAGTCACAAGCCAGACACAGAAGAAGCAAGATTAGAATGCCTCACTGATAAAAGGTACCAAGCCACGTGACTAACATAGACAAGAATTATGGGTTAATCTAAGTTGTAAGAGCTAGTTAATAAGCCTGAGCTAATAGGCCAAACAGTTTATAATTGTTATAAGCCTCTGTATGTTTCTTTGGGACTGAATGGCTGCTGGACCAGGTGGGACAGAAATTCTGTTTTATAGGTCATTAGCTTGCTTTCACTCTCTGAGCCACGACCACCTTGGGAGATTTCACAGGGATAAAACAGAGGTTTATAATAAAAAATAAAAACTCCTCATAGGCCTTGAGATGTCTGTGAGCTGAATGCTATCTTCTGTAGGAGTTTCCTAAGACAAGGTAGATATCATTATTCTTTCAGGATAAATGCCAACTTCTCTGTGACATCTGTCAGTCTGCCCCAAGGCTATGTCAGCATGATTATCTACTGTTAGCTAGATCCCACACAGTGACTTACAAAGGTTTCCACCTCCTACCTTTGGTGGAATAAGGTATTTATTGATTGCTTATCTGGCATGGTGTTAACTTCTCCTGCCTCCAGAACAAATGGTACCTGGAAGATATTAAAAGTTTATGGCTAGGCATTAACCCATGCAGTGACCATTTGTTCATTTAGTGTGTTCTAGGCTTCTTTCCAGTGCAGGGTCTTCTGAAGACAGAAAGACCTGGTTCCCAGTATTTGGTATCTGTGGTGGGTTCTGGTTCCTAGGGGTTGGGGTTTGTGGGGGCTCTGGTTCCCAGGGGTTGGGGTCTGTGGTGGGTTCTGGTTCCCAGGGGTTGGGGTTGGTGGTGGTTCTGGTTCCCAGAGGTTGGGGTCTGTGGGGACTTTGGTTCCTAGGGGTTGAGGTCTGTGGTGGGCTCTGATGTACTAACACATGGGTTAAGACTTGTTTCCTGACTCTTGAAACTCTTTTCATATATCTGTCCTAAGGAAGCCTTTCTCTAGAAAGAAAAAGTAAAAGAAAGCAAACTGTGAGATGGGAGAAAACATTTGAAGACTATAAATACTTGATAAGAGGTTAACTGATAAAAATACAAAAGAATCACTATAATGGGATAGCAAAAAGAGCAAATCTTTCAGTTTAATAAAATGAGCTAAGGACTTTAAAACCAATCTCTTAAATTGGTTGCCCACAACCAAATGGTTAGCCCTGAAAACACATATACAAATATGTATATGGATTGAACAGGTTCTATTTAGGACATATATCCATGTAAAATGACAATTAGTGAAAGAAATTGCACCATAAATTTAAAGGAGAGCAAAAGAAGAAATGTAATTTTAGTCTATCTCATTTTTTTATTTTTTAAAAAAAAGTTATGCAACTAGCCAAAGGGCATATGAATGAAGAAAGTATATCTAAAACCATTACAAAATAGCCTCTCATATTTGTCAGGATGACCACCATAAATAAATAAGTGCTGGAGCATGTGGATTCACGGGCCCTGGGAAACTTTCAAAGATAAATTGGTTTTTGTCATGAAAAACAATGGTGGCTCTTCAGATGAATTAATGGTAACCATGTGATTCTGCAATCCTCCATGTAGCTATTTACCAAAGAGACTAGAAATCAGCATCTCAAGGACTCCCGCATTCCCTGTGACGTTGTTTATATTAAGCAAGGTAAGGAAATAACCTTAGTGGGCACTGATAGATGCAGCAGAAAACGGGCTGTGTATATGCAATGAAATATCATTTGGACTTAAGGAACGTAGAACAGTCTGCAGTGTGTGACAGCTTGGATGAATCTGATGACATTATTCTGAGTGAAATAACCCAGTCACAGAAAGACAAATACTACAGAATGATGACACATAGTATTGGAGTATATCCAAAGGATTCCACATCACAGAACCCGAGGCTGGAATGGTGGCTCCCGAGCAGAAGGGGAATTTGTAGTCAATGGTAAAAATTTTCAGCTAGGCAAAACGAGTGAATTCTAGAGTGACTGTACAGTATTGCATAGATAACCAATTATTGTACACTTGAAATTGCTAAACAGGGATGTGAAAGTGGGGACACAGGAAGAATTGGGAGTGGGAAGAGATGACCTAAATGCACTGTATTCTTGTATAAAATTAGCGAAAAAATAAATTAAAAAATTTAAACTTCTTAAAAGGATAAATCTCATATTGAGTGTTATTACTAAAATAAAGTGGTATTTTGAAAGAAATTAATTTCAAGTCTTGTGTACTTTATCAACTTTAGAAACAGCCTTTATGATGGGGGGTACTCACCTTTAATGCCAGTACTCAGGAAACCCTATTAGTTGGTAGAGCTGAAAGCCATACATATGGATATTTACTTGGCATGGAAAGTAAAGTGGTCTGAGGTTGGGAGGAACATGATAAATGGCTTCTTTGGTTGACTGGAATTTTCAAGAAAACTGACTGAAAGATAGGAGGCCAGGACAATGAGGGAAGGAGAATACACAGGGGTCAATGAAAAGGACACTATGCATACATATCTTTGTTACTGCATGTAATGTCACCAGAGAGGAGAAACCTAACATGCAGGTAAAGAGGAAAGCTTGCTACATGGATGTCAAACTGCCTTTCTTCCCTCAGCTATCCTGTGCTTATTGAATGGGCTATTTATGGATTCTAGAAGCTATGCCTAATAACATACAATATTTTAACCATTATTGATCTGGCTATTACCATAGGTGAATATCCAAACTGACAGCAGCATAAGCTGCTGAAAGCCTTCAACACAATATAACCAATGTGGAAACAAGCCAGTCACGGGATACAGCCCCAGAGGGGGTAGTTCTTCACTCTGACAGAAAGGCTAATACCTGCTCAATGTATGAGCCTATACCTCCTGCTTTGGTACCTCTGATGGAACTCTTCCTGGGTACTTAAGAGATGCCTGAATCAGCAGACAAGACCTTGCACAACATTGCTTCAGACTTGTGACAATAGATACATGGCCTCAGGAGACTAGCTTCACCATGATCCTCACTTCATTCAGCTTGCCTAAAATGATGGCCTACTAAAGGCCTGGTTAAGACAATGGTCCTAAGATGGTTCCCTTCCATATTTGGGAGATATTCTCAATGACAAGATAAACACATTTAATTACTAGTTAGCATACATTTTAGAATATCCAATAGCTAGAATGTTCACGTCACAAGACAAAAGCATGAATATAAGACTGAGCCTTTAAAGTAGCATCTCATAGATCCTCTGTGGATTTCTCTGATTTCTATTCTCACACACCTGTATGCTTCCAGAGTGAATGTCTGGATCACTGGTGTTGAAGTGAGAAGAGACTTCTACTAAGAGAGGTTTAAGGACTCCAAATTATGATTGTCTATGGGTTCTTCATACCAGTGGGCCAACAAACAAAGAAAAGTTCGTAGTGATAATATTCAATTTTAATTACTGTGAGAGGCTAGAGCTCTGTTGTGCATTGCAAGAGAGAACTTGGAAAGGTTCCTTATGGTGAATTAAAATACAATTCTATGCCAGTCAATAATGATAAACAAACAAGAGAAATATCCAAACCCAAAGTGGTTAAACAACTAAGAATATCATACTTTAGGATGACAACCATCATTTTTGTAAGTAAATTGTACCAACTGGGTGGTGGTGTGGATTGTAATTGGAGCAGACTTTGTGATAATAGCCTTAGAACTTTCTGGAGTGCTGGGATTGCATCTTGTCCCAACCATGCACAAAAATTGTAGAGTCTAGAAGTGGTTATACATGGATTTTGTCTACTACAGAGTGAAGAGGTCCAAAGGTGACCTTCATAAGGTATGGGTGTTATTTGTTGCCTCTTTTTTGTTTTGTTTTGTTTTTTCGAGACAGGGTTTCTCTGTGGCTTTGGAGCCTGTGCTGGAACTAGCTCTTGTAGACCAGGCTGGTCTCGAACTCAGAAAGATCCGCCTGCCTCTGCCTCCCGAGTGCTGGGATTAAAGGTGTGCGCCACCACTGCCCAGCTATTTGTTGCCTCTTTTAAGGTCTTAACTGTTCTTGACTTTTTCTTTGTTCTCAGTACCACGTGGGCGTCTACCCACTTTGTATTGACAAAACTTCTCAGGTATGTATGCTGGCCATCACTGAAGGATAGTTAAAAGAATGCTGTTGGATAGATTCCTGTATGACACCGAGACAGGGAAGAGTTACCATCCAAGAGGCAACCCTAAACAAATGGAGAGCCTAATACCCAATAGGCTCTTAGAGGACTGGACAGTTTGGAAAGCTAGACTTAGTCATTTGCCTGCTAAGACACCAAGTTGGAACACAGAATACACACACAAAAAAATCATGTTGGCTGTGATCCTCTTTTTGAATCTTTCTGTTTGCTTTAGACCTTCATTTACACTTGTAAACAGGAAGTGGCTGGAAGAGGAAATGATGAGGAGCACAATCGATATTCTTTCTCTTGTCCCATGAAGTTTTTACAGGCACCAACTCCAAATGCTAACGCAATAAGTAATGGTGCACTTCTACCTGTGACCCAAGCTAAACACTGAAATACAAACAGCCTAGAAAAATCTACTTAATTTAGAGGCTGAACTGTTTCAACCTATAACTTTTAAAAATCAAAGAACTGTGAAGGATATAAATATTTATTTGCTCATAATAAAATGAGAAAAAAAATATAGTTTAGAGATAAAATATACTTTAAAAAATACCGATTTAGAAGAAAGCTTGTAATATAGAAATGCCATTTCCGAGGCTGTCTACAAGCATATAACATAAGAAAAAGCTTTCCATTTATCAGTAGTCCTTAAGGGCCTACTACGTTCTGGGGATTGTGCTAGGCTGCTAAGGGGAGCCCTCTGTGAACTTCTGCAGTGATGATGCTGTTTTCCCTACTGAGGTTTCATTACAGCTAAATGGCCTACTTCTATTTCTCAACCAATTCTTTCTCTCACTCCTGTCACATTCTATTTAATCCTCAACCATTTCTCTCCTGGCTTTTCGTTTGCTTTTTTGACTGGGTTTAGAGGTAGCAGTCTTTGGTTCTGAGATAGAGCCTCATGTGGCCTCTAACTCACTATGTAGACAAAGATGACCCTGTATTTCTGATCTTACTGCCTCTACCCCTAGAGTTTCAGGATTATAGTCTTGATCCATGACACCTGGGCACCTGGGTTTATAAGGTACTGGGGATCGAACTTGGGTCCTTGTTCATGCTAAGCAGGTACTCAGCCAACTGAACCACATCCTGAGGCCAGTGGGTTTTTTGTTTTTAATCATTAGGTTAAGCATCTTTTTCCTGAATCTTAATCTATAAATGTAGTGTGTTCTTTGTCTAGTTATAGCCCAGGGTATCCTATTTTCTCTCCAAGCGGGTTTTTGTTGTTTTTGTTTGTTTGTTTGTTTTGTTTTGTTTTTCTGACTCCCTGCCTGGCTAGCCTCTACCTGTGACTGCGTTTCTTTTTACCTCAATTGCCCTCCTCTCAGATTCCATCCCCCTCTCTTCCTCTCATCCATTCCATGGTCCCAAGAGCCTAAAGTTAAAGTACTCCTAAGAGGGTTGACTCCCTTTTTTTCATTCTCAACTCCAGGAGTTTTCTTTCATGTTTCCAGAGCTTGGAATTACTGCATCTTCCAGCTTCTTTCCTCTGGTTCTTTCTAACGCTCAGCCAGAGAACTGCTTACCATCTGTATTAAGGAAAGCTACCTGGCCCTTCCCTGCCAAGCTATAACTGACCTGAGACAGAGACTATCAATCAAAATCAGACAACTTCAGAGACAGAGTCAAATAGTAGGTGTTGAAGCCGGGTGGTGGTGGCGCACGCCTTTAATCCCAGCACTCGGGAGGCAGAGGCAGGCGGATCTCTGTGAGTTCGAGACCAGCCTGGTCTACAAGAGCCAGTTCCAGGACAGGCTCCAAAGCCACAGAGAAACCCTGTCTCAAAAAACCAAAAAAAAAAAAATAGTAGGTGTTGCTGTCAGGTAGATATATCTGTAAGAGGGACACGGGTTAGTGCAGTATATGAATCTTTTAAGAACTCCAAGTTTTTCCAAGACACCTATTCACTGTGTTTATTCCAATACTTTAACTCCTCTTTCCTAAAAGACAAATTAATTTTTGCTAATCATTTTTCTATAAGCTGTATATCTGCCAAGAAGCTCTATTCACTGTATAAACTGTCTCCACTCTTTTTGAGTGGCCAAGCTCTGCTGAAGAAGGTATGTTTCTCTGGTTTCCCTTTCTCTTCTTACTCTTGGCTTTGTGCTTCGCATACTTAGCTGATAAATTTCCTAAGATCCCCTTTCCCCCAAAGTGTAGCATTGCTAATGGTAACCATGGAGATCCCCAGGAGCCAGAGATGTCTGATCCAAGACTGTAGTTCTTGCTGCTTGTTGTGCAGCCACGGATATGATTTGTTTCTGTGAGATCAAACTCAGAGCAGATTGCCATATCCACCTACGCTACAAGGTTTGATTACATCGTTTATGTGTCACTGGTTCTCAACACTTCCACACTTAACCTCTTCTCTGAGAACATCCCTGCAGTGGTTAATCATGAAATTGTACACTGACCTGAGCTTCAATAACTTAGTTACAGCTTTCTCTTATCTCGATTTCTGCCCCCTCTGTAGACTTTTAAGACTAGAAGATGAACAGAAAGGGAATACACAAAACTGGGACATAAGAATCTTACAGAAATTCTTTATAAGGTAATAGATATGTATACATATATATGCATACATACATACAGGTAATATGTGTTCATATGTGTGTACATACACACACATATGTGGTATGATAGTTTGAATGTAATTGGCCCCCATAATCTCGTAGGGAGTAGTTGTGGTACTATTACGGGGTGTGGCTTTGTTGAAGTGGGTATGGCCTTGTTAGAGAAAGTGTGTCACTGTGGAGGTGGGCTTTGAGGTTTCCTATGCTCAGGATACCACTCAGTGTCTCTGTTGATTTCCTGCTGTCTATAAGATGTAAGACTCTAAGCTACTCCTCCAAGACCATGTCTGTCTGCTTGCTGCCAAGTTACCCACTATGATGATAAAAGACTGAACCTCTGAAACTATATGCAAGGCTTCTCAATTAAATGTTTTCATTTATAAAAGTTGGTGTAGTCATGGTATCTTTTTACGGCAATAAAAACTTTAACTAAGACAGAAGTTGGTACCAGTGACTGGGGTATTGCTGTGATAGGCCTGAGCATGTTTTGTTTGGAGAAATTTAGACTTTGGGTTAGAAAAACAGTGGAATGCTCTAAGATCTGCTTAATGGGCCATACTAGTAGGAGCATGAAAGATGGAGGTGCTAAGAGTTATTTGAACTTTCAGGTCTCAACCAAGAGGTTTTAGAAGAGAAGAATTTTAGTATGTTGCCTAGAAATCATTCTTGTGATATTTTGGTAAAGAAAGTGGCTGCCTTTTGCCCTTTTGTTCAAAGAGTCTGTCTTAGGGTTAAGTAAAAAGTTTTGGATTAATTCCATTGGCAGAGGAAATCTTAAAACAGCCTAATAGAGACTCTATTGTGTGGTCACTAGTGCTTATACTTATAAAGATTTATAATGAAAAGGAGAAAGCTGAGCAGGGTAAATTAAAAATGTAAATTTTAAGGAGAAAAAAGAGCACCAAGAAGTGGGATGGATATAAGTCCTGTGCTCAAAGAGATAAATGGATTAATAAATGAAATCTAGGCAGTGGTGACGTGAAGGCACGATCCCACCCAGCTAAGTTTCTAACTTGTGGAAAATAACTAAAGAAAAGCTTAGAGCTGGGTGTGGTGGTGCACACCTTCAATCCAAGCACTGGGAAGGCAGAGGCTGGTGAATTTGTGAATTTGAGGCCAGCCTGGTCTTCAGAGAAAGTTTCAGGACAGCGAAGCTTAGGCAGTAAAAAGACAGAAAGCTGGTGAAGATGTAATTGAATGATGGGGCCATGTTCCAGTCCCAGAAAGCAAAACCTGACAGCTTTGGTCACATGGTTTTGGGTTTAGAGTTAAGGATATAAAAAAGGAGTTATATAATAAAGGCTCTGAGGTCAGGCATGTGTCAGGGGTGTCCCTGAATGGAGGTCTACTAGAGAAGCCATTGTGTGAAACTGTGAAGGTGAAGCCTGGATTGCTTCAACTTGGAGAATCCAAGATGTTACAGATGCCAGAATTGTGGGATACCTGCCAGGGAGAGCTGCTAACAGAGTGTGGAAACAGCTCCATAACAGAAGTATGTTGTGGTCAACAAAGCTGAACAGAGTTGGAGATCTGAAGAGCATTTTGATATGAGACATGAGGATGCAGAGTTTGGAGTTTGCCCAGCTAGCTTTGGGTCTTGCTTTGGTTCAGTATTTCTTCGCTATGCTCCCTTCCCTGCACTTTGGAATAGTAATGCATATTTTGTGCCATTACATGCAGGAAGTACGTGTTCTGCTTTTTCAGTTTGATTTTTATAGGTGATTTCAGTTAAGAGATTACATGAATCTCAGGAGAGACTTCGAACTTTGAAACATTGTTGAGACTGTGATAGATTATGGGGACTTTTGAAGTTGGACTAAATGCATTTTGCATTATGATATTGTTATAAGCTTATGGGGTCCAGGAAGTAGAATGTGATAGTTTGAACGCATTTGGTCCCCATAAACTCATAAGGAGTGGCACTATTAGGAGGTGTGGCTTTGCTGGAGTGACTATGACCTTGCTGGAGGAAGTGTGTTACTGTGGAGGTGGGTTTTGAAGTTTCCTATGCTCAGGATACCACCCAGTGTATCTTTTAAATTCCTGTTGCCTGCAAGATAGAGGACCTCAGGTACTCCTGCAGCAGCACATCTGTCTGCAAGTCACCATGCTCCCTGCCATGCTGATAATGGATTGAATGTCTGAAACTGTAAGTAAGACCCCCAATTAGATGTTTTCATTTACAAGAATTGCCATGGTCATGGTGTCTTTTTACAGCAATAAAAACCCTAACTAAGACATATGGCAAATGTGATTTCCCTAACAAAATGTATTTTAAAATACCCTTATGATATGTTATGTATGAGGATTCCAAAGTTTTATTTTTCAACCCTTTAACCTTGCACCTGAGCTTGCTGACCACTTCCCAGTTCACCTGCTCCCTTCCTCCTAAAGTCAGAATGCCACTATCCTGTCACTTCATGGGAGTTGACATCATATGTGACAATCATAGAGGCATTTTGAAAATACATTAAAGTCTTTAAATCCATAATGAATTTGACACTGTTATCATTAGCAGGTGGAAAAGAACATCCCCAGGGGGAAAAAAAGTCATTTTCTCATAAAATGGTGACTTTTTGCTCTCAGAGCTGGTCATCTAATAAACATAAGAGACAGTTCCAGCATGGTGAAGTTCAAAGACACTTGGGAAGCATCCCGAAGACTTTGCCACCTGCTCACTGTTATCTGAACTACAACCAGTCACAAAAGGCACATTCAGAGATGGCACTGGCAAAGACGAACACTGGCAGCAGGCACAGCTGACATAAGCTCAAATCTGTGGCATATATTAAAAGCCAGATCTGGAACCTGGGATCAGGACTGAATATGAGGGAGAAGGCAGTCTTCACACAGCATAACAAACTCTTAGAGAATATATATTTTGATCCTCTTTCACAGGCTTCTTGTTCTTGATTCATTTGTTAATTATCAAAATGGCATTTGTAAAAGGTACCAAGATAGCAGGTGCCTCCAATGATCACAAGTAAGGGCTGACTAATGAGATTCCCACCGACATTAAAGGGATGCTGGTTGATTTTATATGCCCATTGGTGGGCTGGAATATTCAAAACCCGGTTCCCAACAGCACTCCAAATCACAGAATGTCAAAACCAACAAGACATCTTAAAAGCTAATAAAGAGCTCGGTAACTTGAAAACTCACAGGGACCAAAGGGAACATCCATGTGTGATTAGGGAGGTATGAGAAAATACGGTACAGAAAAACGAGTAAGAATTTGTGTCTTGCTTTAGGATCTTTAATTTAAACCTAAAACTTAGTGATCAAACCACACACATCTACAAAGTGACCACAACCAGTCAACCAGTTGCCAGACTATAGCTTCTGACCCAACTCCTTCACTGTCAGGGTGACCAGTGGGCACAACTGTAGTCACTGGGCCTGTAAGGTGTAGAATACTATAGCATTATCACTGTGGAACTTCAGACTCCCCCTTCCAAGGTACTCCTGAATCACATCATTCTGTCTTAGTCACCGCAGGCTGTCTACTCTCCTCTTTTAATTTTTTTCATTGGCTTTATCTCCTCCTGGGGTTCCAGCCTTAATGCTATGGAAGGAACTTCACTGTAGCTAATGCTGGTGGTGCTCTTATGAGCAGTGGTGCTATTCCAACGTACTACCCTAGTGCCCTTAATGCCAACTTCCAGGCTGCAAAGATAATAATTTGCTGTCCAGCTCAGCATAGCACCCAGGCACCTAGGCTCCAAAGTCACACTGGGTGAGCCCAGACATGCAGAGGCCCCTTTCAAAGCAGCCACTTGGCTTCCTTTCTCTGTGTTGTCTCTCATACGTAGTTTTAAGACAAACACAAACATCATCCATCAAAATGAGCCACAGCACAGGCAAGGTGCAAACTGGGCCAAGGAACATTTCTCCCCGCCCACCCCACCACCAAATAAACAAAAGTAAAATTTGCCAAGAAATTGCTTTGACTGAAACAAACCCAGGAATTTACATGAGCCCAAGGAACTCAGCTACCCTGTTAAGAGCGTCAGAGTGAAGGAAACTGTCTAGTTGGTGAAGACATTCAGGGCATGGTTTTTATTTATGCAGCAATGGAGCTTACTCGGTTGTCTATGGCAGAGCAAAGGAGCAGTCTTCCCCGAGAAGCACTGAGTCTTGGCTTTCAGTGGCAAGTGATTGTCAACTGCTGATAATGCAACTTCAATAATACAGAGTAGCAAAAGTTATGTTGAGGTGAATTCTCTTGGCTCAAAATACAATTATTCTGTGTATAGATTTAGCATCCTCAGTGTATGGCTCTTCTCTTTCCTTATGAGTTAAGGTAGTTCCAATTTTTCACATAAAGAAAGCTCTTTTACCACTTATCTTGATACAATCAAATCTCCAGCATCTGAAGCCTTTATTAAGAAAAATATGGACTACTTGAGCATGAACATGCTAAATCCACAACTGTTGTCATGATGACCAACACATGTGACCAACGGGCAGGTAGCATATATATTGTGTATACACTGACAAAGAGCTGGTTCACATCCTAGGCCCATGATTGAATGTGTGGGACTTCTTCACACTATTCAAAATCATGAGCAATTTAAAATTTATAAAGTGTTGCTTGAGAGGAAAAAAATAAGTCAGCCATAAATTAATCTGATGTGGCCTACAGGTAGAAAGTTGTTAAAGACAGTGACTTTAAAAAACCCAATGTCAAATTAAAATGTAGAGAAAAAAAAAACCAACCTAAGTCACTCTGGGCATTAACTGTCAACTTTTTAAATTAGGGAATGAAAACTTACAAGGTAAGAGGCTGAGCATGAAATAATAAATGTATCTGGTGGGTATCATCTAAACTCACTGATCAATAATAAAATTCCCATTCCTAGAAGGGAGATAGTCAAATGCTGTCTGTCCTGTGATGTATGGTAAGGGCAACATGGTGACCTTTAGCCTATCCTTGTAGGAAAAAAGATCTGGTCAAATCCAGGCAAGTGTCTATCTTACTTACAACTTAGAAAGAAGTTTAAAAAAAAAACAAGAAATGCATCAGATTTAGAATATAAACTGTTCTACCAGACTATTAACGTCTCCAATAAGTCAATAGCTTAAAGAAGAGAAACAGGATCTGCTATAAAGAAACTACAATCACAGGCTGGAGGAATGCTTCTGCTGTTAATACATGCTGCTCTTGCATGTAGGTGGCTCACAACTGTCTGTTACTGCAGCTGCAGAGGGCTCCAACACCCCTGGCCATCTTATGCACATTCATACATGTTCACATGTCCACTTCGGTAAACACACATGCACACACACACACACACACACACACACACACACACACACACACAATTAAATTTTAAAAGAAAGCAAGGTAAAAATACATTGTATAAACATCAAGTCTTAAAATTAAAAAAACTGCATCAAGATTAGTGGACAATTTTGAACATGCCTTGTATATTAGTGATATTAAGGACACATTGATTGTTATGTCATTCATTGTTATAACCCAATGGGTATTTTTTAAACTTAAAGATTTATTATTTTGTATGTATGTGCTTTTCTGCAGGAGTTTATTGAACCATGTGTTTAGGAGCTCACAGAAGCCAGGAGTAAGTGTTGAATCACCCAGAATTGGAGTTACAGATGACTGTGAACCACCATGTTGGTACTGGAAACTAAACCTGGATCCTCTGCAAGAGCAACAAGCACTTTAACTGCTGAACCATCTCCTCAACCCCTAAATATTGATTTTTTTTCTTAAAAGAAAAAGCAATGAGAGCACATATTACTTTCATGTGGAATGCATATATGCACAACTTAGCATAATGCTGAGAATCTCCAATTTGCCAAACTTTCCCTAGTTACCAAACAAATAAAAGAAAATATGGCAAATAAGTCTAGCAAATATTGATATTGAAGCCGGATGAAGGCAAATGAGGATTTATTATGTCACTCTCTTTATCACTGCGGCTGAAATTGTCTATGAAAAATAAATGAAATTAACTCACCTTAACTTTAAAAAAAGTATGCAGATGTTTCCTAAAAGTTTGTCATTGGAGATTCTAAGTGTAAAAAGACCAGCTTAAAATTTCCTGCACTGGTGGATTATTTAAACAAATCATGCTCAGCTATTCTATTGATCTCAGAAGAATAAAGACTCCACACACATGAAGTTTTTAAAGATATCATAAAAATACTAAAAATAAAGTGTAAATACAAAACAAAATATAAACAGGCACAAATATAAGCTTTATATTTGTTGCTTCTGTTTTTTCTTTTTATTATTTTAACTATCTATCTTATAGGATTCAATATGTTGATTGATTACATCTATACTATATCTAATGATCTGAGAAAGAACTAATATACTTAAATACTTAAAATACATAACTTCTGAATTATTCATTTTTTGAATTTTCAATTCAGTATTTCTGATTACTTGCATAAAGTAAATCTGTGGACCAGTGGGGAAAACATGATGTGAAATACCTCACTTTGGCAAATCCACAGAGACAGAAAGTTAGATTAGTTGTCAAAAACCAAAAGGTGGTGCCTGGGAGTGTGATGAGTGTAGTGGGTATGAATTTCTTTGAGGAGTGGTTGTTATACAGACTTGGAAGACATCAAGCCCCTTGACTACATTTTTAAAGGTGGTATTACATTTTGGATATTTAAACACTTGGGTTGCAGTTGGTGATCATTATTTGGGAGGGCCTAGAGCCTTCGGGAGGTGGGGCCTTGCAGGAGAAGTGTCCCTCCATGACCACCCTGGAGTTTACAACCAAACCTGGCTTCCTGCTCCACTACCTCTTGATCCACCCAAATCTGAGGAAGCCTACTCCCTGTTCCCAGGACAGCCTTGAGCACACTCCCTAGCATAACTGACCCTCACACAGAGGGTCAGCTCTTCCTTAGAGATGGGTCTCATCAGATGCTTGATGACAGAAACAAGGAAAGTAACACAGGTAGATTAGACCTCCCAAGTGATGGGGTGAGGAGATGGTTTAGCTGTTGACGTGCTTGTTATGTAACATGGGGAGCTATATTCCCAGAACCCATGGCAGGAATGCCAGGTATGGTGATAGAAATAGGCAGAAACCTGAGGATGGCTAGGCAGCCAGCCAGTCTAACCTAACTGGCAAGAATCAAGTCCCAGAGACTTTGTCTGAGGTCCTGGATTTGGTTCTTCCTAGCATCCACATGCTGGCTCACAGCCATTCATAACTCCAATTGCAGAGGATCCAATGCCTTTTCTGATCTCCATGGATACCAGACACAATGTACTATGCACAGACATACATATAGGCAAAACACTCATATTATAAAACATTAATAAATTTTTAAAGAGGAGGAATGACTTCTGAAGAAGAATACCTGAGGTTGATCTCTGACTTATACATGCCTGCACATACATGTATGCTCCCATGCATGTACACACATATACACACAGAGGAAATGCAGTATGTGAGCAATTCAATGATATGATATTAAACTAAGCTGATCTCAATCCTCATTTGCAAACCTGCAGTAAAATTAGTATAGATATGACTATCCAAATGATATAAAAGACATATTTTAATAACTTATATATTTATCAATTTCTATAGTGAAGTGTTATTGCTGATTCCAGGGAAGTTATAGGAATTATATGCAGAGGTCCATTGTATTTTGTTCCTATTTCCCCTTAAATCAGTGGTTTTCAACCCATGGG